>JAKSZP010017070.1:0-654737 GCA_022478985.1 Massospora cicadina | reverse complement strand
TTGGTACTAACTCTTTTGCTTAGTTTATTTGTTCCGCTGTATTCTCATTGGTTTCAGCTTGTTGTTCTTCAATTCTTTATCACCCTGTTTCAAGGCAATCCAAATTATCTTTTGTTAGTGTTGACATCGCCTTATAACCCTATTTTGAAGGCAATCCAATATGACCCGTTATAACCCATTATCGCCTCATCCTAAGGCGATTAATTACTTGTAGCTCTGAACATCCTCGGCAGATTCTGTCCATTAAACCTTCGGCAGTATTCCTCTAATGATTCGCTGGTCATAATGGTGGCTTGTCATCCAGTCATATAGATTCACGACAGATAGGCTCACAGTTATCAAGAGTTACTACTTTATCATTTGCAGCACATAAACGAAGGCACTAATTCAATGACTTTTCATGTATATCAATCAAGGTTAGATGTTAGTTTTGAAGTCTAAAGGGGAATTTTCTCTAAAGTATACATCAATGGAATATGTAAGGAGGGATCACTCTTAACCACTAATAATTGTTTTGATTTATTTGAGGTATGCTGACCAGGGGATGGACTGTACCAAACACAACACTCAAAATGACAAAACAAAACTACTAACCAGGTGGGAAGCAGAAACCGCTAACCCACCATGGCAGAGGGTGAGGAGGGGTCAGGGGGTTGGTTTTTAGAAAGACCCACCTCGATCAAGGGATGTTAGTTAAAGTACCGGATCAGAGCAGAGAGCCAGGGCGTTGGGGCATCCGCATAGTGGGGGTTGAGGTCAGCATAGTAGGAGTTTTCCACTTCTGCATCAAGCTGATGACAGGAAAGTGTTTCAACAAAAGTTGTGAGAACTTCAGCTTCTTTGCGGGCTTCAGGAAGTTGGGTGAAAAGGGAGATACTGTGGCAGGTGATTTTGGTTGAGGGGTTGAATGAAGCAAGTGTTGCGACATTCATAACAGCAACTTCAGCATCATCGAATAGTTTTGAGATGTCACTGCAGGCAGATTCAGGGAAGTTGGGGGGAATAAGAGGGTGGGCAGGCCATGCTGGATCTGAGCCACTGACTGGGCCACCGCGGTGCATAGTTTCAGGCACTGAGGAGAGGCCACCGCAGCTAAGGCGAGCTGGTGGTCACTTTGGAAGGGGGCTGTATTGGGTAGAGGAGCAAAATGGCGAGGGGTAGGGGTTTCATCAAAGTTGGGAAGGAAAAATTCTGCCCAACCTTAATTGCCTTGGCAGAGAGGTTGACCTGTATGCTTACTAATGAGGACATTACCTGATTCGTCAGTCTCAGCCAATAGATCCCATGTATTTTGGTTCACTGGAATAGTGGCGTTCAAATTTGGGTGGGATTGGGCGAATGGGCAGCTGCTTGGGTGCCAATAGTGGTCCAAGCATTGCTCTGATTGGCTGGGGTAGATTTAGGTGGGAGAGTGAGGCTGGAGGTTTTGGGGGGGGGCTGATTTTCCATGTGGGCCCACTGAACGAGATTAGAGGTGGGAGGGGGCAGCAAAGCGCCCCATAATGAACCTCCAGAGGGGGGCTCAGAAGCTGCAGCAGCGGACTTGGCCTGAGGGCATGCTTTTTTTGCATGGTCGAGGCCAAAGCAGAGGGAACAAATCTGCCTACCATTATCAACCCAAGCCCAAAAGAAATGATCAGGCGCTGCAGCCACACTAGCATGGGGTAGGATTTGTTGGGCTATGGTAGGGTGGTGTGGTATGATGGTGGCTGTTGCACAAGGAGCAGCAAGGCGCTCCGCACCAGATGGAATGGCAAAGATGAGGTTGGGCTTAGTGTCATAAGCCATGAGCCCTGCAACCAACTGGTCATACAAAACCTGGAGTGGAAGGTGGGATGGGAGATTTGCAAAGGTTACCACCAGCGTGGTGTCTGAAGGGAGGCGAGTATGGGTTGTGGGAATGGGGTTTTTATATAAATTAGAGGAGTTTGTGCTGCCGCTTCAGCATCCTCCTCAGATTGGAACCCAACGTCAAAGTAGCCCTTAAAAGGGCGGAAGTCTATAAAGCCAGCTGGCGCAAAGGCCGCAGTGGCTATGTCAATAATTGCCTTATCAGCATATGGGAACAAACGCCCATAGTCCATTCTGAGGCAATAGCAAATGGCAGAGCGAGGGAGGGCGAGAGGATGGGGGCGAGAAGGGTGGACGCGTGCCAGGTGGAGCACTAAGTCCCATGGGGGGACAAAACGGTTGGAAGCAGTGGGTGGGCTTTTTGAGCCCATCCAAACATGCTTGCCCGTGGGGCGGAAAATGATAGGTGGGGGTGCACTGCTGCCCCACACTGGGGTGGCAGGCGGCGGAGCCAAGGACATCAAAGAATAGGTTTGGGCAGATGGCTGTTGATAAATAAAACTTAAATTTAAAATTGCTCAAAAGTGACTTTGAGCGGTAAAATAAAGTTTACTACTAATAATTGTAATCAATATGTTATAAGCATGGAGAAGGGTGGTAACACCTCAACGCTCTAAATAAACTTCAATAAATAAATGTAAAATCATAGTTAGCAGGATAGAGGAGAATGTTCATTTTTAAAATCTGATAGTATTACTATATTTTCATGAGGAAATTCAAACTTGGTTAGAATATTGCAAAAAACTGTTTTACATACCAGTTTCTTATGCTATTATAGTGATAGGTTTGGAGCTAACTGACAATGCAGAATAATATAACTCGAATTTGGATGCTACAGGTGAATGGTAGTTGAACCAATAAAACTATGAGAAAACATATTCAAAATGAAGCCAAAAGATGAACAGGTAAGTGAGGTTGCGAGGATACCCCAAAATTACCTTATTTTATTCACAAAATAAAAGGATCACTGGGTGGATTTGATCAAAAAGCAAATCAAATCCTCAACAAGGTAATGACAGCCCTGCAGGCCATTAGCAAAACCCATTCCTGGTAAAGAGGATTCAATAAAAAATTTTGAAGTGAGCTTTGGAATTCATGAGCTTGACCTTTTTAAGGTTGCCCTTTCAGGGTGCCTCAACTAAACCATAATCTAGGCTCTTATGAGCCTAAATAATGGCTCAGGTAAGGCACATCCCAGAAAAAAGCAAACCAAAAACAGAAATTTTTTAAATGATTTAACTTGGGATTCAGAAAATCTGAACCTAAGTCAAAATGCAATGATCAAGATTAATCTCAATCATTACACAGGCCACTATAGTAGCTTAAAGTTGTTTTACTCCCACTCCTTGTCTTCATGACATGTAAAGTCATATAGAGACCATGCAGGACCTTCAGCCCTGCAGCCATGAAGCTCACTTTCAGTTAACCCTATTAACTTACCAATGCTTGATAAAAAGTTGAATTTTCACAATCTATTAATCTCTTTGAGATTAGTATATTTGGAGCAGCTGAGAACTCTAAGCTGGTAATGTTAATGATCTCTACAACTTCAAAAGCCAGGAGTCTATAATGCTGAAGTTTATGGTCAACCTAACTTACCTTTCCACCAAAAATCTTTTCATCAAGGAGTTCAGCAGAACAGATGAATGACTACTCAATATAGAATTCCTCATTATCTCCTTCAACAAGAATGAACCTAAACAAGTATTTTTAGCTTAATTTCTTCCACTAAACCAACTTACTAACCTTTTTCTGCCAGAAAAGCCTTTTGACCTTGTTGCGAATTTTGCAATCTGCTACATCAGGGCTTTGCTAGTGTGCCAGGCCACACAGTATGAAGACTAATGATCCTTGCTGTTTTGCCTTCATTGGCGTACCTTTCCACTATAAGTTCACAATGCAACCCACCAACCCAGAAGACCAACAACTTCACCTTGGCTAATTGACCCCACTTGGGTATGCACCAATGGTCCTCAGCCCCCTTCCCAGGCGGCCTACCCACTTGTTCCTTCACCCTCATATTAAATCATTGGCCCCTCTTGGGCGTGCACCAATGAGTCCATCCATCATTGCAGGTGGACCGGCTCTCTTGCTACTTCACCCTCATGGCCACCAGCTGTCAGTCCTTTGTTATAATGGCAGGTTGCCAAGTTCCCACGGGGCTTCCTTATAGCTTTGAGGTATGTAAATTGGTAGCACTGACCACTCCAGGTGCATTAACCCAGCACCTACCTTGGGGATCTCAAGTATCACCTTTACCAACCAAGCCACTTTCACTACTTTAACTAATAAAAGATGGACGTAAAAGAGATCTTTACTGAGAGGGAAATTAATTTTTATACCTAGGCATTTCCATGGCAATCCTCTGGCCGCCCATCAACAATCATTGGCATTCATCGCTGGCATCCCATCCAATTATCAGCCTTCCACTGAAAATTATTCCCTCTAAATTGATCACACTCAAAGACCAAATATTCAGTCAATCCGTCCTCAGCATCAGTTGCTGGTTAAGCATATAAAAATTCATACTATATACTTAATCATTATCCTTGGCCTTTAGTTGCCAGTAATTCAGAACCCTAAGTGGCAGAATGTCCATTGCTCACTCTACTATTGGAACCCTCAACACAAAACCTGTAATCTAATTGTCCTTGGCATAAGTTGACAGATAATCCTAAATAAATATATGATTGGATTACTTGCCATTATTCACCGTATCCCCCATACACTTTGAAATTGAATTGTCAATCCGCCAATTAATTGTTGCTGGTTCATTCTCAGCCTTGTTTTGCCAGTGAGCCCTAATAAACTAATAATTTATAACTTGTCAAATATCCTAGGTGTAAATTACAAGTAATTAAAATATACTAATTTGCTATTGAGTATTGTCTCAATACTTTCCAGTCCAGTGGATTGATTGAAATAGCTCTATCCAGCCAAAATAGAGAGCTCAAGTTAGTAATTTATTATTAATTATATAATTAAAACTAGGTCATTAATTGGACCACCAGCTCCAACTAATTGTGACCCTAGTTTTATAGATCATGGGAGATCCATCTGGTTAGTTTTTCTGACAGACCTATTACCACCAAACAAAAATTATAAAAAATATAGTGTAGTCATTTTTTGACACCCTAACCTAGCCTATTCTACCTTGACTTACTTACCCTAACCTACCTGTATATGTAAGGAGAGCGTCTATAACTCTCCTGTTCCCAGCGTGGTAGTAAATGGCGCACAAGGCCCACGTCAGAAACTAGCCATTAATGCCAAAACCATTAGAGCCCAGAAGAGGGTGCTGGAGCAATGACAGATTAGGCATAGAAAAGCGAGATTTATGATAAAAACACCAGTAGAAGCGGCGCGGTGCACATATTGGAAAGGGTTAAGTGACCCAGGTTGGAGGGAACCTGGGCGAACAAATGGTGCATGAGTTGAGAACTGCAAGGTCCTTGCAATGGCAAGGGTAATGGAACGCGAGACCTCCTCAAAGAGGTTCATGCACAGGAGCAATCAGAATATCATAAAATTGTAAAATAACATAAACGGGAAAAGGTTTATTTATGAAGTTGACCAACAAAGGGATGTTGGTCAGGGAAAACATATTTAAGCTCAGATGGGGAAATTGGGGTTATACCGCAGTGGGCCCAAGCAGCAACTCAACAATAGGTCAATAATGCCATCTGAGTTTGTAGTTTAGGCCAAAACTGACTTCACTCAAGTGATCAATTGAAGTTGGATTCAACCTGAGCGCGTTATTATGTAGATGAAATGGGTTTCAAATCCTCATTCCTCAACTAATCAAACCAAAACGTACACCTTTACTTGGTAGATAATTCATTTTAACTCTTGGCCCAACGTCAGGGGCTGGGCACTTGGCACCCCACTAGGACCAACCTGGGCATATTTTGCCCTTACCCAGCGCTGGTCTAGGGTGTGCTTCAGGTCTGGGAGGCCCTGTAGCTTCACCTTTTGGGCCTCTAGGCGCCCAGACTTATCTTTAGTGTTGGTCCCCACTATTATATCATTTGCACATGACAGTATATATTTGTAACTTGAATTTTATAACATATGCTTGCATGTAAAAAAAGATGACCATTTTTTGAATGTAGTTTTTTAATAATTTTTTTGCTAACTCTTTTGTTCTATAGTTTAAGTTTCTTTTAAAAAATTCTTCATAAAATTCAATCTTTTATTTATATAACGTTACTACAACTTTTACATATAGTAATTTTTTATGATCCTTATAAATTTTACATACTTTCTGTAAATTAGTTTCTCCATCACAAAAGTACAAAAATTCTTTGTTTTAATCATTGGGTTTTAATTCTCTCGCGCTCTTGATGATTTTATTTCTATGTTATGGGAACAAATATACATTTTAAAAAATCTTTATATAATATAAGTTTTTGTTTGGAGATAAAAAAGTTGAAAAGCCTTTTTGGTGGTAAAAAATTGAAAGGCCTTTTCAATGGAAAAAGGTAAATAAGCCTTTTTGGCAGTAAAAATGGTTAATGGAGCTGAATATATGACTACTCAAAATATGGAATTCCTTGTTATCTTCTTCAACAAGGATTAACTACAAAATTACTTCTGATGTAATTATTTTAAAGGCGCAGAAGCTATCTGGGGCTACCTATATGTGTTTTTGATGCTCAAATCTCTCTTTTAATGCCTGTAAGCTTTACAAGAACATATATTGGGTTCTGATACTATTTAAAAAGAAGGAGCATGATATAACCCATATGGTAATTTTATCTTCTCAGATGTGCTGCTACTTTGAGGCGCCTAAAAATCATTGGGAGCCTCATGACCCACACAACAGGGCCATCTTCCTGAAAAAAAATTAACTCAGTCATATGGCCCTTGGTTTAATAGGCTTAATATTAATAATATCACTTGTAATCTATGTAAGAAATCTGAAGTATTATGCCAATAATTGCCCTAATCAGTGTCAAAACCCAAGGTTCATTCTGTGACCATTTAAATGATGAAGACTTAGGAAAAATCAGGGTTAATTATAGCTGGGATTTGCTACCTCCGTCTTCTCTAAAAGTTCCAGCTAAGAAAAAAACTTAGAATTAATTTCCATTAAACAAAAATACTATGACGACGCCCCACCTCCAGTGGTTCAACAAATTATAGCATATGTATAATATTGGTACCACCTACTCAAAGAAAGATTATGAAACAAGTTGGTAAAGGAATTAGTATTGAAGCCTTACATTCAACATTTAGAACAATTTATTGCTTCCTGTCACCTCTGGTGAGATTCCCAAATCAATTTACTATGAGAGGCTATAGCCATCAAGGTTATAAAGGAATCCAGCCCTCAACTAGGCAAGAAATTCGGAATATTTTAGGTCAAGTAGATACTTTTAAATGTCCATAATAAAGTTTTCTGATGCTTATTTACTGAGTGCACTTATATTTATTCTTGGTGCAACTGTTCTCTTGACTAATGCTGAAACCTAAGAATAAGCCTGAAGCTGTAAACTAGCAGAGGTCAAAAATAAAAAGGTGGGGTGAAATATCCACCTTTATTGAGTTAAAAAGCGATGATATCAATAAAACATGTGGGGACATGTTGCCTTGGGGAGTTCATGGATCAGTAAGCTTGAAATCATCAAAAGCTTCTAGGTTGATCACCTGGTCAATGCCCCATTGTTATACATCATCCTTGTGACCGCAGTAGTGGGGAGTGCGCCTCTTGAGGTTTAGGAAGTGGGGATGGGATTCCTGAAGACGTCTCCATCAATTCTAGTGCTCATGATGCTTCATGATCAAATCTCATATCAGTGCCTTCAGGGTAGGGTTCCATTCACGCTGGCTCAAAAGTCAACTTATTGAGGCTCAAATTAAGAGTCTTGAAATTTGAATTACTCATCATTTTTCATCCTGACAATGTCCCCCTTAAGATCCTGTCAGAGGGGGTTTCAGCTTAATAATTTAGTTATGTAACCTACATGCCACTGTCCCTTAATTGGCGTCAACAATAAGAGTACTTTGAATTAACCTTATGAATGACCTTATAAGGTTCAGAAAAAAGAACTTCAAGCTTGCTCTTGAAACCTCTAATTAATGATGATAAAAGAGAATGAGGTTATCTTATTAAAATTGGTAAGAAGGGTAGGCAAAAATTAAGTTGGGATGTTCCCTTTATGTAATGGTGACAATGCCTTGCGTGGCTAGGGCTTAAAGCCAGAAAATTTCATCAACCAAGGACCTCATAGTTAAATCAGAGTTTACAATTAAGGAAGTATCAAGAAGGGGCTGTGTCAGGATTCAAGATAAACAAATTGAATTCCCCACTTCTGAATTGATCTGTAACAATTTGACTCTCAAACCTATCTGAACAAAAATGAATCCAGGATTCTCATCCCCAATTCCTGAGTCATGTGGGGCGGAGTTTCCACCGATTTGGTCATGTGGGCGGCGAAATACATTGAAGAAGCCCATCAAGCAGTCAATCCAGAAGACCAGGAAAGATCCTGAACAGATGAGGCTTTACAATCCTTGAGGCACTGTGTCCCCACTCACCCTATAATTATTGACACCTTTTAACCTAATATGTTATTTGGTATTCTAACCATTATTCCGTTTCCTTTTTAACCCTTTTGCATATTGCAGCTTCAAGCCACCTTCAGACCTCAGTGACAGTTTAGAGAACTGTAACGCCAACAAACTTGGTGCTCACTACAGGGTGCTACAAGCTGTCCTTAATGAAAACGTCTAACAAACAATGGAAAATACTATCAGCTCTGAAGACCAATCTGCTGGTCAGTTGAGAAGCGTTGCATAATGGGTTAGTACCTTGCAATACGAAATACCACCTGTGCAACCTGAGAGGCTAATATTCTGGGCCACATTTCAATTCTCCCTGCCCTCTGTTGATGGAAGTCAGTACTAAATTCAGTATGAGAACCCTCTATATATTGTCCAACGATTAACAGATGGCATATACTCTATGGGTGCCCGCTCCAGCTGCTCCCACGCCTCTTCTGTGCCCTCTACCTTGCTAAACCTCTATGCCTCAGCCTAGCTGCCAGCAGAACTTGCACTAGATACTGAATGGTACCTTTGCAACTTTGTTCACCCAGTATTCATCACCTACTCCAACTAGTCGGGTTGCACCATCAAGAGGTCTCCTGACAACTGGAGGTTACCCAGTCCTTGCACACTCACATTGTCAATTTTTATAATGCAACCTCCCCCATTTGTACATGATAACCATGAGGCCATTATTGATAAATGACGGTTGATAAACGAGAACCAAGACCTAATTGTGGTGTTAGACAGAAGGATCTCTGGCAATCTTGTGGACCAGCTGCGTCAAAACGTCCAACCTCTTGAGCAACATGGAATCAGCGCCTCCTCTAAGTTGAGGATCTGGTACAAGTCCTACAACAACACTATCAGGAGCTAGCCTCACATGACTACTCATCCAGGAGTGAAGGTCCTTAAGGGCGTATAGGACCTGAAGGGCCAGAGGGCCCCCATGGACCTCTCGGGCCCCCAGGTCCCTCATATATCACCCATGATGGCCCTGAGGACCCATAGCGGGATGATGTGATAACAGCCTTAGCTGCCCTACTCAATCAAATTTAGTATGTAGCTCAGGGATGCAAACTCCAAGTGAATGAAGTCCCCCTCGACCCTAGGGTCTCCATTGACGCCCTGTCAGATGAAATGAACAACCTCAGTGCTTTTAAAAACTTACTAATACTCACATCTCACAGCTCAAACAAACTTGGTGAGGGTTTGAAACCCATTTGACTACTCTCAAGAGCCAGCTTCACCTTTTGGGCGCTGACATTGAATTCCTAAAGGTGCAACTCGCAAATAAGGATTCTGTTTCCTCCTTCAACCAATATTGGGATGACATCCAAGAGGACCTTGAGGGTCTATGGCAACGGCTAGACCAGCATGCACCCCACAAAAATGCGGAAACTGAGACTTCAGAGCCAGCGCCATCCCTTGTATTAACACCCTCTCCACTTCTCTTGCAACTAACTTTGAACCAAGTATTAAAGAAAGGTTCACCCATGGCTGGTAAAGCATTGCCTCTTTCCTGTATGCATATGAGAGTTCCATGGAGGAGGCCACCAACTGGCAAAAGGTAAAGCACATCCACTCCTGACTAAATAGCACTGCCCAGGAGATTATGACCCCCTATCTGAAGAAGTGAAACACCCGGGAACAGGTCCATACATCTTTAATCCAAGAGTTTGGAAGCAATCAAACCCTGGCCAACCAAAATAAGGCATTCACAGGGTATTCAATTGGTTAAGGAGAATGCACCATGGGTTTGCCACCCGCTTTTACACCCAAGCACAACCCTTAGTCATTACAAATTGTATCACCCTGGATGATGCTATTAACACCATCATTTATGCATTGGTTCCTACCCTGAGGTTTAAATGCATGTGATTGGACAGAAGAATGGGTAAACTTGCATCTAGAGATCAAGGAAGCGCTTAACGAGATCCCTGCGTCGACTCTACACTTTAAGGCTACATTTACAGGCCCTTTAACAGTCCTAGAGTCCATGTGGTCAAAAACCAGAAAAATCTTACACCTCGATGCACCTACTGTAACTATTTCAGACACAGTGCCAAGAACTGCTGGAAATGACTTGCTGAGGAGGCGGGAAAAGGGCCATAAGCATGAAGGACGAGGCACTATATGCTAACATCTCTACCCAGCCTCAAGAACCCTCCATAACCTTGAATGAACTGGGAGCTATAGTATCTGAAGAAGAAGTTTCAGTATCCAATGATAATAAATAAATTAATACTGCTTACTCTTCTTCTAATGACTCTCCCATGTTCCTCATGCTGCCGCCCCAGTTTGAAAGTCTGGTTACCCAGGTCGCAGTTTGAGTTTATAAAATCCCAGTCCTTGCCATAGTCAACAGTGGCTCCCCTGTGAACGTCATATTATCCAAGCTAATGAAGCATGTCAAGATCGCTCAAGATTTCCCCACTATATATGGAGTATGGCATGGCTGGTCCTCAATGTACCCAATCTATAGGGGCTTATTCCTCTCTACCATTTCTTTTTGGAAAGCTTGCTTTTAACACCCTCACTGGTGAACTGGATAATCCTATCTATGACCTGCTCCTCAGAACTCAGTTTCTTTAGGACTATTTAGCAGTACTCCATTATGAAGGCGGCTTTCTATCCCTAATAGGGTATCAGGTCCCTCTGATCTTCGAGACCTCTGAGATTCTAAAAACTGAGGTTAAAGCCCAAGCCTGTCTACTGGAGAGTGAAGGCTGAATTGATCAGCTTGAATATCATATTAGGGCTCCTGAGTCCGTTTTCCCCCTCCTGCTGTTGATGGGCAAGAGGGCATGCTGATCTAATTACCTAGGGCGACTACAATACCTTTGAAGTCCCAAGACCTTGCTGACACCTGGGTCCATGTCAACATTCCCTTAAAATACTTATTGGAAATCTGAGGCCTTGACAACCTATCCATGAAGGAGGTGCTACCCTAGCCGGGGATCCTAGATCCAGATTATGCTGGATCTATATTAGTGTAGTTGGCCAACCTTACTGAAAAACCCAAAATAGTAGGTCAAAACAATCCCGCCGCCTATGTCTGCCTTTTACCAGTAGAGGCTACTGCTGATTTCCGAAGCTTTGAGGACTTAAGGAATTTTGGCTTGGAGACATCTTCATCAATCAGCCTGGTCAACATCAATATTGGCAAGGACCTCTCAGATAACCAACAACATAAGGTTCAAGAGTTGTTAGAGGAGTATATGGAACTACTTTCAGCCTCGACCTACAGCTTCATAAGAATGAATGGAGTCCTATATCATGTAGAAATTAGGGATGCTCCCCCTTTTCAGTCCCAACATTACCAAAAAAGCAAGGTTGAAAAGGTCCAGGTGACAGTGGAACTCAAACTACTCAATGCCAAACTCCTAGTACCATCTTGCAGCTCTTGGTTCTCTCCTCTTATTCTGGTTTGGAATAAGGATGGCAGTAACTGGGTGGTGATGGACTACTGGCGACTCAACTCCATCACTAAGAAGGACAGTTATCCTCTGCCCTAAATTGATGATTTCCTACATCTGCTTTCCGGATCTCAGTACTTTTCTACCATGGACCTTTCTAGCAGATATTGGCAGATTGAACTTGCCCCTGAAGATTAAGCTAAGTGCACTCTCATAGCTAACAAAGGGCTATTCGAGCACACAAGGATGCCCCAGGGACTTTGTAACGCCTCAGCTACTTTCCACCGTGCCATGGATGGGATCCTTGGGGACTTGAAGATTACATGCATCATCATCTACCTTGATGACATCAACGTTTTCTCACAAACCTTAAACGGACACATTGAACATCTCAGGGAAGTCTTCAATCAGCTTCAAAAGGCTTTTATAAAGCTTAAACCTTTAAAGTGCTCCTTCTTCTAGTCCGAACTGGAGTTTCTGGGACACAAAGTTTCCAAGGATGGCATCCAGTCTATACCAGACAAAGTTGATGCCATAGAGAGAATGTCATGCACCCAAAGCTTAAGGGATATCCAGGTATTCCTAGGAATGATGGGCTATTATCATCAGTTTGTCCCCCGGTTTGCTGACCTAGCCAAGCCACTATTCTACCTCCTGCAGAAGAATGTGCCATTTGAATGGCTGCCTGAACAAGAACAGGCCTTTAATGCCTTGAGAACTGCTCTATGTACCAAATCCATTCTAGTCACCTGCGAAGCCAACCCTTCTTGTTTATGGATGCAAGTGATGTTGCCGTCAGGGCTATCCTAGCCCAACATGATGGAGACAGTAATACATCCTGTGGCCTAATTTAGTAAGACGCTGAGTAAAGCTGAAAAGAACTTTAGAGCTACCAATAGGGAGTGCCTGGCTGTCTTGCTAGCCATCAAACATTTCCAGCCTTATCTCTATGGTATTCACTTTACTATTTTACAGAACACTCCTCACTCTGGTGGCTCCAGCAGATGAAGGACAAGATGGCCGACTATCCAGGTGGGATTTGTGACTAAAAAGCTATGATTTCACCATTGTCCATCATGCAGGTGCAATTCACCAAAATGCAAATGGCCTCTCCAGAATGACGGTGCTAGCAGCTTTGACCACCGAGGAGGACTGGGTTTATGATCTAATAGGTCAACCTGAGCAATGGAGTTGGAAACTCCCAAGGTCCAAGCTGATTTCCAAAGGATGACATGAGACACTCAAATTAAGGATGGGCTTCTTTACAATAAGGTCGATAAGAAGTGGCTCCCTTATGTCTGCCCCTCCTCCTGAAACAATGTTATTATAGAGGGCCATTCTACTGTGGGCCATGGGGCAGTTAAGAAGACTCACAAATGGCTGAAGTCACGATGTTTGGGACCAAATGGTGGATACATTCAAGAGGTCTGGGAGGCATGTATGACTTCTCAATCCCAAGACTGAGCCAATCCTCAATTTCAACACTCAGTCATTGCCCTGACAGGGCCCTTCAATGACGTTAGCATTGATGTAATGGGCCCTCTTTCCACTGGGCTGCATGACCATAAGTATATTATCCTAGCCGTGGACCACTTAACAAAGTGGGTTGAAGCGATTTTCGTTCAGATGCCACTGCTAAAGCCACAGCTCTATTCCTTGTTCAGACCATTTTCACCCAGCATGGGTGCCCCCAAACTTTACATTCAGATAACGGGTTGAATTTCACTTCACAGGTAGTACAAGAACTTACCTCACTATTTGGCACTTCCCAGAGTTTTGCTGCACCTTACCACCCATCAACTAATGGGGCGGTAGAACGTGATAACGAAACTCTTATCTCATTTTTTAAAAGATGGATGCCTTGGATCCTGCTCGCTGGAGCCACTACCTACCTAGTGTGATGCTTGCATACAATATAAGCTACCACCGAGTCATCAAGATGTCCCCATTTGAAGCCCTATATGTGCGTGCACCTTGGCTATCAAGTAGCGTCCAGCCATTGCTTAATACCTCCACACCTGAGAACAATGAATTAACTATGAGGGCCTTAGCTGAAGAAATTGTTTAGCTTCAAGCCCTAGCCACACAAGGCTTCATCACCACTACAGGAAGAGACATCCCAATTTAATCTCAGCCAACCCTCCTTACCAACTTCCCAATTAGATGACCTTGTTCTCTTCTATCACCATCAACCTGGAGGCTGACAAAATAAGCTATACGTTCTTTGGTCTGGATCCTATAATGTCATTCATAAGGTGAAGTCTGAGTACTTCATTGCTGATGTCAACCAGGGGACTATGGTCAATCATGTACATGACCAGTTCCTTTGGCCGTATATCCCCCTCCAACAGGAACTTGAGGGGGCATTGTTGGGATTCAGTATAACAAACAAATTGGATTCCCACATCCAAATTGAGCCATAGTGATTCGACTCTTAAGCCTATCTGAACAAAAACAACTTCATGATTATCATCCCCAATTCTGAGTCACGTGGGGTGGTGTTTTCACCAATTCAGTTAGGTGTACGGCGAAATACATTGAGGATGCCCATCAGGAGGTCAATCTGGAAGACCAGGAAAGATCCCGAATGGAAGGAGCCTCAACAACTTCTTGAGGCACCGTGTCCCCACACACCTATAAAAAGTGATAGCTTTTAGCTTAATAGATTATTCGGTATTCTAACCATTTTTCCGTTTCCTTCTTGACCCTTTTGTAAATTTGCAGCTTTGAGCCACCTTTTGACTTGGTGACAGTCTAGATAACTGTAACGCTGACAGGCTGAATGCTACTTGATAGGCTTGGAGCACGTTCAAGTAGAGCTTCAAATGTTGACATCTTGTACAATGATGGTAGCTTATTTGGTAAGAAAGCAAAGCGCTGGGTAGATATTGAATCCAGCAAGTAAGGTCAGAGGCGGCCATCTTCTGCAAAAATAGAGATGAGGGTCCCATTAGCATAATCCACTGCCCCTTTAGTTGATGGGTTGTAAAAAAAGTTGAAACTATGTTAGTTTCTAAAAGTGAGGTTAGTCCTTGGACTATATGTGAGGTTAAACTTAACCCATTGTCTAAAAGTGAAGTTTGTTGGAACCCATTCTAGATGAATTTGGATTAAATAAGAAATAGAGCCGTGGCTTTAGCAGTGGCAGCGGGAGAAATTGCTCTGATCCATTAGGTCAAGTGGTCAACAGTTAAAAAGATGTATTTATGGCCATGCAATCCGGTGGGAAGAGGGCCTACTAAATTGATGCTAATGACATCAAAAGGACCTGATGGGGTAATGATTTAGTGCTGATAATGGGGACTGGCTCAATCCTGGAATCAGCATGTCATACATGATTCCAGGACCTCTCAGATGGCTTCTACCATTCAGTCCCATTAGCATCAATTCTTTAGCCATTCATAAAGTTTCTTCACTGCCTCATGTCCCACGGTCACATGCCCTTCTAGTATAACATCAGTTCAAGAGGAAGGATGGATGTAGGTGATACATTTCCATAAAAAACTTCTTATAAAGCATTCCTTCCTTGATTTGTGTGTCCTAAGTAATTTGTTAAAGCTTGCCTTAGATCTTTAGGTATACAACTTCCAGCGTTCTAGCCAACTGATTAGATCATACATTCTGCCCTCCTTGGGGGTCAAAGCAGCTAGTAAAGCATTCTAGAGAGACCATCATCTTTCTGGCGAATCGCTATAATGAGGTAGACAATATTGAATCAAAAGTTCAGCAGTTTAGGGCACATCTGGCTAACTGGCCATCTGGGTTCTTTATTTTCTGCAGCCATTGTAACGGACAAAAATGTCCCAGTTTTTGAACACCTTCATGCCTTAGGGTTTAGAAGATAAAATAAACGCCAATAGATTTCCTTATATGAGGTTCCCTTGAGGTGAGAGTTTTGACTCCATGTACTCACTAATTAAACCTCAGATTTAGGGAAATTTGAAAATGAGAAAATATTACATAGGTAAGAAAGGATTTTGGCCCCAAAATTAGCCTCGTTTTAAATATTAATGAAAAGAAACACTTTGACAAATTTAATCCTGATAACATAGGGCACCGCAAATGACACAAGAAAAAACCAGAGTGTTTGGCAGATCAATTTACCACCAAATACTAACTTTTTTGTTAAGGATACAAACTAGTTTCGCCATGGGATACCAAGTAAGACAAGGCAAGAGTGGCCCCAAGGCCACCAGAGAGACCCATGCAAGGGTGGGAAATGACAAAAAATTCTGAAAAGAGTTCAAATCATGTGGTTCTGACCTTAAAGGTCACCCTTATCTGGAAGCCTCTCCCACACTATTCTTTACGCTCCTAAGAGCATAAAGAATAGTGAGGGAGGGGCGTTGGACTTTTGGAGATTTTTAGCTCGCTGGTGCTTATAAGCCTAAAAATCCAACAACTGAGGGAGAAAACCACTTAAAATAAAAAGGTTAAATGAATAGTAAAACTTAGGAATTTGAGCTTTTTTGTGTATTTATTGATAGCTGCGGGGGTTTAGGAAAGATCCCTATTTTTTCATTGATAATTCATATTTAGCATATTAGAGTTCGAGGTTTGAATTGCTTAGCACATTCCAAATTAGGAAATATGTGAGAAGGACCTATCAGGTCATTTCAAACTCGCGTTAGTTTAGGAAATGGCTAAAAAGGGCTAACAATAGAGAATTTGGCTCCATGAGGTAAGGCTTTCATCAATTTCACCCAATTACTGGGCGGATAAAGAATTTTACTCCATTGATCCCCCTTTGACCCTAAAAAAACTGGTTGCCGCGGTGTGACCTCTGCAATAAAAATGGAATTTGGCCAAGAGCTCAAGATGCTCTGACCCCCAGAACTCATAGGATTATTCTGAGTTTTGGTAGGAAACTTAGTGCCTTAATTTATTGGGTTTCACCAAGAGTTGGCCAGGGTCTTTTGGCCTGTGGAATCGTTTTTATTAATAAAATTGATTGTTGTATTATTGGAAACGGCTAAATGTCCAATGTTTCTCCAATTTTCTCCTGTTTGCCCCCCAACATTCTTACTTAGCAGCCTGGAGGGCAAATGTCTGACAAGGGGCACAGCCCAGCGCTGAGCCCCACATGAACTGCAAAAACCCAAAATAGCGTTTCAACTTAAGATATGAAATCCAAATTTCAAGTCAAAATGTAATGATCAGATCAACACAATCGTTACAGCCATCAGAGTGAGGAATGGCCAGTGAAGATGGTAAAATGGGCACCATAGAGGTAGGGCCAAAAGTGCTTGATTACTAACAAGATAGACAGGCACTCCCATTCAGCAATTCTATAGTTCCATTCAGCCTTACTCAAGGTCTTTCTAAAATGAGCTACTGGATGACTGACATGATTCTCATTGTTCTAGGAAAGGATTGTAATGGGAGGATTTGCGCCAATACAAACGAACAAATTGGGCAGTAAGAGCCATGTTACTGAACATACTAGGTACAGGCCTGCAGAGGCCCATCCCCAAACCTGACTGCCATGTCTTGTCATTGCCACATATTCTCGTACCACTGTTCCCACGACGCTGCACATCAACAGCAGAGTCTGGGACCAGGAAAGGGCCAAGAATGACGCCAACGCCACACTGAGCTCACTGGTGGAGCCCATAGTTTCAATCCAATCCGCTATAATTCTTTTTAAATAAAGTTAATGTTTTCCAAGTGAGCAAATATCCTTTATTTAAATTTTCATTTTTCCTAGTAGAAGATGCAACTGCCCTTCAGGGCTGCGACGTCCTTCTCTAAATAGTGCACTGCTTTTGTAAAATAAGCTTTTCTTTTGATTAAACTCTTCTGAGCCCCAACCACCTCATCATTAGAGAAGATTTGCCATCCCACCAGATCACCATCCATGCCTCACAGAAGCCCATAGTCATTCCATAGATGTGATTCAGGTTTGAGATGTCGATTTTACCCAATTCTGACCAAGTTCAATGCCCATTGGATCAGGGCCACATTTGGATCAAACTCCACTCGATCCAAACCAATGTATGGATCAGGTGACCCCTGCTCCATTACATCACCCCCCTGTAAAGACCAGAACTTTCAGACCTTCTCTGGGCATTGCGCACAGTCCTCTTTTGTTTGCCATGTCATCTCCTCCACTGGATAGCTCTTCCACTTCACCAGCAGTTGCTGCTGGCCTCTAACCCACTTGGCATCCAGTATCTGTTACATCTCATATTCTGGCACCCCCCTCTATAGGATTCAGCAGTCCTGGATGCTCCGGCCCCTCACCCCTGAATGCCTGTAGCTGGAAAGCATGAATCACCAGATGGGCTCTGGAACCTATTGGCAAACTCAACTCAAAGGCGACCCAATTAATGGCTTGGACAATCTGAAATGGGCCCAAAACCTTTTACCCAGCTTACAACTCTTGACTGGGATGGATTAGTTCTTGGCCATCACCAATACCAAGTCCCCATGCTCAAACATTGGATCTGGCGCCCTTCGACGATCTGCCTGTTGCTTCTGCCAAGATTTCGACTTCTCCAAGTTCCCTCATAGCTTCTTCCTGATATCCAACATGGTACATAACATCTCATCAAACCCCTGACATACACCACCCACAGTTCCCCCATTTGACCTGGGGTTGAGTCCATGATTCACAAAAGATGGCAACATTCCTGTTGAGGATTGAGAGTGATTGTTGTAAGCGAACTGGGACATCTGAACCCACGAAACCCAGTCATCCTATCAATCAGACACATAACATTGAAGATATGTTCGAGTATCTGATTCACCCTCTCCATTTGTCCATCAGATTGTGGATAGTATGCTGAGAACCGACCAGGCCTGATTTATAAATTCCCCAGAAAACTTGACCAGAATTTTGAAACAAATTGTGGGCCCCAGTCCAAAATGATCTCCTCAGGTAATACATGTTGGGAGAACACCTCATTGATGAAAATCCTCACTGCATCCTTCGCCAAAAAACTCCCAGTACATGGGAAGAACTCAGCATATTTGGTAAGTCTATCTACGACCACCATAACCGCGTCCTTCCCCTACACCTTTGGGAGTCCCACTATAAATTTGACACTGATTGAACTCCAAGGGGCTTGCAGTATTGGCAGCAGATTCAACTTACCCGATGGTGGTTTCCTCGATGGCTTTGACTTTGCACATATGAAACACTCCTGCACATACTTCTGGACATCCTTACAGAGGCCCAGCCATGAATACTCCCGTTGCACCAATTCCATTGTCTTCCCTACTCTCGGGTGACCCACCAGCGGATGATCATGAGAAGCCCAGATTACCTTCCATCATAATGTTGGGTTAGACACCCATACGTGTGACTTGTGGTATAGCACCCCAACCCTCTTCGTGAAATCTACATGGTACTAGTGCAGTCAACCCTCCATCATCTCAGCTTTCAACCTTTGAGCAAATTCCGCGCTTCTCTTCTTCTGGAGAACTTCCTCCCCCAACACACTCCCCCTACCTTCCATCATTGCAAATTGGTCCAGTCAGAACATCTTAGCCGTGTTGAACTCCTCATATTCCTCCTTCTCATACACAAAAGCCCCATCTTGACTCAACCAATATTCCAGGACATTTGAAGCCCCAGGCCTGTACTCCACCCAGAAATCATAGCGGACCAGCTCCACATGCCATCTGGCCTGTCACTGGTTCATCTTTATAGGCTCACAATAGTACTCCAAGGCTTTGTGATCATTCCAGATAACTAAAGGATGCCGGGCATAGAGCAGGTGATGTTGCCAACTATGTAAGGCCACCATCACTGCCAACAGTTCCTTATCATATATTGGGTAGTTCATTTCTACAAGGAGCGACTATGGATGAAGTAACACATGGGATGCTCCAACCTGTCTTCCCCTTCCTGAAGAAATACTGCTCCCACAGCATAATTCGAAGCATCCATCTCAACCACAAATGGTTTCTCGAGGTCCAGATGGGCCTACAGGTGTGGTAAATAACTTACCCTTCAGTATATAGTTGCCTGTGATTCTTCCTTTCCCCATATGAATGCAACATCTTGGGTTAAGCGTGTGAGCGGTAAGACCACCTGGGAAAGATTCTTCACAAACTGACAAAGGAAGTTCAATGTTCCCAAAAAACTTCGCACCCCTGTCTGATCCATGGGGGCTTTCCATGCCCACTCCGCCTGGAGCTTATCCGGACACACCCCCAATACGTTCAGGAATACCACGTTGCTGAGGAATGTAACTGAGCTTTGGTTGAACTTGCACTTGGAGGGCTTCAACTTTAAACCCATATAGCCGATCGCCCCCAAAACTTCCCAGACATCTCATACATGATTCTCCTGGGACTGCAAGAATACTAGATTATCATCCATATAAGTGGTGCAGCATCGAACAATCATCCCTCAAGGACATGGTCAATCATCCACTGGAACACCGCCAGGGCATTCCTCAGCCCAAATGGCATCACGCGATATTGGTACACCCCTAGGTGGCACTTAAACGCTGTGTATTGCTGGTGCTCTCTTCACCAGTATCTAATTAAATGCATCTGCGGGGTCAAACTTTGTAAACATTGTGCACCCTGTAACCATCAGAAGAATGTCCTCCAACAGGGGCATTGGATATGGATCTGGCTCCGTGACCATGTTTAAACATCAGAAATTTACACATGGGCATAAATCGCCACTCGCCTTTGGTACTAACAATACAGGAGACACCACTGGATACATGGAAGTCTCGATTAAACCTTTATTCAACATCAACTCCACATGACCCTCCAATGCTTCTCTGGCCCATTCATTAAGAGCATAGACCGAGCATCCCCTAGGAAGCTCTGACCCCTACTTGAACCAAAATGAAAAAAAACAAAAGAGCCTGTAGGGGAAAAAGGCGAACTTCCAATGAGACCAAATACATTAACAATTTCACTTTATTCAGGTGGTAGCTCTACCTCCTGCATCCCCCCTAAGCTCCTGCATCCACCCGGGACGTCGCCCCCAACCTCCATCTTCCACATCATCTGAGGTCCAATCTGTGGCGATAAGGTAATCATCTTATGCAACAAATCAATCCATGGCTGGAAGTGATGCCACCATTGCATCCCCAGCACCATGGGGTGGGCTAGATTCTGGATCACACAGAAACCCTCCTTAGCCAAATAGGTTCTGCTGAATGACAATCAGGGGCTCCAAAACCCACAATGGGGCTCCTCTTGACACATCAGCGAACACTACCTCAGGACCCCTTCTCATCTCTAACTTCAAACATTCCGCTAAGCAAACTCCACATAATTTTCCTCAGCCCCTGTATTCACCAGGGCCAGCACCTTCTCTGTCTGAAATGAGAATATAACTCCACCAGAATAAATAACCTAGGATAAAGAAAAAAGAAGGTTTAATGTTAGAAGCATTCTTAAATTGAAAATTTGCAGGTAAGGTAGGTTGGGGACTATAGCTCTGCCTGGGTCTCTGGCCTGTTCTCCCTGACTCCTCGCCCCTTTCCTGGCGGGATCCCCCATGGATATTCACGAAGTTCCAGGGAGAACCCCTCCAACCTCCACGTCCTCTGCTGGCTATAACCAGCGACTGGACCCTTCCCAGGGACATCAAATCCTCCCATCAGTCCTGCGCCAATGCCAATTGTTTCTCCACTTGCACCACCAAAGAAATTTCCTCTGCCAACGAACCCTGAACTTTAGCGGCCGCCATGGCAGCCAACATGTCCGCTTGCAGCCCTTGTCTGAACATTCGTTATGATTGCAAATCTGAGACGCTCACTGCTTTCGCCAATGGGCGGAAAACCCTCTCATATTCTTCCACTGATCCTCAGCCCTGACATACTGTCAACAAAGCTGACCACGGCTCATTTTGCGCCTCATCTGGACAGGCCGCTCGGTCAATCCAGTCCACACATTCATCCATGGATCTGGGAAGATGACCTTGCTCCTCAACCAACTCTTGCACCCACCTGGCAAGATTTGGGGGTAGTGCCTCCACAATTTGCATGATCTGTAACAAGAAAGGGGTCTCCCCACCCATTGCTTGAGCCAACTGCGCCTGAAAACGAATCTACAACACCACTTGTTGGATCTTTTCTAGAGCTTCTATGGGCAAAGAAGCCAAACCTTTTGGGGATGTAGGTCCCCCCTGGCATTCCTCCATCTTAATGGAGCTTAAACCACACACTTAAATCACCTCTCTATTACAAACGTAAGCGAGAAGCTCACCATCACCACCATCAATACATGGCAGTACCATTCCTCCCCTCCCGGAGCCACCACCTCTTCTTGGGGCCCCCACAATACTGACAGAAAAGTATTGGAGCTGCGTCTAATGTATTAGTGGGTTCTCTCAAAATGTAATGAACAAATTGGGCAGTAAGAGCCATGTTACTGTCCATACTAGGTACAGGCCTGCAGAGGCCCATCCTTGAACCTGACCGCCACGTCTCGTCATTGCCACATATTCTTGTACCACTGTTCCTGTTGTAATTTTGAACGGTGTCACTAGGATCCATCAGGCTATTCACACAGGTCGAGCCCTCTGAGCAACAGATGGACGATGTGGAGATCATTGGTCCTTCATACACACTTGAAATTATATTAAAAAATGGGAGCAATTGCACCAAACAGTTCTTTAATTTATTTCTTATAAATACAGCGTCCTCACTGTCCAGTTTCATCTTCTACTAAAAAACCTATCTCTCTCAATCGTCCATTTCACTTATATACATCAGCTGCAGGCGATACTATTTCCCATTGCTTGGGTTATTCTATTCCGCTGATTTTCATCAAATTTTGCTTATTATTCTTAATCCGCTGTCGCCCTATTTGTAGGCGATTTACTTCATATTTGTCAAACATCAACATCGCCTTATCACCTTATCGCCTTATATAGAGGCGATCTAATAAACTCATTATATCCAATAAGACTCGTTATACCCCAATATCGCCTCATCTCAAGGCAATAAAATATTTGTAACTAATACTGTGTTCAGCGGTTTCCGCCCAGATGTCCCAAGATTATCGTCCAGTCATATCAAAATTTTGAAATTACCCCCTCCTTGACTGGATGATAAGATCCTATTGTTTATATGGTCTGAGGAACTTTGCATGTACTCAATTAATGATCTGACCACTGATATGATCCTTATTAGTATATGCGTCAACTCCAGTATTCTCTATTATTTCAAATGGACCTATCCAAATACTGTCAAGTTTATGCTTCCAGCTGAATCTATGCTGATCGTGAAAGAGAACCATATCACCTTCCTTGAATGACACCAATCCACTACGGCATGTCTGATCAGCTGCCTGATTCTTAATCTTCTTAGCCAAACTGAAGGAATATGCTTTGGTTTGTAGCTTGATCAGAATTTTCGTAAGGTTAGTTAAATAGCAGTGGGGTCTAATCCACCAGTTTCTTCTACACATGCATAAAGCAACGCCAGAAGAGCCAGGTGTCAGCCATATAGTAATTAGCAAGGACTCTTTCCCGTGTCAGAATGATAACTAATGTTATAAGCAAACATGGCGGTGGAAAGGAGGAATCTCCAATCAGAAGGGCGATCCGTTACTAATTCTTGGAGTATGTTCACCAGAGTTCCATTCACTCGTTTGACCATTCCATTGGACTTGGGGTGGTATGGGGTCATCAGAACTCCGCGGATCCCCATAAGCTTGTTCAATTTAGAAAGTATGTGCAAGGTAAAGTTGGTGCCATTATCAGTGAGAATAAAATGAGGGCAACCGTGCCACTGAATAATGCATTCTAGCATGAATTTAGCTACCATAATGGCCCCCAGATCTTGTATCACCCTTGTTTTGACCCACCAGGTCAAGTGGTCAATAGCCACAAGAATGTACTTACAACGGTTGGCTCCTGTTGGCAAGGGCCCAACAACATCGAGGGAGACCGTATGCCAAGCGAAATGTGGTTTCACTAACTGATATGACGTCATATGATGGAACGGCTTCTCCACTTGGCACTGATGGCAACAGGAAATAGTTTAAAGCACATTGAAACTCATACTTTCCCAATAGTACCATGGGCGTAACAGCTCCATAATCTTATGCACGCCACCATGTCCAACCTCCCTGTGAGCGCTCAAATGATTCCCAGCCATGTGGAGGGCCATGGGAAATTCACTGTAGAATTGCCAATTCGTTTATACAGTTCTCCATTCCATTGGAAGGTATTCGAGTGCAATTCATTTAACATTTTGATTACTTGAGGCAGTTCTTCATCATATTTTCCACTGAGCATCTTATCATACATTATGTCGCTAAGGCCCACTGTCACCATAATAGTCAGTAACTGAGATAAACAGTCTGCATTCTGATGCTTCGCTCCCAGCCAATAGAGAATCTCAAAATTGTAAGCCTGTAACTTGAGAGCCCATCGAGCCAATTGTCCTTCTGGTTCTTTGAGATTTTGCAACCAGCATATTGACGCGTGATTAGTTACAACTTTAAACTTTACCCCATGCAGATAGACTCTGGAATGTTTATACGCATAAATTACTGCTAAGCACTCCCTCTAGGTCAATGTATAGTTACACTCATGACAGTTTAGACTATGACTACAGAAAGCAACAGGATGTTCTTCTCCCTCATCATCTTTCTGAGAAAGTACTGCCCCAACAGTGGAAAGGGACGCATCCAACTGAACAATAAATCCCCAGTTAAAGTTTGGGTATCACAGCACCAGTGCGCTGCTCAACGCCATATGGAGTGCATCAAAAGTGGATTGACAATGTTCCATCCACTCAAACACAGTGTCCTTTTTAATAACTCAAATAGCGGGCCCCCAATACAGCTAAAATTAGGGATAAAGCATCGATAGTAACTGACCATCCCCAGAATACCTGTATGTCGCACTTATTATTAGGTGTAGCCATTTTGCTAATGGCCTCCACCTTAGCCAGTTGTGGCTGCAGCCCAGTTGCATCTACCACAAAACCCAAATATTCTAGCTGATCTATGAAAAAGTTGCACTTTCGAGGTTTTATTTTTATGTTCGCCTCAGCCAGCTGATGGTATACTGCTTCAAGGTGGTCTAGGTGCTCCAAAAAGGTTCGAGAGAAAACGTTAATATCATCAAGGTATTCTAGAATGCATGACGGTTTCAGGTCACTAAGAATAGTGTCCATGGTTAACTGAAAAGTAGCAGGAGCTTTACACATTCCTTGAGGCATCCGTGTCAGTTGAAAAAGGCCTTTAGAAGTGATCACAGCACATTTTTCCTGTTCCACCAAGGGTAACTCGATTTTCCAGTAACCTGATATTAAGTACATTGCAGAAAAGTAGTGGGCACCCCTAATCAGTACAGAGTGTCATTGATTCTTGGCAAGGGGTACAAATCCTTTTTAGTTATACTGTTGAGTTTCTGATAGTCTATTACTACCTGGTTTGTGCCATCCTTCTTTTTTACTATTAGAACAGGTGAAGCCCACGGGCCCTTGGATGGCTCAAGCATCCCTTGTTGTTATAACTTATTAATTTCTTCAGTAACCATGTCTTCTGCTGCCTGAGAGCGACAAATTGGTTGAGACCTTATTGGAGGATGATCCCCAGTGTCTAATCGATGGACCACCCCTCAAGAACACCCTAAATTGTGATCATCCTCAGCAAAAATCTCCTTGTATTTCTGAAATAAAGCCATTGCTTGATCTTGTTGTTCATCCATTAATCCCGTTAAACTTCTCCATGTTACCACCATTAGTATATCAACCAATGGTTCAAGCGGTAATCCAAATTCATCTAATGATCCAAAATCATGAACCTGGCAGACCTTGTCTATGGGAATCAGATGTAGATACGTTATATTTTGGTGGCGGTGAATTTGCATTGGTTTGCTCTGCAGGTTTGCTAACAAAACCTTTATTTCCCCATGTCCCAGGAGTATAATTCCTGGAGCCACATGCAGCTCAAACTGTGTTTGATGATAGAGCCCAATAACTTCACCATATAGCCCACTCGGCACTTCTACCTATAACTCAGTATTCACTAAGGCTTATTGGCTGAAAGGGACGGATATAGGTCCTGCCACTCTAAGAGGTATCCCTTGGTATTCATAAATCTACTGAGGAAGGGCCCGAGTTTTGTGCTTCAGTCGATGGTAGCAAACAGGCCATATCCTGTCACTGTAGGCGAGGTTGATATGACTAGTATGTACCAGATCCTTTGGTACTCCCCTAGTAGTAAAGTATATTGGGATCCGCTGACCCAAGATGTCGAGGGTCTCCTTCATCATATCAATGATAGCCCCAAAATGACGTGAAAAAGCAGTCCCAATTAATATGTCATAGTGCTCATTCAGTAATACAATCACTGGAGCCACAATGACAATGGACCCAAAGCGCAGAGGCAGCGCACTATAAGCTCCCATGGAGACAGTACTTACAGCTCCAGCAGTTCCATAAACCATGCGATGGTCTACATCAGGTTTCAATGTCAATTTTTTTCACTAACTTAGTGAAAATGATGTTGACTGGAGTGCCGGTATCTATTATATCACTTACTCTATTTTTTACTACAAAAATATCTCAGTATGTACACTCAGAATAAGAAGAATATTGACTGTTTAATATGTGAACATTTACAGGTTCTCTTTTCCCAAGAAAATTCATAATCCCCTCTCTGACTTGGGGGTATTCTCTGACAATGGTATCTTAAGGAAGGGCGACGTTTACTCTTTTCAGAGTTGGCGCATCCGCGGCAGGATTAAGTTGGTCTGAGGACGCTTGATCAAGCATTTGACAGGCATAGGGCTTTGGTTGATTGAAATGCTCTTCTTTTGTTGCCGCTTTAGCTTGAGCTCAGGTTACTACGTTTACTCCTCTAAATGGCTGCTGATATAAAATTCTGTCATCATAATAAGGAACTTTTGCAGGATAAAATATTATTGATTTGGGGACGTGTTGAGTGGGTATCTTGGAGGTAGAGGGTCCCATCTCTACTCCGCTCTATCTTTTCCCTGGTAGTATTGGTCTTGCTGTACATAATTCACTTGGCGATTGTGACAGAATTTTGCCAAATGACCAGGGCGACCGCATTTGTAGCATCGACCCCATAGGAACCACGCCCTGGGTTATCATAAGAAGGTCCAGACCGGGAAGGGTTGAAGTCACTTAGTATACCCAACTCCAGGTCAGTAAGCTGATTGTTGATGGTCAACGTAATTGGGTCCAGATCAATAACTAGGTTGCTGGCAGTTGTCATGGCCAGCCCATTGACGCTGATTAAACTGTTGATTATAATTTGGTTGGGGACAAGGCGCAGAGTTGTAGTAAGGCCGAGGATTACTGGATGAAGCTGGAGGCAGATGATAGTATTCTCCAGAATAAGAGGGTGCCGTGGCAGCAGTAGTCTTGTGATCTAAATTTGGTGGTGAAAAGTTAGGAGATACCTGCCATAAAAACTGTACAATCTTAAGCAGAGGTACATCATCATCCAGAAGCGGCGAAATAACATTAGAAAGTTCATTATATGGCTTCACCATGGCGGACATGGCAATGCACATGTCAGCTTCCACTATGTACCCAGCACAATCAACACATGGGCTTCTGTTGTGAATCAATCAGCGAACTCAATGAGAGTCTTATTTTGACAGAATCTGATGGTTAAGAATTCTGCTTTTTGTTGTGACATTTTTTATTTTTCCTCCAAACAATCGGAGTATGATGTCCTTTAAGTCTTTATAGGGGACAGAACTACTAGGGAGGTAACAGGTGACCTGATTGGCACTTCCCACATCCGGAGCAGATATTAGCAACTTAGCCTTCCGTTTATCAGAGGCTCCTTCTGTGGCGAACTCAAACCATTTAAAGAACCCATGGATGTTCCCTTTACGGTCAAATGGGGGTATCTTTTTGACGTTAATTTCCTCCTTTTGTTCGCGGGTATTAGGGACACACTGAGGAATGGAACGAGACCCAAAAGCGGATTCTCTCTGAGGAGTGTGATTAGTTGAAGCTGGGATATTCATTACTTCTGGGGTGGCATGATTGTCGGTGGTAGGTAGTACAGCTATTACTGGAGGTAAGTGATGTTCTGACTCATATGAATAACCAGTGCTATTATTGGGACCATCGTAGCTGTGACCAGCGTTGTCTTCTCCTACATAGGATGCATCTTCTTGATAGTCATCTTCTTCCCAAAGAGATGACTGAGAAGGAGTAGAAAATATTTGTTCTGCATATTTCAGCCGCTGGGTGGTATCATTTAGTTGTTCAGCAAGTTCTTTGTTTTGTAGTCCCAAGATTTGCATTTGACTAAACATACTATCAAGCTGTTTCATGACCGCGCTTTGTTCTTAAAGGAATTCATCTTGGTTTCTGAATACTGCGTCCAAGGTAACTTTGAGTTCCTCATATCCAGCTGTTATAGGGTTCCAGGAAGACTCCCCAATGACACGCCTGAATAAGGCATAGTTGGCAACTGAGGTTCCGGAGTGTTGGGTGGTTGATCATGGGCCCCCTGTAGTGAGCACCACTGTTATAATTTTGAATGATAACACTAAGATCCGTCAGGCTATTTGCACAGGTCAGGCCCTCTGAGCAATAGATGGACAATGTGGAGATCGTCAGTCCTTCAGATACACTTGAAGATATATTAAGAAAATGGGAGCAATTGCTCCAAACAGTCCTTTTATTTATTTCTTATAAATACAGCATCCTCACTGTCCAGTCTCATCTTCCACTAAAAAACTACCTCTCTCGATCGCCCATTTTGCTTATATACATCAGCTGCAGGCTATACTATTTCTCATTGCTTGGGTTATTCTATTCCGCTGATTTTCCTCAAATTTGACTTATTATTCTTAATCCGATGTCGCCCTATTTGTAGGCGATTTACTTCATATTTGTCAAACATCAACATCGCCTTATCACCTTATCGCCTTATATAGAGGCGATCTAATAAACTCATTATATCCAAAAAGACTCGTTATATCTCAATATCGCCTCATCTTAAGGCAATCAAATATTTGTAACTGATACTGTGTTTGGCGGTTTCTGCCCAAATGTCCCAAGACTATCATCTAGTTATATCAAATCACGACAGTTTACATGATGCTGCACATCAACAGCAGAGTCTGGGACCAGGAAAGGGCTGAGAACAACCCCAACGCCACACCAAGCTCACTGCTGGAGCTCATATTCTCATCTAATCCACCATAATTCCCTTTTAAATGAAGTTAATTTTTTAAGTGAGCGAATATCCTTTAACTGAATTTCATTTTTCCTCATAGAAGATGCAACTGCCCTTCAGGGCTGCGACGTCCTCCTCTAAATAGTACACTGCTAATATGGAATAAGCTTTTCTTTTGATTATACTCTTCCAAGCCCCAACCACATCATTAGCAAAGATTCGCCATCCCACCAGATCACCATACACGCCTCACAAAAGCATGTCATCATTCCATAGATGTGATTCAGGTTCAGGATGGCAATTTTAGCCAATTCCAAAATTACCAAGTTCGATGCCCATTGGATCAGGGCAACATTTGGATCAAACTCCACTTGATCTAAACCAATGTACGGATCAGGTGCCCCCTGATCCTTTACAAGGATGGCCCCAATTGTGACATCACTAGCATCCTAAATAGCAAGAGGGTCGATGAAAAACGTGGATGAACTAAAGTATATGTTTTGTGCAATGAGCAGTCTACAATGCATTAAACGGCTGCTCTTATTCATGCTAACACTTGAAGGTCACATTATTTTGCAGGAGATAAAACAGGGGCTCAGCTAGGTTGGCAAACGAGGGATGAACTGACAATAATAACCCACCATGCCCAGGAATACCTGAATTCCCTCAGGCTCTGGTGGCGCGACATCTTCTTAATGGTATCAACTTTGCCCATGTCTGGCTAGATACCATCTCTCAAAAACTTTGTGCCATAGGAACTCCATTTTTTACAGTAATAAAGAGCACTTTTAGAGTTTGATCTCTTCTTAAAGCCTTTCTAGGACTATTGAAGACTTCCTGGAGGTTTTCACATGACCAATGAAGGTTCATAAAAAGATAGTGATATCATCAAGGTGTATGAGGACAAAAGATAACTTCAAGTCCCCTAGGATCCCATATATGGCACGTTGAATGGTGGTCGGCGCATTTCAAAGACCATGGGGCATTCTTGTAGGTTTGATTAGCCCTTCTTTGGCTATAAGCGCACACTTACCTCAGACTTTGGGTGTGAGCTTCATTTCCAGAATTTTCTAGCAAGATCATCATGAAATTATTGCAATCCAGTGTTAAATTCCTAAACTATTTAATATTTTTAAAAAGTTGCTCACGTCAAATCCTTTGTTTAACTGCACAGGTTCTTTGTTTGTGCATCATATGAATTGTTGATAATTAATTGAATAGGGCAGTAGTAGTATGAATACTTTTTCTAGGTTGAATTTCTGATTACCATGATAATTATTAGGTCCGCTCAAACTGGTGCTTATCCTAATCTTGAACTCTTCTGGAATATTGGTAGTGACTTTCTCCTCTTCTGATAGAACTTAACCTACGATTAGGTTCAATGGTTCTTCTTCTCTCTCATCATGTAAATTCAGCGGAGATAACAACACAATAAACAATTGATCATTTATTCTTCCAAACTCTAGTCACAATAGTAAACCTTCTAACTAATAAAGTATTTGTGAATCTCTTTATCTGTAAATACTTGATTTATGTAGAAAAATGCAAAGAAATTTATAAGGGATTTCAGCGCCCAACTTTTCTGTTGGTGTCCCATTTAGAAACTACAGACATTGCTGAAGAATTACCCTTCAGGGTCGCTTTAAACAATAATTTTCCTAAAACAGTTTAGTCAGATTTTTCCACTGTCCATCAATTTGACCTATTCTTGGTTGAAATTATTCTGTGTTCCAATGCCTTCACATAACCCCAGAGTGTCACCATTATTAGGTTAACAACCTGCTTAGATAATAGGACTTGTACTCATAAACAGCATGTTGCAACCCTAAAAGGTTAACTTGCAAGTTGCTTATACTAAGCAGCATCACTCGCCTAGCAACTCATAAACCCCTTAGTTGATTCAAAAAAACCTAGATTAACTTCTACAAATTAATTAGAGTTATTAATATCACAATCAACAACCTAATCACTTGTTATTGTTTAGAATCATCTTTAATGAAACATTAGTAATTTAATGGATCAAACTGGCAAATTGCTAAATACACTAGGAATATCTTTCTGAACAATAGTTATCGTAGATAATTGATAAATTCCATATCCATTAATGGGATGAATCCCCTAGTTGATAAGTAGATTTATTAGAATCAATTAAGTTGGGTAATGTGGGCATATCAAAAGCCCAACACATCCCCAAGCATGACCAGATTATCCAGCAATGAATATTTTTAAGAAGCATATGACGTTTTGATCCTGACTGAGTCTACAAGCATGGTTTAAATAAAGTTCTCTTTGTCCATCTACTTTTATTGCTAAATGCATCTCTGGATAATCCTTCTTATATCGTGTTACCTTTCCAATCTCCTCGCTGCCGCCTTCCCAGAGCGCAGTTCCATTGGCCTCATGCTGTGCCAGCCTAGTTCAGGTGTTGTTTCAAATAATAGGTCTGTTAAGCCTATATTCCTACAGGTTGGGGTTATATTACACTTCATTGCTCAAATGATCTTCTTAGGTGGTGTTAAAATCTGGTATAGCTCCTACTATTCCCAGAAGTTAGCTGCACAGGTTCGATTTCTAAGTGCACAATTCTCATTAATTGATATTGATATATTGGTGATAATAGTAAGAAGACTTTTATCTGTAGCTGAATAAATAGACCAGGTTTAGATGTGGTCCAACGCAAAACTTAAAATGTTCCACTCAATGCTGATTATGCTGACAAATAGGAACTTCTTCCCTCTTCTAGCTGACCTCAGTCTACTCATAGAATTAGAGGTTCCCAGCCTTTGTTCTCATCACGCTGAGTCGGTGGAGATGCATTTTGAGGGTCTCCTTCTCTTCTAAGAATATCTGATCCTTACTATTTATCACACAAAAGATTCAACAATTAATGTACTATAACAATAATAAACTTAAGATGAAAAGAACTTATTACTAATATATGATCTCAAATTATAAAATATGAAGGGATAAATGTATTAATGTTACAATTTAAAATGAGTTGTTGTAGAAGATAGGATAGTGCTAATGTGTGACAACAGTTAGCCAGTCATCTTCTCTATAATTAAATCTCCCTCAATCAGGTTGTTCCTACAATAACAGGATGGTCTGATGCAAGAGATAACAAAGAGCTAATGTTGAGCAACAGTTAGCCGCCAATCTTCTTTATAATCTATTTTCTCTTCAATCATTTAAGCTCTTACATCCCAATGAATTCTCCCTCACTTCAAGGTACTGGAGACATAAGCTATGTCTGTCATGGCTACCTGCCATACAAAGATCTCAGTCACCTTGCCAATTAATTCTTAACACCTGTATTAACCCCAGGATGGGCGAGGCCTGACTAAGATCTTACTACTCTTAAGCCTATCTTACTAAAAACTAATGACCTTTATTATTATAAAAAACTAAGGAATTTAAAAAGAATTTGGCGCCCAACTTCTCTGTTGGCGCCTTAGTAAGGAATTGGCAGCCGTTGCTGTTGAATTTCCATTTAAGGTCTCTTCTACCGATGGTCTTCTCCATCAGGCTAAGGATTCCTCCTCAGACATCCCAGAGACCTAAAAATAGAAGGGGCAAGAAAACGTGCTTCTAGCGTTTCTGTTAATCACAGCAAACCAACCATTTTTGGCTAGCAACCTGCTTATATAATGGAACTATTTACCCATTATAGCAGGTCACAAACCAAATGATCAATTTGATAGTTGTAGACAAATCACTCGCCTCATAACACCTAAATAAATTCCCAATTAGTTGATAAACCTAACTGATACCAATCAGTACATCTAATAGTTAATTAACAACCAACTACCAGATAACTCAACTTTGTCAGCAACTCTGTCCAATAAGATCTTAAGCATTTGCACGAATTGACCTTAACAGATCTGAACCTGGAAAATTACCCCAAAGTCTGCTACCATTATTAAGATGATATTGAATTAAATCAATATACAACTTATTTGCTAGCGGTATTTTCCCCTAAAAAACCAGAAGATTCTCTACCTAGGAAGTTGTAAATTTGGGAAAATCCCAACAGGTGGCTTCTATAATTCCTTGGTCCTTGAATGCCCACATACTGGACTTCAATTTCAAGAGCCTCTTTCTGATAGATTCAGTTTCAACTCATCCTGTTCCTGCTAATATGCTTATTCATTCCAGCGCCATGGTACTATTCACAAAAAACTAATTTTAATTGAGTTGGTCCTAACAAAACATAATGGAATACCACTAGAAATTTTGATAGCTCAAAATAAAATTAATATCTAGTATATTATTTACATTTATTTATGTGTTTATGTGATTTTTTATATTTTTTTATCATATCATTTTTTATATTTTTCTTATGTTATTTCTTTATCTTTTTTTTACAATAGGCCTTAACCTAAAAGTAGGCTCAGAGGTCCATCTTTTTCGTTTCCCCTGCTTTTGTTTAGAGGTTCAATTTTTGAGCTTAACACTATCATATTTCAGAGGTCTATTTATAAGACTTAAATAAATATCATGGGTCAGCAGTACCCTCCTGGGACTTGACCAACACACCAGGACTTAACCTTTTTAGTAGGTTCAGTGTTCCCTTAGGTATACCTTAACTTATTATACCCCTAAATCCAATATGTTGTATATTCTGTATGGACCCAGTTCACTATACAAACATCCACGATTTTTTAATTGTATAGCATCAGTCACTAATTTGGCGATCACCTTGAAAAGACCCAACTACAAAGCATCCAGCCTTTTTCTTCTTCCAAAACAATAGGTGTCTCATTATACTAACTTATCCCCCACATGTTACTCTTGTATTGCTGGTCATTTGCTGTTATCCATCATCTTTGCTTTGATTCTTTTCTTCAATGTGGTACAAATGCCTGCGGTTGAATTTCAATCATAATATTTGTCAGATGGTTCAGGTATTGATTTATCTCATCCGCAATGCTTTTTCTATGGAAGAATGAAAACAGCGCTAATGCTGCCTTTCATCCATATAATAGTTTAAATGGCATTTTCTCTGTCGCCATATGATGACTGATATTGTAGAGTATTAATTAAACTGAGTTAAAAACCCCAAGAAGAATTTTTCCCCACAACCAATTTTCTCTGTGCTGCGGCTAGCATTCCATTTACTCTTTTTACCATTCTATGTGTTTATGGCCAATATGGAATGGACATCACTCCTCAGGTTCCCATCAGTTCTTCACCTTGGGATCACATAAGAAATATATTTGGTTCCGTTGTTACTCAATAAAACTTGCAGACATCTCGGCTGGTACACCACTTGGTCCAGGATGAATCTTGCCATTCTTGTAGCATCCATATATAAAAGTTATTGTTTCTAACCATCTAGTCAGATGATCTATTGCTACTATGTTGTATTTTGCCCCTTAGTACTGACACTCAGGGGTCCCATAATATCAATTAACACCATGTGCTAAGTACACCAAGGATGTACTAGCCAGTATCCTGTATATTCTTATGAGGCTTGTGGAGTTAACATTCTGCATAAAAGGCCAGGTATTCTGCGGCATCATAGTTGATTAACTCCCAGTAATAGTAATGGCAAATATGGTCCATGGCTTTTCTTAGGCCATCATGGCTGAGTACTTTGTGTGCATCTCAGATATCTTTTCTCGTTCTGATAGCTTTAAACATATAAGTTGTTTTCTGTTAATGTTTTGTATAATTGTCCATTCTTAATCTTAGTGTTTTCCATCACTTTCTTAAGTGCATCTTAATTTAATTGGGGCTTCTGGAAGTTTTGAATTAGACTTCAATGGGGCAGGTTTTCTCTCAAAGCTACACTGAGTGGATTCTCCAAAAAAGTGATAAAATAAAATGAAAATACAGTTTATAATTTGATATAATTTTTATTTTGAAAAGAGGGAATATTTATAGGCTTTTTAACGGCTCATAATCTATCAGAGCGAATTAATCTCTGTGTGATTGAATCTTCAGTCAGTTGATCAGGATGAGATTGATTGTCAAACTTGATAGATTGAGATATATTGCTCACTCCTTCTGATGATGCCAGGGGAATTGATGGGGTAGAATTTTCGGAAATAAAAGAATTTGGCGAAATCCTGACAGGGCTCATCACCAATATTTCCTTCTATAATGCCTTTGGAATAACTCATCCCCTTGATGATATACAAATTGGACATAAGGCAATCTTGATAATCCCTCAGCATTTTGATGTGCTTCTCTGGCTCAAAGTATTATCTAAAAATCGTAGGCTTGTAGTCTTAAAAGCCCACTGGGCCATTCACCCCTATGGTTCCATTAGGTTATGGAGCCAGTGTAGAGAAGAGTGGTCAGTCACAACTTTAAAACTTTTCTAGTGGATATACACCTGGAATTGCTTGCATTCTTAGATTACCATGAGGCATTCACGCTTTGTAACAGTGCAGTTTCTTTCTTCTGGTATTAGTGTTCAGCTCCCATAAGCCATTGTATGTTATTCCCCATCGTCATCCACTTGACTCAGAATGGCACCAATAATCATCAACGAGGCATCAGTTTGGATGATGAATTCCTGTTTAAAATTTGGGTATTTTAAGATAGGACTGGACATCAAGTATAAGCGTATTAATCAAATTATGCTTAGGCCTCATTGTTATAAAAGGATCCGTTTTGAGTTTTTAATAAGTGGAATAACGACTCTGCAATTTCAACAAAATCCTTTATGAACTTGAAATAGTAGCCAAATATCCCAAGAAATACTTATATCCTGAACACTCTTTAAGATTGATATCCTATTTCAATAGCCACAATCTTCTTTGACTGGGGTTGCAGTTCACCAGAGTTTATCAAAAACCCCAGATACTTAAGCTCTTTCTTGTAAAAATGACATTTCTTCACTTGATCTTCAAGTTTTCCGTTGCCAGGTGCTTGAACACTTCCTCTAAGTGCTCCATATGGTCCGTGAAGGTCCTACTGAATACATTGATATCATCCATATATACTAAAATGCAGAAAAATTACAAATTACTGAAGATAGATCCATCTATCTCTGGAATGTCACCGGCACATTGCAAAAAGCCTGGGGAATTCTGGTCAGCTGTAAAATCCCCTGTGTGGGTTTTCAAGTATTTTTCTTTCCGCTTGGTGTAACTTTCTGAGAAAATTATATTGAAAAAAGAAAATCTTAATTGACCGCCGTCGTTTTGCTCTGATGTCCTTGGATTCCCTGCACTGCCCCAGTGTGGGGCAGCGGCAAAACTCCCCACGCTGTTTTTCATCCAACAGGAAAATGCGCTCGTACTGGCTCGCCAGTCATACCAAACCCTTGGGATGATTTGTTCTTCCCAAAGATCTTGATGCCCACCTCGCTTGTGCCCAAGTGGTGCCCATTACCCCCTGGCTCCCCCCGAGGCAACATGTGTTTCAGCCTTAGAGTCAAAGATGGGAAACTTTTCCCTTACCACAACCAAGCTATTATTGAAATAGCTCAGGCGGTGATGCACCCTGCCAGTTTTATTGACTTCTGCCCCTATAAGGGTATTTTGATCTCAGCTTCACCTGTGAATCTAATGCCGCCATTGCAGCAACTGTGCCCCTGGGCTTTCGGGTACCCCTCTACCAACAATTTGGACCCAGCTCCCAGAAGATACCACTTTGGTGGTTCATTTCGCTGGTTTTCCCACTCACCTTCCCCCTGAGGTGCTCCACCAGGAGCTGATGGAAGGTTTGGCAGCCTATGGCTCCAACCACATCCTTTAATTTGTGGTCCCAAATGGGGCCACACGCCTTGTTGGGCCTCAGGCGTATGCCACAATCAGCCCTGAATTAAATAAAAATGCCTTGTCAATTCCCCCTCACACCATCATCCCCTCTACCCCTGACCATCTGTTCTGGGCCTGCGTCAAGGTCAGATGGATGATCTATCTATCCTATTTTGAGTTGGACCACTTAAAATGTAAATGCCCATTTAGCTGCTTCCAACAGCTCTGATTTTTCATCCGCTGGCTTCCAATCAACCGCACACCTCGCGCCAGCTTTGGTATAGGGTACAATCCTACCTCCCCCTTCCCTAAATCCTGTCATTGCAGCTGTACCTGCAGCCACCAATCAGACTCCTCCTCACTCCAATGCTACAAACGCTCCATCCAATCAAGAATAGGATTGGACCCAAGTTAAATCCCATGAATCCTCCAACAATCCAACCAACCATTAGGAATATGTCAATTCTTCAATTCAATTCAACTATAATTCTTGTGATCTATTGTATGGAATTGATAATTCTGGGAATATTATTGAAGACTGAACTATTCAAAATGAGAAGTTTGTGTTTATTGACCATGACGGTGAGCCAACCCTCATTTATACGCCCCCAGCAAAATGCCAAAATATTCCACAGCAACCACCAGTTGGCTGTTGAAGCAATGACTAAGCCATATTGTTGCCCTTTCCGCAAAGCTGCCACCAAATAAGTGGTGATGCTCGCAGAAGGAATCCCTCCTCATAATATTCCCTCCAAAGCCAATAAGCTTCAAAAAATATGTTGATCAAAGCTCACAAAGCCGCCAACGACGCCATCCAACACGTGGCAGTGGTAGCATGGAATCCCAAATACAAGATTACCTGCACCAATACACCACGTTCATAAAACTCCCCAACACATGCATAAAAGCTGAAACAGCTTTGGTCAGTTATGTCAGAACTCTTATGTACAACAAGTGTATTTTACCACCCCAATCATTGAAAATTTGTCTCCGCATCCTGCTGACACCCCAACGCCCCTGCTCTCCACTGTAGCCTATGCCCTGCTTTGGGTGAAGTAGAGGACAAGGATGTATCCCCTGATCCACCCTCCCTTTCTGCCATGATGGGATAAGCGGTTCCCGCTGTTCCAGTTGGTTGATTATATTCACTTTTTGTGTGTCATTCACTCATTTTGGGTGGTTCATTCATTTTAGTTGGAGAGGATTTATTTTGTTAAGTTTTTGAGTTTCAGTAATGTCTGTCCCCTGGTCTGATTACCTTGGTTAAATAAAAGAATCACAAGTATTTTTCTTGATCCTCCTTAGCAAATCGATTTGACAATATCCCAAATTAAGTTCATTGCCAAAAAGTACTCGGCATCCCCTAGGCGATTAAGTGTATTGTCATTACTCAGCAGTGGATAAAAATACTTCTTAGTGAATTATATCTAATTGGCAATAATCAATCACCACTCAATTTGAACTGTCCTTTTTTTACAATTAGGGTGGCTTGCCCATGGACTCAAAGATGGAGTGAGGAGCCCATACCCTACTAGCCTGCTGATTTCTTCGCTGACCACAGCTTCAGTAGCCCCAAACTGGTAGACTGGTCACATCTGTATTGGTGGATATTCCCCAGTGTTAAACTTATGGATCAAGTTTTTTTTGCACGTCCAAGGTCATGATCATCTTATGCAAATATCACCCAATATCTATAAAATAATCAGAGCACATCTTCTTGCTGTCGCTCTGATAATTCAGCTAACTGCTCTTGATTGACCAAGATGGTTATGCTTTTGGTAGCATCTGTTGGTATCTTATCTCATTTGATGTTCTGAAGTCATGGAATACACTTGTTTCCGCCATCAGGATTAGATGCAGGAACGTGATGACTTGATTCTTTCTTCTTTATTGGGTTTTCTCCCAGATTGGCCAGTAACACACTTATTTCTTTGTGACCTGGCATAATAATCCCCAGCCCTACCCATGGCTCAATTCCCAATTTATTCCATGGGCTGAAGACTTCTTCATATAATTACATTAGGATTTTGAGCGTTAACCCTGTGCTAACAATTATTTGCATTCCTGGTGGTATAAATTTTATCATTTTTTATCCTCAAGGGTATCCCATGATTTTCAGAATATCCTTTGGCATTTCCCTCCATTTTTGTCTAACTAACTTTTACTGGATGAGTATGATGCCATAATTGTAAATCAAGCTTACAAAGTTGCTTTTTTCTGTCAGCGGCGGTTCTCTTTTCACTAATATACAAAGGGCAGGGTTTTCCCCTAAGATTGTCAGGATATTCTCCTCAAATCAATTTCACATTAGACTTTCTCAGGATTTCAGACAATTACAAGTCCAATGTATTAATAAGAGTGGTTTGGAGGAAAATAATACAAATATTGGCTAAAAGAACCTGGTTGATTCCTGGTGGAACCCCACAAATTAGGATAACACTTTTAATAATGATAGGGCAAACAGTTTGAGTTCAGGCGGTTAATTTGCACTGAACTGTTGGCTGAAATTTGGGAGTTTGTTAGAGGCTCCTCCCCCAGCCTCTTCTATTTTAGTGCAGGATACACCAGAAACTGGTCCTTTTTATAGGGCTGGATGGGTTTCAACCAAGTGAAATTTTTTTCAGCCCATTGATTGGGTCAAATTTACAAAATCATCTTTTAATGGATTAGTCCTTCCTACTACTGACCCTCAATTAGCAATTCTGCCCAAACAAGGTGAGTTTGAGAGATCTAATATGTCAACAACTCATATTACCTAATTCAGACTTTACTAAGCAATCCAAACTCTCAGCCTTGACAATTTAAATTACCATCAACTTATGAAGAGGTTTGTTTTTTTACCCCCTGTGGCAACAAATAAACTACAAAACTTACAATGGTCAAGTTTTAGTGTCTATATATTTCAACTATTATAAGTGTATTCAATTCCCTGTTTGTTGGAGTTTAGGCCTAAACGCACCAGTGAACTATTCCTTATTCAAAAACCAACAAGTGGTGCTCACTACAGGGTATCCTGTACACCACAATAAATCTTATTAAAAATGGGAGCTTGGTGGGAAAACTACCCCTCACAACCTCCCCGTTTCAGCTGAGTCTAGACTCGCTGCATTAGTCTACAGCTAGCTAATGCCAAGTCCCAACTTTAAGCTCAAGCTGCACCCCTTTCTAGGCCTTTATGGAGACTCTACCATCAATCACAAACTCCTTTTCAGGGACAAGTTTATTATGGGTAAGGGCAGTGTGAGTTTTTTGAGGATTAGCTCGCTTATTAAATGTATTCCTGTTTCATTAGTTTAAAGAGTTTCAGCTGATAAATCCTCGAATATGGTATGTGTCTTACAGTATTTCCTAACCGTTCAGAAGCTCACAAAGCTAAACAACAATATATGACTCTCTTGGTCTCTTCTAGGGTAATTTTCCCTCTCAAATCGGGAACTCTCCAGACACAGGTATTTATGACAAGCTCCACTAAATGTTTGTCTACACTCTTAATTTGAAAATCAAATTAAGATAAGAAGATATAAGACAAAAATATGAAGATATGGAAAGATGATGATTTTATTATAGGGCCAGGCGCTGGTATTTTATACCTTGAGGACATCTTCTGGCCATACTAATCTATTGGATGAGTTAATTAAAACCATGCCAATCCGCTATGGATTATAGCAGTGGTTATTAAAATATCCCCAAGTTAATTTGGACCTTAAATTAACTTAATTACAATTGTTTCAGCTCAATTGAAGGCACTACTACTTTTATAATCAGGAAGATTTTAGGAATAATATTAGCACCTCAGCGGTGTATATTTGCCTTTCATTCAGACTTATTACATTTCATCATACAGCTGATGAAATACAATAAGTGGGGGAAAAGAATATATAGAAATTAAATAACGATGCATCCCTAATTGGGACGTCAGCAGGCCTCTCAATAGTACTAGGTACTCCCTATTCAGGCCATCCATGTTCAAGTACTATTGTTTAGTCATACAGATGACAAAATACAACAATTGATGGAAAAGAATATATGGATTCAAATAATGACGCACCCTTAATCAGGACGTCAGCAACCCTCTTGATAGTACTTGGTACTCCCTAATTGGAAAATCTATATGTAAGTACTATCATGCCAATTATGGTGATCAACATACATAAAATTTATTATTCATTAGTCATATTTGCATTAAATTCATAATTGCAATTAAGGTTGTGCCATAGATTCACTTGGTTCACCCAAATGGTTCCCATAATTGGCCATAAAGTAATAATATCATAGCTATATTAGCTACAATAATCAGGACGATTTAAGTACAATTGAGGCAGTTTTGGGATGAATCTAGTTATGCATATAAATTGGGAAGTATCAAAGGATTCATCAATGAAAAAACCTATCAGCATTGATGGTTTTCTCAAAGAGTTTATTTTTGGTTCAACCATCAAAATCTAATACTTCCCCCACTTGACTAGAATATATACCCTGAGTTTCCCAATTCTCTCTTCATATCTGTAAACAACACCACTTCTGCATATCAGAAATTTGTCACTTCTCTTATTCCCAAACAATGTCATATTTTAACTAATTGGACCAAACATTTTATATGGATATGATTTTAGATTTCTTTTAAGTCCTGGTTAAAGTATCTTATTATTTTTTCCAACTTTTATGATGTCCATTTGTCCCTGTTTTTTTTATTTATCCGCTAGATTGGGCTGAATTGGTGCACAAAGATGAAGAATTAATTTCCAAGTCGCCTCCTCCCTTGAAGTGGAGGAATAAAATTTGTTTTTATCTATTAAAAGTTACAATTTTCTTATTACTTGGAATACAAAATCTTATTCTTTTTTTACTATGTTTATAGATAGATAATTTTTTTCTTTTACTACTATTTAATATATATTTTTTCTTATTATTATTTTTTCATAACTATTATTTTCAATTATTTGTATATACTTATGTTTGAATTCTTCTCTTCTAATCATCCCACTTCCTAAACTTCCTTAGGAATTTAGCATGGACTCAATTATAAATATGGCCTGTTTTAACCTCTTTGATGGTATAAACAAACCTTGACATCTCAAAAATCACAAATGGGCCAACCCAAGTGCGATTTAACTTCTGTAATTGGCCCAATGCATGTGTGTTACAGAATAGTACCTCTTCACCAACTTCAAATTTGGCTAAATCATATTGACTTTTTGAATCCTTTTCATGTTGGGCCTCTTTAACAGCAAGACTGTTGTCAAAGACTTGAGCTTACAAATTAATTAGGGTTTCAGCAAGTTTCTTGACGTATAGAGGATAACTGCTTTCACCAGGATCTTCTAGGACTGAATAAAGAAGCGATGGTAGGGCTGGATGTCTTCTGTATAAGACTTGGAAAGGCAACAACTTTGTGGCTGAGTGATACGAAATGTTATAAGCAAACACGGCTGAGCTTAGGAATGTACTCCATATAGATGGTTTGCTTGAGGTTAACTTTCAGACAATATTCACAAGCATCCCATTTATGCGCTCAAATATTCCATTTGTCTCAGGATGGTAGGGAGCAGAGAGTACACATTCTACTCCCATCAGCTGGTTAAGCTTTGTAATACGTTGGGTGTAAAATTGGTTTCAATATCAGTCAGAATAACCTGCAGGCAAGCATGCTTGTGGATAACATTCTCAAGGATAAACTTGGCTGTGGTTGTTGCACCTACTTCCAGAATAGCCTTGGCTTCAACCCACTTAGTTAAGTGGTCTATACCACGATGATGTATTTGGCCTTAGAGCTGCTAGTGGGAAGTGGTCCAACAACATCTATTGATATGGTATGCCAAGCAAACTTGGGCTGAACAATCTGGTAACGCGTGCTTTTTTGGAAAGGTTTTTCGCCTTGGCATTTGGCACAACACTCCAGTGTTTCCTAAATATCAAAGTGCATCGACTCCCAGTAGTAGTACAATTTAAGATGTTCCTTCATCTTCTTAAATCCACCATGACTTATGACCTTATGCACTGCCATTATTAGGTCTGTTTGGGCTGAGGGTCATGGAAAAATAATCTTTTTTCCCTCAATTAATCTGTACAGTTCCCCTTTTTTAATCAAAGTGTTTTTTTGTAGATCCATGAGTAATTTTATGGATGGATTTGGGCTCATCCTGAAATTCTCCACTGACCATCTTTTGAAATAGTCCATCAGCGGCCAAACTGACGGTGGCAATCGTAGATAAATGGGATAGGCAGTCAGCGTTTTGGTGCTTCACTCCTGCACGATGTTTAATTGTGTAGCTATAGGCTTGAAGTTTTAGCACCCACCTCACTAATTAGCCCTCAGGTTCCTTCAAGTTGTTCAGCCATCTTAGGGATGAATGGTCTATAATAAATGTAAAGTGAGTGCCATGGAGATAAACTCAAAATTGTTTGTAGGCATACATGACTGTCAAACATTCCTGTTCTGTCACCGTGTAGTTCAGTTTGTGGACATTTAAGGTCTGACTAGCAAAGGCAACTGGGTGTTCCTCGCCATCCTCCCTTATTTGAGACAAAACGGCTCTGACTGCTGTAAGCGATGTATCAATTTGGACAATAAACTCACGCTCAAAATCTGGATATCAGAGGACTGGGGCTGATATTAGGGCCAATTAGAGCTGATTGAATGCCTCTTGACAGGCCTGATCCCAGTCAAATACAACCTTATCCTTAAGCAGATGAAACAACGGCTCTCCAATTCATGCAAAATTGGCAATGAATTGGTGATATTAACCAATCATGCCCAAGAAAACCTGTATATTGCGCTTGGATTCAGGACATTTCATCTTCAATAATGCATCCAGTTTGGATGGCTGGGGTCAATGTCCTTCCTTATTGATAACAAACTCAAGATATTCCAATTGGTCTTTGAAAAATTGGCACTTCCGGGGTTTGATTTTCAGATTTGCAGCAACTAGTCTCTTAAAAAATGCTTCTAGATGTTCCAAGTGGTCGGTGAATGTGCGGCTAAAGACGCTTATATCACTAGATAAACCAACACACAAGATAATTTTAAACTTCCAAGGATCATGTCCATTGCTCTTTGAAATGTAGCTGGGGCATTGCAAAATCCTTGTGGCATCCTTGTCAGCTGAAATAGGCCCTCTTGAGTTATAATGGCGCATTATTCGCGCTCCTCTTTGAGCATATCAATCTGCCAATATCCGCTTATTAGGTCCATAGCGGAAAAGAACTTTGCACCTCTAAGTCAATCTAAGGCATCATCAATCCGTGGGAGGGGATAAGAATCCTTCTTGGTGATGTTGTTTAATTTTCAAATAATCAAATGATGAACCAATTGCTCCCATCCTTATTTTTTACTATTAAGATTGGGGCAGCCCAAAAGCTCTTTAATGGGACCAGCATTCCATGATCTAGAAGTTCTTTTATCTCTTTGGAAATGACTTCTTCTGCTGCTTTCGAATGTCTAATCAGTCATAGCCAGATGAGGTCATGGTCATTTGTGTCAATTGTGTGTATTACATTTTTAGCACAACCTAAGTCAAAATCATCTTTTGCGAATATTTCCCTGTATTTTTGAAATAAATTCTGGACTTGAGCTTTTTCCATGTTGGTAATTTTCTCTAATTCAGCTATAGGAATGATGTTAATGATACTTATGATTTCATCATTGGGAAGTCCTATCTCATCTAAGGTCCCAAATTTGTGAAATGTCTGAATTTCGGTGCTTAAAAATAGATGTAGGTAGGCGATAACCTGATGTCTCCGTATCTCAATGGGCCAATTCTGGAGGTTTGCACATAAGATTTGAATTTCCTCATGACCTGGAATGACTATCACTGGTGCAGTATTTGGCTCCAATCAAGATCTACACCATGGCTGGTATATTTCCCCATATAGTCTTTCTGGATTTATAATAGTTGGCCCAGTAGGAATGACCACTTGAGTTCCAGGTAGCATGGTATTCTGCTGATTTATTCATAATGGAATTCCCTTTGATTCTTGAATCTGCATTGTAAGGCCTTAATTTTTGAACGGGATTTCGTGTACTCAATTGGGACTATCCTGTCCTTATAGGCCAGGTTATAGAAATAACTTCAGATGTTTCTTTTCAGCCTTTCCATTTCTATTATAATAGATTGGGATGCTTTGCCCCAAAATAGTCAGCATATCTTCCTTAAGGTTCGTGACAACACCAAATCTTCTCAGGAAATTGGTCCCAATAAGAATATTGTAGCTGGTATTTGGCAAGACTATGGCTGGTGCCATCACTACAATGGATCCAAACTGTAATGGTAATGTGCTATAAGCCCCAAGCGACTTAGTATTATGGGTTCCTGCAGTACCATATTCTTGACAGTGTGCAACGTCAGGCGCAATTTTCAGCTTCTTTACCAATTTGGTGCTGACAATGTTGATAGGTGCCCCACTAACAATGATGGCCCAAACTCAAGCTTTATTTACTGCAATATCCACATAAGTACATTAGAGTAGGTATCAGAATCGTTTGTTAGGTGAATATTGGAGTAAGTGTTCAGTTCAATTGGGACTTCAGACTTGAGCAGATCTCTGGAAAATTCTCTTCTAAAGTCTTCATAGGTATGGCCACTTGCTTGTCCTGTAGTGTGGGCATATTAACTGAGAATTTAGGGTGGTTACTCAGCCCTTGGTCAATGACTTGCTTGGCGTAGGGCTTTGCTACTTTGGCCCGAGCTTCTTCAGTGCCTTCTGATTGCTTTAATTTTTTCGCTTTGGCCTGGGTGGAAGCCATATAGACGTCGTCAGCCACAATGTGGTGTAAGCTATCTTTGGCCACTTTGTCGACTAAGAAAAGCTTGCCAGGGTTGGGTGGAATGTGTGTTAAGGCATTGGTGGAGGTAGAGCATTCCGCCTTTACTCCACCTGTTCTTTTCCCGCCTGCTCTTCATTGTTAACCTTTAAGGCCACATTAACCCCAGGCTTCTTATCAGACCATCTGTAGCATTGACTAGAATGATGTCCTTTTTGGCCACAATTATGACAGGTAATCGGCCCTTTTTGCTAATCATTTTTTTGGATTTATGGGCCAATTGTTTTTTCCATGTTGATTCAAATTTGTATTTTTTGGGCCCAAAAATAAAAATCAAGATTGCTCTTTGGGCTGCTTAGGGGCGTCGAAGCTACTTGCACATTCTCTCAGATAATCCGTAAGTTCTAATGCTCCCCTGGGCTGACCAAAGGCTTGGATTATGACATGCTGCAAGTCTTGGTATGGCTTGATGGCATGCTGCATTGCAATCTTTGCATTGAATTCATCTATGGCACCTGAACCGAGTAAAACCTGAGCCTCATGGTAGAATCTATCCACAAAGTCTCGGATAGACTCATTCCACTGAAATTCAATATTGAGTAAGTCTGTATTACTAGCTGATAGTTTATCAGGGCCTCCAAATTGTCTTACAATGGCCTTTTTTGCATCCAAATAGGACCAATTGTCTCCCAAATAGGGCATAACAAGATAAACACTATGTGAGTCCAGACAATTAATGAGAGCTGTAGACTTTGCATGATCTGATCCTCCTCACATATCTTTTGAACAATTATGAACAAATGGACATTTCCTTCTTTGTTGAATTTTGGCAAATTCAAGGGTTTGAAGTCATCAAGCCCATAATTGGCCAGAGGTTTTACGCTTTATCTAGAGTTCAAATGTCTGGGAGAATCTTCAGTCAGAATTGAAGTTTGTTTGCAATGAGTGTCATCCAGAGTTAGGATGGAAGCAAGAATTTTTGGCATTAAGCGAACATCTGAAATATCTATTTTATTATCATCTCAACTCTGGAGTATTCTGCTTCATGAAATTGCTTTAAACTGCTCTATTCAGACTCCTGAATTCAGGCCTTATGTAATTCTTCAGTTGTGTTCTGCCCAAATACTTAGAGGTTTTAATGCTCTCCCCCCTCAAGGACTAGTCAAACAGTTGCAACTTCTCTCCTCTAGGTCATTGACTTCCTTTTTAAAGTCTTTACATTCTTTCTGAAAGATAATTTGAGAAGCCAGTATATGCTTCACATCTTTAGTCAGATTGGCAACGCGGTCATTAGTTAATGATAGCTGTGTTTGAAGATCTTGTTTTTCTTTAGTAAGTTCAACGTTCTTTGATTGCGCGGATGATATTGTTGACTGGAGTTTCATAAATTCTCCCTGAATTTTCTCAAATTCTTCCTCATTATTCGGCCCTACTGACATGGCAGCCAGATCTTTGATGCTCTTTTGCAATATTCCCAACTCAGTTTGGACATATTCATCAAGTTGAACATGCATGTTTTCAATTCCAAGTGGCTTTTCTGAGCAAATGTGGAATTTTTGGTTAAACATTTGGTCTGAGGTGACAAAAATTCTTAGTAATTCCCCAATATCTGGCAGCATTTACTGATATTCTTGACCCACCCACTGGTCAGTCCATGTAAAGAGAGGACCTCAGCTGCAATATTCGGAACTTTTTCATTAAGTTGATCTTCTAAGGTGTTCACTCTTCTGTGAGCATCGTTCACCTGTTCTGTATTATTTACAATAGCCTTTCTAACTTCATTAAAACTGGAATTCAGCTTATCCAGTAAGCCTAATTGGGAAGATCGCTTCTTCTCTGTTGTATTCTGTAGATTTCTGCAGGCTCTAGATTCTGTTGATCCAGAATCCTTTGGGTGTGCTTGATTGAGGGCTGTACAAAGCTAACCAGAAACTCGTTGGTTGCTTGTGTACAGTTGAGGCGTTTTTTCAAGGTTGCCATGGTCGCCTCTTAGTACTGCATATACATCTCCATCTTGAAGGCCTGATCCTTCAAGTAGTAAAACAGTCCGAAAGATGGGTCCATTTTCAATGTACTGATTCTATACCCATGAAATAGGGTCTCCATCATCTCCTTCACACAGTTGGAGGTAAACTTGATATGGCCAGTTGTGTCCACATGCTCTCCTCCCGCCGTGATTAGATCCAAGGAGTATGAAGTGCTCTCCTCGGTATTTAGGCGTGCAGTGTTAAGTACTCAGTAATTTCTCTGTCACTGGTTTCCATGTCATTTTCGTCATAACTTCTGGCAGCTCCTGCCTGGTATTCAGATGAATTATTCATATTAAAGTGTAACTTGGCTTTTAGTGAGCACCGCTTGTGAGTTTTTTGAGGATTAGCTCGCTAATTAAATGTATTCCTGTTTCATTAGTTTGAAGAGTTTCAGCTGATAAATCCTCGAATATGCTATGTGTCTTACAGTATTTCCTAACCGTTCAGAAGCTCACAAAGCTAAACAACAATATATGACTCTCTTGGTCTCTTCTAGGGTAATTTTCCCTCTCAAATCGAAAACTCTCCAGACACAGGTATTTATGACAAGCTCCCCTGAATGTTTGTCCACACTCTTAATATGAAAATCAAATTAAGATAAGAAGATATAAGACAAAAATATGAAGATATGGAAAGATGATGATTTTATTATAGGGCCAGGCGCTGGTATTTTATACCTTTTTTTTTTATTAGTACTAGATGGTCCCAACCCAAGGGGGGGGATTCATCGATGTTGGTATTTTATACCTTGAGGACATCTTCTGGCCATACTAATCTATTAGATGAGTTAATTAAAACCATGCCAATCCGCTATGGATTATATCATTGGTTATTAAAATATCCCCAAGTTATTTTTGGCCCTTAAATTAACTTAATTACAATTGTTTCAGCCCAATTGAAGGCACTACTACTTTTATAATCAGGAAGATTTTAGGAATAATATTAGCACCTCAGCGGTGTATATTTGCCTTTCATTCAGACTTATTACATTTCATCATACAGCTGATGAAATACAATAAGTGGGGGAAAAGAATATATAGAAATTAAATAACGATGCATCCCTAATTGGGACGTCAGCAGGCCTCTCAATAGTACTAGGTACTCCCTATTCAGGCCATCAATGTTCAAGTACTATTGTTTTGTCATACAGCTGACAAAATACAACAATTGATGGAAAAGAATATATGGATTCAAATAATGACGCACCCTTAATCAGGACGTCAGCAACCCTCTTGATAGTACTTGGTAATCTCTAATTGGAAAGTCTATATGTAAGTACTATCATGCCAATTACGGTGATCAACAGACATAAAAATTATTAATTCATTAGTCATATTTGCATTAAATTCATAATTGCAATTAAGGTTGTGCCATAGATTCACTTGGTTCACCCAAGTGGTTCTCATAATTGGCCATAAAGTAATAATATCATAGCTATATTAGCTACAATAATCAGGACGATTTAAGTACAATTGAGGCAGTTTTGGGATGAATCTAGTTATGCATATAAATTGGGAAGGATCAAAGGATCCATCAATGTAAAAATATATCAGCATTGATGGTTTTCTCGAAGGGTTTATTTTCAAGTCAACCATTAAAATCTAACAGGCAGTATTGCAATCTTCCTCTTTGTGTATTAATCTGCGAGGGAAGGAGCAACTGACCAGCAAAAACTCAAATATATTCTTCCCTGCTTGAGTCATATGGCACAGGAGATAATGGTTCCTACTATGGCCACCCTTAGCACCTGTGCGGAGGTGAATCAAGACCCTTTTGACGAATTTGGCTCCTTACAAAGTTTACAAAGGAAAAAACAGGCCTTTATGTGCCTTATACTGAAAGAAGGAGATTTGATTCCTTTTTTGTCAAGTGCTTTTATATTAAAGCTCAACCTCTGTTGCTTTCCAAACTGCTACCTCTAGATGATGCCATTGCTGCGATCATGGCTAGCTTAGCGTCTCATCTTCATTTAGCAATGCATATCTCTGCAGTCAAGCGCACCTTCCAAACAGTACATAATATTGCAGAGGCTCTGCTAGCAGTAGCTGACTTTTATGAATTTGAACATATGTGAAAAGCTACAAGGAGAGCATCTACATAAACCCCTCCAGCCACTTTGTCGCAAAATTGACCGTGGGCTCTTCTAGTGTGATAGGCCAACCAGTATGAAGGATGGTTGGCCCTTTGCCTTTCGCCTTCATTGGTGTATCAACCCCTACAAGTCCGCGTCCAACCCACCAAAAAACCACCAACGGCTTCTCCTTTAGCCCCAGGTGTCCTCAGCATGTGCCTCAGCAAGCCTGCCCCATCCTGGGCGACCCAGGCACTTCTGCGCTGCCCCACCCTTGTGACCCTTCACCAACCCATCTGGGCATGCCCTGGCGAGTCCATCCCCCATCTTGTGTGGCTAAGGCACTCCAGTGCTGCACCCCACAAAATTGGCAGCTAGTCAGCGCATTCACTGGTAGCCAGCTGGCCAGGTTCCCGCCAGTTCCTCATAGAAATGAGGCTGGAGCTGGCAGCGCCAGCCGCTCCAGGCATGATCACCTACACCTATCATGGGATCTCCTATCTCACTTTCCCACTATAGTTGCTCTAAGCTACTTCAAACAAATAGGAAAGATGGAAAAATAAGAGATGTTTATTAGGAGGGAATGAATGACTATTTATACTACTTTTTTGGGACTACTGCGCTCAAGTAATCTTTGGCCAATCAATACTGGAAAACCCATTGAACACTTGATGACAGAAATCTATCAGATTGTCAACTTCATTCATTCATACTTCAAATGATACCATCCAGATTACCTCATCTGATCACCAATACTAATATTAGGTCAATCCATCCTCAACATAAGCCGCTGGTCAATCATATATAAATTCATAATTAAATAGGACTTCAAGCATCCTTGGCATGAGTTGCCGGTGCTCCAAATTAGTTGGTGGAACCATTTTAGGACGATTTGTAACGGATTCATTGGCTTTCCGCCAAAAACTCCAATAACAATCTTTGGATGGCATTTTGGCAGTGAACGCAGCTTTTATCAAACCTAAACATAATAATATATATATCATTAAATAGTATCAAACTAGCGATTAGCTAGCAATTATGCCCAACTAAACAAACCCCTAATTCTGATACTATTGAAAGGAATCCATCTGGTTAAAATCCTGACACACTTCAATGGCTAGCTCCTTCTGTATTACTGTTTCCGCAGAGCTGCAGCGATGAGATGCTCCTCCACCATGTAAAGATATCCCAAAAATAATGGCTGTGATGGGGCAATGCTCCCCTTTGTCTTCAGCTCAAAAAGCAAATTTGGTGAAAGCAGTCAACCCTTTGCCTTGCCCATCTTTTTCTTCAGAGCGGCCCTCTCAAGTGGATCCAAAGCCTTTCTTCAGCCTAAATCCTTTGTTGGAAGTTTGGTTGACCACATTATCCATCTCGCTTGCTGATTAGAAAATTGACGGTTGTTAAAGTAACTGGTTGTTTGGAAATGGATGCCAACTAGATTATTAATAATAAATAAAAGGAATAATCTGAAGGTCGGTTTTTGATTAGTATTTCATCAAGGATCATCCTCGACTAAAATGTTAGTCATAATTAACCAAAGGACCTAATATAATGATGGAATCTGATTACTATTTCGTCAGGGATCATTCCCAACTAAATTAGTAGTCAAAATTCATCAAAGAACATAATCTGACAAATGTTTGATTGATAATTCATCGGGCATAATGCCTGACAATGTTAATTAGGTAATTTGATGAGGGCCTTATTGCTGATAATCAGATTGCTATGATGAATTGTTACAGCAGAGGCGCTGAACAATTAGGGTCATTTTAACAAAGCTACTGAAGCATTTTAACGCTTGTTTTGGCGGTAGCTAGTAGTAGTAATCAGGTAACACGCCCCCCAGACCATCTGTGTACAGTGCCTAATACTTAGGGATGGTTTCCAATCCGTAAAAGGAAACACTGCTGGGGATTAATTAATATGAAGGCATTCGCTACCATTGGAAGTTAATCCCAAGGGTTAGAAGTTTTGGAGGGCTAATCAGTTGATTTTCAGAGAATTATCTGAAAAGTTGTCCGCCTTCTGCCTATAAAAACCCCTAGCATTTTATAATATAAAGTAGAATTCAACTAAATATTAGTATTTACTTCTAAATTGAAGATTGAAGGGAACAAAGGTCCCTAGTTGTTTTTCTCAATTACAATTACCAGAGTGGATTCATTGCCACCTATTTTGAAGACTCAACCTACTAGTTTTCATCATACAATTAGTGTTTATATTATTCAACAACCAACCTGTGCAGTAAACTTATCCAAGAGTTTGCACCCTTTCCTGGGTGTCAATCGCCCCACCTAACCATGGATTAAATGACCAGGTCACAAAAGCTAACCTACCTGTTTCACAAAAGTTCACTGCCATTGATTAACCCATAGCTGGTATAGTTAAAATATCCACTTCTATGACGCTACCTCCCTCGCTCTCTCATCCAGATAACTCTAGTCTGAACCCTGTCTCCATGTGGCAGCACAAACCCTCTACTTTGAAGGTCAAAAATTGAGCTGTGATAATCCTGATGCCTCCACCAAAAGTAAATAAGGCGGAGGAACAACCCTAGGCTCTATCCTGCCATAAAGGAAGCTCTGAACCTTCCTAACCCCCTGTGGGCTCCATCACATGCATTGATAACCCCTCTGATGACGAATCTGAAGGGGGTGGCTAAGATGTGGGCCTTTATGTTCTAAGATCTCCAGTTGAAGTGGAGGTACATGTTCGCTTAAACCCAGAAAGAGTGGATATGGCTAGGATACCCCTCCAAATATATCTTTATCAGGTGTTGAGAGGCCTGGAGGTTATAGATACCGCCAGTAATGCTGAGCCTCCACCACTGCTAGTAACTCCAGCTCATTTTCACAATGATCCATCTCACTCAGAGTGTGTATACACTGCAGTATATCTGGGGTTAATTTCCTGAGACCGTCAAATGCCTTGCTTCTACTCTCCAGCTGAAGAAGGTCCTCGATCTACCCCCCAACTTGGGTGAAACATTAACAAAGTTGGAGGTCATTATAAATGGAGTGCGGTTTAGGGCTTTTCTCAACATTGGATCCCCAGCGAATGTTGAGTAGTCAAGACTAACTAAAAAATTAAACTGGCCTTCGATCTTGACTACAATCAAGAGTTTGGAACTGCAGGCCCAAACAACACCTGCGCCATTAAGATGTACTCTTCTTAGCCCATTCGTTTTGGTAAGCTTCTCATGTCAGCTCCAGCAGTGGATATGACCAAAAATAACTACGATTTACTCATTGAAACCCAATTTATGCTCAAATAAGAAGGTGTTATTAACTTGAAGCAGGGCTATCTTTCCCTGCTAAACTATGAGGTTCCTCTGATTCTGACTAATGATAAGATCAATAAAAAGGATTATGTTTGCACAATTGAATATTTCTCCTACGCTTTATTCTACATTACACCACGGCAGGCAGGCATGAAACATTGTTGCCTCCATCAGTGAAATCCCTGAAGGGTATCCCTTTATATTCTTCTAAAGAGGTGGTCATTAAGGATAGGGAACAAAGGGTAGTTTACACTAAGATTACCATGCAAATCCTACACAACTGCCTACTGCACCTAATTAGCATTGATGGAATTAGTCCTTTAGAGCCCAGAGTTTTGCCATGCGTATTAAACACCGCCTATCATTGGCCTTTTAATCTATACTAGGGAATCTTACTAAAAAGGATATGGTACTATAAAAGCATCAGGAGATCAGAAGAGGCCTGCTAATACCCATTGAGAACATCAAGCAAGTCTAATGTATTAGGTCTATGTCTGATATGGGTTTACCCGCCGACCAATAACTATGTACATTGCCTGCTGTTCACATCTATGATGAACTAACCTCTGCTGAGCTGGATAAAGTTCACACCCTGCTCGAGGCCTACAGCAACTTTTCTCCAAATCTGACACTGACTATGGGCACATGAAGGGGTGGACTCATACTGTTGATGTTGGGGATGCTCGACCCATTTGCTCCAAACCCTATCAAAAATCAAAAGTTGAGGAGCTACAGATGCGGACGGAGCTCAAACAGCTGCTGGATGCTAGATTGCTTGTGCCATTACAAAGCCCTTGGTCATCCCGCTCATATTGATAAAGAAAATATAGAGGCCATTAGGTAGTGATGGACTACCATAAATCAAATAACCTCACAAAGAAGGATAGTTACCCTATCCCTTGCATTGATGAAGCACAGGCCCAACTCTCTGGGTCTAATTTTCTTCTAAGCCATGGACTTGGCTAGCGGTTATTGAAAAATGGACTTTTTTCCAAAAGACTAGGTGATTTGTGCTCTTACCTGAAGTGAAGATCTCTTCCAACCTACCTGACTACCATAAGGGCTGTGTAATGTGCCCGCCACTTTCCAACGAGCAATGGATCACATTCTTTAGAATCTCAAACTGATCTATGCGATTTTTTATCTTGATGGCATCACATTTCCTCCAAGGCTTTCAATAAACACCTCGCACATCTAAAGAAGGTGTTTCAACGCTTGTGGGCATCTACATTAGACTAAAAGCCCTCCAAATGCACATTCTTACAGAAGAAGCTGGATTTTCTTGGACACGCCATCTCACAAAATGGAATAAAAACACTTCAAGATAAAGTCAAAGCAATATCCAAGATTCCTGCACCCAAAACCACTAAGACATCCAGGTATTCTTGGCCATGATGGGTTTACTATCATCAATTTATCCCAAACACGCTCAGCTCAGCGAGCCCCTTGTCCGCCTCCTGGCTAAGAACACCATCTTCCATTGGGGTTCTGAAAAAAGGATGAATTTGAGACTCTGAAGGAGCTATTGCAAAAAGGCTGATACTATGCTACCCTGACTACAGCAAGCCCATCATGTTGTTCATGGATGCCTCTGACTACGCTGTTGGAGCTATATTGGCTCAATTGGATGAGCATAGGGGTCGATCATCCCATGTCTTACTTTGACAAAATGATTTTAAAAGTTGAGCGTAACTACAGCGTCACTGAGAAGGAGTGCTTGGCTGTCATGCTCGCTGTCAAACACTACCGCCCATTCTTAAATGGAACTCCCTAAAAAGTGATCACAGACAACGCCTCTCTAATATGGTTTTAAATATGAAGGACCTCATGTGGCGGTTGATCACAGGGCTCTGAAGCTCCAACATTATGATATGACTATTGATCATCAGGCAGGAATGAGGCACATTAAAGTAGATGGGGTAACGCGGCTGCCCGTTCTTCATTTAGACAATAGTGAAGCTGAGAGGCTACATGATTTCCTCATGACTCTGGACGTATGGACTGATGAAGACGTATCAGAACAAAAAATGTTAGCTTGACACTCCTGCAACACCAAGGTGAAAAATGGGAAGTCATATAATAAAGTAGGAGTAAATTGGTTGCCCTATCTCCGGCCGTCAGAGCGAGTTCCTGTCATCTTGGAGTCTCACACTATCATGAGACATGGTGGAGTATGCAATACCTATGAGTGGGTGAAATAGCGATTCTACTGGGAGGGCATCTTGGAAACCATAACCGAAGTCTTGGATGTATGCTTGACCTGTAAAAAACAATTCAGCTTCATGGCTTAATATCGGTATCAACCTACGACGCCTCAACAACTGTTCCATACCATAAGTTTGGATATGGTAAGTCCTCTCTCAGACCACAGGTGGCAATCATTAAATCTTAGTTGGTATTGATAATTTCACTAAATGGATTGAAGCTGTTGCTCTCTCCACTCAGACTGCTAAAGCCACGGCCACCTTCTTACACCAATAAATCTTCACCCAGAATGGGCGCCCCAGATCCTCCTATGTTATAATGAAAATTTTTTCCTCCCAAATGGTGAAGCTCCTTGCCACCTCCATGGGAGTGCAACAACTCTTCTAGGCCCCTTATAATCTATCCAAAAATGGCGCTGTAGAAGGAGTTAACAGAACCCTGATCTCAATACTCCACAAATTGGCTAATTCAGACCCTCTCAGAAGGGATCTTTACTTACCCAGTGCCCTCATGGCCTACCAAATTATTTACTTTTGCATCCTAAAGATGTCCTCTTTCTGTGTGTTGTATGGCCTAGAACCTGGGGTAACAGTTCTACTAGCAAAAGATAACTTTACTGACAGAACTGACCCAGAGAAAGCCATGAAAAGGTTGGCTCAACACATCATCTAATTACAAGCGGAGGCTATGACTAACTTACTCAATATGGTCACAAAAGAGGCGAAGCAGCTAATGAGCTCCATGTCCCTCTCCCTTCCTTCCAAGTTTCTGACCTGTTGTAATGTCACAAACGCATCACTCCTAGAAGTGAAAAGCTCGGTTCTATCTAGGAAGGCTCATTTTCAGTCACATACAAGCGAGGGGATGAGTATTCTATCAAATCCCTTGCTTCTGGAGTCACCAACAAACTAGTCCATGGCCTGTTTTTACGCCCTTATTCTCATCCTACCACCCTTGAAGGAGGTAATGTCAGACAATTACAAGTACGATGTAGTGATATGAGTGGTTTGGAGGAAAATAATACAAATATCGTCCAAAAGGCCCTGGTTGATTTCTTGCGGAACCCCACAAATTGGGATAACACTTCTAATAATGATCAGGAATAGAAATTGAGTTTGGGCAGTCGGATTATACCAAACTGTTGGCTGAATTTGAAGAGTTCATTGGAGGCTCCTGTCCAGCCTCTTCTAATTTTAGTGCAGGTTAAACCACAGAAACTGGCCCTTTTTTATGGGTTGGAGGGGTTCCAACCAAGTGCAAAATTTTCCAGCCCATAGATTGGGCCAAATTTTATAAAAACATTACCTAATGGACTGATCTTTCCCACTTCTTACCCTCAATTGGCCATCCCGCCTAAAATGAGGTGATTTTGAGAGATCTTATAGGTCAATAGCTCATATTACCTAATTCAGTCTTTACTAAGCAATATGAACTTTGAGCCTCAACATTTTAAATATTACTATCAACTTATGAAAAATGTTCGCTTTTATTATCCACCACAGTAACAAATAGACTATAAAACTTACAACCTTATAATTTTTAGTGTCTATTTATTTTTACTATCATAAGTGGTTTCAATCCCCTGTTTGTTAGAGCTTAAGCTTAAACACACCAGCTATCTTATTCCTATCCTAAAATTAACACAGAAATTCCTTCCCAATAATTATGCATAATTCTGATTAGCCAACACTATAACATAAGATGATATCACAAGAGATCTGAATTAGATTAACAGCGCACTGTAGGATCTACAGGTTATTGTAATATCTGGTCTGGTGGTTCTATATTCCTTCTGGCGCTCTAGATCTGGAGAAAATTTTTAATTCACTTCAACAATTTGGTCAAAACAATATTGAGAGGCGCCCCACTGTCAATTATCACCTGTACTCTCACTCATTTAACTCTGATATACACATAGGTAAAATCATAGTATTGCAATAAAGTATCTACTAAGTGAATAGTGGCATTATTTGCTGAATTGAGAGAATGAATTAATTGCACAGATAAAACAGGGAATGGTTCCTTAATAGTGCTAAAGGGGAGATAAACGTTTTCCTACTTTAGTTTCGTCTTTAAAATTCTTCTGTACTTTTAGTGTATCTAATCTTGCCCACTAGTTGACAAGAATACAGCTGAGCAACATCGTTCATGAACTCAGGGTTATCCCTTATGCTTTCGCTTAAGTGATGATGTTCACATCCAAGTAACAACCTGATACAGTGGGTCAAGTGTTTCATCATCTAAAAACAGATCAGAGATATCTGTCATCATTTAATATACCAGGGTGAACATGTTTGACCATGGTGCCATATTGTTTTTTATTTTATACTGCGGTTCCTTTTTAAACTCTTTATTAATTTCTTTCTCTTTTGCCTGGACTAGAGTAACTTGCTCTTTGAGTTTCTTACTCCAATAATAAGCGGCGAAGTGTCCTGATTTCCAACATAGGTGGCAGCGGCTCTGAGTCTTTTATGCTTGTTTTTGTTCTTTGGGCTTGTTTCCCATCATGACTCACTCTATTGCTCTTTATTAGGCTTGTAAAAATCACTTTAGTTTGGCTTTTAAAACTAATGGCTTTAAAAGTTTGATTAGGGGTTTTAGAGGTGTCTCATAACATCTTTAGATGGTCCAACATTTGGGACATAGACCTCTATGTCACTAGCGCTAAAGCCATTCTATGGTGCACATCACAATATGCCTAAGTGCCACTTGCATTGCAATTTGTGAATTGAATCTGATAGCACTTTCACACCAGCCAGGATTTGTATTTTTAGGTACAATTGGTTATCAAAAGCTGCTAAAGTTTTGTCCTTTCAGAATTGAATGACTATAAATTCCTACTTGTGATTAACATAAACTTAGGGCTTCTCAAATATATCATATTGGCTTCCTTAGCCTCATTATAAATCCAAATGTCTTTATTCAGATGTGGTAACGCAAGGTTATGGAAATTTGTCTTTAGGGAGTTTATTACAGTCCCTGCCTTTTTCAGTCACTAAATCCAATATTGTCATTTCAAATAATCCAAAAATAAGTAGGGGCGTTGTCCTTATGGAACGTAGATGATTTCAATATACTCTGAATTTCATCCGTGACTCCACTGATAGGGGAATTCTTCCCAATGACTCGATTAATTATAGGAGTAACTTAGAAGGTCATTTCAAAAATTCATCTAAATGACCCAGGAATATTCCTGCGTTTTTGAATCTTCCTGAATAGAAATTTCACGCATTTTGTTGTCAGATTTGTCTGCCTCCATTTGAGCACAATTGTATTTGTGATTCTCCAGTTGCTCTATGTGCATAACAGTTGAGCCATATCTTCATTAATCCGGTGTAAGCATTCTCAATCTGCATCTTGCTCAGCCTTCTGAAATAATACTTTTAAAATTAATTCACCCTCCTTGCGCTTCAAGGAGATGACCTTTCCATAGAGGGCATTATTGATACTTCCAACTTTCTCAACGTCTTCCTCAGCTTTATATCTCCAGTTCCTCCAATTTAGTAAAAGTGACCTGAGATTATAAGTTGATCAGATACTTATTAAAAGTTTCTAGTCCAACCAAAGCTTTCATAGTTCGTTATTATAAGACGTGGCTGATATGGTCTTCTTATTAATATGGCTTAAAACTCAACTACCCCCTTTAGTGAGCACCAAATGTTAAATTTTAGGAGCTGGTATCTCTTTCAGGATAATAGTCTCTTTGGTTCCTTTGTTTAATTTCACAGAGTCATTGTATGTGCGTTGTATGAATAGTCTTTAATTTAATAGGGTAGTAGTATAATGAAAATTATTACTCTAGTTGAATTTCTAATTGCCATAATAATTATTAGGTCTGCTCAAACTGGTGCTTGTCTTAGATTAGAGTCTTCTGGAATATTAAAAGGGACTTCTTCCCTCTTCTAATAGAACTTACCTAGGATTAGGTTCAGAGGTTCTTCTTCTCTCTCGTCATAAAAATTCAGTGGAGATAACAATAAAAAACAAGTGAACTCTTATTCTTCCAAACTCTATTCTTGATAGTCAAACTTTCTAACTTAACAAAGTATTTATGAATATCTTTATCAGTAAATATATGCTTTACCTAGAAAAATGCAAGGGAATTTATAAGGTAAATCAGCGCCCAACTTCTCTGTTGGTGCTCCATTTGGAAACGGCAGCCATCGCTTATGTTTTTCTTCAGGGTTGCTTCAAACAATAAACTTCATCAACGTTTTTTCAGATTCTCCACTGTTCATCAATGGGACCTCTTCTGGGATGAATGTAGAACGTGTCCTAATGCCTTCTCTCAATTTCAGCGTTTCACCCTCATTAGGGTACCAACCTGCTTATGTAATAGGACTCATACCCATAAACATCATGTTGCAATCCCTAAAAGGTTAATTTTCAAGTTGCCTATATTAGGCAGCGTCACTAGCCTAGCAACTCATAAACCCCATAGTTTATTGGAAACAAAACTAAATTGACTCCTACAAGTTAAATAGTTTAATAATATTACAATTGACAACCTAACTGTTTGTTTATTGTTGGGGATCATCCCCAATAAAACATTAGCAACCCAACTGATCAAAACTTTGGGAATTGCTAGATATTTGCTAGGAATACTTCTACAAACAATAGTTATCATAGGTAATTGATAACTCCCACATCCACTAGCGGGATGAATCCCCTAGTGGACAAGAAGATGAACTATAATCAATTAAGATGGGTAATATAGGCATATTAAAATCCTAACACCTGTCAAGAAAATGGAGAGAGTCATTAATTTTGGGCTAGAGATTAAGGTCTTTCTTGGCGATAGAAATAAGCCAGTGGTAGTCTTTCACCACACAATTGCTGCAATCCTTTTTCCTAAACTAACACAAGGGAAAAGGCCCAAGGGTATCACGAAGGCATTAATAGACTAGCTTTAAGTAGTTTCTTGAGCTCACCGCCACCTGGGCTCTTTCAACCTTACTTTTTGGTAAGGTCAAGACTAAATGGGGGAGCGTCCACAATCTCCAAATGATGTAGCACCCCCACTCATTTTTCCAAAGCCATGAGCATATGTTAAGAAGAGGTCTGAGTATCCTCTAATAATTCCTTAATCTGACTCTCTTGTTCACTAGTGAGCTCTTTCCCTATACATTATCGACTAGAGCCACAGATGGGGGTATTTCCAACTCAAAATCCCTTAAAATTCTGAAGCTGAGGACATCATCTACAGGCTCTACCAGTAGGAGGCGAACATAAGCAGCTGGACTAGTAGGTTTCACTACTTTAAGTTTGCCATTAAGGTTAGCCAATAACAAATATTTGGCATGCAGCATAGGTGGGATTAAAATTCCTGGACAGGTTAGGACCTCCTTGACCAATAGGTAATCTAGACCCTGGATCCCCCAGCAGGTATCTTGTGGGGGCATTGATGTGAACCTGAGTGTCATCAATGACTTGGGACTTCAGGAGTAAAGTGGTCCTTTTAGGGAAATAGATTGGCATAGCTTTTAGTCCATCAACTGCAGGTGGGGCATCTATATGTGAGAGCCCCTTATGTGATACTCAAGTCAGTCAATTCAGCTTTCACTCTATAATAAGCTAGCCCTAGCTTTGACCACCAATTTGGCGTAACAAGAGTTCTCAAAAACCAAGAGGACACAATGTCCCAGCAGGGGTAGAATTCTTCGAAATAGTGCACTACTGCAGAGTAGTTCCAGAGAAACTGAGTCTCAAGGAGAAGATCATAGCTTGGGTTGTCTAGTGCAATGGTGGGGCTATGTACTGTAAACCTTCCCAAATCGGATAGGTAAGGAAGAATAAGTCCCAATGGAATGGTTACATCGCATTCCAGCTGTTGATTATTACATATAGTGTGACAAGTCAGGAGCAATCTTGATACGTTTTATCAGTTTGGATGAAATGCATTCATGGGGTAACCACTTTGACAATGGCGTGAATTGGGATTTTATGAACCCAAATAGCAATGTAGGTAACCAAACTTCCAAAATATGGAGGTAGCATGAAAAACATAGGAGACTAATCAAAAGAAGAGTAAACAGTATAAGGTTCTTTATTATCATAAGAGACCAAAAATTCTCCTACTGGTATGACAACTCCTTGTCTAATGGAGGTCAATGATGATTTTTGAGGCAAAATAGGGATGTCTCAATAAAGTGCCTTGTGCTTCATGATGACGGACCTTTTCCCGCCTCATCATCAAGTCTTTTCCAACAATTATTGGCGTGTGACGAAACCATTGCATTAAGTACATCAAGGTTGAGGATTCTTATAGTTTTTGACAACATGGACCCAAGGACTGTTTGAGGAGACAGAGATGGAGATCTTATGATGTAGGGTAGACTCATGGAGTCTTGTTAAGCATTTTCTTATTTTTCCAAAAATCTAAGTAACCATTCTTCTGGCTGATCATGTGCATTTGGACTTCAGGGTAAGACTTAACATGAAATTGACTGCAGATAGGGCGTTGCCCAAGGTAAAGCAGTTTGGGGTTACTAAGGGCTGCGATGGGTGTAGAACTGGATGGTGAACTTCACAGGGCTCTCCTTTTTATTCAGATAAAACTCATGAACGCTTGCTCTTGATTGGCCAGGGTTTAATTGCTACCAAAATCCTGGATTAAGGCGGTACGGACCTGTGCCCATGTGTGGCACTCCTTTAGATTGGGATCTATAATCTCCTGAGTGGTGCTATTCAGGAAGGATTGGATATGCATCACATTATGCCAGTCAGTAGCCTCTTTTATGGAACTCTCTTAGACATATAGGAAAGAGGCGATGTTTTTCTGACTGGGGTTGAACTTTTCCTTAGCTAGGCTTAAAATTAATTAAAATAGGAGTGGAAAGGGTTAATGACACCAGAAATTGGTGCAGACTCTGAAATTTCGGTTTCTGCATAGTTTTTAGAGCCTGCTGATCCACCCATCATCTCAAATCCTCAAGGCTCTCTTGGATATAATCCTAGTCTCAGTTTAGGGAGGTAATGGAGGCCTTGTGAGCAACCTGCTCTTTTTAATGCATATTTATCAGCGCATTGAAAAAAGAAGCATGATTGCTAAGTTGGTTAAGGATTTGTTGAACCCTTAACAGGTTTGTATAAGATCTGAATAATGAGATTATGGGTGAGCTTGGTGAAAGTGCTAAGATTATACATCTCATCTGAAAAGGCCTCAATTGAGACCCTAGGGTCAAGAAGGACACCGTCCACCAAAAGTTTGCACCCTTGGGCCACATTGCAGATTTGATACCATAAGGTGACAAGGGTGGTCAAAACGTCTTTTTCTAGGAGTCTTCGGGTTTCCAGAAGTAGGCACGACGGGACCAGAGGGCCCTTGAGGCCCTGGGGACCTTCTTCCCCCCTAGGCCTCTCAGGCCTTTCTCTCCGGGAGGCGAAGTTGTGAGATACCAGCTCCTGGTAGTGCTGCTGAAGAGCCTGTGCCAGGTTTTAGACTTGGTTGAGGCATTGATTTCATACAGCCTCAAGGAGTTGTACATTATGATAAAGTAATCCTACAGGTAGCTGAAAATTCATATTTTTTTCACTTCATGTTGATTTTAGGCCTTGTTGATAAAGATGATTGCTGTTAATGGTGGCTTATCAATTGTCGTGGGCAAAGAGGAGGCTGCATTATGGAGATTGATAACATGTAAGGTAAGGTAAGTGTAAGCCCTAGTTGTTTGAGACTTCATGGTGGTGCAGCCCAACTACTTATAGGAGGGTTGGATGGCTGAATGAAAGAAACTCTGGAGATAGATTTTGGTCCCAACCCTACTCTCCTTCTGGCAGTAGAGCCTAGGTATATAGATCCCACATAGTGTGCACCTAAGAGCATGGGAGCAACTGGAGCGTCCTTTTACAGATAATTACCATTTATTAATTGTTGGAAAATTTCTTTGATGTTATCATATTAAGTTGATACTGATCATCTTCAATGGAAGGTAGAGTAAACTGGTAAGTGGCCTAAAACTCTAAACTTTTAGGCTTCATGGATGGTACTTCGTTTTGTGAGGTGCCAATCCATTGAGTTACACTTATTGACCAAACAACAAGTTGATTTCTTGACTGCTATTGTTCTCCATTGTTTGTGATAGACTTTTTCACTTGGACAGCTCAGAGGCTCTTGTAGTGAGCACCACTTTACTCAGTGTAATAGTACTCTTGACTGACGCTGAAGTTTGAAATTGGGCTCAAAGCTGTAATTGGTGGGGAGCTCAAAAAACGAAAAGACGAGGCAAAAATAGACTACTTATTTAGTTAAAAAGTGTCAAAATTTATAGGGCGTGTGGGGACTTGGTGCCACGGGGACCTTAGTGATCAGTAAAATCAAGATCTTTCACTGCCTTCTGGATCAATCGCCTGGTAAACGCCCTTATTCTTATGCATCATCCTCATGACTGCAGCAGTTGGGTAATGTCTCTCAAGGTTCACGAAGCGGAGATGGAATTCCTGAAGGTGTCTCCATCAATTATTGTGCATGTGATGCTTCCTTTTTGAACTCATATTGGTGCCTTAAGGTTAAGGTTTTTCATGATGGCTTAAAAGTTGAATTTTTGAGGCTTGATTAAGATTATTGATTTTGACTCACTTTTTATTACAAATCCTAACATTTATATTACATTAAATTAGCATAAAGTTAGAGCTAATGTTAACAGTGGGGTACCAATCAATATTTGTCCACTAAATATATGATTAAACTTGGCCTCAATCCAAACATAGATCTTGTAAAATCTTTGGTATTAAGAATCTCAGGCAACCATTTCATAAGGAGCCTACAGTGCTTCCGCTGCACTTGGCTCACTGGTGATATCTAATTCTGCCATCGTTTTGCCAAATCAACATCATAAATTCCTTTTTGAGACTTCATATATGAGAACTTATGGATTCATAGCTGACTTTGAAGAGAATACTTTAGTTATACTCAGACAAACTTTGCCGCTATTTTCTAATTGGAAGGATGAGGCTCTAGCACCAGACGATTAGGGGATTTTTAACCTCGCACTCAAGGATGGGATAGTGCCAAATGGCTACCAGTGGATGCATGGCCGTACCCAGCAGTTACCTAACCAGATTGTGCAATCTAAGAGTATTCCACTATGTGTTGATAATAGCCTGATAATTATGACAGGGTATCAAATAATAGTGGGGAAAAATATTAATTTAGAAGATCCCAAGGATTATATGGTGAGATAATTTCCTCATTTGGACAATTGAATGGGAACTGATCGCTGATCCTGGGTTTATCCCCCTGACCATGAAGAAATACAATTGCCTTTAGCTAACTTTTATACCTATTCTGTTTAAATTAAGTGACATCAATATACTGCTTTTATTCATATCTTCTAGTTGAGAAAGAGTTATGTGTCCATAGTTTTAGTAATCTGGATGAACTTAGTTTTCCAGCAACAAGTACTAACCAGTATGATCCCTGATACCTTGGGATTGCCTCTATGAGTTAACAGAAGACAAAAGGGATCAAGCGCTGGCCCTTTTTGAAATGTATCATGGGATTTATGTAACAGAGATCTATGATTTAGGTTGTGCACATGATGTGTTACACCATATCAAAACCAGAAATCATACGCCATTTTTGACTCCATCCTATTGGATGCTCAAAGGCGGCTAATGAAGTTGTTATTAAAAAAATTAACCAAATGATGAAACAGGGGACACTAATGCCTTCCAAGATTCCTTGAGCCACTTCTGGTTTGATTATCAAAAAAAGGACGTCATAATCACGACTTAATTGATTATAGGAAACCCAACAATGTTGCCAAAAACGATTCATATATTGCCACTTATTGATGATACACTAGACCGCTTTAGTGACACGCAATAATTTTATCCATGGATTTAATTTCTGGGTATTGACAAACTGAGCAGCCCGAAGAGGAGCAAAAAAATGCGCCATGATCACGTCTCAGGGCCTCTACCAACCTACTAAAATACCGCAAAGGTCGTGCAATTCCCCCAGCGCCTTTTTAGCCGGCTATAGATGTTATACTATGCAATTAAAAAGCTCCTGCTTATAAATTAAATTGACAGACGTTAAAATTTTTTCTAAAATGTTTACTAAGCATTTGCACCACTTGGATAAAGTTTTTCCACCTCTCGCCAAGGCCAATTGTAAAATCAAGCAGCATAAGTGTAACTTCTTCCAAGAGAACCTTGAATATCTGCAGTTTGTCATTGACAAACATTGCTATGGACTCAGCAGGCAAAAATGAAGCCATCAAATGAATGTCACATTCAAGTAGAAAGTGTATATTTGGTTGTTCCTTGTTTTAATTGTAATTACTGCAGGTTGGTGGAGAATTTTAACAAAAAAGGGGGACCATTATTTTATGACTTAAGAATGGTGTACCATGTTAATGAGCAGAAAACTGTAAGCTGAAATTTGCTAATTTAAGCTTATACATAAGCACATTTACTAATCTACCCAAAAGTCTATAACTATTTAACATTCAGATGGATGATTCTCTCACTGTTGGAATTCAGATTTAGGGCTGCTTGCAGGTGCGTTTTCTCACCTGAATGTTAACAAATATGCAGGAGAATTTGGTTCCCTACTGCAAGATAAATATTAGGGGGTTTTTGACCACTTGTTTTTAAGTACTAAATCTTCAATAAATAAATAGATGGTTTTTGTAAGTTTTTTATTAGTAATTGCAGAGAGGTTAAGAAGCAAACCCTCTTGATATCTAGCAGCTTAGTATTTAAAATATATTGAGGTTTAAAAGGGTGATTAGCCTAGCAGGTATCTCTTTCTTGCGAACCTCATTTTCAAAAACAAAAGTGAACAGAAAAAGTTTCAAGGGAGCATCTAACCACCAGTGAACACTGCAACTATAGAGAAGTGAACCATGGCAGAACCTCCTAGAGTAAGAAAGTCAATACTCCAATCTGTGTGAAGCACATAGAAACAGATGGTTTGCTTATGCCAATAAAGCCTAATACAAAGTACACTAAGATGGACGTGCCATCTGATGGACTTCCCGCTGGCTTAGGCCCCCATTGACCAATAATGGGGAAGACCTGAACAACCTATGAATGCCAAATAACAATTTGGTGGCACAAACGATGAAAAAACGTGCAAACGCGACGAAGGGTCATAAAAAACCCTTGCAATGAGCACAGATAACAAGACTGACTCCCAGGATTGGTGTTCACTGAAAACTAGATGAAAGGAACTACCATCAGGGAGTGAGAACTGATGCCAAGAACAGTGGTGTCAGGGATGTTCCCCACCAAACCTCAATCAGTTGTTGGGATCATGACCTCACAGGGTAAAAGTTTTTTTAGCGAACCAAAAAACCCAGATGAAGTATTGGTTGGATCTGAAATGGACTCAGAATTGACTAGCAAATATCTGCCACCTAAACCTTTAGGGCAACGTCAGAAAAAGTTTTCTGCCAATATGGAGAAACTTATCAAGGATGCTCAGAGTATTTACATGAAGGAAAAATTGGGCACCAGTTCTGACAAAGCCCAGTCGGGGGGTGGTTCCCAAACAAAATTAATCTGGCAACCCAAGCAAAGCGTTGGGCATGATCCCTGATACATCATCGAGTGCAATCTCCAAAAAATGCAAGTTGACAGCAGGGGCTAAATCAGCCCAGATTTGATCACCAAATCTGAATGGGCCATTGGGGACAATCCCCAACAAATTTGAGTTGACAGAGGGAGCTAGAACAGCACATAATCTGTCGCCAAATTAGGATGAATCATTGGAGACCAACCCCAATGGAGGTGAAGCTATATCAGGGACTGAATCTGAAGGATTGGACACCCGGGAAAAGTTGGCTAAAAACTAAAAGTGTAACTGGAAGGGGCTGTAACCCAACAGCAGTCAGATCAGTGACCAGGGCTCCAGTGAAATATACCCTGGTTCAGAAAGATATGTTGGCGCATTGTGGCGTGTCCACCTGTGAAATCAAACAATGGGAGGCCCTCCAGTTCCTGTACTCAACGGTGACTCATTGTGTATTCAAAAACATCAAACTGACCATTGTGTCTGTTTGATGGGACCAGAAATTCTCCACCGGAGTGGCCAAATACTGGCTTAATACTCAAATCTCAATTGAAATGGCGGTACTCTTCAAGACGTCATGGGATTGGACTGGAGATGCATTGGAATGGATGAAAATCCCTGTGGAGAACAAGTTAATAAAAGCCTCAATTTGGGAAGACCTGAAACTGGTGGTCGCAAAAGCCTGGATGGATGCTGGCATCGACCTTTTGAATGCAATGGAATACAACAAGGCTGGTATAACAGCGCGATCCACTTAAGCCATTGGTAGCTCAGGCCTCAACCCAACAGAATTAGATGAATATGCAAAACAATTCTCAAACGTCTTGACCGCCCACGAATGGGCCTGACACACCATTCCAGTAGACATGGCACTGGAATGGTATATTACCACATTCTCCTCAGAGGAGGCGCTACCATGGATCACAGCTGGGTTCAAGGCCACTGAGGCCTAACACTGGTCGTACACCCAAATCCCACCAGCCACTGCATCAGACCTGATGAAAGAGGGCTGGACAAAGAAAAAAGCAGTGGAGCGGGGACAGTACCAGGATTGGTCACCAGAAGAGGCCATTAAATTGGTCCGTAAACAGAATCAAACCAATGGAAATGAAATACTAATTCCGAGTGGGGGCTATCATGGACCTAGGGCATGATTGGCGGATCTAGGGGTAAAAAAATTCACAAAACCCTACAAAGTCGCCCCTTCCCTATTGAAAGGTGAAAAATAAGCCACGATGTTGCAACAATCACTGAAGCTGCATACTGGGATGCAGCGGGATTCACCCCAGAGTCATCTCAACTGTGGATGGAGCACAAGATCTCCCCACAGGTGGCAACAGCAATGAAAGGGGTCATGACCCCAGACATGGGCTGAGAATGGCTCAAAGTGGGGATCCACATCAAAACCATCCAGGATTGGAAACAATCCTTCCTGGAACTGATGCTAGCTGACCTGTATGCCGCCAAAGGTTTCACCCCTCCAAAGCATTCCAATGGAGCGAAGCGGGAGTTCCGGCCACCATGGCATGGATATTTAAAGATGGGGGCTGGAATTGTGTCACAGTAAGAGGCTGGTGCCAGCATAGTTTGGTTATGCTGGAAGTCCTTCAGAAATACCTACACCCAACATGCGGCCTGGAATCCGCCCTCAAGTGATATTGACTGAGTTTCTCGCCATTGGAGGCCCTCAAATGGCAGTACCTCAAGATCAGAGCGCTAATGGCTAACATCATCAATCGCCAAAAGATCAGTATCCATCAAATTGAAGGATTTCTTAATCAGGGATTCAGCCTCAATGAATTGGTAAGCTATATTTTGAAGGGGAAGACCCCAGATGATGTGCCCAAACCAAGCGCAAAAACCAAGTCCTACAACGCAGTGGCAGCATATACTGATGTCAACACCTGGAATGGAGTAAGAAGCCACATTAAATCTATCCACTTTTTAATCAGAAGAGGCTTTACAAACCGCCAAGCGCTGAAATCTTACCTAAAGGACGCTATCCAAATCCACCTGAAGCTAGTGGAGGAGGAGGAATTGTCTGATCTGATAATGTCGATTTATCAGGGGCTTGATAAAGTCCTAGAAGGAGGGGACTTTTATCATCACTGGGTACCCAAACAGGGATATATTGATATAACTATCCCAGGAGAATTGGACCGCAAAAAACTCCTTAGGTTGGGATCAAATATAAGGGAAATTATCTGCAAATGGAGCTGACCAGATATACCGACCAAACAGCAAGGTGGGTGACTTTTCAAAACCTCCCAACCAATCATGAAAAGGAATGGGTGCATGAGGCGAATTAGACTAGATTATCATATTATGGGGAAGTACGAGAATTTAAGCAAGCTGGTAGTGATTATATTGCAAAGTGCATCCACCTCCAGACAGTGGAAGCACACTACAAACTGACACCCTGGATGAAGCTGAACAAAACTAGCTCTGCTCAGATTCATCCACCTGCCCAGTCTAAACAGGGTAGTGTACGTCAAACAAGAAGATGTTAAACAAGTGTTTTGATTCTGTTACCAGACTGGCCACACAATGGCTCAATGCCATCACCGCAAAGGTAAAACAACTCAGGAGTACAAATATGACCCCGTCAGTGGGGTCACCAAGGTCAGAACCAAGACTTTTCTCCGCCTGAAAGCCAGAGAATGGATCCTGCACAACCTAAAAAAGGTCGCGGACATGAAACGCCAACAGCAAGAGTTGGACCTGGCACATAGGGAAGCATGGGAGCGAGAAGTGGCCAAGTGACCTGAAGCGGACTATGAGCCATTCATGAATCCAAACCCTGAATTGTATGTAATGGATGAAGGAAAGGGTCCTAAACCATTAGCGCCACACCCATCCCAAGCGGAATGGATGATCCGCAAGGAGGAAAGATGGCAAAAGGTGAACCTGAAGAATTATCCCAAGAAAGCATGGACGCAGGATGCTGATAAATTATAATCAAAGCCTGACAAGCTGAAAGCAAATGAAAAATCAAATTGGAAATTATCGGCAAAGTAACCCAAGAGAAATGACAAAAAACCAGTTGATGCGATGAAATAAGCAAACTTGGCTGGATGATCAACGACTAAAAATTGAGAGCAGCTGACAAATCAACCGAAGGGGTGAGGATCCAAATGACAGATGAGGGGGAATCTGCCACTCCACCAGTAGGGGACAAGGAGTACCTGGAACTGATAATAAAACCATCCCCATTATCCATTGATATGGAGATGGGGATGATGACTGAATTCCTGGTTCACATGATGCCCAGGAATATAATCCCAGTCCTGACCAACTGGCCTCAAAAGCTGAGTAATAATCCCTGCCAACCCTCAACACCATATTCCGCCACCAAACAAACCTCAGTAAGTGACTTGATCCTTAACCCAGATAATGCTAATCCTCATACCTGTGTGTTGGGCATCTGGAAATGAGGATTGCAACCACAAATGCTTGGGGGATGGCGAGCATACAAATAAAGAGGAGGAAAATACACCACTTAAAAACTAATAATAATTTTGACCTAATTTTTATATTAGAAATTCAAGCAGGTAGCCAAAAAGAAATGGTGCTGAGCTCAAACTGCAATGCGCCAAACCACCTGTGGTCCCACCAGATAGGCTATCAAGCCCTCTGGATGAATCATGTGGTGATAGTCACAATGAGAAAGAAAATATACCTAGAATTTGTGGAGGAAACTCACTCCGGAAGGATCTTGATAGCAACAGGTACAAACAGGGAAACTGGCAAGAGCCTTCAAGAAGTGGCAGTCTACACTTTGCTGAAGCCCTGTAAAAACCATATCTTCTGGAAACTTTTATCTGAAGTGCCAGATGAAGTGATGATGGTAATAGCAGGAGACCTGAACTGTTGGACAAATGCAGGTCAGGATATGTCCATGACTAGCGAGTGTCCCAACAGAAAAGATGATGAGATGCTAGAATACATAGTCAAATTGGGGATGTGCCTAACAATTGACAAAGAAGTTGAAGACCCGGCCAACTTAACGTGATGGTCATATGACTCCACCAGATCCCCACATCATGGTTCAAGCCTAGATTAAATCCTAGTGTTGTCAGATCTCAAGCCGCTGACATCAAATAGCGAGGTCACTATAAATGCTGAAAGTGACCACATGGTCATCCATGTGGATACTGACCTCAACGAACCTCTGAGGCATCGTGAATGGCATTTGGCACTGGCCACGCTAAGGAACGTGGAATGGCGCCAAATGATCAACGAGGGACTGGACAAACTGGTCGCATATCTGGACATCCACCCAGAGTTGGACCCACACGAATGATGGACTTGGATCAAAGTGAAAATTAAGCACGATAGCATAAAGTTCAAAAAAGCAACCATCTACAAGCGTACTGCCGCCTCAAAACAGCTGAAGGCTAAGTTAGAAAGGCTGAGGCTCACCCAGCAGGATAGCGAAGACTGGTGGAGCAAGTACTGAACCACGCACAAAAAGTATCAGGCCCTAATGACGAAGCAAAACTTGGAGCAATGGACCAATGTGACATACTAATATCAAAGCTTAATGGGGAAGATGACCAAAGAGGGTCTGGCGCACCTCAAGGAAATCTATTCAAAGGTTAGGATAAGGGAAGTGGAGACAGCAGAAGGGGAAGTATCAGCCAACCCAGAGATGATTAAGTGCAAATTTAAAAAAATTCTATGGAAAACTTTTCCAACAATGAGAAATGAGCGAATCAGTGACAAATACCCTAATCAACATGCCCAAGCCAGCACGGGGGGTTATACACTGGAAGATGTCGCCAAACTATCTACCAAAATTTGTATTGAAGAATTTAAGCAGGCACTGAAGGAGTCGCCAATAATGAAAGCACCAGACCCCAATCATATATGTGCAGAAATATATAGCACATTCTGTGACCAAATCATGCCAGAGCTCAAAGCCCTCTTTAACCACGGTTTGCAAAATGGGCAACAAATTCCAGGGGGCCAGGAGACCCAAATTGTACTCTTGTACAAAAAAGGAATCCAATGACAATTTTGGAACTGGCGCCCAATAGCACCATCAAACACTAATTATACGCTAATAATGCACATACTATCAAATTGGATGATGGCGATGGCACTGCACATGCTCCACAAGGCCCATAATGGATTCATCAAGGGCCGGAGTATTTGGGACAGCATCAGGGATTTCCAAAACGTAAACCAGAATGCATGGGGTATGAACAGGGGTACCTTATGTTCCTCAACATGGAAAAGGCATAAGACTGAGTGGCGTGGTCATTCCTACATGAGGCACTAAAGGCGGTTGGCATTCCCAACACCTTTCAAGCATGGATAACAACCCTATACTTGGACCTGTTAACTAAGGTGATCATCGCAGATGATGTAACCAATGATATCCCAGTCGGGCAGGAGCTCTGACAAGGTGACCCAATATCACCAATACTGTTTAATTTTGCAGCCAACGTTTTGTTGGTGGCAGCAGACATGAAACTCCAGGGTCTAGACACCCAAACCAAACACCACTGTAAATGCTGGAATTTGCTGATGATACAGTAGTAGGCATAAGCTCATCAACCAACCTCCAGGGCGCTGAAGAACTTCTAGACCTATACCAGTTAGCTTTGAATGCGAAAGTCAACTTAGAAAAAATCTCAGTAATGAGAATCAGCATCCCAAAGTTCAGCCCACCATCCAACACAACACCGATCATGAACTCCCAGATTATACAGTATTTTGGGATACTCTTCAATGATAGGGGACCCATGGTACTAGAAACTGAATAAGAGGTATTGTCAAGCTTATTGACCCATATGGCGTGCTGGAAGAGCACCAGACTATGCTTTGAAGAGAAAGTGCAGGAAATCAACATCTTCATTCTTCCCAAGTTGTGTTACGTAGCCCATGTACTGCCAATGAGCCTGAAGCCTGGAGAAGAAAATAAGGAAAATGACCCTACTTTCCTGTGGTTCAAGGCAAAGGTGGCGCTGATATCACTAGAAACCCTGTTGACAAGAAAGAGCGAAGGAGGCATGGGCATTATGGACTTTGAAGCCTATGCTCTGCAGAGGATATGGCGATATCATTTCTTAAACTAACACAAACACATATGTGCTGCCCAACCTTAGCGTGGGGCCTGAACTGGGCGAGAGCCCAAGGCCTCCAAGAGCCAGTCTCTCCTTGTTCAATATGCGAATGGATAGTGGACCACCCATGAATACCCTCCCAAAAGGGTACTCCATATTACTGGCATCTATGCAATTGGGCGGTGTACCAGGATGGATGGAGGTTTGAGCGGTTAGATCATAATACTGATCAAATCTACAGGGATGTTGAGAACCATAATTTCGCAATGATTTTCACAACGAGCTGGGAGGAACAAAACCAAATAGAAATAGTTGATGAAAACGCCAACAAATCAATCAAAAATAAGTTACAAAATTGACACTAATTGAGTATGGGGATCTGCTCCCAAAAATGGGCGCAACCCGCCCACTCAGCCCAGAATCCTAAACAACTGGGCCGCCAAAGGCTACAATACCAACTACCCAGTGAAAAAGTTGATATCAGGACTGAACTCCCGCTTGGTAATGGCCAAGCAGAGATCAGCAACCTGTAAGATCTTAAATTGCGCATTCAAAATGGGCAAACACAGCGGGCTGGATTACCTGCACAAGGAGTGTCCCATATGCACTGAACCAGAAGCAGATATCGCTCACCAATATTATGAATGTGCCATGTTAAAAAATACTGGTCTATGGTGCAATACATATTATTGGGTAGACAATTGCTGATGGAATTACACCCATCGCAGGATCTGTTTTTTATAAAAACCTTGAGAATGGCTCCAATCCAACTATGAGCCTTTATCTACCATTACTTTGTATGGATATTTCATTCAGCTCTCATTGCCAAGAGTTTGAGCAACGAGCGCTCCTATCGCATGAGTTTGGTGATGAATACCATTTGGATTATATCCAATCAGCTTAAACATATCTCCAAATTCTCGCACCTGATCCCCAGGTGTTATAAAGCTGCACAATTGGCTTTCCCCATCAGATTACTCATCATATGTGATGAGGCAACTAATCAATTAAGACTCAAATGGCCTGTAAGCCCATCAAAGCTAGAACCGTGACTAGCAATGGCAATTGCTGATCAGCAATGGTCAGAGGTGCTAGAACTCTAGCAGCCCAATCTCCCAGTCCTTTACCCTTGGCCAAATCGCCGGTATTCTGCTCATCCCTCTTATTTTCCCTAAAAATTATTTTTGAATAAAGTATGGAGTTTTACTAAAAATTAGCTTAGCAGGTGAAACTGCTTCAACCCTAGTGCAGGTTCTGAGTTCAAAATCTGTACTGGCTAGAAAATTTTTGGTGTGGTATTTGTCCCAAGTTGACCCACCTCAAATATTTTTTATATTGGGGTTTGAAGGGAAATCAATGAGAAGTTAGATTAGCTTAGTAATGTCCAAATTAGGGAATATGGGGATTTGACCTATCAGATCTCCAGAGCCTTGCCTCACTTTGAAGAACAGATGATAGAAGGTCAATTGCAGGTAGGGTATATCTGTGAGGCAACGATTTTATAAATTTTCTTGATCATTGAGCACAAAAATATTTTCACTTTGCATGACCCCTTCAAACTTTATAAAAGGGCCAGTTTCCGCGGTGTTCGTTGTACTAAATTTTCTGTAAGAGGGCAGGGACCTCAGAATGGCTCCCCAGATTTGGCCATCAATTTGGTGCAATCTGATTGCCCAAAATCGTGTTATTTGCCCAAGTATTATTAAAAGTGTTACCCTATTTGAAGGTTTCCACCTGGAATCAAATACGTTCTTTTGGCCTATTTTATTGTCATTTTCATCCAAAACCCTTTTCTAAAAATATTGAGTTTGCAATTGTCCAACATCACCCTCTTCAAGAGTGTTAGTGGGTGAATAAAGGCGTAAAAACTGGCCATTGACCTGATTGATGTTTACTCCAGAAGCAAGGGATTTGATAAAGTATTCATCCCCTTGCTTATATGTGACTAAAAATGGTCCCTCTTAAATAGACCTAAGCTTCTTATTTCTAGGAGTCATCCGATTGTAGTAATACAGTACCAAGTTGGATATTTGGAATTATGTGAGTTGTCCCTGCTCTCATTTGCAGCTTGACCTTCTTTAGTAATAGTCTTCGCCAAGTTAGTTATATCCTCCGCTTGTAGTTAGATGATGTGTTGGGCCAAATTTTGTATGGCTTGTTCAGGGTCAATCCTATCAGATAAGATAGCGTTTGCTAACAAAGCTGGCACCCCAGGTTCTCGCCTATATAACACACAGAAAGGGGACATTTTAGGGATACAATGGAAACTAATGCAATAAGCTATTAGCGCACTGGGTATGTTGAGATCCTAGTGTAGAAGGTCTGAACTTGCCATTTTCTAGTTTTTAGTTACCAGTGTTCCATTAACTCTTTCTACGCCACCATTTGTAAATGGGTTATATGGGGTCAATAAAGAGTTTTTGTGTCGCCATGGAGGTGACAAGGAGCTTTACTACTCCAGAAGTGAAGTTTTCTCATTGTTACAAAAGAGGACCTGGGGACAACCATGCCGTGTGAAGATATTGATGCAAGAAGGTGACCGTGGCTTTTGCAGTCTGAGTGGGGAGAGCTACAGGTTCAACCCATTTGGTGAGATGATCAATTCAAACCTAGATATAACGATTGCCCTAGTAGTCTGAGGGAGAGGACCTACCACATCCAAATTTATGGTGTGGAAGGGTTGTTGGGGTGTCGTAGGTTGGTACTGATAATAAGTCTTGAAGCTGGATTGTTTTTTGCAGGTCAGACAGGCATCCATGACTTCAGCTATGGTCTTCATGATGCCCTCCCAGTAATAACGCTCTTTATTTACACTTAAATTTTTTGGACTCTGCCATAGCCCATGTATTTGTGAGACTTCATGATTACAGGTACTCACTCGGATGGCTGGAGATAGGGCAGCCAGTTTACTCCTACTTTCTTGTATAATTTCCCACTTTCCACCTTGGTGTTGCTGAAGTGCTATGCTAGCTTCTTCTATACTGGTTCATCTTCATCAGCCATTGCGTCAGGTGTCATAAGGAGGTTATGCAACCTTCTTCTTTGCTATTGTCAAAATGTAGGGCAGGCTGCCGCGTCACCCATTAACGTTCATATGGCGAGTCCCAGATCAATGCTCAATGGTCATATCATAGTGATGGAGCTTAAGAGCCCAGTTAGACAACAGTCCAGAGGGGTCCTTCATATTTTGTAACCAGTATAGGGATGCGTGGTCAATATCACTTTTAAATGAAGTCCCATATAAATAAGGGGATAGTATTTTATAGTAAATAAGATGACAAGCCACTCCTTTCAAGTGACGCTGTAGTTGCGCTCAAAATTTTAAGAGCATCTTACTGAATTAAGCCCAGGGTGATCGACCCCATTTTCACCTAACTGAGCCAAGATAGCTCCAACGGCATAATTGGAGGCGTCTGTGGAGAACATAAAAGGCTTGCCATAGTCAGGATGACGGAGGGTAGGCCTTTTTCTAATAAAACCTTCAGGGTTTTAAACGCGGCCTTTTGTTCAGCACCCCAATGGAACAGAGTGTTCTTAGTCAAGAGATGAACGAGGGGCTCACTAGGCTGGGAAAACTTGGGGATGAATTGATGTTAATACCTCATCATGCCCAAGGATACTTGGATGTCACGAAGGTTTTATAAGCTGACATCTTGTATATTACTTTGAATTATATTTTAGAGGTTGTATTCCATCTTGTGAGATGGCGTGCCCAAGAAAATCCAGCTTCCCCTGGAAAAATATTTACTTAGAGGGCTTTAGCTTGATGTTAGATGCCCAAAAGCATTAAAAACCTCCTTTAGGTGCGTGATATGCTATTTGAAAGTCTTGGAGAAGACGGTGATGTCATCAAGATAGACAATCAAACAGCTTAGGTTAATGTCCTGGAGAATGTGAATCATAGCTCACTGAAAAGTAGCTGCATTACACAACCCTGAGGCCGCCAAGTGGGTTGGAACAAACCCTCGCTGCATAATAAGGGCGCACTTTTCCTGATCCTGTGGAGAAAGATCCATCTGATAGTACTCGCTAGCCAGATTTATGGCGAAGAAGAATTTAGACCTGGGTAATTGGACCAGAGCGTCATCAATGCGGGGGACAGGTTAACTGTCCTTCTTTGTGAGGTTGTTCAGTTTGCGGTAGTCCACACACTACCTAATGACCTCCATTTTTATATACCAATAGGAGCGGGGACAACCAAGGGCTTTAAGAAGGCATCAACAACCCAGCGTCCAGCAGCTGTTTAAGCTCTATCTGCATCTGTAGCTCCTCAACTTTAGATTTGCGGTAGGGTGGAGTGGATAGGACAAGCATCACCAACGTCAATGGTATGAGTCCAACACTTTATGTGCCCATATTTGGTTTCAGAGGTAGAGATGTCGCTATATGACTCCTGTAAGGTGTGGACCTTGTCAAGATCAACAGGGTTAGTTCATCAGAAATATGTACAGTGGAAGAGTGCATAGCAATTAGTTGGTGGGTAAGTACAAATCTTCCATATACCCTATACACTGACCTTACTTTATTTTTCAAGGGAAATCAGAATGCCTCTTCTGACCCTTGTTGTGACCATCTAGTACTAAAAAAAAGAATGCCTCTTTTGATCTCTTGATGCTTTTTTACAACCATATCCTTCATGGTGAGATTTCCTAGCAGAAGTTTGATAGTTTGTTGATCGGCTGTGTCAGTGTTACATTTCTTTGGAATGTTGCCGAGGTCCAAAGGTAGGCTCAAAGCTGAATTTTTGCGAAAAGGGCCACAAAGGGATTTGAACTGAGCTGATTTAAGCGAGCGGAGGTTGAAAAGAAAACAGAAGAATATATTAATACCAAATATTTTATTTGAAAAAGTGTCAAATTTTATAGGGTGAGTGGGGGCACGGTGCCTCAGGGATCTTAGTGGCCCCATCCATTCAGGATCTTTTCATGGCCTTTCTGGATTGACCGCCTGTTTGGCACCCTCATTGTATTCGCTGCCCCCATGACCAGATCGGTGAAAACTCCATTTCGCGTAACTCAGAAAATGGGGATGAGACTCCTGAAGTCGTCATGATCCTCAAATGCAGGTGGATTCCTGACTGAGGTTGGGATTGGTTCTAGTAAGATAAGGCTCCATTTAAATAGGCTTAAGAGTCAATCCACTGCAGCTTAATAAAGAAGTGGAAAATTCAATTTTTTTTTCATTTTCAATTTTGACAAAGCCCCCTCAAGATCCTGTCAGAGGGGGGTATAGGACTAAAGGAACTGACCATGCAACATATTAACCGCAGTCCCTTGGTCAACATTGGCAATGGAGTACTTGGACTTCAACTTATAAATGACCTTATAAAGTCCAGACTAAAGAACGTCTAGCTTATTCTGTTGGCCTTCAGGTCAATGGTGATAGAAGAGAACAAGGTCATTTAATTAGAAAGTTGGTAAGGAGGGTTGGCTGAGATTAAATTGGGATGTCTCTTCCTGTAGTGGTGATGAAGCCTTGTGTGTCTAGGTCTTTAAGTCTGACAATTTCATTGCTAAGGCCTTATAGTTAATTCAGAGATCTCAGGTGTGGAGGTATTGAGGTATTGAGGGATGTCTAGATGCTACTTGGTAGCCAAGGTGCACGCACATATAGGGCTTCAAATGGGGACATCTTGATAACTCGGTGGTAGCTTATCCTGTAGGAAAACAAAGCATTAGGTAGGTAGTGGCTCCAGCGAGCAGGATCCAAGGCAGCCATCTTTTATAAAATGGAGATAAGAGTTTCGTTATCACGTTCTACCGCCCCATTAGTTGATGGGTGGTAAGGTGCAGCAAAACTCCGGGAAGTGCCAAATAGTGAGGTAAGTTCTTGTACTACCTGTGAAGTGAAATTCAACCCGTTATCTGAATGTAAAGTTTGGGGGCACCCATGTTGTTTGAAAATGGATTGAACAAGGAATAGAGCTGTGGCTTTAGCAGTGGCATCTGGGACGAAAATCGCTTCAACCCACTTTGTTAAGTGGTCCACGGCTAGGATAATATACTTATGGTCATGCAGCCCAGTGGGAAGAGGGCCCACATCAATGCTAATATCATTGAAGGGCCCTGTCAGGGCAATGACTGAGTGTTGAAATTGAGGATTAGCTCAGTTTTGGGATTGACAAGTCATACATGCCTCCCAGAACTCTTGGATGTATCCACCATTTGGTCCCAGTAACATTCTGACTTCAGCCATTTGTGAGTCTTCTTAACTGCCCCGTAGCCCACAGTAGAATGGCCCTCTAGAATAACATTGTTTCAGGAGGAGGGGCAGACATAAGGGAGCCACATCTTATTGACCTTCTTGTAAAGAAGACCATCCTTAATTTGAGTGTCTCAAGTCATCCTTTGAAGTTCAGCTTAGACCTTGGGAGTTTCCAACTCCATTGCTCAGGTTGAACTATTAAATCATAAATACAGTCCTCCTCGGGGGTCAAAGCTTCTAGCACCGTCATTCTGGAGAGGCCATTGGCATTTTGGTGAATTGCACCTGCATGATGGACAATGGCGAAATCATAGCTCTGCAGTCATAAGGCCCACCCGGCTAATCGGCCAACTAGGTCCTTTATTTGCTTTAGCCACAAGAGCAAGGAATAATCTGTACCAATGGTAAAGTAAATACGGTAGAGATAGGGCTGGAAATGTTTATTGGCTAGCAAGAAAGCCAGGCACTCCCTATTGGTAATGCTGAAGTTCTTTCAGCTTTACTCAGCGTCTTACTAGATTAGGCCACAGGATGGATGACTTGGTCTTCATCATGTTAGTCTAGGATAGCCATGATGGCAACATCACTTGCATCCATAAACAAGAAGGGTTATTTGAAGCGCCGGTGGACTAGAATGGGTTTAGTACATATAGCAGTTCTCAAGGCATTAAAGGCCTGTTCTTGTTCAGGCAGCCATTTAAATGGCACATTCTTTTGCAGGAGGTAGAATAGTGGCTTGGCTAGGTCAGCAAACCGGGGGACACACTGATAATAATAGCCCATCATTCCTAGAAATACCTGGATATCCCTTAAGCTTTGGGTGCATGACATTCTCTCTATGGCATCAACTTTGTCTGGTATAGACTGGATGCCATCCTTGGAAACTTTGTGTCACAGAAACTCCAGTTCGGATTAAAAGAAGGAGCTCTTCGAAGGTTTAAGATTTATAAAAGCCTTTTGAAGCTGATTGAAGACTTCCCTGAGATGTTCAATGTGCCCATTAAAGGTTTGTGAGAAAACGGTGATGTCATCAAGGTAAATGATGATGCATGAAATCTTCAAGTCCCCAAGGATCCCGTCCATAGCGCGTTGGAAAGTGGCTGGGGCGTTACAAAGGCCCTGGGGGCATCCTTGTGGGCATATTAGTCCTTTGTTGGCTATTATAGAGCACTTGGCTCAATCTTCAGGGGCGAGCTCAACTCGCCAATATCCGCTGGCAAGGTCCCTGGCAGAAAAGTACTGAGATCTGGCAAGCAGACAGAGTGAATCATCAATTTGGGGCAGAGGATAACTGTCCTTCTTGATGATGGAGTTGAGTTGCCGGTAGTCCATCACCACCCAGTGGCTGCCATTCTTCTTTTAACCCAGCAGAAGAGGAGAGGCCATTGGCTGCACGATGGTACCAGGAGTCCAGCGTCGACTAGTTGTTTGAGTTCTACTATCACCTGAGCCTCTTCAACCTTGCTTTTTTGGTAAGGTCAGGACTAGAAGGGGGGAGCGTCCCCAGTTTCCACATGATGTAGGACTCCAATCATTATTACAAAGTCATAGTCCAAGACCAAAAATAGGTCAAATACTCCTTCCACAACTCTTGAAACTTATGTTGTTGCTCGTCTGAGAGGTCCTTGCCAATATTGGTGTTGACCAGGCTGATTGATGAAGGTGTATCTAAGCTGAAATCACATATATCACCAAAATTTCAGACATCAGCAATAGCCTCTACCGGTAGAAGATGGATATAGGTGGCAGGACTGGTTGGGCCTACTATTTTGGGCTATTCAGTAAGTTTGGCCAAAAACACTGATATAGATCCAGCATAAGCTGGATCTAGGAACCCCGGGCAGGTTAGCACCTCTTTTGTGGATGGGTTGTCTAGGCCTCAGATTTTTAATAGGTATCCTGAGGGGATGTTGACATGGACCTGGGTGTCAGCAATGACTTGGGGCTTTGGAGGTACTGTAGTCGCCCTAGGTAGGTATATTGGCATGTTATCTTGCCCATCAACAGCAGGAGGGGGCAATTTGACCCGGGAGCCCCTAATATGATATTCAAGCTGATCAATTTGGCTTCAATCTCCAATAAACAGGATTGGGCTTTGACCTCTCTCTTAGAATCATGAGAGGTTTCAAAGATTGGAGTGACCTGATGCCTTAGTAGGGATAAAAAGCCGCCTCCATAATGGAGTACTGCTGAATAGTATTGAAGGAACTGAATTCCAAGGAGCGGATCATACCTAGGGTTATCTAGCGCAACAGCGGGGGTGTTTACAGCAAGCTTTCCAAACAATACCAGTAGAGAGGAATAAGCCCCTAGATTGCATTGTGGGCCACCTGTGCCATACTTCATATAGTGTGGCAAATCCAAAGCGATTTTAATGCGCTTTATTAGCTTGTATGATATGACGTTCATGGGGGAGCCACTGTCAACTATGGAAAGGACTGGAAATTTTATAAGTTCAAACTGCGACATGGTTAACCAGACTTCTGAACTGGGGCGGTAGCATGAGGAACATGGGAGAGTCTTTAAAAAGAGTAAGCAGTATCAATTTCTTTATCATCATTGGATACTGAAACTTCTCCAGATACAATAGCTCCCAGTTCATTTAAGGTTATGGAGGATTCTTGAGGCTGGGTAGGGATGTCAGCATATAGCGCCTCTTCATTCATGCTGACGGCCCTTTTTCGCCTCCTCAGCAAGTTGTTTCCAGAAGGTCTTGGCACTGTGTCTTAAACCGTTACAGTAGGTGCATCGAGGTGTAAGATTTTTCAGGTTTTTGTCCATATGGACTCTTTGACGGTTAGAGGGGCCTGTATTTGTAGCCCTAAAGTGTAAAGTGGATTCAGGGATCTCGTCAAGTGCTTCCTTGATTTCCCAGATATAGGTAAACCCATTCTTCTGCCCAATAATATGCATTTGAACCTCAGGGTAGGATCCCAATGCAGAAATGGCAGTGGTAATAGCATCATCCAGGGTGATACAACTTGTAGTGACTAAGGGTTGAGCTTGGGCATAAAAATGGCTGGCAAACTCCATGAGGAATTACCTTTATTCAGTTGGATACCCATGAACGCTTGTCCTTGGTTAGCCAATGTTTGATTGTTGCTGAACTCTTGGATTAAGGCTGTATGGACCTGTTCCCAGGTGTTGCACTCCTTTAAATAAGGGGTCATGATCTCCTTGGCAGTGCTATCTAGGAAGAAGAGGATATGCTTTACCTTCTGCTGGTTGGTGGACTCCTCCATGGAACTCTCATATGCATACAGGAAAGAGGCAATGCTTTACCGGCTAGGGGTGAACCTTTATCTAATACTAGGCTTAAAGTTAGTTACAAGAGAAGTGGAGAGGGTGTTAATACCAGGGATGGCCGCTGGCTTCAAGATCGCAGTCTCCACATAGTTGTGAGGGACTGCTTGTCTATCCATCACCATAGGCCCTCAAGGTCCTCTTGGATATTATATTAATTATTGTTGAGAGAGGAAAAGGAAGCCTTATTTGCAACCTGCTCCTTTAGGGATTGAATGTCGGCGCCCTGAAGGTGAATCTGGCTCTCAAGGGTGTTCAAACAGGTTTCAAACCTCAACAAGTTTTTTGAGCTGAGAGATGCAAGTATTTGTAAGCTTGGTGAAGGTAATGAAGTTGTCCATTTTGTCTGACAGTGCATCAATGGTCACCCTAGGGTTAAGGGAAAATTCATCCATCTGGGGTTTGCATCCCTGAGATACATCCCAATTTGATTGCATAGAGCAGCCAAGGCTGTTACCACATCCTTCCACCATGGGTCTTCAGGGCCATCATGGGTGGGTGCTGAGGGACCTGGGGGCCCTTGAGGTCCACGAGGACCCTCTGGTCCTTCAGGTCCCTCACTCCCTTTGGGGCCTTCAGTCCCCCTAGGCCCTTCAGGACCTTTACCCTGGAGGAGTAGTCATGAGAGGCCAGATCCCAATTGTGTTGTTGCAGGGTCCATACCAGATCCTTGACTTGGATGATATGCTGATTCCAAGTTGCCTCAAAAAGTTGGACGTTCCAATATAGCTGGTCCTCAAGATAGCCAGAGATCCCACTACCTAACACCACAATTTGATCTCAGACCTTGTTGATCAACCATCAATTATGCATAATGGCTTCATAGTTGTCATGGACAAAGGAGAAGACTGCATTGTAGAAATCAACAATGTGAGGGTGTAAGGCCTGGGTGAGCCCCAGTTGTCTGGAAACTTCTTGATGGTGCAACCCAACTAGTTGAAGTAGGTGATGAATAGCTGGGTGGACAAAGTTGTGAGGGTAGCATTCAAAACCCAGGGCAAGTTTTCCTGCCAGCGACTGGGCCAAGGCATAGAGGTACTGCATGTTAGAGGGAATGGAAGAGGTATGAGTGTGGCTGGAGTGAGCACCCATGGACTAGATGCCATTTTTTTATTGTTGGACTAAATTGTTAAGATTATCATATTGAATTTGGTACTGACTTCCATCAATAGAGGGCAGGGAGAACTAAAATATGGCTCAAAATTCTAACCTCTCAGGCTGCAAGAGTGGTACTTCATATCATAAGGTACTAACCCATTAAGCAACGCTTTTCAACTGACTAGCATATTGATCTTCAGGGCTACTAGTACTCTCTATTGTTTGTGATAGACGTTTTCACTTAGGGCAGCTCGGAGCCCCTGTAGTGAGCAGATCATTTATTGGTGTTATAGTTCTTTAGACTGTTGCCAAGGTCTGAAGGTGGACTCAAAGCTTAAAAGTTGCTAAAAGAGTCACACCAGGATTTGAACTGAGCTGATTTAAGCGAGAGGAGGTCAAAAAGAAAATGGATGAATGGATTAAATACTGCATTTTTTATTAGGTTAAAAAGTGTTAGTATTTATAAGGTGCCTAGTGACACGGTGACTCAAGGATCTTCATGGCCCCATATTTTCAGGATTTTTCATAGCCTTTAGGATTGATCGCCTGTTTGGCACCCTCATCGTATTTTGCTGCCACCATGACCAGATCGGTGGAAACTCCATTTCACGTGACTTAGGAAGTGTGAATGAGGCTCCTGAAGTCGTCTCCATTGTTTCTTGAATTCAGGTGGATTCCTGACTGAGTTTGGATTGGTTCCAGTAACATATGGCTCTGTTTTAATAGGCTCATGAGTCAATTCACAGCACAATTTGGAAGTGGGGAATTCGACTTGTTTTTCATCTCAATTCCTGACAGGCAGTGTCTAGCATGCCCGGCAAAACTCTGGGCCTCAAAGGACTAAATTCATCATTTGTTAATTAGGTGCAGTACTCAGTTCTATGGGTTTTACAAAGTAATCTTCATGTCAACTACCCGTTGTTTATTACCTTGAAGACCACCTCTTAAGATACCTAGAAGGGGATTCCCTCCAGGGCATCCATTGATGAGGCAACATTTTTGTATGTCTTCCTGAAGTGGTGTAATGCAGGGTTAATGCTGAAGAGGGGCACTTAACTGTGCAAACATAATCTTTTTTATTAAGCACCTCATTGGTCAAAATCAGGGAACCTCGTAGTTTAGCAGGGTGAGATTACCCTGCTTCAAGTTAATAACAACTTCTTACCCAAGAATGAACTGGGTACCAATGAGTAGATAATAGGTGTTGTTAGCCAAGGTCACCGCTGGATCTGACAATATGATCTATACAAAAAGGATGGGTATGGAAGAGTACGCCTTAATGGCGCAGGTGTTGTTTGGGCCTGCAGTTCCAAACTCTTGATTTTAGTCAAGATCAAGGGCCAGTTTAATTTTTTAATGAGTTTTGACGACACATCATTCAATGGGGATCCGTTGAAGATATCCCTAAACCTCTCTCCATTTATGATGACCTCCACCTTGGTTAATGTTTCACCCAAGTTGGGGGAAAGAGCAAGGAGCTCCTTAAACGGAGAGTGGAGAAAAGTCTTTTGGCGGTCTTAGGGTAATTCTCCTGGATAGACTTCAGGGTATGAACTAACTTATTAGGTCGGAACAAGGTGGCAATGAGCTAGCAGCGTCACTGGCAGTGTTAATGACTTCAAAACCCCTCATCACTTGGCGGAGATAAGTTTGGCGGGGGACCCTAACCATGTCCACTCTATCAGGGTTCAGCATATTGGGTATCTCCACTTCACCAGGAACTCCCAAGACATAGTGAATGACATCTTCACAACCCCTTTCATATTCGTCGTCATAGGGATTCTTAATGAACGTCAAAGAATTCATCAGTTAGAAGGTAAGTTCAGGGCTTCTCTTGCAGGAGAGGTCCTGAGGGTGCTCGATTACCTGGGTAACTTTTTGAAAGATGCTATAATTGTTATGGCTCTACATTTGCCGTTGATGTAGGGGATTTGGGCTGCCACATAACTACAGGTTCTGAGCTAGAGATGGCCAGAGGAGATGTTGAGGGGGATGGAGATATTGCTCTAGAGAGACGTGACAATTAAGGCACTTTGAAAGGCCGATATGATGAAAGAAGAGCAGGGAAGATTGGAAGCTAACTTCATTGGCTGCACTTTGGGAGCTGGAGATGGAGGGGAGCACTGCTTGTCACTGCTAGGATCTTCTCCCTACCTTCACAGGGGGGAAGAGAATCTCGTTGCAGAAGCTCCACGGGAGAAGATTTACAAAGTGAGACAGCCATAGAAGAGGCTGGAGGGGCTATAGTAGATTCTCTCCTCAGAGCTCCTTGCATAGTATCGCTTTCATAATAATTAGCCACCGCTAACAAGGCCTCAAAATATCCTGTATAATTTTTGGAAGGAGCACTTGACGGCAGAGATATTCATCACCAAAGAAGGATGAGATGTAAATCCAGCTAAAACAGCAGCAATAACATCACTGAGAGGGAGCATTTTGGACAGCAACAGAGGTTGAGCTTCACTATAGATTCGTTCAACAAAAGAGGTGATTGACTCCCTTTTTTCAGACTAAGACACATAAAGGCATTTTTTTCTTTGCAAGCTCAACGGGGATCCAAACTCCTGAAGGAGCGCATTCTTTTTACCTCATCCCAAGTTTTAAAAAGGTCCATATATGGTACCATCACCTCTTGGGTGGAGCGGCTGAGACAGGGGAGAATGTGCTTCACTTTTTGAGGATCGGTTTTCCCTTCCATAACAGCCTCATACACATAGAGGAATGAGGCAATGCTAACCTCACCTGGGGTAAATTTATCTCAAAATGGGGGTTTGGCAATAGTTGGAGCAGCCTCATGAGAGGCTTGGTATATGCATTGTTCAAAAGCTTTTCATCAAGACAGAGCGCTAGCTAACTGCTGTGCCAAAGCATCTATCTGGTGTTCAGAGGCAGCGGGGAGGATGCTTGGGTTAATTACACCTACACTATCCATTTAAAGTATTGTTTTTGGTGGTGTACTACCCCATGTAGTGAGCACCACTGGTTGGAATTCAGGTTTTGGGCTGCTCACAGGTTCATTTTCTCACCTAAATTTCAACAAATATGCAGAAGTTGGTTCTTTACTGTGGGATAGATTTAGGGTTTTTGACCACTTGTAATAAAAATACTAAATTTCAATAAAATAAATAATTGGTTTTATAATCTTTTTTATTAGTAATCATGGGGAGATTAAGAAACGAAAAATCTTGATATCTAGCAGCTTAGTATTTACTTTATATTGAGGTTTGAAGGGAAATTAATGTGAATTTCAGATTAGCTTAGTAATGTCCAAATTAGGGAATATGGGGATCTGGCCTATTAAATCTCTGGAGCCTCACCTCACTTTGATGGAACATCTGATGGAAGGTCAATTGCAGATAGGATATATCCGTGAGGCAATAATTTTATAAATTTTACCCTCATTGGTCATAAAAAGATTTTTACCTTGTGGAACTCTTCTAGCTCTATAAAAGGGGCCTGTCTCCATGGTTTTAGTTGTACTAAATTTGCTATAAGAGAAGGAGGACCTCATAATGGCTTCCCAAATTTGGCTGATGATTTGGTGCAATCTGACTGCCTGAACTCATGTTATTTTCCTGAGTATTAATGGAAGTTTTACCCCAATCCAAGGGGTTCCACTGGATATTGAAGAGGGTCTTTTGGCCAATTTTATTGTCATTTTCATGCAAAACGTTAATATTACAATATCAAACTTGAAATTGTCTGACGCCCACCAACTTCAGGGTGGGGTTATTGCAATTTGATTTGGAAGGAATTAAGCATTACATAACTTACTACAGCCAGACTTTATATATTTATGAAATAACTACATTATAACTGAGAAGGTGTGCATAATACTCATATTCTTGTAGACAATTTTGGGTATAAGCTCACAGGGTGCATTTCATAGTAGTTATTGATCATGCCTTCTTTCACTGATCACATAATAAGAAGAAGGCAGAAGGGAAGCTGTCCTAGTAGGCTTTTAGATTACAAGACAACAATTTCAAAAGTTGGCAATGCCCTGGCATAAAGTATTAAAATGTCATTGGGTTATCCTGAATACCCACCATGGCCTTAGCAGCGAATGCAGGCAATATTTTATTTCAATAAAATGGTAACAAAAAAAATATGACATTGAAATGACAGAAGTTCAGTGCTCTTTAGAAAATCAAAGGAAAGACACTATTGTAAAAAAGAGAAGCTTTTTAAAATCAACAATCAGAAATATTGAAACACAGACTAATGGAGTGAAAAGGTATTATTATTGGGGCTCACAAGGTGATGGGCAAGGCCATTTTATAAAGACGCATGAGCTGGTGAAATAACACTATTTATTGTAAATTAAGGGATTTTTATGTTTGTGAGACCCTCAATTGTCATAAAAAATGCCAAGGTAATGCCCTATAATAAAGCCACCTCCTATCAATTAGTTAAAGCCATTTTTTCAAGGCGAACTGTTTCTATTGACGTCAATGGCCCTTTTTCTAATAGTAATGTCCAATTAAAGTATAATATGGTCATTGTTCACCTCACCAAGTGCGTAGAGTCAAAAGCGGTCAGGGGCTTAGGTGCCACAACCCGGGGTAAATTTATCCTAGAGTAATTAATAACACAAATGTCACAGTTTTTAAAAAATGAAATAGCTTTAAGTCTTACTTTGTTTCCAAGCTCAATGATTTGGTAGATATATGTGGGGTATTGCCTACACCCTATCGTCCTGAGACCAACGGTACCATGTGTTGAGTATATGGTCTCTCATTGATATCCTACTAAAGTTAAATATTGCCAAGGAGTCCAAGTGGAACCTTTTCTTGTCTTCCGTTGTTTTTCATATAAAAACTCTTTTCAACTACTTGGGCACTCCCTAATTTGAGCCACTTTAAGGAAAGCATCCTGTAATTCCCCTAAATTAATGTCCTAGTATCAATTAAGAAAAATATGAGTTCCACGAAGTATCTGGTAAGCTTTAACAGAATTTAATTCAGCAACAGATTGGAGCATATATAATGAGCTGGCTCAGAAATTAAGCTTTAAAACACAATAACAGATTCTGGAGACCCTTACCTAACTTTGCAGCAAGTTAGTTGAGTTTATACTAAATATAATATAAGTTGGGATGGACTATCAAATTGGGGCATTTATAAAAAAGCCTTCTAAAGCTATTAATTTGACATCTATGGATTCATTCACGTTAAAGGATCCTGTTAAGAGTTCACCTTATTAACTGGGTGCGCTTTAAGTTCTTAAAGAGGTATAACAGTATTTCGACCTCCAAGCCCATGTTCTCAATGATTTAGTTGTACACAACTCATCTTTGTTCCCTAATATTTGGTCAAGTAGGGGTGTGATATGGCAATTGGTTTGATATATCATCTGGGTTTATAATTTAACATAGTTTAATTTGACCAAATTTAGATATAGAGTTTAAATCAGTATCTATAATTTTATCTCGCCTTGTATACTCCTGGCTATATAAGTAGTTTCCAAAGTTGTATTAAATAACCAATAATAGATATGCTGTGGTGCCTTTGCTAATTTATGTTTATAATGGCATATAAGATCTCTGATCCCCACCAGTGAAAGTTCAATTTCCTTAACCTATAGATCACCATGGCTCATGTCTCACTTAACATATCATCTGTTATAAAATTTCAGACTTAGTATCATCCTTGCTCCACGCTGGCATAAAATAATTGGTAATAGAGTTCTATTATCACGACTGTCCATTAGTGTCTCAATTACAGTTGGTGTATTGTTACTATCATGGAATTTACTAAACCCTAGGTTTTACTTTTTTTTTAGTACTAGATGGTCCCAACCCAAGGGTCTAGGTTTTACTTTCCTGTCCTAAATTGGATATTACACCTCTAATTAACCATCCTTAAGTGCTGCTTAGCAGTCAGTAAATTTGCTATCAAGAAACTCTGGAAATGAGAAGAAAGTATGTGAGCGGGATTTTCATCTGCGTGGGGAACTTTTCCTACATAGCTGGAGTCAGCATATAAATAAGACTACAATAGCAAGAAGCCTAGCCCTTAAAGTATCGGATACTATGGTGTGCTCCTTTGTTTGATTAATAGTGATCATATTTCTGAGAATAAGGTTTTCTTTTGTAAAGTTTTTACTAAAGTTACTTCCGTCAAAAATTAGCTTTCATTTTTTGTGTGTTAAAACCTTTGCATCTGAATTTGATGCCTCTGCTCCAAGTTCAACAATGTCAGTGAGGTTAAAATGCTATTAAACTAGCATCTATATTTTGTTTAATAAAGGATTCATTGCTGTTTGTTGATCTTTAATTTAAACTAAGACTTGGATCTATTTGATTTGGTCTCTACTACATCATTTTGTGTATCCAGATTGTTAGAAAGTACATGTCCATATTTAGACTTTAAAAGTACTGTAAACATCAAGGATAGGATGGATTTTATACCATTATTGAGATTTAAATTTTCTTATATTTTATTGAGAATAGAAGCTTAAGACTAACAGATTGTAGTCCATATTCTAGTCCTGACCACAGATAGTGTATCAATGTAATATCACTATAATGACGTAAGTGGTCTTAAAAAATTTATGATAAAAAACTTAAATTATATCTTTGTTAGGTTTCCCACAAAAATTTTGATGTGACAGTTACAAAAAGGATGAGGTATATAAGAGTAGGATCTTAGATTCAAAATGACTGATTTCATAAATGATCATGAGGTGCAAACACTTGTAAAGAAATAAGAGAGTTATTCTTATATTAGCTAGTCATTGCTCTCCAGAACCAGTCTTAAGATCTTTGTCAGAATAGAACTTTTTAACAAAAGCGTCTATGGATACTGAAAAATTTCTTAGATTATAAACCCAAAGTTGTGTAAAGTAAAGTTAACTCAATGGCAGCGTATTTTACCAGAAAAATTAATCTTTAGTGATGGGTTATTTAATGCTTTAGTATCATAAAAAAATCTAATATTCAAATGAGATAGAAAAACTCATTTTGAAGTTTTCAACTCATTCATATTCAAGCATAAAAATGGATTCTACAAACATATAAAAGTATTTATTGTCCAAAGCTATAAAGGGAGCTGAAATGATAAATATAGTAACTCAAATTTGCACAGATTGGTCAGCTGAAGCCCCTTGTACTTCTGGTCCCAGAAGTCTAAACTGATGAGTGTATTTGAGGTCCAGAGCAGGTTAATTTATCATTAGCTTGAATGAGTTTACATTAGTAAGTAGCTCATGACAAAAAATCTGTATATTTTACATTGTTGATAACTACTTCAAAATTCATTTTAGATCATGTAAGTTTGGCTGCAAGGGAATGTTTTATTTTAGCCAAAAAGTTGCATAAATATCTTTGATATCTTAGTGTTTAAGCTTAATGAACACATTATATAGATTTGACTTAGATGTAAATTTAATCAATTCTATGTCTAAGTGACAATCAAAGATCAGATACATACACCTATCAAGTAGTTAGCTGGTTCTTTTATGGAATCTCATCCTAATTATGTGTCATTTAAAATGTTTTATTTGGGCGCTACTGTCATCAATGTGTATATGCAAATGGTAAGTTAGCTTACTAATTTAGTAAATTAGTCTTATATATCAATTGAGCAGAGACAATGAGTGATAAGGTTTTTCTATCAAAGTAACTAAAGCGTTGTAATTCTTGCCTTGACAGTAGCTAAAAAAGTTCCTAGGAATTTAAAATTTGCTATAAATTGATAAAGAGTTCCATTGCCTAATCATGGTTGCTAGCTTGTCAATGTATGTTTTTGAGCTGATTAAAGGAGTTTGAACGCATTATATCTTATCAGCCTTTAAGTATCAAAATTGATCACTGATTAATGGAAATAAGGTAAAATTTATAACAGAAGAAACATAAATATGAAAAAATCATTATTTGTGGAAAAATTCTGTTATAAATGTATTACATTTATAAAGGTCGACCAATGAGTTAGTCAAAAACTTATAACAATCCATGTATATACCCCCTAGGTTTATTAAATAAAGACAAGTTAGAAGGTAAACAGATCTTTTTTAATCCTTTTTATAAGAACGAAATACTTGTTGTTCAAACTTTTTTCTTTTAAATTGAGTGAGGTAGATATTACTTGCATGCAATAATATATATATATATTTTTTTTTTTTTAGTACTAGATGGTCCCAATATATATATTAGTAGGGTGAAATCACTCATAAAAACCTGATGGCTAGTTGTCATATTAAACTAGCATTAACTTTATACTTTACGCTTTAGTTTAAAGAACAATTGCATAAAAAATTTTCCAAAATTTTTACTGGGATACTTACGTTTAATTTTACCAAAACTAAAAATAATATATATTGAGCTAAAGCAAATGGTAGTGTTTTTTGGTATAATTAGCAATATTCACCATAATAGGGCTTCCTTAAACTTGACTTAGATAGTTTTGTCTAGAACTTTAGTGCTTTCAACATTCCAAGATTTCAGATGAACTGGAACGTTGATCACAGAAGGAACTCCTAGAATTTAATATGTAGCGCTCAATATACCCTCTTTATGTCATCTTCAAAGGTTTTTCTAAAAGATAAAAAAAGTTTTATTTGGTTCAAAGTTTTGTCAGGTACTATAAGCCCATTAGTTGTGAGGTTATGTGACTATATGCTGAAAAAGTCTTTTCCTTGCTTGTATTGGGAAGTCTTATATTACAAACTCGCTTTCCTTATGTCCTGATCACTTACAGAAATTGCATTTTAGCTTCTTAGTGGACTTCAAATGTGACTCTTCTATGGACAGGACGTTTTGCATAGTTGTAGCACTACTCATGTAATCAGAATTATGTAAGTAAATTATTTTCTAATATTTTTTTCTTATAACTATGTAAAGAATTAAAACCTTATGTAACTAGAGGTAAGCCATACAGCCAACTACGTGATGCTGTTTAGACCTGAGATAACATCAAAATTGGCATTAGTCAGTTTAAGTATCAATTTATATCATTTAAGTCAGTACTTCAATGTAAATAATTTGGCATTTATAGAAGTTGATTGCCACATCATATGCCTATTTCTCAAAGGCTTGTCTATAAGGCCATGATAAGATTATATGGATTCTTTTACTATTTCTTTTGACCTTGCGCCAGGTGTCAGGCTATCTATATGTAGCACCATCATTTCCTGGACAGTTAACTTATTATGAGAGAATTTGTCACCCTTTTTAGTAGTTGTGGTGCCTTCCATATTAGCGTTAAACATAGAGTAAATAGGCGATACTACCCTCGTCATTCATAAATTTATCACTAAATGAAATTTAATGCTATCGTTTCTATTCCTTGTAATACATGTATAGTAGAGTTCTGACCCTTACCTCAGTATGTAAATTAAGATTACAAACAACTTCAACATCATGATTAATCTGAACCTGAAATAGGTAGTTGTGTCTTTACATATGGTTCTTGTTAGTAATTTTGGCGGCGCTTATCCAAATCAATTTCTCTTAATGTGAGATTTATCATCTTCTAAATTTTTATCTTGAATATAAAGCTGGTAAATTTTTGTGTAGGTTAGTCCTAGTTATCAGCAAGCTTGTTGTTAAGTCTCTAGCTCTTAGAAAAGTCTAATAACCTCTCTTTTGTCTTTGTGCATTTCTATTTTATATTAGATTGTTGTAAATAATGGGAATTGCTGTAATGTATTATATTCAAACGTGACATAATTTTATAAAATGGCCAATGAAGCAACACTGTTTTTAAAAGATAGAAGATTTGATAAGGACAATAACCTCCTAAAAGAAAAATTAAAATCCCAAACCCTTTCTAAATCTGCTGATTTACCTGACAAAGACGCTGATTCATCAAACAAATAACTTGCCTTTAAGAGGTCACCGGAATCTGCATCACAATCAAGAAAGATTGGGTATGCTGAAAGCCTTTGCATTCCACTGCGCTGATCAAGAGATTTCCATACCCAAATTGATCTTAATTTTCTCACAACATCTAACCTACTTAATCTTGATTTTCACCAAACCTTAAATTATCTTCAATTTCTGATCAATAAAGATACTTTCAGTTTAAACTGGTTATAATTACTAGAGATTGTTTCCTGTTTTTGTACAGAAATCCTGCCTGTTTGAGCAAACAGTGTGTTGTAAGCTCATTGATATAGTGGAGATACACCGGAAGATTTGCGCATGGTTCAACCCACCAATCAACGGACAGATAATTTAAGATTGTTGGTCCTTGAGACAAACGGTAATGTTAATATAATATGAAGCACTTGCTATAGATCCACCCATTATTTTAATAATTTAAATAGCATATCCTTTCTGCTCTGCTCAATACTTCCTACCGATTAACAATCATCCCTTTCAATCTCCTCATCTTGCTTATATATCAGCGACTTCAGTCAATACCAAACTTTTGCTTAGACTGATTTGGTTCCGCCATATTCTTATTGGCTCCAGCACTCTACTATTCTTAAAATCACTATTGCCTTAGTTTGAGGCAATGTACTAAATATTCATTGTGTTGATATTGCCTTATAATCTTTTTTGAGGAAATCTAATAAATATTCACCTGAAGCTTGGTATTGCCTTATTACCTTATTTTAAGGCGATCTCACCAATATTATTATATTCGTTTTGTCCAATACCACCTAATCCACTGTAGCTATTTAGGGCTTATTGTCCAGTCATATCAGAAACTTGGCATTACCCTCATTTGACTGAATGATAAGTCTCCTATGGTTATATGTCCAAACGAACTTTCCGTGCACTCAGATAATAATCTGGTTGCTCATGGGGCCTTAATATTGTAGCATCAATGCCTGATTTCTCAATTATCTTAAAAGGATCAATCCAATGCTGGCAATTTGTGCTTATTACCAAACCCATGCTGGCATGGAATAGAACCATATCTTTCTCTTTGAATTTAGCTAGCTTGCTACGCTGTACCTGATTGGCAGCCTGATTCTTTAATTCTTGGCTAAGCTGAAAGAGTACGCTTCAGTTTGCAGCTTGATCAGCATATTAGTTAGGTTAGTCAAGTAGCATTGAGGACCCATTCCACCAGTATCTTCCATGCAGGCATAGAGCTGTGCAGCTAGAACTGGGTGCCGTCTATATAGTAACTGGAAAGGACTCTTCCCTTCTTCAGAGTGATAGCTGATGTAGGCGAAGACAGCAGTGGAAAAGAGGGTACTCCAACCAGATGTTCTATCCATTATCAGCTTCTGGAGTATATTCGCCAGTGACCCATTGACCCAGTTGACCATGCCATTAATTATGGGTGATTTGGGATCATTAGAACCCCACAGATGGCCATCAGTTCGTTGAGCTTAGGTAAAATTTGAGAGGTGAAATTTCTTCCATTGTAAGTAAAGACGAACTGAGGACAGCCGTGTTTCTGAATTGTACATTCCATCACAAACTTAGCCACCGTGATCACCCAAGATCATGTATTTCCCATGCCTCAAACCACCTGGTCAAGAAGTCAATTGCCACCAAAATATATTTGTATTGGTTTTCTCCAGTTGGCAGGGGCCCCATGACATCAATAGACATTCATATGCTAAGCAAAATGCGGTTTTACTAACTGGTACAAAGTCTTTTGGTGGAAAGGCTATTCCATTTGGCACTGAGGGCAGCAGAAAACCATTTCAAACACGTCAAAGTGCATGTTTTCCCAATAATATCTAGAGCAACAATTCTAACGTCTTACACAATCCACAATGTACAACTGCTTAGTGCGCGCTCATAATTTTATTTAGTTGGGCCGAAGGTTTTGGGAAATACACGGTAGTATCCCTATCCACTTGTACAGTTCGCCGTTCTTCTGGAACGTATTGGCCCTAATTTAATATAATACTTTGATGACTTGGGGCGTGTTATAATTCTGGCGGAATAATTGAGATATGCCGTAATGTTTTTGCACAGGGTCAAGCCCACTGAGCAACAGGCAGACAATATGGAGATTGTTGGCTCATGGGACAAATGTAAAGATCATAGTAAAATATGAAGCAATTGCTTCAGCCATACTACTTTATTTTTTTCATATAAAAGATCAGATTTTTCTTCTCCGCTCAATTCTTCCTATTAAAATCCTCTTTAAGCTTCTCATCTTGCTTATATGTTAGGGACTTTGGTTGATACTGACCCTTTTTCTTAGACTATTTATTCCTCCATATTATCATTGGTTCCGCAGAGTCTACATTCATTAAATTCACAATTGCCTAGTTTGAGGAGGTTTATCAATTATTTGTTGTGCATCAACATCTCCTAATTGCCTTATTTTGAAGCAAACTAATAACAATCTGTTCTGACCAAATATCGCCTCATTTACTTTTTCTTTCTCGTTGCAAACACTTTTGCAACCTATTCAATTCAAGACTAAATCTAGTTTGATAATCTCACAGAGGAGATTAGTCTGCGCCCATGTCTGGGAGCAGTTGGGCAAGCAAGGCAAGAGGAGCAGGCGGAAGGCCCGCGGCCTCTAACGTTTGAAAACGCCCCAGAATCTGGCGGAATAGAAAAAAATCTCAAAAAACTGGCGGTCACAATTTCTCCGGAGATACTCATGTGGCAAGCACAATGCAACCAGTACATCAACACGCCACACTCCCAGCCACTTTCGTCGGTGGAATTTGAAGTCCGTGTGTATCTGGACATCCAAAAAACGGCCTTATGGGAAAAATTTTGTGAAGATGTACACAAAATTTTCCCGACCGTGGTGTACGTTGCACCTCACTCCATGTCACAACAGTTGGCTGGACCTAAGTTTTGAAAGCAAAATAGCAGCAGACAAGGCTGCAGCAGTGCGCATAGTGGTCAACCTCCCCAAAGGGCAATGGGTCGTTGAAACCATTTTCACCAGATGGACAAAATCAAACCAAATTTTCCTCACGTTTGACTTTTTGCCTACTACAGTAAAACGTGATATTTTGGAGCAACACCTGAAAGATGGTCTCGCCATATATGGCGAAATACAATCTTTTGAAATGCAACATTTCATGCTAATGCCACACTTGTGCACCAGCAAAGCCATCGCAGTTCTGACCCCAACTGAGGAGATTGCAAAGGGCCTAACCCAGATCCCGCACTCCACCTTTATTGACATCGCAGGGCATACCACCCACCATTCTGGGTAACTGTGGACAGCGCGCCCCCCATTTGCACCCACTGTGATGTGTTCGGCCATAAGGCGCATGCATGCCCCATCATGGAGGGCGTCACATTCCAAGAGCACCCCTCAGTGGCTATGGCCAGCGGAGAGGCGCACTATGAACCAACCGCAAGCACCAAGGAGGCTTTCCCGTGGGGAGCACAGGGCTGCTACCTATTGGTAAAGCCATTCTCCCCGCAGGAGCAGAAGAAGGCCAAGCAGGCCCATAGGGCTGCGGCCAAGGAAGCGGCCAAGGCCACCACCACCATCCCACACTCACAATGCCAGGAGGACATGGAGACCTTCACGGTGGAAGTGACTTGGGAATCCATCACCCAATCAGATTGGGAGGCCCATGCCGAGCGGGCCACTCAATCTGAGGATCCAATGGGAGATTTGATCTCACCCAATCGCTGCACCCAAGCTCCAGTTGAAACCAACTTGGGACCTATCCCAACTGAAAAATTTTTTTTTGCCCCACTCGATGGTGCACCAAACTTATCCACACCGCAAAAAATTTGTCTGACGTCGGGAAAACAAAAAGTGAAGGCCAAAGCCAACGCAACTCTTTCCACAAAAATTAACAAAAACCCCGATAGCATTGCTGCTAACACCCGCGCTGCTGTGAAAGCCCATGGGGACCTTGAAGAGGCTGGTGGTCCCAGGGGCCCACCCCCTCGCACCTAAAGTGCAATGGGGGAAACCTTCACTCTAGGGATGCTAATTATTGCAAGACTCAAGGCCTCCCCATCCCAGGCTAGGAAACTGAGTTTTTTACAACACAATTTACCCGTGGATATCCTGGCCATCCAGGAGTCCCACTGTCCACGAGGTTCTGAGGAAGCTTGGAAAACAATGCTCCTCCCATCCCTATCCTTTTGGTTCGAGTACTGAGGGGTGCTAATTCAGAAAAATAATTTTTTCAAATTCACATCCTCAGAAACATTCCTAAATGGCCGAGTGCTCGTCGTCACCTTCTCATGGGCTGACGTTGTGCACACAATCATCAACATCTACGCCCCAAATGATGCACACAAACATCGGGAATTTTTCTCATCAGTCAAATCCCTCCCGCTACCCCCCAATTCTTTCCTAGTTGGCAACATGAATTGTTGTTTAACCTCACCAACGGACTGGTGGCCGCCCTCACCCCACGCCCCACAGGGTCATGTAGAACTACGCGTTCTAAAAGCCACCCTTGGGTTAATGGACGTGCTGCCGTGACATGCCCCACTGCTTGAAAACATGACGCGTCCCCACGTCCACAACAGCCAATTAAGGTCCATGACCCGCATCAACCTTATTCTAATGCCGCTAAATTCCAACCCCACATCTCCCACTTCAAAACAACGAAAATGGAATTCTCTGACCACCGACTGGTCTTGATAACATACCACTTGCCCATCACAGTTGCAAAGGCCCCACATTAGTGCAAAATCCGCCCCCTGAGCTCGCGTCACCAGGATTTTCCACGTGGGTGGAAGAGGCAACTTTGGCGAAATCATTTGTTGTACCATATTGCGTGGACCCTATTTCCACATGGGCAACTTTCAAAGAGGACACCATCAGCCACTATTACCATCTCTCCTCCAGATGCTCTTGAGCCATATTGGCAGTTATCTCATGCGCGCTGGCGGAATTGGCCCACTTGGAGTCCAACATTCCAGCCTCAGGATATAGCCCTGTATGGGGCCAGAAGTGGGCGGAGGCAGCAGCCCACCTCAACGCACTTGAAAGGTAACACAAACATCGGGTTTGTGTCCAATACAGGGCCACACGCATCACTAAAGGCGACAAGTGTACCGCATACTTCTTTAAAAAATCTTTGCACCACGCCAGAGTGTGGCCAACACACAGGTGCGAAGATTGGATAATTCCATTGCGGACACACTGGCTGAAGTGGCAATCGAAATGCAAAAATATTACTCTGAGTTATACTGAGCTGAACCAATTCAGCCGGCTGAAATGGCAGAATTTCTTGACTGAGCTCATATCCACACCATTTACTAATACCCAGAAATAATGAATTTAATTACTCCAAACAAATTATGGACAGCCATTCATGGTGCGCCAAACCAAAAATGCCCAGGCCCAGATGGCATTCCATATGAGTTCTACAAAAAATATTTCAAATTTATATCCCCATTGCTGCTAGCCTCACTCAACCAAAGCCTGTTGGAAATGCGCCTCCTACCTGGAGGATATGAGGCCTTTACTGTCACACTCTTCAAGAAAGGGGAAAGCTTGACTTGGCCAACTGGCGCCCCATTTCTCTAACAAACACAGAAACCAAAATTTTAACAAAAATCATGACTAACCGTTTAGGGACTTTAGCATCTGCCACCATCTCCCCAGAAAAATTCGGTCTCATCCCCAGAAGGTCAATTTGGGATAACGTGCACTCTGTGGCTAATGTATGTCAGTCCACAGCCTCCGGGGCACTTGTATTTTTGGACCAACAAAAGGCCTATGATAGAGTAAACTGGGAATACCTTAGGGCTTGCCTACATCAATTCTCCCTACCCCACCCGCTTCATAGACTGGGTGATGCTGCTCACGGAATCTGCGACAATGGCAGTGCGTGGCCCAGGCTTCCTAACGGAAGTAGTCCGCCCTCAAAGGGGCCTGCGACAAGGGGACCCCCTCAGTCCACTCTTATACAACTTCAGCCTTGACCCACTACTGCGAAATGTGAATGCCCACCTCACTGGGGTCCATGTGCCAGGCCAAACCCCAGTCAAGATGATGGCATTTGCAGATGATTGCGTGGTGGGGGTGTCTAATAACAAAGATGCACGCGCGCTTGAAGCCCTCATCCAGGAATATTCCCAGGTAAGCAACGCGGCACTGAACGCCTCCAAAACCAAAATCATCCTCCTTGGTCAGTTTCTGAACTGCTGGGCCCCAGCAAGTAGTTCCCAACCTGGCCCATCTGCTTGCCCACGTCCACGCCTTACTAACTCAACATACATCGCTCCACTGGTGCTCCCCTTCGTGCCACGTCCTACCATAGGACCGGTGCGCCATCTGGGCGTGTGGATGGAGGCAGGCGGATATGCGTTACCAGTAATGGAGTGCCGTATACTGGACACGTGACGAAGCAAATCGCCTCTCCCAGAGCCCACCCTACTACCCTCACTGGCAGGGTTGTTCTTGCCAACTCTATGCTCCTATCTAAAGTCTGGTTCGGAGCCCACGCCATCCCTTTCTCCCCAAGATTCTTCAAATCCCTGTATGCTTTGCTGCAAGGATGGCCTTGGTCAGGCCGCCCTCCACCAGTACGGCTAGAGGTCATGTTTGGCCCTCATAATCAAGGTGGCATGGGCCTGCATGACTTCAAAGCTCATGCTGCCAAGATCCTGGGCACCTGGATCGCGGCCGTCACCGCTCCTACACTCCCATCCCAACACTGGTCCCACGCAGCCTGCTCCAACTTCTCCCGCGCCTTGGGCCTCAACAATCCATCAAACCCCCACTCCCTGATGAAATACCTCGCATCACACACATCGGCCACAGGTCCTCACGGGACTAAAACCCACTACAAACGAATCCTACTCTCCATGCGAAGCGCAGAGTGGATAATTCATATTAGTGGACATACAACCCGAAGAGGCCGCCCCTCTCCTCAGTTCACGTAAGAGGTACAGGGGCTACCCATCCATGATGGCGTGATCCCCATTCGACCCCAAGTCCTATCCAGGGTGGACTTTTTAGACATGATGGACATCCCTTACTCCACTGAGACCCAAAAGACTATCTGGAAATACGCACACCATCCTCTGTTGCAGCCTCAAGTCCGCTCCCATGTGTGGCGCTGCCTGAGGTGGGTGTATTGTACAGCTGAGCAATAACGCTTTACACTCATCCTGTGTCGTGTGTGGCCAGTATGGAACGCTGTTCCACCGCCTGGAGAAGTGCCCCACCTCTAAAGTGATATGGCGCGAAGTCCAACGTCTGCTAGGCCAGGATCAAACGCATCCCTTCAGTCTGTTAAGAGATATGTTTGCTTCATCAATGGCCTCCCCCTTCCACCCTCCCTCCGTGCTCTGGTGGTTGCAATCGCCATGTGGACTATCCACACGATTGTATTGGATGCCATCGCTGGCTCCATCCCCACCCTCCCAGAAGCTGTCCACAGATTCCGGTCTCATTTGGTGGACCACTTTCAAGCGTGGATGTTTGAATATCTCCCACCATGTCGCCGACAGCTGGTCTCCTCCTGGTTCCCAGTCTGGTTCATCAAATCAGACCCCTTCCTCCACACGTGCTCAATAGTGGCTACGGCCCCTTCACACGTTCCCTCCCCCTCCCCATAAGTGGCGTTCCCGTTGGCAACAAGAGATAGCATCGCTTCTCTGAGGTGCCTCCCCTGGTACTAAGTTTATCTTTCCTGAGTCATATTTGGAAGTGTCCGTCCCATGGTCGGCCTTCCCGCAATAAATTTAAATTTAAATATAGCCTCATCCCAAGGCACTCCAATACTCAAACTCTATAATTATTGTTGGCAGATTCAGCCAATTAGCCATTATTTCAGGATTATTGTCCAGGCATATCAGGATCTGACCAAGGCGGTTAGTCTCATATTTCCTGCTAAGAATTTTATTATAAATTATATCACTCAGATCAGCCGTAACTGCAATTGTTGAATCTCAATAAGCAATATATATTTTGGTGTTTTCCTCCAGGATGGTGAAGGATCTTAAAATTGTAAGCCTGCAGTTTGAAAGTCCATCCGGCTAGATGCCCTTCTTGGATCTCTGAGACTCTTTACTCAACATAACAAATCATGATCCTTTACAACTTTAAACTTTACTCCATGCAAAAATACACATTTCTTATATGCAAAGATCACCGTTAAGCAATATCACTTAGTCACAGCGTAATTTCATTCATGGCAGTTCAGGCTCTGACTGCAGTATGCAACTGGATTCTCCTCCCCCTCATTGACTTTATGGGATAGGACCGCACCTACAGCGGAAAGAAACGCATCACATTGGACAATAAACTCTTTAGTAAAATTTGGATAGTGCAGCACCAGAGAACTGATTTATGACATCCAAAGCGTATTGAAGGAGCATTGTCAACGTTTTTTCCATTCAAACCTGGCATCCTTTTTAGTAACTCAAACAGAAGTCATGCAATACAGCAAAAGTTGGGGATAAAGCGTCGGTAGTAACCACCCATCCCCAAAAATACCAGTACATTGCGTTTGCTGGTTGGTGGGGTGATGTTCCAGTTAGCATTCACCTTAGCCGTCAGCAGTTTAAGCCCCTTTTTTCTCCACAAACCCAAGGTACTCCAGTTGGTCCTTGAAGAAGTGGCATTTATGGGGCTTAATTTTGATGCTGGCATAGTCAGCCGGCAAAATCCATCCACCAGATGGGTACAATGATCAGAGAACATACGCAAAAAGACACTGATATCATCAAGGTACATGAGGATATCCAACAGCCTCAGGGTTGCCAAGAATGGTGTCCATGGCCAATTAGAACGTAGTTGGGGCGTTGCACAGCCCTTAAGGCATAAAGGTCGGTTGGAAAAGCCCCTTGGATGTGATAATGGCGCATATCTCCTGTCCCACCATGGGCAACTTGATCTGTCCAGTAACCTGATTTCAAATCCATTGCCAAGAGGTAACAAGCTCCCCCTAAATGATCCAAAGCATTGTCAATATGCGGCAAGTGATATGAGTCCTCCTTGGTGATACTGTTGATCTTCTGGTAATCTATTACTACCTGGTTGGTACCATCCTTCTTTTTATACAAAGTTAATGGGCGAAGCCCTTTAACTCTTTGGTGCTTTGAACATCCCTTGCTCCAGTAGCTTTTTGCTGTCCTATGTTATTAATTTCTCAGCTTCCCTAGACCGGTGGATCAGCTGAGACCTGATGGGGATGATTCCCAGTGTCCAATCAATGGTTCACCCCCTGAGCGCACCCTAAATTGTGGTCATCAACAGCAAAAATCTCTTTATATTTTTTAAATAAAGCTATCGCCTGATCCTTTTGATCTTCCAATACCCATTAAGTTTCACGTGGTACCACCGCTATTATGCTGGGCTGCAATTTGACGGGTAGACCAAATTCATCAAATAAATCATACTCATGAACCTGAAGGACCTCTTCCATAGAGGTTAAGTGTAAATGCAACACTATTTGGTGTTGGCGGATCTGCAGTGGTTTTTTGTAGGTTCTCTAATAAAACATGGATCTCTTGGTGTCCCAGGAGAATAATGCCTGGAGCTACATGAGGCTCAAGCTGCGATTGCTGATAAGGGCCAACAACCTCCCCATAAAAACCCAATAAATAAACCCACCTTTACCTTGGTGTTTTCATTTATTTGGGGGCTGTAGGGGATGGATATAAACCTGGAAGCTCTGAGAGGCAACCCTTGAAGTTCTTATATCTGCTGGGGGAGATACTGGTTTTCCCTTTTGTTGATGGTTGAGCACTGGAATTACGACGTCACTATAGGCGAGGTTAACATGTTCCATAGGCACCAAATCCTTTGGTACTCCGCTGGAATGTGAATTAAATTGGGATCCGCTGCTCCAGAATTTCAAAATCTCTTCCATCATGTCAACAGAGGCACCAAAGTGTCTCATAAATGCAGTTCTAATTATCAGGTCATAAGAGCTGTTTGGTAGCACTATTGCTGGAGCTAAAATGACAACTGACCCAAACTGCAAGGGCAGCGCACTATACGCTCCCTCTGAGATCAAACCTTTTGGTTCCAGCGGTCCCATACACCCTTTGAAGATCTACATCAAGTTTCAATGTCAACTTTACCACCAACTTAGTGGAAACTATGTTGACCAGGGCGCTCATATCTACCATAGCATAGATTCAGGTTTTAGCTACAAGTTACAGTATGTACATTTTTAATAAGAAGAATTTGACTGTTTAACACATGCACATTTAGGGGATCTCTTTACCCCAAGAAACTCATAATCTCCTCACTGACTTTAGGATATTTTTTAACAATAGCGTCCACTGGGAAGACAAATACTCCTTTTAGGGGGGCGCATCTGCGGTTAGTTCTGGCATGTCTGGAAATTTTTGTTAAAATGTTTGACAGACGAAAGCATCAGGTGCTCCTGAGATCATTATTCTGCCATGGCCTTGGCTTGCACTCATGTCAGTACATATACCCCTCCAACTGGCTGCTGATATAGGAACTCATCATTATACTAAAAGGACTTTTGCTGAATATACTTTGATAGGTTCAGGTTGGACGTTTGGGGTTGGGATAGCAGAAATAGAGGGTCCTGTCTCTACTCCGCTCCATAAATTTCCCTGGTAGTACTGGTCTGGCTTTACATAATGGACCTGACAATTGGGGAAAATCCATGCAAAGTTCCCATGGTGACCACAATTAAAACAACTTTCCCTGTAGGGCACGCATCCTTAATTAGTGTAAGATATGACAGGCTAATAATTTGATTGTTGGCAATTGGTGTAACCAGGGCCAGGTCAATAGGTTGTATCATGTTTCTGATATGACTGGATGATAAGCTCTAAAACATTGCAGAAGAATAGGTAGAATCTGCCAATTATGATATTGAATTACAATTATCTGGGAACCATAGGATGAGGTATTATTTGGTTAGAATTGATGATTATCAGATCGCTTCCAAATGAGGAAATAGTAGGATATGCCAATGCATGACAAATAATTAGTAAATCGCCTTGAACTAGGAGATCCTGAATTTAGTGAATGAAGAATCTGCTAAAATAATAAGAATACAAAGGAATTATTATTCTAAGAAAAAGGGTTGGTATCGACTAAAATGCTGAAATATAAGTGATACCATAGAGTTGAAGGATGATTATTATTAGAAAGAAGTGAGTGGAGCAGAAGGAATCTCCTGTTTTATAAAAAATTTGATAATGTAGTGTGGTTGAAGCGATTGCTTCATATTTTATCATAATCTTTACGCTTTTCTGTGGGCTAATGATATTCATATTGTCTGTCTGTTGCTCAATGGCTTGACCCTGCACAAAAACCTTATGGTGTTTCTCAACGATTCCGCTGAATTTATAACAATGGTGCTCACTACATGAGGCTCATTGTTCAACACCACAAAACAAAAATAAAAAGCTAGGCGTCAGCTATGTTGCATCAGGAATTTACTAACAGGGAATCTTTATGGCACACTAGGCCAACTGAATACGTAGAAATTAGACTTGCCTTGGATGCTGTGCTCAAAAGGCATGATGATCTTCTTAAGGAGGTTTGTATTGATAAGCTGCCCCCATTTGATCGCAATGGGAACATCCACAGGCTTTTAAGCAATTTGAGTTTGCAGCAGAATGAGCTTCAGATTGGAGAAAGCAAAATTGCTAATATCAACCTTTGATTTTAGAAGCAATGGCCAAGTTAATTTCTATCTTCCCAATAGTTCCATTACATACCAGGATGTGAAGGATACTGTGATGTGGTTGTTTGGGGGTACTGCAAAGATGTCACAGTGGAAGGCAGAGCTCTTGACCAATGGGTTTAATTATAATGAGATCCTCACTACATTTGCTGATAAATTTACAGCGGAAGTTCAAGTGTTAATTGGGTAGGGATTTTATCTGAATCTGATATATGCATAGAAATGCACTCCACAGTGAAGACATACCACCATCTTTAAAATGTCATGGTTCCATATCTAGAGGACGACGCACCCTTGCTTAAAATTGTTCTGATTATATGCCATCTATCTTCTACCTTTCTTCCACCCAATACAGAGCGGAAAACTAGATTTTTCTCTGCTGAAAATTTTTATTTGAAATTATATTCGTCATGTTCATAGTTATCTTAGTAACCAATGGTCTTATTATCACTATGCATCTCGATCCCAACTGAGTTGCCAAAAGCAAATCAGCTAATGGGGGCTTGTTTGCACCGATTGACTACCATCTAACTTTTGATGTAGCCCACATTACAACAATCTTTGACGCAGGCCATATGGGCTTGATTTTTTTGAGTGTGGTTGCTCTGGGCACCTGGCAAGAGGTTGCCCCAATCGTCAGGTCCATTACCTACTGTGGGAACAGTACAATATGGGATAAGCCAGAGCAGAGTAGACACGGGACTCTCAACCTCTGCTATCCTATCCCAAAACGTCCCACAAAACCTATCCCCATACATTCAGCGGAAGTCCCTCAGTACAACGACGCATTCCTATATCAGCAGCTGGTTGGAGGGTAAAGGTATTGACACAAGCGCAAACCAAGGACATAGCGGAAAAAGGACCCCAGGAGCAACCAAAGCCTTATAACTGTCAAATAATTGACCAAATTACTAAAGTTGAGCTGGTTCTGTCCTCTGATGCGCCTCTCTTAAAAGGGGTAAACGCTGCCCTCCCTGTGGATGCTGATGTTAAAGAGTACCCTAAAGTATGGGAGGGTATTATGAGCTTATTGGGCAAAGAGATCCGTTAAATGTCCACGTTTTAAACAATTAGAATTCAGCTTACTTTGAGTGTACATACTGTGACATTCTCGTAGCAAAAACCCAAGTCTGCGCTACAATCAATATGGGCGCTGAAGTTAACATAGTGTCCATAAAGTTGGCGGCGAAGTTGACATTAAAGCCTGACATGGAACATCTAATGGTGTATGGGACTGCGGGTGTGGAAAGCATGGACTCTGAGTGAGTGTACAGCGCGCTAGCCTTACAGTTTGGGTCAATTGTCATTGTAGCCCCGGCAATAGTGCTATCAAAAGATGTCTATGACCTGTTAATTATAACCACTCTTATGCGACCCTTTGGGGTTGTTGTTGATATGATGGTGGAGACCTTCAAAAACTGGGACAGCGGATCCTGATTTACTTCACCTTCAGCGGAGTGCCATAGGATTTTGGTGCACATGGGTCATATCAATCTTGCATATAGTAATGGGGTGATTCTGGCTTGCTATCATCAACTCAAGAGAAAGACCCAGGCCCTTCCCCAACAGATATATTAATACCAAAGGCTGCCTCTCAGACCATCTGGGGCGATACCCATCTTTTCCAGTCACCAAGTAATAGTGAATAATAATTTGGTGGTTGAAGTATCAGATAGACTCTATGGGGAAGTTATTGGTCCTTATCAGCAATCGCAGCTTGAGCCCCAAGTGGCTCCAGGCATAATACTTCCAGGCCATAGAGATCAAGGGTTTGTTAGTGAATCTACAGAACCAACGAAAATGCGCTGGCATCAAATAGTGGCATATTTACACTTAACACCAGTGAGGAGGGCATTCATGCTCACAAGTTCAGGTCACTGGATGAATTTGGTTTACTTGTCAATTCGCATCCCAGCGGAATGATGGTTGCTCTTCATGAAAACTTGATTGGCTTAACGGAAAATCAGAAGGAATGGGCAAATTCTTTATTTGAAAAAGATAAGGAGATTTAAAATGTGATGACCATGATTTAGGGTACGCTAGGGCGGTGGTCCATCGATTGGACACTGGGGATCATCCCCCATCATGTCATGGCCAATCCACCAATTGAGGGCAGCTGAGGAATTAGTAAATGAAGAAAATGCAAAACTGTTGGGGCAAGGGATTCTTGAACCATCAAAAAGTCTGTAGGCCTCGCCTGTTCTTATTGTAAAAAAGGAGGAAAGCACCAACTGGGTAGTAATAGACAACTGGAAGCTTAACAGCATTAGCAATAAGGACTCATATCCCTTGCCAAGGATTGATGATGCATTGGATTAGCTAAGTAGAGCCTTTTACTTATTGGCTATTTACTTGATATTAGGCTATTAAAAAATTGAGATGCCTGCGGAGGAATAGGAGAAATGTGCCACTATAACATCCAAGGGGATTTTTCAACCAGATCGTATGCCTCAAGGGCTATGTAACGCCCCAGCTACATTCCATTGGGCCATGGATACCATTCTTGGCGACCTGAAGCTGTCATGCATCCTTGTGTATTTCAATGACATAAATTTAATCTCCCGTACCTTTTCCAATCACTTTACCCATTTGGAGGAGGTATTCCGCTAGCTTGCCGCAGCCTACATCAAGATCAAGCCCTGAAGAAGCCACCTTTTGAAGGACCAGCTGGAGTACCTTGGGATTGTAGTATACTTGATAGGGCTGAGACCTCAACCCACCAAGATGGAGGCTATGCATAAGATGACTACGCTTTCGAGTAAAAGTGAAATCCAGGTATTTTGGGGGATTAGTGGTTACTACCTCTGCTTTATACCCAACTTCAGCTGTATTGGAGGTCCACTGTGTGAGCTATTAAATAAGGTTTTTGTGTTTTAATGGACAGAAAGCCATCAACACTCCTTTTATACACATCAGATGGCATTGATCAATGCGCCAGTGTTGTAGTATCTGAACTTTGATAAAGAGTATATTGTTCAAACAAATGCGTCCCTTTCTGCTGTAGGGGCGGTCCTATCTCAAAAAGACGATGAGGGGGAGGAGCACCCTGTAAGAGTACTGCAGTAGGAGCCTTAACAGCCATGAACGCAATTATACCATGACTGAGTGGGAGTGCTTAGCGGTGTTCTATGTGTATAAGCAATTTCAGGTGTATTTGCTTGGGGTGAAGCTTAAAGTGTAATGGATAACACTTCGTTACACTGGTTTCAGAACCTAAAGGATCCTGAAGGGCGCCAAGCCTAATGGTCCCTCAGTATGCAGGCTTATGACTTTGAGATTATCCACCAGCCTAAAGCAAAACACCAGAACGCTGATTGCTTGTCAAGGCTAATGATTGCAGTTACAGCAGTTCTGAGTGACATAATGTACAATAATATACTCAGCAGAAAGTATGATGATGTGCCGCCTCAAGTCTTAAAGGCATTAAATGAAACGCGAACCAATACCTTCCAGCATAATGGGGAGTTATATAAATGGATTGGAGACTTAACTGTAAACTTTTTTATGCGACCCTCATCATGGCCTAGCATTATCATGAGTGCACATAAGGCAGTTAGACGCAGGGGCGTGCTCTAGACAATGGAATCGTTGCATCCTCAGTATTATTGGGAAAGCACGAACTTCAACATTCTTGGAACCATTTCATGCTGTCACCAGTGCCAAGTGGAAAGCCGTTCCGCCAGAAGACTTACTATCAGTTAGTAAAACCCCATTTTACGTGGCATACAGTATCCTTGTTGTCTTTGGTACTATGCCAATGGGAGCTAATTTGTCCAAGTATATCTGGTGGCAATCAACCACTTGACCAGGTGGGTTGAAGCCAGGGCAATACAGGATTTATGGCAGTAACAGTGGCTAAGTTTGTTATGGAATCTATTATTCTTGATATGGCTATCCTCAGTTTATCCTCGCTGACAACAGAACTAACTTCACCTTTCATTTAATACCTAAGCTCAATGAATTGATGTCCATCCGGGGAATGATAACAAACCCCATAGAACCCCATTTCTAATAGTATTGTTGAGCGATTTAATGGAACTTTGGTGAACATACTTCAGAAGTAGGTAATGGATCGATCTTCTGATTGGAACTCTCTCCTTTCCACCGCCGTTTTTGCCTATAACATTAGCTATCATTCCGCCACAGGTAGAGCCCCTTTCAACTTCTAATTTGGAAAACTACCTGCCTTCTGGCTCTGCTTTATGCATACATGGAAGACACCAGCGGAATAGAACCACACTATTATTTGACTAAAATAGCGGACACATTGATCAAATTGCAAACCAAAGCGTACTCCTTCAGTTTAGCAAAGCAGATCAAATGAATCAGGCTGCCAATCAGGTATGGCGTAGTGGGTTGGCTCAGTTTAAAGATGGCGATAAGATTCTATCTAATGATCAACAGGGGTTTGGGTGGAAAAAAGTTGGCCAGTATTTGGATTGGTCCATTTGAAGATATTGAGAAAACAGGTGTAGATGCCAATACTATCAAGGACCCTACTAGTGATTGGATTATCAAATGAGAGCATGCGAACTTTCTCAAACTTATAAGCTATAGAAGCCTTATTTTCCAGTCAATGGGGGTAATGTCATGATTCTAAAATGACTGGATGACAAGCTCTAAGTCATTGCGGCGGAATGGGTAGCTCTGCCAGTTATGATTCTGAAAATAGGATTATTCAGGCACCTTAGAATAAGGTGATATTTGGTTAGAATAGATGGTTATCAGCTCTCTTTCAAAGGAGGTAATCAGGAGATGTCAATGCACGAAGAATAATTAGTAAATCGCCTTGAGCTAGGAGAACATGAATTTGGTGAATGAAGAATCTACAAAATATTAAGAATACAGAGGAATTATTAGTCTAAGATTAAGGGCTGGAATCGACTAAAATGATGAGATATAATTGAAGCCAGAGAGTTGAAGGGGGAGAATTGTTATGAGAAAGAAGTAAGTGGAGCAGAAGGAATCTGCTGTTTTATAGGAAATAATAAAAGTAGTGTGGTTGAAGCGATTGCTTCACATTTTTATATAATCTTTAAGTGTTTCATGAGCTGAAGATCTCTTTATTATCCATCCATTGCTCAGTGGGCTTGACCCTGCGCAAAAACCTTATGGTATATCTTAACAATTCCGCCAAATTTAAAACAGGTTCCTGCTGATGGTCAGCGTGATTAGGTCCAGGTTGGTAGTTGGTCTGTTGGAAATTTTCATAAGCAAGTCCAAATCATAAGTCAAAAAGATGGGAGTAACTTGGCTGAGGGCGAAGCATATAGCTATAAAAAGGCTGGAGGTCACTCAGCGGAATCCTAACAGGACAAGAGAATTTCCTCAAATATGAGTACCAGTGAAAGCTGTGGTATGTTTCCAGTCTGTATTGGGCGGAGAAAAGGTTCAGACAGATAGCGCAAAAATGAACAATGGTGATCAGGGGTATGGTGTCCTCCAAAATTGGAGTATTGATGTTGTAAAGCTTGCAGTATGGCTTCACTGCGTAGGTCATGGCAATGCAATACACACATTGGATTTAGTAAAGTCTCCGCCATAATTAACATGTGGGCTTCCGCTGTATATTGGTCGGCAAATGCAGTAAAAGTCTCATTATTATATAACCCAAAGGTCAAATACACAGGCTTCCGTTGTGACATATTAGTGGTACCTCCCTAACAACCACAGCAAAGTCTCCTTCGCCCCCTGATAGTAACAGAACTGCTTAGAAGATATCAAGCAACTTGGTCGTCACTTCCAACATCCAGGGTAGATATCAGAAATGTAGCTTTACGCCAATCTGTGGCTCCTTTCACTGCAAATTCATGTTGTTTTAAAACCCGTTGATGTTTCTATTACGTTAATGGAGATAGCTTGTCAATGCAGACCTCCTCCTCCTGAAAATAATTGCAAGCCTTGGGAGTATACTAGGGATTTGATTGAGACCCATAGCTGGGATCTCAGTGAGGAGCTGGCTTGGGAAGGGCCAGTGGCACATGACTGGTCAGCTGCTCTAGGGGTAGTGTAGGACTCTTTGGTGGGCAGGACTGCCATCACATGGGGGTTTTGTCAGGTCAAAACATAATTATCCCCAGAGCTGCCATCATGAGCTGAGCAGCTCACGCTGACTAAATGTTTGGCGAAAAGCTCCTCATACAGATATCCAGTCTCAATATGTCATAAAATGATCCTTCCCAAGTGACCCCTTGTTCTTCCACTTCTCAATGGGGACAAGGCGGGTAAATAGTGGGTTTCAACTTCTGCTCCAAGCAGTGTAGCCACTCAGTAGCATTGTCCAGGAGATTAGCAAGCTGTCTGTTCTGTTGTCAAAGTATCCTCAACTGATTAATCACATTTTATAATTTGATTTTTTATTTCATCAGTCTACTGAATGAGCTCCTCTTTTTTTAGCACGGAGTTCACAACAAGTTTGATTTCCACAATTTCTGCAAGTTCATCTTTTTGGGATTATTTCCCCTTGGTGCAGTCCTGATATGTCATGGCCAGTGATGGAGTTTTTTAATTCTTTTTGTTGTTCAAAGGGCCCCCATAAGTGAGCACCAATGTTGTAATTTTGGCGATATTATGCAAATTTGAGGGAAGATTCACACAGGGTTTAACTCACTGAGCAACGGACTGATGATATGAAGATTGTCGGTCCTTAAAACAAATAGTAATAATAAGAATAATAATAAAATATAAAGCCTTTGCTTCACCAACACTCTTTATTTTAGTAATATAAATAGCAGATCCTTTCTGCTCTGCTCACTACTTCCTACCAATTAACAATCCTCCCCTTTAATCTCTCTTTTGCTTCAATAACTAAATTAAAGCCAAATTAGGTTTATATAAAAAATACAAAAAATAACTGCATGATCAAGCCAAAGATTACCAATTTCAATACAATCAATGCTGCTGCCCCAGCTTGGGGTGGTAATGTGCAGCCATCAGGCATCTTTTGGCCGCCGCCAAAGTGCGCCTGGGCTGGCTCTGCTAGCCCCCCTAATGCTACTGGATGTTATGTCCCCCTCAGGACATGGCCCACCATCTCAAAAGTTCCCCAGTGAAGCTCCAGAGCTATTTGATGCTCACATGGAGTGTCATGGACAGAAAAACCCAAGTTATGACCGCCGTATATTAAAATATTTTTTGGTGCCACTGGCAAGCAACCAAAACAGCCAACCGAGTAGGCAGAGGTTTGATACTGACAGCGCTAAATATTGCATACTACTGGTTGGTTATGTAAAGTCCTCTAGGGGTTGGTCTGACCCAACCCATATGAAAAGCTTCTATACTGGGGAAAAGACTAACAGGTAAGTGAGAAATGCTAGCCCCAAAACAACCTTTATTTTTATTTAGACATAAAACGGTTCTGCCAACAATAGCTCATCTGGGGAGCAACTGACAATGCTCCCCAGTAGGTAATGCTAGGGGTAATAGAATTCCGAAGTGAACTTTCAGGAATGGGCAGGCGCGCCTTATAAAGGTAGTCTTTTGGGGGCCTCATCTGAGTCATTGATTAGGCTTGCACAAGCTAATCTACAACTTGGGAGAGGCACAACCCAGCGCCCAAAATGATTGAGCCAAAAAAATAAAACTGACCCAACTTAGACTCAGATAATTCAAAATCTAATTAAAGTTCAACAATTGAGACAAACTCAATTATTAAATTACCCCCCTAGAGGAGAGCCCCTTCCCAAAGAGAGGCCCCACAGCGGAAGGCTGCCTCAATGAGGGCTTTCTGGGGCAAGTTGCCTCGAGCCCCAGGAAAATTAGCCCAGATAAACACTGGGCCCCTTGAAGAAAGAAAAATGGCGAGGGCGAATTAAGACTGGGCTGCTGGAATCAAACCACCCAGCTCAAGAATGCATGCCCAGCACTTGACTGTGTTGTGCCCCCTCCCAGGATCCTGTTGGTGATGGTCTTCCCAATCTGACCAGAAAGGCGCTTTCTCCAACAGAAGCATGAGAGAGGTGCACGGTTCAGCGCAGCTGGGCTTCTAACCCCTTTCCAGGTGAACCATCAATTAGTGAGGGAGCCCTGTTGGGACAGGTCCCCTTTGTACCACTGAATCCATGGTGAGCGGGAGGCCCCACCATAATTTTTAACTGACGTCACTTCAGGTCCAGGGTTGGCCATCAGTCACCAGCTCCCACCGACGCTGGTTCCTCAACAACTGGTACCAAGTGACCATGAGGTCAGCCAAACTGGGGATCAGAGGCGTGCAATGTACAATGAATTTGAATTAATGTCACAGATGACAATAGCCCAGTTACAACTGCCATATATTAACCTATTCTTCTGGTGCCACCGGCAAACAACAAAAACAGCCAGCTGAGTAGGGAGAGGTTTGGGGCACTGAAAGCACCAAATATTGCCTACTACTGGTTGGTTATGCAAAGCCTCTGTGGGTTGGTCTGACCTAACCACTTAAAAAGCTCCTCAACTGGGGAAAAGACCAACAGGTAAGCGAGGTATGCTAACCCCAAAACAACCTTTATTTTTATTTTGGACATAAATAGGCCCTTCTGACAATAGCTCGTCTGGGGAGCCACCAACAATGCTCCCCAGGTGGGGTCTGTAGATGGTAAAAGAATTCCAATGCGGCCTTCAGAATGGGCAGGCGCGCCTTATAAAGGCAGCCCTTCAGGGGCCTCATCCAAGTCAGTGATTAGGCTAACACTAGCCTAATCTACAACTCAGGCGAGGCACAACCCAGCGCCCAAAAGTCTAAGCCAGAAGTATCTAAAAACGATTTGACTCAGACCCAAAAACCAAATCCAAGTCAATATGCAACAATCGAGATGAACTTGATTGTTACTTGAGAAATTTGAAATTTGGCCTCAAGGTCTAATATGAGAATCTTCTTCCCATATGCAAGCATGGACATCATCAAGATTGCCACGGTGGTGACTAACTCCACCAGCTTCATTGATTTCTGCCCCTTCAAGGGGTATTTTGACCTTGGTTTCTGTTCTGAGGCTGATGCAACGGCAGCATCTAAGCTCCCATTAATTATTTAAATTATCCTCTTCCTACCATTCACACCTGGATCCCAGATGAGGATACTTTGGTGGTCCAGTTCATTGGGTTGACCTCCTACTTTTCCCCCAAACGGCTCCACCATGAGCATATGGAGGGTTTGGCCATTTACAGCACAGACCCTGTGTTGCAATTTATTGTTCTGAATGGAGAAAATTGTTTATCAGGGACGCACGCCTTTGTGACAATCCGCCCATTTCATTGTAACACCCACCTTACAATCCCCCTCACATGGTGATTTGATCCGCCCCTGATCACCAATTATGGGTGCATGTTGAGAACGGCCGTGCCATTTGCCCTTTGTGTTTTGAGCTTGATCACTCATAGTGCAAGTGCGCTATGTCTTCTGCTTCCACCGCTTCCACCACTCCTCCCTCCAGCATCAGGTCAGTGGCCAGTTCAGCCTAATTTTTTTAATGGGGCTCAATCCTCCCACCTTTAACCTCAGCAAATTCTGGCACCGCTTTCAAGGCAGAAGCCAATCAAAATTGAATTTTTTAAAAAATTTGAACAACTTGACTGGATTATGATAATCCTGAGTTGATAGCTGATTCAGTCTCAGCTGAGGTGCCATGGTCAAAAGCATGTGGCCAATAAGCTCCTGCCACTGCCCCAATTTCAGTGGCTGGCCCAGTGTTGGCTGAATCCAATCCTTTTGAAGCTTTCAAATGTTTTGATGAGGACAAACGGCCATACCATTTCAAGCCGGATTTCATTTAGAGGAATTCTTTGTCAATCCTCCCAAATCGTGGCCCCACAGTTTTCATCCAAAAAACGTGTTTCATATATATAAAAATGATAACAAAATGGCGGTCAAAGCCGCGGCTGCTCCCGCCAACATCTTACTTTACCAACAACTACATGGGGAAATGGTACCCCTTGTTGAGGGTATTCCTATCCCCAATTTCCCTCATGATTTTGATTATGATGCCAAATATGAATTGAGGAGCTTGCTTTTGGAGTGATTCGTGCATGTATTGACATTGCAAAAACTTCAATGTTTAAACAAAATATCCTGAAACCCAACGGCGCATCAAGTCATTATCTTGTGTGCCTGCTCTCATCACTTTTACTGAGCATTAACTTGCTCAATATGCTGAGGCAATGGACACTGCCAGCCGCATTATTAAAGAAAACATACAACTATACCTCCTTATGCCTCATATTGCTGATCTCCTACCCCAATGTTGTCCGCCATGGTCTGCCAGCTAAAGCAGGTGCCAGACAAAAGTTTCCCCAAATCTTCTTTACCTTCTGATATGGCTTCATAAGCTGTTAGCTGAGGTGCCATATTAATTTTTTTATTTTTAATAATCCTTTTGTTAGATTCATTTGCAAATAAAGATGCGTGGTGGCTCCCCCTTTTGGGTTGGGCACCACTAGTGCTAAAAAACAATCCTCCCCTTTCAATCTTCTCATCTTGCTTATATATCAGTGACTTCTGTCAATACTGACCCTTTTGCTTAGACAATTTGGTTCCATGTAATCTCATTGGCTCCAGCAGTCTACTATTCTTAAATTTACTATTGCCTTAGTTTGAGGCGATCTAATAAATATTCTTTGTACATTAACATGCATTATCACCTTATTTTAAGGTGATCTCACCAATATTATTATACTACTCAGTTTTAGCCAATCTCACCCAATACGCCATAGCTATTTAGGGCTTATCATCCAGTCATATCAGAATCTTGACGCAAAGTTTTCTCACTGATGCAATGACGTTGAGAGATATTCTTAGGGAAGAAGCAACACTAAGTGATACCGCTTGGACTAGATTTGACTAATAATCAAGTAGCATTCAAAGGTCCTAACCTTAAAAAACAACAAGAACCAAAAACGGTTTTCTGACAGGTCCTTACAAGGCTCTGGTAAAACCTATCTTCAAGACGAATGATTCCTGTGATGAACACTCTACCAATATGGAGGAAAACAAGGGTTTTACCAAATTTTCATTACCAACAACCAATATATGCATTTACCTCACACTAGAGAGATTGAATTCATTGCAACCATGGCCCTAACTGTTTCAGACCCGTAGGATACACTTTTCCAATTGCAGGCTGCTCATGTCAGTGACTCTGTATCAGCACTAATGGCTAGAACTATCACCCCTGTTGGGATATCCAGATGTAGCCGCTCTGCAAAAATTGCTAAGAGCATGACACGTCAATACTCTTCACTTGACCTTCCTTGCAATAAAGTAGGATTAGCCCATATTGAAACCTACTGTTAAATTCTGAGGATCGCACGCTTGATAAATATAATACTGCACGCTTTATTGGGAAAAGTTTGGCTGGATGATCCTCAATTGTGCGAGTGGCTTATGCTATTTTGAACATTTAAAAAACTCAATAGGCATATTCAAATAGTTTCAACTCTCCTGGCCGTCTTGGGCTCAATTTTCCCTTAGTAATTGAAAAATTCAACTGTGGCAAGCAAAGGTACAATCTGTGGATCATGAGATCCCGGTTTGTAGACACTCTTCAAAAGAGATCCAGATAAAATCAAGAAAAGAGAACGAATGAAATATATCTTTATTTAAGAATATACTGTACTTATCCGGTAAAGGTAGACCAGGGGACATATACTTCCAATATAGTGAGGATAAAATAATTAACTGTGTAAATTAAAGACACCTAGAGGGTTAAAAGCCCCTCTTGTTGTCTCCAGGACCACAGTTTAGGACGGTATAGGGTTTATGCTGACTTATCCTTGGATGCAGTATGGGTGAAGGAAAGAATTAATCTTTTTTTTTAGTACTAGATGGTAGAAAAGAATTAATCTTTAAGAACCATATGGGGAACCATGTATTGATTGTCCTTCTGTTACATGGGGTCATGTTACCAAACAGCCATTCTTGGAAACGTTCCAATATATGGTAGTGAAAATGATTGATGGCTTCTTGGAGTGTGGGCGTTTCTCTTTAAACGATTTCAGTAATATAGTATGGATTGTCCATACTGCTATTGCTACTATTAACGCCCATAGGGATGGATGAGTAGGAGACTCCATGTTTAGAGCAGACATGTTCCTAGACAGACTGAAAAATTGTCCACTGTCTTGACGGAATAGGCGCATGACCTCTTTCCATATAGCTACTGATTTTGGACACTGTTCTAAACGGTGTACTAGGCTTCCATATTATGCACATATTGTGAATGAGGAATGAGCAGCATTTGACCGTTCTGCAGTGAGGTATACTCTCCTCATTCATCTTAACACATGTTCTCTTCTCCTGGGTTGAAGTAGTGAGTGATGTGTGTATCTTCAGACTCTTCTTTGGTCTCCAGGTTGTATGGTATATCCATATGGTCCAGGTAATCAATTCTGGCTATGGTACTCGGATATCTGCATATTTTGTTATCTGTGACTATTTAGCCATTAATTACCTGTCTGTTAGTTAGCCTTGGTGTCCTCAGTGACTGATCTGGCCAAATATGTGAATCTTCCACTCTGCTTTTCTCATGGTTAGAAGTATTTGTTTGAAATGTGCAGGAGTGTCATGTGGTCCTGCAGCTGTAGAATGAGACGCCAGATAATTGATTGATGTGCTTGGGTGATCTGGGTATCTTAATCGGATTGCTCATGTAAAATTATATCTTGCTGTTCTGGCCCAATGTATATCTGGAAGATCTGGGCTAGTCACCTGAGCTATCCGGGATCCCAGTATATAGGTCGCTTGCTCTACATAAATAGTTAGCCCCATACCTCCGTTCCTCCAAGGGCAATTAGGGTACAAGGCGCTCAAAGGGGTTGTGGTTGGACCAAAAACATCCCTGTATTAAGGAGTAAATTGTTTTAAAAAAAGACGGTGAGAAAGCAATTGCATGAGCCATAAACCATATTATTGATAGTATCATGGAGTTGGCTAACGTGAGCCTTCCTGTTAGACCTGTTTGATGTCCATTTAAGGAGGCAATGCGTTTTTTGTTATTTTATCTAAAAGTTGTTTTCCATCATGATGTTGGCGTATCCTCCTGCTTCCAACCATACCCCCAAGTGATGGACAGGTCCAGCTGCCGGCTTAATAGTGAAGGGAAGTTTCAGTGGGGTAATTGCTGATCTACGCCTCCTATGTCTGGTGAGGAGTCTTGATGTTGTATTGGTTTGTTGAAATAGGGTAGATGGCGTCTAATGAGTCTGAATTTCCCCAGGAGTATGATTTCCGTTTTTCTAGTGGTAAGTGATGCGTTGCTTATGGACGAATAATCTTGTATTATCTTCTCAATTCTGAAAGCATCCGGTTATTGGATATTACCCATCACACAGTCATCAGCGAAAGTCATCATTTTGACTGGTGGGTGGCCATAGACATTGATTCCATTGAGAAGTGCGTTTGTATCCCAGATTAGGGGATCCAGACTAAAAATGTAAAGTAGAGGGCTTAAAGGGTCTCCTTGTTTGAGTCCTCTCTGTGGAAAAATGGTTCTTTAAAAAACTGGTTCGCGCACAGCCTTGGTGGCTGACTCTGTGAACATCACCCAGTTTATGAACCTATTTGGGAGTTTAAATTTTTGAAGGAAGGATCTAAGATAGGTCCAGTCCACCGTGTCATATGCCTTCTGTTGATCTAAAAAGACAAGCGCTCCAGATGCTTTAGATTTTCAGACATTTGCGACAGTGTGAAAATTGTCCCATATGGATCTTCTTGGGACAAATCCATATTGTGATGGGGATATCGCATCAGATGCAATTTCCCCTAATCGTTTGGCCATAATTTTTGTGAATATTTTTGTCAGTATTGATTAGGGAGATTGGGCGCCAATTGATATAGGTTTAGTCTATCTCCTTTTTTGAATAGAGTGATAGCGTATGCTGCTTTGCCTCCATGTAGAAGATATGTTTCCATAATGCACTTGTTCATGGAAGCTAAAAGAATATTAGATATTTTTATGAAAAAATTATATATAAAATTCAAAGGGAATCCCATCAGGTATAGGGCATTTCCCTCATGGTGCACCACGTACTACTTCCCATAATTGCTCAAACAATAATAGGTTTATTAAATTGCTGTTTTGAGCTGTGGTGTCAATATGTGCGTTTGCAAGGAATTTTTCAATTTATGCTGGTTTGACCGGTTTGGATTTATATGAATTCATATAAAACTGTGTACTTTGGTCATGACTTCTTTGATTGTTTCTGATATGGATTTTTACAGTCATAAGACTTTTGTCAGGATATCATATTTTTGGGTGTAGAATTGACAGAAAAATACTTTTCTTTCTCGTTGCAAACACTTTTGCAACCCATTCAATTCAAGACTAAATCTAGTTTGATAATCTCATAGAGGGGATTAGTCTGCGCCCATGTCTGGGAGCAGTTGGGCAAGCAAGGCAAGAGGAGCAGGCGGAAGGCCCGCGGCCTCTAACGTTCAAAAACGCCCCAGAGAATCTGGCGGAATAGAAAAAAATCTAAAAAAACTGGCAGTCACAATTTCCCCGGAGATACTCGCGTGGCAAGCATGATGCAACCAGTACATCAATATGCCACATTCCCAGCCACTTTTGTCGGTGGAATTCAGAGTCCGTGTGTATCTGGACATCCAAAAAATGGCCCTATGGGAAAAATTTTGTGAAGATGTACACAAAATTTTCCTGACCGCGGTGTACGTTGCACCTCACTCCATGTTGCGCGGTTGGCTGGACCTAGGTTTTGAAAGCAAAATAGCAGCAGATGAGGCTGCAGCGGTGTGTGTAGTGGTCAACCTCCCCGAAGGGCAACATGTTGTCAAAACTAAATGCACCAGATGGACAAAATCAAACCAAATTTTCCTCACGTTTGACTTTTTGCCTACTACGGTAAAACGTGACATTTTGGAGCAACACCTGAAAGATGGTCTCGCCATATACAGTGAAATACAATCTTTTGAAATGCAACGTTTCACGCTGATGCCACACCTGTGCACCGGCAAAGCCATCGCAGTTCTGACCCCAACTGAGGAGATTGTGAAGGACCTAACCCAGATCCCGCACTCCACCTTTATTGACATTGCAGGGCACACCATCCACCCATTCCGGGTAACCGTGGACAGCGCGCGCCCCCATTTGCACCCACTGTGACGCGTTCAGCCATAAGGCACATGCGTGCCCCATTAAAGAGGGCGTTACATTCCAAGAGCACCCCTCAGCAGCTATGGCCAGCGGAGAGGCGCACTACGAACCAACTGCAAGCACCAAAGAGGCTTTCCCGTGGGGAGCACAAGGCTGCTACCTATTGGTAAAGCCCATCTCCCCACAGGAGTAGAAGAAGGCCAAGCAGGCCCGTAGGACTGCGGCCAAGGAAGTGGCCAAGGTCACCACCACCATCCCACACTCACAACGCCAGGAGGACATGGAGACCTTCGCAGTGGAAGCAACTCGGGAATCCATCACCCAATCAGATTGGGAGGCCCAAGCCAAATGGGCCACTCAATCCGAGGATCCGATGGGAGATTCGATCTCGCCCAATCGCTGCACCCAAGCCCCGGTTGAAACTGACTTGGGACCTATCCCAACCAAAAAATCTTTTTTTGCCCCACTCGATGGTGCACTGAACTTATCCGCACCGCAAAAAATTTGTCCGACATTGGGAAAACAAAAGCGAAGGCCAAAGCCAACATGAATCTTTCTGCAAAAATTAACAAAAACCCTGATAGCGTTGCTGCTAATACCCGCGCTGCTGTGAAAGCCCGTGGGGACCTGGAAGAGGCTGGTGGGCCAGGGGCCCACCCCTTGCACCTAAGGTGCGATGGGGGAACCTTCACTCTAGGGACGCTGAATATCGCCGGACTCAAGGCCTCCCCGTCCTGGGCTAGGAAACTGAGTTTTTTACAAAATAATTTACCTGTGGATATCCTGGCCATCCAGGAAACCCACTGTCCACGAGGTTCCGAGGATGCTTGGAAAACAATGCTCCTACCATCCCTATCCTTTTGGTCAAAGCACTGTGGGGTGCTAATTCAGAAAAATAATTTTTTTCAAATTTACATCTTCAGAAACATTCCTAAATGACTGAGTGCTCATTGTCACCTTCTCATGGGCTGATGTTGCACACACAATCGTCAACATTTACACCCCAAACGGTGCACAAGAGCGTCGGGAATTTTTTGTTGGTCAAATCCCTCCTGCTACCCCCAATTCTTTCCTAATTGGCGACATGAACTGTTGGCTAACCTCACCAACAGACTGGTGGCCGCCCTCACCCCACACCCCACAGGGTCACGTAGAACTACGTGTTCTAAAAGCCACCCTTGGGTTAATGGATGCGCTGCCGCGACATGCCCCACTGCTTGAAAACATGATGCGTCCCCACATCCACAATGGCCAATTAAGGTCCATGACCCGCATTGACCTTATTCTAGTGCCAGCGAGATTCCAACCCCACATCTCCCACTTCAAAACAATGAAAATGGAATTCTCTGACCACCGACTGGTCTCAATAACATACCACTTACCTGTCACAGTTGCAAAGGAGCCCACATTGGTGCAAAATCTGCCCCCCAGAGCTTGCGTCGCCAGGATTTTCCACGTGGGTGGAAGAGGCAACTTTGGCAAAATCGTTTGTTGCACCGTTTTGCGCGGACCCCATTTCCACATGGGCAACTTTCAAAAAAGACACCATCCGCCACTATTGCCATCTCTCATCCAGACGCTCACGAGCCACATTGGCAGTTATATTGCACGCACTGGCGGAATTAGCCCACTTGGAGTCCAACATTCCAGCCTCAGGATATAGCCCTGCATGGGGCCAGAAGTGGGCAGAGGCAGCAACTCACCTCAACACACTTGAAAGGCAACACAAACATCGGGTTTGTGTCCAATACAGGGCCACACGCATCACTAATGGCGACAAGTGCACCGCATACTTCTTCAAAAATTTTTGCACCATGCCAGAGCGTGGCCTGTACACAGGTGCGAAGATCAGATAATTCTATCGTGGACACACCGGCTGAAGTGGCAATCAAAATGCAAAGATATTACTCCAAGTTATACCGAGCCGAACCAATTCAGCCGGCTGAAATGGCGGAATTTCTTGACAGAGCTCATATCTGCACCATTTTCCAATACCCAGAAATAATGAATTTAATTACTCTGAACGAATTATGGACTACCATTTGCGGTGCGCCAAACTGAAAATGCCCAGGCCCAGATGGCATTCCATATGAGTTCTACAAAAAATATTTTAAATACATATCCCATTGCTGCTAGCCTCACTCAACCAAAGCCTGTTGGAAACGCGCCTCCTACCAGGAGGACATGAGGCTTTTACAGTCACACTCTTCAAGAAAGGGGATAGGCTAGACTTAGCCAACTGGCGTCCCATTTCTCTAACAAACACAGACACCAAAATTTTAACAAAAATCATGGCTAACCGTTTAAGGACTGTAGCATCTGCCACCATCTCCCCAGAACAATTCAGTTTCATCCCCAGAAGGTCAATTTGGGATAACGTGCACTCTGTGGCTAATGTGTGTCAGTCCACAGCCTCTGGGGCACTTGTATTCTTGGACCAACAAAAGGCCTATGATAGAGTAAACTGGGAATACCTTAGGGCCTGCCTCCAACAATTCCGCCTACCTCCCCGCTTCATTAACTGGGTGATGCTGCTCATGGAATCTGCAACAATGGCAGTGCGCGGCCCAGGTTTCCTAATGGAAGTAGTCCATCCTCAAAGGGGCCTGCGACAAGGGGACCCCCTGAGCCCACTCTTATACAACTTCAGCCTTGACCCACTACTGCGAAATGTGAATGCCCACCTCACTGGGGTTCATGTGCCAGGCCAAACCCCAGTCAAGATGATGGCATTTGCAGATGATTGCGTGGTGGGGGTGTCTAATAATAAAGATGCACGCGCGCTTGAAGCCCTCATCCAGGAATATTCCCGGGTAAGCAACGCGGCACTGAACGCCTCCAAAACCGAAATCATCCTCCTTGGTCAGTTATAGAACTGCTGGGCCCCAGCAAGTAGTTCCCAACCCAGCCCAGCTGCTCGCCCAAGTCCACGCCTTACTAACTCAAACACACCGCTCCACTGGTGCTCCCCTTTGTGCCGCGACCTACCATAGGACCGGTACACCATCTGGGCGTGTAGTTGGAGGCAGGAGGATACGCGTCAGCAGTAATGGAGGGCCATATACTGGACAACGTGACGAAGCGAATCGCCTCTCTCAGAGCCCACCCTACTACCCTCACTGGCAGGGTTGTTCTTGCCAACTCTATGCTCCTATCCAAAGTCTGGTTTGGAGCCCACGCCATCCCCTTCTCCCCATGCTTCTTCAAATCCCTGTATGCTTTGCTACAAGGTTGGCTTTGGTCAGGCCGCCCTCCACCAGTATGGCTAGAGGTCATGTTTGGCCCTCATCATCATGGTGGCATGGGCCTACTTGACTTCAAAGCCCATGCCGCCAAGATCCTAGGCACCTGGATTGCGGCCGTCACTGCTACTACACTCCCATCCCAACACTGGTCCCGCGCGGCCCGCTCCAACTTCTCCTGAGCCTTGGGCCTCAACAATCCATCAAACCCCCACTCCCTGATGAAATACCTCGCATCACACACATCAGCCACAGGTCCTCACGGGACCAAAACCCACTACAAACGAATCCTACTCTCCATGCGAAGCGCAGAGTGGAGAATTCATATTAGTGGACATACAACCCGAAGAGGCCGCCCCTCTCCTCAGTTCACACATAAGAGGTACAGGGGCTACCCATCCATGATGGCGTGATCCCCATTCGACCCCAAGTCCTATCCAGGGTGGACTACCTGGACATGATGGACATCCCTTATTCCACTGAGACCCAAAAGACTATCTGGAAATACGCACACCATCCTCTGTTGCAGCCTCAAGTCCGTTCCCATGTGTGGCGCTGCCTGAGGCGGGTTTATCGTACAGCTGAGCGCTCTAATGCTTTACACTCATCCTGTGTCGTGTGTGGCCAGTATGGAACGCTGTTTCACCGCCTGGAGAAGTGCCCCACCTCTAAAGTAATATGGCGCGAAGTCCAACGTCTGTTAGGCCAGGATCAAACACATCCCTTCAGTCCGTCAAGAGATATGTTTGCTTCATCAATGGCCTCCCCCTCCCACCCTCCCTTCGTGCTCTAGTGGTTGCAATCGCCATGCGGACTATCCACACGATTGTCTTGGATGCCATCGCCTGATCCATCCCCACCCCCTGAAGCTGTCCACAGATTCCGGTCTCATTTGGTGGATCACTTTCAAGCGTGGATGTTTGGATATCTCCCACCACGTTGCCGGCAGCTGGTCTCCTCCTGGTTCCCATTCTGGTTCATCAAATCAGACCCCTTCCTCCACACGTGCTCAATAGTGGCTACGCCCCCTACACACGTTCCCTCCCACTTCCCATAAGTGGCGTTCCCGCTGGCAACAAGAGATAGCATCGCTTCTCTGGAGTGCTTCACCTGGTACTGAGTTTTGTCTCGTCTGAGTCATATTCAGAAGTGTCCGTCCCATGGTCGGCCTTCCCGCAATAAATTTAAAAATTTAAATTTAGAATTGACAGAAAAAATAGCTCAAGCAATTTTCTCCTTCTTTTTAGGTTTTTTTTCTCTATATTGAACCCCAATTCAGTGTTGGTGTTCACATATCAGGGTGTTTAGCTGAGCAGAGACCTCTGCCCATTTGCATACCCATCCTGGACTATATCCTTTGCGTGGGACACTATTTTCCAGGTAAATGACTTCTGCCAATGTGTGTTTGATAATGGCTGAAGCTTCCCTGTTTCTTCTTGATGCTGAGTGTTTAATCTTTTGTGTTGTTGTTTTTTTAATTTTCCCAGGTGGTTACTGGATCTTAACAGAAAGGTGTCTGAAAATCCCGTGTTGAGAATATTTCCTCCTTCCAGGATTAAATTTTGAGTCAGCTAAATTTTCTGGGCGTCTTCTGCATCACCTGGGTTCTTAAGTAGTTGTTTCCGCTGGTGTGTTGGACACTGAAACTAGCCAATGGTTGGAGAATTCGATTTTTGTAGTCTTAAATTTATATTTTTGGTGTCAGAAAATTAATGGTGCAATTATTAGGTCTATTCATGACATAGAGTTAAGTACACAATTGTGCACATGTGGGCGTGTCATGTTCTGTATGAGGGGTGATAGTTTAGGTAGTGGATCATATAATCCCAGGGTGGCCTTTAGCACGCAAAGTTCCACTTACCCTTGTAATGCCTCAATTGTGTGTGGCCATTGGTCAGTATCTGGGTTAATCCAGTAGTTCATGTCTCCCAAGAAAATTGTTTTATGGAAGATGGAGTTGTATTAGAGCTGTTAAAAACTCTCGTCAGTCTGTTGCACAGTTTGGTGCATACACACTAGCTATTGTGTGCACTTCTTTGTGACATAAGAAGGAAACGGCTAGTACACAGCCATCCAGGAATGAGTTTTTAGAATTAAATTTTGAGTTTTGGTTTGCGCATACTATCACCCCACAGTGTTGTGACCATAACGATATTGTTGAGATAAGCATGTTTTCCCATGCCTCCTCCTTTCCCTGTGGACAGTGGGTTTCCTGTACCGCCAGAATATCCACTGGTGGGTTTTGCAGGAGACTCAACTTCTTGGGATAGGGCGTTAAGTCCTAGAGTACCTCTATGTTCAGCATCACTATCTCTACTGAGACGCCCAATGCGCCTCAGGAGCGGTTAGCAGGGCCCCCGGCTCTACTCCCTCGCCCTCATTGCTCTCCATTGCATCCTTGCTGAAGGTGGCATGATTATGAGTAGGTGATGGGTGTATTCTTCCACTTTTGTTACCACTGTTTTTGCTCCTCTCTTGCCTTTGTTAATTTTCAATTTTTCATTGTGGTGAACTTGTGTGCTCTTATTAGCCACATTTTTATTTTCGCATTCCATTGTTGGTTTTTGCTCCTGATTGGGTTGTGCTCCACAATTTCAGGGGGTGTGATGAACCTCCGTTTGCTGCATTTGCTTCCAAATTGGGTTCTGCCAAATCCATTCTGTTTGGATTGTTTGTTTGGTTTTCCGTGAGATTTGATTAGTTCATTGTTTCAAGTTCATCCATTTCTTCCTGGATCCTTTCCAGCAAGATGGATAATTCTGTCAATGCCTTTGCCTTGGCTGCAGCCAACATGCGAGCTTGTTTGGACATTTTTCATTCTTTTAGGAAAATTGGATCAATTATTTTATATTGCCCATGTTCTCCCCAGTTGAATGCTTGTGTGGTATCTGTGATTTTGGCGTACTCTGAGTCGTCTTCACCCATTTCTTCTTCACAGAATTCCATTTCTCTTAGGCCTTCTTTTATGGGACAAGCTTGAATCTTGTGCCCAAAGTCCTGGAAGTGGTTTTATATGGGGGTGCACTCTCCACTGTTGCGCAGGATAGTTGGGATTTTTCCCATCAATAGTGAAGGATGCAATGTGGGGGATCTTTGTAATATCCTCCTCTATCTCTTGTTTTGGGGAAATTACAATTACCTTCTCACTTCTAAGGGTCAGCATCAGCTGGAATCTTTGCATTTTGAATTGTTTAATCTTTCCATAGGCTTCCAAGCCTTCCCAGAGTGCCATTCAACTACTGTGTGCACCAGTGTAGTCAGAAGGTAATTGAAGATTATGAAAATGTTTTTAGATATTGTCCAATGTGTACATTTGGTTGATATAAAATGCTGATCATCAGTAAGGTCTAGTACTCTGACCTTCGCTGCTTCATTTGCTTCTTCTGCTGTTTCAAACCTAAGATCTACCCAACCTTTGCGGATAGTATGGGTTGCTAAGTACACCACGTGTGGGAAAAATTCAAGTTGGACTTTGCCAAACTTTTCCCACATTGTTGAGTCTCTACACCTAAAAACATGTGTACCCCATGTTCCACCAAAGACAGTGGTTGCGAAAGGGATACTTCCATGTAAATGTGGTATTTTACTAAAAATTCATGAAACCTGTGGAGTGCACCACCTTGGGTTTTTTGTGTCTACTGGAGTTTCGTTTGTTCCTATATGCTTGGTACCTTTGGATGGTGCAGATCCAGGTCACTCCCCTTTACTGCATTCGCCCAATTCTTAACTTATTAAACTTGTCCATCTCACCTGGTGTTGATTATCAAATTGTACTGTTTGAATCAAATTATATTACTAAAAGTGATAGTAATTGGAAAGAAAAGCTAAAATTTAAGAATATACTTCTTGATAAAACTTTATTAGGCCAGGCGCCAGCATTTATACCTCTAGGTCATCTCTTGGCCACATTTGAACATGCAATTTCAACATAATATTTTCCACCTCAGTTTGGCCCATGAACTGATGTGACTATGATATTGCTAGGGTTTTTGGTGGCAAAAGACTCTCATATTCAGGAGAATTCAAGGTGAAATTGCAACAACGAGCGTGCAAAATTTTCACAGGATCATCTTAGTATGAGTTTCATCATACTGCTTACTAAATACAAATTATGGAAAATTTACAGCATTGATTTAATAAAATGAAGCACCCTTAATTGGGACATTGCCAGGACTCTCAATTACAAAAGGTAATCCCATTTGGGCGGTCCATGTGCAAGTGCTATCATGCTGATTACATGGACTGACATATAGAATTTGCTCTAGGGAAGAAAAAAAATTACATTTTTTTCATCTATATGTTAATGTAATTTGTGAACATTATCTTTGGGTCAATCCTGAACGATTTCTCATGCTGAATATATTATATTGGTCTCAGTTAGTTGGGACTAATTGCTGAGTTTTAGTGCAGAGACAATCAGCCCAAATATGCGAGTGTCCTCAGCTCAAGCTTTCAAAGGATAATTGGATTGCTGTTGAGATAATCAGCCTGAGCAATGTCTGCAATAGGCTTTAATTAGAGTATTAAATCGAGCATTAAGAGGATAATCGGCCTGATCTGTTGGTTGTTGAAGGGTTTATTTTCAGGTCAACCACCAGAATCTGACACCTACCTTCAGTTATACGTTTATCCTAATTACACCATCAAATACAGTTACTTGGGTACACCACTTGGAGATTAATAGCAACTTGTACTGTCCCAATAAAAATTGCAATCAGCTTCTTAATTTTTATGAAACCACATTTCAATTTGGTAAATACAATCATGAGGCCATTCTGGAAGATTGTTGAAGTCAACGAAATTCAATGTCACTTGCCCCATATTGATAATGGAGCTATATAGTACCTGCAAGATGTGTTTTTTCAGAGGATTTTTCATAAAGCTACCAACATTGACCTACAAGCGGGACGCACTTTGTCTAATCTCCTTGACCAAATCTCTGAGAATCGCTAAATTACTGATTCCTTTATTTCCACATTAGCTGCCCAGATTCAGAAGTTAAGCAAACGAACTGCTATGCTACAAAATGCAAGAAGTTTATTATCTAAAAAGGAATTCCTGAATAAAATGGACCTAATGGAAAGGGAGGAGAACAAGGACCCCCCTGGGCCTAAAGGTCCTTGTCCTCCTGGATCCTCTACACTTTTGGTCCTTCCTTTGATGAAATCTATGAAGCTCAGAATAAGGCTCTTGAGAGCCAGCTACTAAAGGTGGCCTGAGGAGCAGAGATGACTATTAAAGGGGATCATCTTGATATGAATATAACCTTTATATCCTTGTACAACAAGTATGTGAAAACAAAATGAAACCTGCTCAACTCTAAATAGCTCCCAGACTAAGTGAACTGCTAACATGAGTGGATGAAGGCTAATCTTCAAACAATTGAAGCTGTACAAGATACTCTCTTAGATCACTTAGAGCTTCATTCAACGAGATTGAAATGCTCCATTGACTTCCAGAAAGCAAGGACCCACTTAAGCATGTCAATGTCTGTTACTCTGCTCTCCAGGACGAATGGATGAATTCTGCCACAAATTTGACAAGGCTATTACTCATAATGGTGTAGGTACCACAGTACCTACTGAATCTGAGTGACCATCTTCTCAAGATATCCATGTTCTCTCTGAACCACTTGGATGATTTAAGTCAGCTTTAAAGAGAAGTACACGCCCAGGAATGAAACCGTTCAGTCCTATCTCTTTGTGTATGAAGGTGTAATGGAAAAGCTATTGATCGTTATAATTGTCAACACATCCAAACCTGTCTGGATGGCAAGGTTCAAGAAACCATGATGCCATACTCAGGACGTGAACCACTTGGGCAGCTTTAAAGGATGCCCTTATTATATAATTTGGATTAACGTCTCCCTCTCTAACCTTAAACAGGCTAATATGTGAATTCGCCCAAGGCATAGATAACCAACATCAAAATTGTCAAGCGGTTTTATCATGAAGCCAAGGCCATTGCGTCCTGTTATTAAGTTAACTTATATGACGCCATTGCATTCATCCTCTCAGTGTTCACAACATTACCAACCTTGTGCTCTAATCCAAAATGCCTTGATGCAAAGTTTATCCTCTATATTAAGAAATTTATAATGGTGTTGCCTGAGCTGGAAGTGCTTCAACCATCACTAAGGGGAACCAGCTTCACATACAATGTTGAGATTCTGATATGACTGGACAATAAGACCTAAGTAGCTATGGTGGAATGGTTGATATTGGCTGAACTGAGTAGTATATAATATTGGTGTTGCTTTGAAATAAGGCAATAGGGCAATAATGAGCTTCAAACAATTACTTATTTTATTTTTCTTAGATCAGGTAACAAGGCAATGTCAACATAACATGAATATTTAGTAGATTGCCTTGAACTAATGTGATAGTGAGTTTAGGAATAATAGAACCTTTCAGAACCAATGAGAATATGGCAGAACCAAATAGCCTAATCAAAAAGAGTCAGTATTGACTAAAATCACTGATATATAAATGAGATGTGAAGATTGATGGAGGAGGATAGTCATTAGGTAGTTAGGAAGAAGTAAGTGGCGCGGAAAGAATCTGCTATATAATATAAAAAATAAAATTGGTGTCAACGGAGCTATTGCTTTGTATTTATTAAATTCTATTAAGTTTGTCTTGAGGATTGACAATCTTCATATATCGTACGTCCATTGCTTAGTGAGCTTTCACCCTGTGCTACCCTCTTGGCTTATAGTACCTATATCGCCCAAAATTATAATAGTGGTGTTCAATACAATGAGCCCATTTACAACCACATAAAATAAAAAATTCTCCAGTCGTTGGCCATGGCATATCAGGCCTGCACCAAAGGGGAATCTTCCCAAATATGCTGCGCTTGAAGAAAATGTGTAAATCAGACTTGTTGTTGACTCAGTGCTTAAACAACATGAAGAGCTCTTTTTAGGAGCATGGTATTGTAAAAACTCAACTTGAAAATGTGGTTAGTCAGTTGCAGATTTTGACAACAGAACAGGAAAATAGCTGATCTCCTGGATGATGCCACTAAGTTTCATGATCAAAAACGTCCTAGTTTTTGACCGCCATCTTGCCTTAGGATTGGCGGATGGACGGCAAAAGATTGTCTGATATGAGGTTCCCTTGTAGTAAGTGTTTTAACTCATCATACTAATCAATTAAATCTCAAATTTAGAGAAACTAAAAAATGAGAAAAAAATGACACAGGTAAATGATGATTTTGGACCCAAATTCAGCCTGATTTCTTTATTAACAAAATAAAGAAAAACCATATTTGAATCCCTATAAAATGGCACCATGAGCAACACAAGGGAAAACACCAGTGGAAGAATAAACCCTAGATGATTCGGCGCTTCCAATCAACTCCCAGAGCCATCATTTTAGTTTATGTATAAAAAATAGGTTCACCACAGGATACTAGGTAAGGTAGGGCAAGGGTGGCCCGAGGAACCAGAGAGACCCACAGGAGCACAGGAAATGAGGTAAAAAGTCAGAACTGAGTTCAATATCATGTGGGCCTAACCTTTTAAGGTTGCCCTTCTGGGAAGCCCCTTCACACTTTTTTAGGCCCCTAAGGGCTTAAAGAATAGCTTGGGAGGGGCACAGCCCAGTACTGGACCCCGCATAAAATGCAAAATAGCCCAAAGAGTGTTTTGACATAGGTTTTGGAAATTTGAATCTCAAGTCAAAATGTAAAAATCGTTTTAACCAACCATTACACTGAGCAGCTGCATGCATGTAGTGGAAGTTGAAACCTAACTTTTACCCACCTTATCACCATTGGGAAGTGTAAGGCATGTAATCGCTCAGAAAGGATCATTTTAAGGTAAATACAAGGCTGAGTATCCAGCTATGGAGCTTTTCTCTGAACACTCAGTCAGTGTGAGCTGCTCAACATATGAGGGCAGCTCTAAGGATGGTTATGTTTCGACCCTGAAAGACCCCATGTAATGGCAGTCCTTCCCACCAAAGAGATCTATGCTACCTCTGGAGCTGTGACCAGTCGTGTGCTGGCCCTTATGAGCCAGCTTTTTGCCAAGATTCTGCTTATGGGTCTAGACCCATTCCTCAGTGTGCTTCACAGTTTTGCAGTTTATAAGCAGGAGAAGGAGGTTTATAATGATAAGCTGCTCCATTTGATTGCAATGGGAATATCCACAGCTTTTTTAAACGTTTTGAGTTTGCAGCGGAAGAAGCCTCAGATTAGTGTAAAGCTAAATTGTCAATATCCACTTGGAAGTTGGGAGTGCCAACCAAGTCACCTGCTAACTTCCAAGAAGTTCTGTTACCTACCAAGAATTGAAGGATATTGTGCTGCAGTTGTTCAGAGGTTTTGTAAAATGTTGTGGCGGAAGGCTGAGTTTTTGACTATAAGGTTTCATCATAATGAGACTCTTTGCTGAATTTGCAGACCGCTTCATGATGGAAGCCCACGTGCTAATAGGGGCAGGCACTCTAGATGAAGCTGATGTGGGAATTGAGATGACCTCTGCAGTCAAGCCATACCATGAGCTTTACAATGTCATGGTAACGTTTTTGTTGATAAGTTTACCCCTGCTCAAAATTGTCCAAAAATTTGCACCATCTATCCGCTACCTTTACTCCACCAAATACACAGCAGAACCCTACGGCAGCCATCACCGGACCTTCTTATTTAAGGTAATGATCTCGCCCTGTTCAGAGTCCGCCTAGTAACCCCCAGCTTTATAACTATGCACATCACCCTCAACTGAGTTACATTCAGCAGTCAACTATCAGCTTGACCATCTTACAATAAAGGACGTGGACTCACAGGGTGTTTTATTTTGAATGCGTCGCCCTGATCGCCTTTACCAAAGTTGACCCAACAGTTAGGTCCACTACATACATCTGGATCAAAAATACCAGGGAAAAGATGGAGCAGAGTAGATATGGGACTCTCTAACTCCGCTATCCCAGCCCCAAACGTCCCACCTGAACCTATTGTAAATTTATTTGGTGAAACCCCCAGTATGATGATGGGCTTTTATACCAGCAACTGGTTAAATTGGTAAATAAACTGACACGGGCACAAGTCAAGGCCGCAGCAAAAGAAGAACCTCAGGACCAAACAAAGCCGTACCCCTGTCAAATGTTCGTCCAAGATTCTTTACATGAGCTGGACCCAGCCTCAGAAGCACCTCTCTGAAAGGTGTGAACGTCGCCTTCCCAGTAGATGCTTTAACCAAAGAATATCTCAAGGTCATTGAGGTGATTATGAGCTTCCTGGGAAATAGAGATCCCCTAAATGTACATGTATTAAAAAGTCAAAATTCATTCTATTCTGAATGTACATACTGTTACATTGTTGTAGCCAAAACCTAAGTCTTTTCTATAATAGACACGGGTGCCCTGGTCAAGATAGTTTCCACTAAGTTGGTGAAAAAGTTGATTTTGAAACCTGATGTAAATCATCAAATGACATATATGAAACTGCTGGAGTGATTCGGTCTCAGAAGGAATGTAAAGCGCGTTGCCCTAGCATTTTGGGTCAATTAGTGTTATTGCTCCAGCGATAGTGCTACCAAACAGTAATTATGGCCTTCTAATTGAACATTATCTATGCGACACTTTGGTGCTGTTGTTGATATGATGGAGAAACCTTTGAAAATTTGGGGGAGCAAATCACAATTTATATCACCTCCAGCGGAGTACCAATGGATCTAGTGCATATGGGACATGTCAAGATCGCCTATAGTGACGGGATAATTCCAGTGTGCTACCATTGTTTAAAGAGAAAAACCTGGGCCCTCCCCCAGCAGATATATGAGTATTTGGGATTGCCTCTCAGAGCTGTTTGGTCTATATCCATCCCCTCTGGACACCAAGTCATAGTAAACACCGATTTAGAGGTGGAAGTGAACTAGGCTTTATGAGGAAGTTATTGGCCCTTATCAGCAAATGCTGTTTAAGTTCCATGTGGATCCAGGCATTATACTACCAGGACATGGAAATATTAAGATTTTTACTAGCAAATCTACAAAAAGAACCATTGCAAATCCGCCAGAATCAAATAGTGGCATATTTACAACTGACCTCAGTTGAGGAGGTCCTTCAGGTTCTTGAGTTTGGTCACTAAATGGGTTTCAGTCTACCCATCAAGATGCAGCCCGGTGTAATGACAATGGTACTGCGCAAAAACTTAGTTTGGTTAATGGAAGAACAGAAGAATCGAGTGATAGCTTTATTTTGAAAATACAAGGAAATATTTGCTATTGACAACTAAGATTTGGGGTGTTCTTGAGGGTGGCCTATCAAATTTGACACTGGTGATAATCCGCCCACCAGTAAGCGGCTGATCTTCTAATCTATGGCAGCCAAGGAATTAGTAACTGAGGAAAAAGAAGCTTCTTGAGAAAGGAATGCTCAAAACATCAAAGAGTACATGGGCTTTGCCCGTTCTAATTGTCAAAAAGAAGGATGGTAGTAACTGGGTTGTAATAGACTACCAGAAGCTTAATAGCATCTCCAAGGAGGACTCATGTCTCTTTCCACAAATTGATGATGCGTTGGATCATCTAGGCGGAGCCAGTTACTTCTTGGTGATGGACTTGATATCAGGCTACTGGTAAATTGAGGTGTTTGTGGTGGAACAGGAAAAATGCGCCATTATAACATCCAAGGGACTTTTAACCAACCCATATGGCTCAAGGGCTATGTAACGTCCCACCTAAATTCCAGCGGGATTTGGATACCATTATTAGCGACCTGAAGCTGTCATGCATCCTTGTGTACCTCAATGACATCAATGTATTTTCCTGCACGTTTTCTAAGAACCTTACCCAATTTGAAGGAGGTATTCCGGCAGCTTGCCGCAGCCTTCATAAAGATCAAAACCCATAAATGCCACTTCTGAAAGACCAGCTTGAGTACCTAGGTTTGTAGTGGATGATATGGGGCTTAAGCCCCAACAAGCCAAGGTAGAGGCTATCTGAAAGATGACTACACCAAACAGTAGCCGCATATGTAAGTATTTTTAGGGATGGCCAGCTACTACAGCCCCTTTATACCCAACTTTAGTTGTATTGGAGGTCAGCTGTTTGAGTTGTTAAAGGAGTATGCCACGTTTGAATGGACGGAATGCCGCCAAGGCTTTTTTATACAAATCAAATGGAACTAATTAGTGCGCAGGTGCTGCGCTACCCTAATTTTGATAAAGAATTCTGTTCAGATGGATGAATCCCTTTTCACATTTGGGGAGGTACTATCTTAAATATCCAATGAGGGGGAGAAACATCCACTTGCGTACTGTAGTCAGAGCCTGAAGTGCCATGAGCGTAATTGTACCATGACTGAGCAGGAGTGCTAGTGGTGATCTAGCATATAAGCAATTTTGGGTGTAAATGCATTGAGTAAAGTTTAAGGCCATAATGGATCATTCTTCATTATGCAGGCTGCAGAATCTCAAGAAGCCTGAAGGACACTAACCCCATGAGCTCTCACGCTGCAGGCGTATGACTTTGAGATCCTCCACCAACCTGCAGCCAAACACTATACCGCCGATTGCTTGTCAAGGCTGCCAACGATTGCAGTTATGATGGGTCTGAGTGTCATAATGTTCAATGAGATGCTCAGCGGAAAGTATGACAATGAACCGCCTCAAGTCATTAAGGTACTAGAAGGGATAAGGGTCAATATGCTCCAGAAGAACGTTGAATTGTACAAGAGGATAGGGACACTATGATGAATATCCCAAGGCCTTCCGCCCGGCCAAATATTATCATGAGTGCAACCTGATAAGTCAGATATGGTAGATTACACAAGACCCTGGAAAGTTGCAACCTCGGTACTACTGGGAAAGCATGCTTTTTGACATTCTCAAGATGATTTCCTGCTTCCCCTTGTGCCAAGTGGAGAAGTCATTCCGTCAAAAGACTTTGTACCAGTTAGTGAAACATCACTTTTATTGGCATAAGGTTTCTATTGATGTGATGGGGTCCCTGTCAACTGGAGAAAACTAGTTCAAGTATATACTGGTGGCAATTGACCAATTGACCAGATGGTTTGAGGCAGGGGCAATACATGATCTTAGGTGAACAGGGTGGCTAAGTTTGTGATGATATGTATATTTCAGCGACATGGCTGTCCCCAGTTTATCCTTACTGACAATGGAACCAACTTCACCTCCATCGTTTTACCAAAGCTCAACAATCTGATGGGCATCCGTGGAGTTTTGATGACCCCATATCACCCAGAATCCAATGGGATGGTTGAGCGAGTTAATGGGACCTTGGTAACATACTCCGCAAATTGGTAGCAGATTGACCTTCAGATTGAATTTACCTCCTTTTTAACCGCAATCTTCTCTTACAATATCAGCTATCATTCTGCCACAGGGAAGATCCCCTTCAAGTTACTATATAGATGTCACCCAGCTCTTCTGGCACTGCTCTATGCCTTTATGGAAGATAATGGCGGAATAGACCCACAATGCTACTTGACCAATATAATGAACATGATGATTAAGCTGCAAACCAAACTATACTGGCTCAGTTTAGCCAAGAAGGTAAAGAATCAGGCTGCCAATCATGCACAGTATAGTGGTCTATCGCAGTTCAAAGATGGGACATGGTTCTATTCCATGAACAACTCCGGTTCAGGCAGAAGCACAAATTGGCTAGCATCTGTATTAAACCATTTACAGTAATTGAGAAAAACAGTGTTGATGCCTATACTATCAAAGATACCGTGAGCAGTTGGATTATTTCTTGAGTGCACACAAAGTTTCTTCAGGCATATAAACAATAGGAGCCTTATCTTCCAGTCAAGGGGGTAATGTCAAGATTCTGATGTGACTGGATGATAAGCCCTAAATAGTTTCAGCGGAATGGGCTAGACTGGCTGAACTGAGTAGTATAAAAATTGATGAGATCGTCTTAACATAAGGCGATTGGGCGATATTAAGCCTCAAATAAATATTTAGTGGATTGCCTCTAAATTAGGTATAAAGCAATGTTGATGTATGATAAATTTTTAATAAATTGCCTCAAACTAAGGAGAATGTGAATATAATAGTTAGTAGACTCTGCTGGAATCAATGAGGATATGGTGGAACCAGATAGTCAAGCCAATAGAGCGGTATCATGAGTCGCTGAGATATAAGCAAGATGAGACTTTGAAGGGGGAGAGATTGGTTGTTTATAAGAAGAGTAAAGTGGAGCAGAAGGAATCTGCTTTTAAATATCATAATAAAATAATACTGAGCAATTGCTTCATATTCTATTATTTTTATTAAGTTTTTCAAGGGCAAAAAATCTTTATATCATCTACCTATTGCTCAGTGGGATTGACCCTGTGCAAAAACATCTCTGCGTATCTCAATGATTTTGTCAAATTATAAAAACCATCAACTTGGAGGTTTACATAATAAGCTCAACGTTCTTTAGTCAAGACCTTATTAGTTATTTATAAGGTGAAGTCAGAGTAATCCATGACTTACGTCACCCTGAGGACCATGTTTAATAGGGTACATGGCCAGTTGCTTTGGCCTTATACCCCCCTCTGAAATGATCTTGAGGAGGGCGTTGTCAGATGTCAAAATGAAAACGAATAAAAATTCCTATTTATGAATTGAGCCACAGTAGAACAACTTTTGAGCCTATTTAAATGAAGCCTTATCTCAACAGCACCAAATTAAAATTCAATCAGGAATCCACATGCGTTTGAGAATCAATTGGAGATGACTTCAGGATTCTTGTCCCCACTTCCTGAATCGCAAGTGCGCGGCCTCCACCACTCTGGTCATGGGGGCAACAAAGTACAATGAGGGTGCCGCCGCAGGCGGTCAATCCAGAAGGTCATGAAAGATCCTGAGTGATTGGGGCTATGAAGATCCTTGAGGCACTGTAACACTACGCACCCTATAGATATCAATACATTTTAATCTAAGAAGGTAGTCTATATTAAGTATGTCTTTTTATTTTATGACCTCTCTGCTAATTTTCAGCTTCAAACCCACCTTCAAACCTTGGCGTCAGTCTAGAGAACTGTATCGCCAACAGTTATGTCATGAAAAGTTGGGTAAACTAGAACATGTGGGTGCCTAGAAACCTCTCCATTTGGGACCATTAATTGCTGTGAGGGTATTAGCCATTTATATGGCAGGCATGGATAATTCAAGTCAGGCATGACATGATCGCCTAGCATACCTTCACCTGCTATAAATCCAAGATAGGTATGCTCCATTTGAGCGCAGCCCTAGGAATCCTGCGGGTGACAGAGATAAGAGACATATTGAACATCCACCGCATCTTGGCCTGTTTACATATTTTTATGTTTATATAGCTTTGGATGTGTTATAATTGAAATGCATGAACTTTTCTTAATTTATTTTACCTTATGGTATTGTTTGACTAGACTATTTGATTTTTGATGCAACTAATCTGACAATTGGTTAATGCAACCCTTAGTTGACTTAAGTTTCATTATGTCAAATGGTGATCAAGTTCTTGAAACCTCTTTTTATAATCCTTGTAAGTACTAATGCATAGGCTTTGAGTACCAACGGTGCTGGCGTATTTTTACTAAAACAAATAAGAAACTCATAATGACAGTAACCTTAAAATAAACACTATACTTATTTTATTGAAAGAGGTTTCAATTAAAGCAAAATTGAGTGCGAACCATATTATTTAATAATAACCAGTTTTTCTTTCTCGTAACAATCACTTTAGTTACTACAATTCAATTTGAACAGCAAATTTGGATAATCACACACAGGAAAGATGGGCGACTTTAATAACAAAAATAATACAACATGGGTGAGCGTCAAGGCAAGCGGTGCTCTTAACGGTGCAACTAAGGGCAAGAAACGCCCTGGAGGGGGACCAGGAACCCATTCTGCAAAGAAATCACAAACTCAGACACCATCTGGGTTTAAGGTATTTACTGTAAAGCATGCGCAATACATGTACATTCAATTCAACCAACCTTTGTCAAAGGTGGAACGCGGGATCAGACTCTTCCTTGGGGATGAGTCACCAACCCTGTGGGAGAAAACATGTGAGGCACAGCCCTCACTTTTCCCTAACGCGGTGTACGTAGCCACCAACAACATGGGACGCGGCTGGATTGATATTGGTTTTGAAACAGTTAATGAAGCCGATGCTGCAGCAAAAATCTCCGTGGAAATTGCCCTCCCTGAGGGCAAAAATTGTGCGCACCGCGCGCACCAGATGGAATAATGCAAAAACTTTGTTCATATCCTTTGACTCACTCCCCACCAACCTTCCTTGTAAGGTAATCGAGGAGGAGCTCCGCAAAGGTCTTGTGGCCTACGGAGAAATCCAACAACTTGAATTACAGCAATTTCGCTTAATGCCCAACCTGTGCACGGGCAAAGCTATCGCTGTAATCAACCTATTCCCAGAAGTGGAAGAGGATTTATCCAGAATTCCCGCGCAGCAGAATTTCACTTTGCAGATGGGGGCCAGTCAGCTGCATTCCAAGTTACACCGAACGCGCACCACCCATTTTCAACCACTGTGGCTCACTGGGCCACAAGGAACATGCATGCCCTGTAAAAGAGGGCTTAATGGAAAATGATTTTTGTGAAGAAGCTATGGACGAAGATAATGAAAACTTTGCCAAAATGACTGATGGCCACCACCCATCCCGCTGGGGTGAAGATGGACTATACTCCATCGTGGACCCAGTTACAAGTAAACAGCGTAAAGCAGCACAAAAAGCCCGCAAGGGAGCAGCGGCTGAAGCGGCGGCACACGCGGAATACGCCATTAACCACGGACAAATTCAGTAGGATATTTCAGATATTCACCAAACCAACCAATCAGAACAATATGCCCAGGTCGAAAATTTTCACAGTAACCAGACTGAGCCACAAAGCGTCATCAGTCATGCACATACTGAGGAACAATGTAACCGCAATTTTGGTGAAAATGCGGTGCACAATGCAACAAAGTTGAACCTCAAAAATATAAAAATCCAATCAACAACCCGCATCAAATCAACATGAGACCTGTGCAGGAAAAGTTGATGCAAATGCAAAAAACCGCAATTCCCTTGAATCATTGGGTCAGATCAAGGGAACCAACAATGGCAGTGAAAGAGTTGGAGTACAGACGTGAGCATGGCCAAAATGAGCCGTGGTGGGATAGGACCAGAGGGTCCTCCCAACCACTCCTGAGGTGCCACGGGCACCTCAGTGTCAATAGGGATGTTAAATATCGCGCGAGCCAGGGCTCATATGTCCCAAGCCAAAAAGCTGGTATTCCTGCAAAAACCTCTTGTAGACATCTTGACCATCCAAGAAACCCACTGCCTACAAGGGAAGAAGAATCCTGGTCAACCAGGGTCGCACCATCACAATCAGTATGGACGTCTCACTGTGTGGTGAAAGTCCAAAACAACAAAAAATTCAAAATTACAAATTCATCATCACACTTGCATGGTCGAGTCCTGGTAGCAAAAACATGCCAAGATGAAATAATTTCGTTAGCATGTATCTACGCACCGTGCACTGCAACTGAGAGAAAAGTTTTTTTGAAAAAATTTCTACCCTCACCCTCCCACCAGATATCATCATGTTAGGCGATTTCAACTGCTGGGATAACCCCAATACAGATCGATGGCCTAATCCCAGGATACCCACCTGGACACATTGAATATCGCACAATGAAGGCATCTCTTGGCTTACAGGATGCTCTCCACCCAATTCACCAATCCTTCCCCATATGACAAGACCCAGCATATGTGAGGGACTGCTCATATCAATGAGTCTTATTAACAACATCCTCATCCCACAATCCCACCACTCAAGAATCTCTAAATTTACAACAAAAAAGATCAATTTTTCTGATCACCAATTAGTTACGGTGCAGTTAGCGCCAACGCAATTCCACACACAGGTGTCGCCTTGGAGAAAGCTTCACCCAGAAAATATAAGATTGCCTGAGATATCTGACTGGGTTGAAAACAAGGCTACAAACCCAGAATTCACAGCCCCATTCACTTCAGATCCCATCGGAACATGGGAAAATTTCAAAAAAGATTTAATCAACAAAACCTGACATATTGCATCACGCAAGTACACCGCAGACACAGCCACAATCAAGCGTACCTTGGCAGAACTAGACCACATGGAAATAAATACTCTGAGATCTGGCTATAGCCCTAATTGGGGATGCAAATGGGCAGAAATTTCAGCCTGACTTAACAATCTCTCTTTGAACACCAACACAGAATCAAAGTATTGAACAAAGGTAAGTTCATAAAGGAAGGCGAAACCTGTTCAACATACTTTTTCCGCCAATTCCACTCCCACGGAAACCAGCCCACATGCACACAGGTCCGCAAGACCAACGGCACTGAGGCAACTAACCCTGAGGAGGTCAAGGCGGAAGTACACCGCTATTACACCAAATTATATCGCGATATGCCAACAGATCCACAAAAAATTAAAGAATTTATTCAAACTGCCAAGATACAAAGTACACCACCAAACTACAATATACTATCCCTTATCACACGGGAGGAGCTTTTGGAAACAAATTGCGGTGCACCATGTAGGAAATGCCCAGGGCCTGATGGAATACCCTACAAATTTTACAAAAAATATTTTCAACAAATCGCCCCCTCCTATTGGCGTCAATGAACCAGAGCTTGTTGGAAACACGCCTATTACCAGGAGGCCATGAATCCTACGTTATAACCTTGTATATAAAAGGGTGACAAGTTGGACCTGGCCAACTGGTGCCCAATTGCACTCTCCAACACTGACACAAAAATTCTAACAAAAATATTAGCAGCTAGATTAGGCGCAATTGCATCTGACGTCCTATCACCCTAAATAGTTTGGGTTTATACCAGGGCGTTCAATATGGAACAACATTCACCCTGTTGCAAATATTTGCCAATCCAAAGCAACTGGTGCCCTAGTTTTCTTAGATCAGGAAAAGGCGTATGACCGTGTTAGTAGCCATACCTAAAAGAATGTCTACATGCCTTCAATCTCCCACCAAGATTCATAAAATGGGCGATGCTCCTAACAGAATCTGCAACCATGGCTGTATGCGGCCCTGGATTCCTAACAAATAAGATTAAACCACACAGAGGGCTCAAACAAGGGGATCCCCTCAGCCCACTGCTATACAATTTCAGCTTTGACCCGCTCCTCCGAGTAACTGACTCACGTCTCATGGGGATAACCGCACAAGGACAACCAACAGTCAAGATACTGACCTTTGCAGATGACTGCGTAGCAGATATAGCAAACAATGAAGATGCCCGACAGCTGGAACACACTCTAGAGGAATACTCCAAGGTGAGCAATGCATCACTCAACAAAAAGAAGACAGAAATCATCCTCTTAGGCAAATACACAAACAATTGGGCCACAACATCAGAACCTCACACCAACACTCAAAGAAAAAACCCAATTATATTACCCTTTGCAACACCTCCCACCACCACTCCTGTCCGACACCTTGGAATCTGGCTAGAATCAGGGGGATATGCTAATGAGACGGTGGAAAGTAACCTGTTACAACGGGTATCCAAACGCGTCGCCTCCCTCAAGGGAAGAACCCCAGGACTAACAGGACGAGTTACAGTTGCTAACTCGCTCATCCTCCCAATACTGTGGTACCAGGTCCATGCGATAGCCTTCTCACCTACCTTTATATCCTCTATTCGCGCGCTTATCCAGGGCTGGATGTGGCCTGGCTCTCACCCTCCTATACGAATGGAAACTACTATATGGACCACGCTCAAGCGGAGGCATGGAACTAATAGATTTTGCGAGCCATGCCAATCACATCCTAGGTACCTGGATAAAGGAAATCCTTGCTCCAGACCTCCTGCAACAACATTGGTCCAGAGCAGCAAGGACTAACTTTGCACAGGCGCTCAAATTAACCAACCCACATAGTCCACCCAGACTACTTTCATACCTTGCCAAGCACCCTACTGCAACGGGTCCACATGGAACCTCCCCTCATTTCAAACATATCCTCCAAACTATTCGCCGTATGGGATGAACCATAGAGAACATGGGTACTATACAGGGAAGGGGACGACCCAGCCCCCAATTCAAATTAAGAAACCCAGAAAACCACCCCCAGAGGGATATGCTCGCAACAACCCCAAGCATAGCTAGGATAGAATACCTAGATATGCTGGACATTCCCTATGATTTAACCACACAGAAAGCAATGTGGAAAATGACACACCACCCACTCCTACAACCAAGGATAAGGGCAAACGCCTGGCGCTGTTTGAGAAGAACCTATAGGACGGCAGACCGCTCCAACTCCCTTCACAAAACATGTGCAGTATGTGGAGGGGAGGGATCCCTACATCACCGCCTAGAAACATGCCCCCCAACCAAAGCTATATGGCAGGAAGTCGCACGCCTGCTCAAGATTCAAAACGAACAGGAATTCTCGATATCAAAGAGTATCTTCGCGCTCCAGATTGAGTCACCAATCCCATCTACACTCCGCTCCCTAATACCCATTGCAATGTGGACAATACATACGATTGCATTAGATGCGTTCAAGGGCACGGTCCCAACCATTCATGGGATTATTAACAGATTCCATGTCCACTTACTAGAGCACTTCCAAGCCTGGCTCTATGGATATATGAGACCAAGACAAAAAGCGCTCATAGAATCATGGTTCCCATTCTGATTCCTCCACACAGACCCTTTCCTTCACACCTGCTCCATAGCAGGGGAAACCCCTCAGAGTAATGCACCAACCCCCCATACCTGGCAGTCCCGCTGGCAACAGGGGTAACTTGAGTACCCTGGGGTGCCCAATTTTTATATTTCTTAGTTATTCTCTTAGTTTCACATATATTCGTAATGTCTGTCCCCTGATCAGCTTACCTCAGTTAAATAAAACCATAGTATTTAATAACAACTTTTCTCTCTCATTACAAACACTTTTGCAACAGATTTAAATCAAGTCTAAGTAAGTTTATTAATCTCATTAATGAGATTAGTTTGCACCCAATGTTGGGGAGCAGTTGGGCGAGTGATTTAAGGGCACAGTTATAGGCCCCACAACAACCAAGTTTCAAAAACCCCTGATGAATCTGATGGAGTAGATAGAATTAATAGTAAAAAACTGGCAGTTACTATTTCCCTAGAAATTTTGGCATGAAAAGCATGCTGCAACCAGTTCATCAATACGCCGCACTCCCAACCACTATTTTCAGTGAAACACGGGGTGCATGTTTTCCTGGATATACAACAAACGGCACTTAAAGAGAAGTTTTGTGGAGATGTACACACACATTTCCCAAATGCAGTGTACATTGCACCACACTCCATGCCTCGCAGTTGGCTGGATCTTGGTTTCAAAAACAGAAATTTGGTGGATGAAGCTGCAAAAGTGCGAGTAGTAGTGGACCTCCCAGATGGTTAATGGGTAGTTGAAATGAAGCACACCTGCTGGAATAAATCAAACCAAATTGTCATAACTTTTGACTTTCTACCTACTACAGTCAAGCGCACCATGCTGGAGTACAACCTGAAGGCTGGGCTCACCGAATATGGGGAAATCCAATCCTTAGAGATGCAGCACTTTATGCTCATGCCAGACCTAGTCACAGGCAAAGCGATTACTGTTCTCACCCATCCTCAGGGATAGTGGAAGATTTAACCCAAATCCCTCATACTTCTTTTGTAGAAATCAATGGGCAAGACACCCGCCCATTCAGGGTCACCGTGTATATCGCGCCACCTACCTGCATTTACTGTTACGCTTTTGGCCATAAGGCCCATATCTGCCCTGCCAAGGAGGGCATTACCCAAATTGAAATCATCTCAGAAGCAATGTGTGGTGCAGACACCCACTATGAACCAGCAGTAGACACTAACGCAGCCTTCCCGTGGGGAGCGTCAGGGTGCTACATTCAAGTAAAACCTGTGTTCCCACAGGAGCGTAAGAAGGCCAAGCAGGACTACAAGGTGGCGTCCAAAGAGGCTGCCAAGACCATTTCTGTGATCCTGCCAGCCCAGCTCCAGGAGGACATTGAGACATTTGTGGCAGAGCTCAGCTCACAAATCCTTCCACAAATTAGATTGGGACGCCTAAGCTGAAGACCCAATGGCTGAGTAAGTTTCACCCACCAATGCTACCAAGCATCAATTGGAACTGAGTCGCTCAACAATATTCCTGCCAAAATTCCACCTTCATGCGATGGTGCACTGCAAGTGCACACAACACCAAAAATTAGTCCCGCAGTGGGGAAAAAGCAAAAGGCAAAAGCAAAGTGAACCCCACAGCTAAAGCTTCCCATGCCAAACCATATTCCATAGCACTGAATACCCGCGCTGCCATACAGTGATGTGCTGAGAACGAGAAGGCTGAAGGGCATGGGTGCCCTTCCCCTTACATTTAAGGTGCAATGGGGGAGCCTTTACTTTAGGGACGTTGAACATCACTGGAATCAAAGCCTCGCCATCCCAGGCTAGGAAACTGAGTTTTTTTTAAAATAATCTACCCATCGACATACTGGCCATTAAGGAAACCCACTGTCCATGTGGTGCAGAGGAAGCATGGGCAACCATGATCCTCCCTTCCCTCTTCTTTTGGTCAAATCACTGTGGGGTGCTGTTTCAAGTGAACCATAGTTTTAAAATTACTTTGTCAACTTTGTACCTCGACGGCTGAATCCTTGTAGTCACCTTTTTATGGGATGACAAAGTACATACTGTCATAAACATTTACGCCCCAACCTGTGCATGAGATTGTCAGGAATTCTTCTCGGCCATCAATTCTCTTCTGCTACCCCCTGACCCATTTGTTATTGGTGACATGAACTGCTGGACAAACCCAACCACAGACCACTAACCTCGATGCCTACACCCCCACAGGGGAACGTTGAGCTTTGCGTTTAAAAGCCACCCTAGGGCTGTTCAATACTCTGCCACATCATGCATCGCTACTCACTAACATGTCTCTCCCCCATGTGCACAACGGCCAGCTAAGGTCCATGACCCGCATTGACCTTATTCTCACACCATTGAAATTTCAATCCCAAATTTCCCACTTTACCACGACAAAAATCGATTTATCCAACCACAGAATGGTATAGGTTTCCTTCCGTTTGTCCAATCCAGTGGCCCAGGTGCTGAAGTGGTGCAAGCTTCGCCCCACTGAGATCACGTCACCAAGGTTTTCCTTGTGGGTGGAAACATGACCTCAGCTCTGGAGTTTACCACACCGTTATGTGCAGACCCAATCTCCACCTGGTCAACCTTCAAAGCGAACACAACCCATCAGACTCGCCACCTCTCATTACATCACATGCAGGCTGCCTCAGCAGTTATTTTGCGCATGCTGGAAGAAGTGGACCACCTGGAGTCTAACGTCCCTGCTGCAAGCTACAGCTCAACTTGGGGTTGCAAGTGGGCAGAAGTGTTTGCTTGCCTCAATGCACTGGTAAGATAACACAAGCATCAGGTTTGTGTTCAGTATAAAGCAAAGCATATAACAGTGGGCAATATATGTTCTGCTTACTTTTTTCAATATTTCTTTGCACCATGCCAGAGCTCAGCCTGCACACAGGTGCGAAGGTCAGACCAATCCATTGCAGATACGCCAGCTGAAGTAGAGATCAAAATACATAACTATCTGACTTGTATAAATCCGATCCAGTTCTGTAGGCCAAAATGGACAATTTTCTCGAAAGTGCAAATATCTGCACCATTTCCCATTTTCTGGAGTTAATGAATTTGATTACTTGGGACAAATTCTGGTCTGCCGTTTGTGGTGCACCAAACAGGAAATGCCCAGGCCCAGATGGCATCCCTTATGAGCTCAATAAGAAGTATTTTGAAAAAAATTTCTCCTTGCTGCTTGCCTCTATGAACCAATGTTTTATGGAAATGCGCCTCCTTCCCGGAGGGCAAGAGGCCATCGTGATAACGTTGTATAAGAAAGGGATAAGCTAAACTTGGCCAACTGGCTCCCCATTTCATCTACTAACACAGACACAAAATCTTTTACTAAAATCATGGCAAACCGCCAAGGGGTAGTTGCCTCTTCTCTCATTTCCCCTGAACAAATTGGTTTCATCCCCAGAAGGTCGATTTGGGATAACGTGCACTCTGTGGCTAATGTGTGTCAGTCCACAGCCTCTGGGGCACTTGTATTCTTGGACCAACAAAAGGCCTATGATAGAGTAAACTGGGATTACCTAAGAGCCTGCCTCCACAAGTTCCACCTCCCCTTTTTTCATTAATTGGGAGATGTTGCTCACGGGATCCGCCACAATGGCTGTGCGTGGTCCTGGCTTCCTCACGAATGTAGTCCGCCCTCAAAGGGGCCTAAACCAATGGGACCCTCTTAGCCCACTCATGTATAACTTCAGCCTTGACCCACTACTTTATAATGTGAATGTCCGCCTTACTGGTGTCCATATGCAAGGCCAAGCACCAGTCAAGATATTGGCGCTTGCTGATGATTGTGTGGTTGGGGTGTCTAACAATCATGATGCACGAGCGCTTGAAGCTTCTATTTAGGTTTACTCCAGGGTAAGTAATGTTTTACTTAACGCCTCCAAAACCGAAAATGCTCTCCTTGGTAAGTATCAAGCCCGCTGGGCCCCAGCGCCCGTTTTCTTCCTTCTTATCCACTTGCTCACAGGATCGTTTGCCCTGACCACCCCACACCACCCGCTTGTGCTCCCCTTTGTGCCAAGCCCCGCCGTTGGCCCTGTCCGCCATTAAGGAAATGTGGCTGTAGGGAGGGTACGCCTCAACGGTGATGGACAGCCATAATTAGACAACATTATGAAATGCATAGCTTCCCTCAAAGCCCTCCAGACCTCCCTTACAGGCAGGGTAGTGCTAGCAAACTCTATGCTCCTTTCTAAAGTTAATTTTGGGGCCCACGCCATCGTTTTTTCCCCTTGTTCCTTCAAGTCATTATACGCCCTTCTGCAAGGGTGGCTTTGGTTAAGCCGCCCACCGCCGGTGCAACTGGATGTCATGGTTGGCCCTCGCCATAGTGGTGGTATGGGCCTGATCAACTTTGAGGCCCATGCTGCCAAAATTCTTGGCACCTGGATCGCTGCCGTCACCAACCCTATGATCTCAGCCCAGCACTGGTCCCGCATGGTCCACTCCAACTTCTCCCACGCCCTGGGCCTCAGCAATCCTACCCACCTACTCTCTCTGTTAAAATATCTCGCCTCACATTCTTCTGCTGCGGGTCCACATGGGACGTCACTCAGCTTCAAAAGGATCCTCATCTTCATGCGGAGTGCTGAGTGGATAATTAACATCTGTGGGCATACCGCCCAGAGAGGGCGCCCTACTACTCAGTTCACCCAGGAAGTACAAGGCCTACCCATTTTGAACGGAGTGATATCCATGAGGCCCCCTACCATAGCCAGGGTGGACTACCTGGACATGGTGGACATCCCCTACTCCCTAGATACCCAGAAAGCCATATAGAAGTACGCCCACAACTCTCTTCTGCAGCCACATATTTGTTCCCATGTGTAGCGCTGCTTGAGATGGGTATACCATACTGCAGAGTGCTCTAACGCTTTGCACTCATCTTGAGTCGTGTGTGGCCAGTATGGAACGTTGTTTCACCGCCTGGAAGTGTGCCCTCCCTCAAAAGCGATAAGGCGTGAGGTACAGCGTCTATTTCGCCAGGATTAGGCACAGCCCTTCAGCCTGTCTCAGGAAAGATTTGCTTTGTCCATGGTTTCCCCTCTCCTACCTTCCCTCCTTGTTTCAGTAGTTGCAATCACTATGTAGACTATCCATACCGCTGTCTTAGATGCTATCTCAGGCTCCACTCCCACCCTCCAGGAAGCTCTACGCCAGTTCCAGTCGCACCTTGTGGACCACTTTCAAGCGCGGATGTTTGGGTACCTCCAACTCAACACCGCCAGATGGTCTCATCCTGGTTCCCAGTTTGGTTCATTACTTCAGACCCCTTCCTACATACGTGCTCAATAGTGGCGCAAGCCCCTACACACGTAACCCCCTTCCTTCTCTTGGCGTTCCCGCTGGCAACAGGAGATAGCGTTTGCTTCTCTGGGGGGCCTCCTCTCGCTGAAGTTTGTTTCGTTAGTTTAGTATTTATCAGAAGTGTCCATCCCCTGGTTGGCCTTCCCCAAATAAGATCTAGACCATATTATTTAATAACAAACTTGACTCATGGAGCTTTCAGTGTGTAGTTTTGTTAGACTTTGGCAATTTACAAGCTATATTAAAAACAAGATCCTGATTACAATAGCAGTCTCCCAATGATATGATTCTCCAAATTTAATGTGCCTATTGATGCAGAAAATTGATAACTTAATAGCACCATAGAATTACCAGTCATTCTCATATTAATTGGACTACAGGCCGCTAAACATTAGCCTTAAGTTAAATTACATCATAATGACAATTAGCTTATTAGAGCTGAGGCCCTGATGAGTGGCGGAAGAACACAAGAATAGTTCTATTGCTGACACGTTCCAGTGCAATGCAGAATAGTTTATAATACATAATATAATTAAAATGTTACAAACATTAGGCCAAAGTGGTAAAGAAACTAAATTATTAGGGAATTGAGAGTTGCAACAGCATATTTAGGGATCAGATCCTCATTTATAATAATCAGTAATTGGAGGCGCTTAAGCAAAAGTAAACAGATAGTGATTTAGTACACCTTGACAATTACATATAAAAATTTTGGCTGCTGCCTGGAAGTCCATAGCAAGTTAGTCCTATAAATTATCATTGGCAGTGACGCCAAAATGATCAAAGCTCTGTGTCCGCAGTAAAAAATATAAATTTAGTAAAGAAAAAGTAATTAAATGTTCATCCCAAAACAGCTTCAAAACCTTCCTCCACATTCTTAAACTTCAAGAATGAGTGGGAGAGTTATATTAGGTTAAATAAAACCTATGCCCATAGGGCATAGACTTTTCTGGTTTCTTTAAAACAACTTAGACCTTATTAATAAGTTATTCCTTAATGGGATCCTCAAAGTGTAGGCATCCATGGGTGACTTCTCATTGATCTCGAAGGGTCTTTTCCACCTTGCTCCAATTTTCAGGCCTTCCTAACCATGGATATCATGATTAATACCAATTTTCCTCTAAAAAAGCTAGTTTAGGTTCTTCAATTCTCATTATCATGCTTCCTAGACTTTTTCCTAAAGCTAATGTGTTAGAGTAAGCTTCAATTGTAGAATTATTAATGTCTGCGTGAGCCTTTCTAGATATTAGTTGGAACTCATGCTCTTTTATTTGACACAAGATAAAAAATAAGGGGTATAGCAGGATTCTTCCCACTTTGTAACTGGAATGATGATAGCCCCATTTCTAAATAAATGTGCGACATTATAACCAAAAATAGCAGTCAGCATTAAGAGTTCTAACTTTTCTCCTTAGAGGTGATAACCTTATGTAGAATACTACTAAGAGTACCCGTTTACTTTTTATATGGTGCAGTTAGACTTGGGGCAATAGGGCTTAACAATACCATTTATATGACTGTTGGTTTATCAGTTCTTGTCACTGTTAGCCGAGGTTTTAATGGGGCTTAAAGCTGTTAAATTAGTGGAGCATTTAAAGAAGATGAATATTGGGATAATCAGGCTTTTTATAAAATTAGAAGGACTCAATAACATAAGGAAAGTTGAGACGCGTTGCTGAGAAGACCCATGGTACCTATGATCATAGTTTCCAAGACACTCCAGATCTACTGCCTGATTGAAAGCCTTTATTTTTCTCCATTGATATTGTCCTTGTGACCACATTATTGTAGTCATCATTCTGTGTTGTGAATAGATCTGAAGGCCAATTTAGAAGGTATCTTCATCATTTTATGTGAACGTGACTATTCCTGATTCAACTTCCTAAGCGCGCCTTTAATAGCAGGCTCTTATCAAAAGGGTTAGATAGTTTGCAACCAATATCTGATTTGAGAGTAGGAATCTCAATTTGTTAATTCCCTCAAATTCTGAAAACGCACCCCTCAAACATTCTTTCATAGGTGAACATATGGTCATAGAAATTTTCCATGAATCATTTTACCACCATTCCATGGGTCACGTTGGCAATTGAGTACTTTAAATTCACTTTCTGTATGACATAGTAGGGCACTGACCAAATGACATTGAGCTTGTTCAGCTGACCCCAGGTCATTGGTGATAGAATAGGACTAGTAATAATAGTTATTAAGGTGAGCAAGGAGGGTCAGCTACCATTGTTGTGGGACATCTCCTTGATATTAGTTGAGATATTTCCTTGGGTGTTAAGGTCTTAAAGTCAGATAAATTTTGTCCTCTAGGGCCCTTATAGTTAGTTTGGAGCTCTTAGGTACTGAAGAGCCTATCAAGGGTTGTATACTACCTGTAAGTCAAGGAATATGCCCAATTAGGGCTTTGAAAGGAGAAATTTTGATTCTTTATTTGGAAAATATAAGATAAGCTAGTGTTGCGCAGGACAGATAGCAGTCCAGTGCATAGAATCTGAGGCAGTCAACTCCTGTAAAACATATACTGGGGCCCTATTAGCCCGTTCTACTGCCTCATTGGTAGATGGGCTATTAAGGACAGTAAAAAAATTTAGTGCAAATAGTGAAGCTGAATCTTGGATCACCTGCGAGGTAAAATTGAGTCCATTTTCTAAAAAATAGGGTTTGTGGAGATCCATGTTTAGTGAAAATGGACTTAAAGAGAAAAAAAGCTTTAGCCTTCACAGTTGCATATGGAACAGAAATAACTTGACCTATTTTGTCAAGTGGTATATGGCTAAAAGGTCATGCTTATGCCCAAGCAAATTTGTGGGCAAGGGGCTCGCTACATTTATAATGACATCATTGAAGTGGTTTGACAGAGTCACCACTTGTTGTTGATACCAAGGGCTGGCCTAATCTTGTGTATGAAAAGTTTAAAAGGCCTCTGATACTCCTTGGATGGTAATAAACATCCAATCCCAATATCTGGCGTTTTCTTTACCACTAGTTAGTCTTCTTCATAGTTCATATTCCACAGTTGAATGTCCTTCAAGGGTAACCTTTGGTAAATGAAGAAGGAACATGTGGGAAAGGCACTTTCTTTTGAATTTCTTGTATAGCATCTCCTCTTTTAATTTGTGCCTTTAACCATTACTCATTTTAACTTGAGTCTCCAAGGGTCTAATTCCCACAACAGGGACAACCAATTTCATTGTATAATTAATCTTCCTCAGGAATTAAGGAAGCTAGCACTGACATCTTTAAGAGCCCGTTGACACTTTGATAATTATCCCCAATGCTCTGAATAATGGTAAAGTTATAATTCTACAATAAGACCACACATATGCTAATCATCTTTTGGGGTCCTTCATTTGTTGTAACCATTTAAAAAAACCTGATTGGTAATGACTGTAAAGCAAGTTTCATATATATATATATATATGGGTAAAAGTGCTATATCACCAGTAGCACTGCAGGAATCTGTTAACTCTGTAACATTATAGTTTCATTTGACCTACTCAAAGTCTTACTATAATACGCCACAGGTGATTGAATTATTTTCATAATGTTGTGTTAATATAGCTCAACTGGCACATCGCTGACGTCAGTGAAAAACAATAATATCCAATAAAATTGTGGAAACATTAGTATGGGCTTCTATTGAAAGCAGTTCCTAATATATTGAAGTTCTGTTCCTGCTCAGGCCGCCACTCAAGGGTTAATAATTTGCAGAGGATACATGAGATAATTTTTAAGATTTGCAAACTAAAGAGCAGACTGGCGATAGTAAAATACCATGCTAGTAATATTTTATTCTTTCCTGAGGCTCTGGGAGTGTGGCATCCTCATGATGGATACAACTTTGTCAGTAATGGATTAGTAATTTGATTTGGGACCTTGTGCCCTAGGAATTTCATTTCAAATTAGAAGAAGCCTTTTTGAGAATTTGAGCTTGAAGGAGGCTTTTTAAGACAGATTAAAGATTTCTTAGAGATGCCTCAGGTGGCAGTTGAAGGTTTTTTGAAAATACATTGATGCTTTTGAGGCAGACATGAACACAGGACAAATTCAAATCTCCAAGGTCTCTATCCTTGGCGCATTAGAATGTGGTAACGTGTTACAAAGGCCTTGAGGAATCATGATATGCTCAAATTGTACTTCATTAGCAAGCAGCGAGACTTTAATCAATAGCTGAGTACCAAATTTACTTTCCATTACCGCTGTCAAGAACCATAGTCAAAAGATTGGGACCTGAAAAGCAAATGGAGTGAGTCATTAATATGGGGCAATGAGTATCATTATTTTTGTAATTTAGTTAAGTCTTATGTAGTCAAGAACACCATATGGCTACAATCTTTATTCCAAACTAACAAAGAGGACAAGCTCATGGGCTACAGGAAGGCACTAGAAAATCAGTTTTTCAGTAATTGCATGAGCTAACAATTACTTGATCTTCAAAACCTTGCTATTTCTTATATGGATAGAATTAAATAGGTTTTGCTTATCCAGTCTGGACTTGATGCAGTAAGCCCTTCATTTTTCCAAAATCATTTTTGTATGACAAGAAAAGTTCATAGTATTCCTCTAGAAACTGCTCAACTTGTTCCATTGCTCAATGTTAGATTGCTTTCAAATAGAGACACTACAAAGGCTACCAATAGAGGAGGTTTTAGTCTAAAATTATGTAGACTAAAAAACATTTTGCATACCAATTTACATTTCTACATTAAGTAAGCGAACATTTGGGGCTTTAGTATTGGGCCCCACGGTCCTAGATTTACTGGTTAAGTTTGCCAGCAACAATAATATGGACCCAGGAGAAGAAGGAACTTAAATCTAGTGGCAGAACAGGACTTCATTGACGGATGGGACGCCCACGCCTTACATCTCTTGTAATTGTCCTGTAAGGATACTGTCATCTGCCCTATAGTCACCAATATTGGACAAGGGTGGTATCATAGTCAGTTTTGATATCAAGATGAATATCCTTCCTTCAGTATAATACAGGAGGTGGTATACGCACCCAAGAGCCCCTAATAAGGTATCTAATTCTACCATATCAGTCTTCATTTCCAAAAGACAGGCCCAATCATCAATCACCAAACTGGCTATGAGAGGTCTCAAAGTATAGTAGGACCATATGTCTTAATAGGGATAAGACTACCATTATTAGGATGACGGTGGAGAAGAAGCGGAGAAACTGGTCATTATAAGGAGTCATAAATGTGGTTATCCAGGCGACTGCTGAGGTCTTCAATGACAACTTGCAAAAATGGATAGGTTAGAATGAGTCAGCTTCAATGAATCAAGCACATTGTGGTCCTGCCATGTCATACTCCATTTAGTGGGGTAAATCATGAGCTATTCTAATGCGTTTATCTATTTTGATAGAATGATATACACTGGTTATCCACTTTCAATAATGGCTAAAACAGTAACCTTTTTTGAACCCAAACAGCAACTCATGATCATAAGCTCCTAAATTGAGGGCCATGATAAGAAACACAAGAAATTTTATCATAAAAAAGTAATTAGTATTTGGTTATTTGTTATCAATTAAATTTTCAATTGTCTCCCCTATGTACAATAATATCAAACTTGGCAGGTCTCTTCTAAAAGTTTTTAGAAGGTACAGGGATGCCTGCATGGAGCGCTCTGTCCTTCATGCTGACTTTCCTTTATATGGCCTCCAAATTAAGTTTTTCTAACAGTTCTTAGCGTTATGGCGGAATCCGTTAGGTAAGTCATTGAGATTTAAGATTCTTCTGGTTCTTTTTGACGTGACTATAATGCCAGCAGTGGAGGTTGAGTATGAGGTCAACAGACTCAAGGTTGAAGCTGGAAATTTTTTTGCGCTTTGTTAAATTCTTTGATGAAAAGTAAGATACTCTTGCGCCCAATTATATGTAGTTGACTCAGGTTAAGTTCTCAAGCTAGAGACCACATAGGCTATATTGTTTCCATTATACTTGTTTTTGTCAACTAAAGTCTGTGATTGAGCAAAGAACCTACTGAGGGAACTCAATTGGAATTTCTCCTTTATTATGATGGATAGCCATGAATGGCTAATTCTGATTTTCTAAGCTCTAATTACTACCAGATTACTGAATTAGGGCAGTATATATGTGATCTCAGGTTGACAATTTTTAAAATGAGTAGTCATAATCTTACAAACCGTGCTTTTCATCAAAAGGGTTATGCTTCACTTTTAGACTATCTAGTGCTTCCTCAATAAAACTCTTATATACATACAAAGGATAGGTGAGGCTCTCTATATCTGAAGTGATTTATCCTTGAAACTAGTTTTAAGTTAATTAAAATAGGGGTAGACTGTTTAGATGGCAGTGTAGGTGCAGGCTCAGAAATTTCAGTTTACAGTGTTAGGGAACCTGTTGATCCAATCGTATACTCAATCCTTAATTCCTCTTAAATCTTCCCCCAGTGGTGATTTAAGAGGCGACGGAGGCCTTGCAGACTTTTAGTTTCTTCAGATCCTGTAGTTCAGCACGTTAGAGTAGAAGCTAGCTTCCACAATCGCATATACAGGTCTTAAAACTGCGGCAAGTTTGTTCATGTTGAAGTATAGGATTGTTAATGAGCTTAGCAAACTCACTTAAATCTCCATCTTGACTAACAGGTCATTGATTAAGACTATGGGTTTATGTGGGCCCCATCTTTACAGTGCTTGCCACATTGAGCTATAATTCATCTGATTAGTAGGGATACAATTGCAGCTTATAAGTCTTGTTTTTTACAATTTTCCTGGATTGCCAGGAGTCATAACCACAGAGCCGGATGGTTTTTGGTTTCCACGGGGATCTTCTGGACATTCTGGCTCCTCAGTCCCAGGAGCATTATCAAGAAATGCTATTTCTTGATACTTTGTTTTAACACCTTGAGGAGGGCCTTGATTTGGTCAAGACAGAGTTTCTAGGAGTATTAAAGGAGTAGTATATCATGACAAAACTATTCATTAAGGTAGCCAGAGATCCCGTATTCTAATAGTGAGCTGTCCATGAACTTCATTTATAAATCAGTGATTAGCTACAGTGACTTTTGGGAAACCTTATGAGATGCTCAAGCTCTCTTTTGGGCTCAGGAATCAACAGCTCTTCAGAATAGTACTAGCCTGATTGAGAGTGCTAAACATTTTATTAAAATGTTAACTCCTGCTGATCGGTGTTTTTAAATCTGATAATCAGAAATTCAATGGCGAAATGCTCAATGTTATTAGTAATCAAATAAGAAAAATCTTATCTCTTTGAGGCACGTTAATAATTAAAGAGTTATATTAAAAATCTTCTATAGGTGTGTCTAATCGTAAAAAAACCTATTAATTGTTCTGAGTCTCTTTTTATTTCGACTTAATATATCAAAATTTCATCAATTACCTAGGCTAAACTACCTCCAAGAAGTCGCTAGTGCCAGAAATCTATTAGCTTTTTATCCTTCATAACACTTTTTCTTCCTATTTCTGTAAGAAATCACAATACTGGTGATTTCTGCTAGAACTTTACAAAGTCTGTCTTATATAAATATATTTTCACAAAGAAATTAATATTTTTAGTGCTAAGTTCCTTGTCAAAGAAATCAATGAGTAAAATACAATGTATAAATACAAACTATCAGAGATTATTTTACCTAACATTTATGATCTTCATTTCCATAATACCATCAATTTGAGCATTGATGACCCTGAAAATTTAGTTTATTAAATAAAACTTCAGGTTTTTCTATGCAACTATAGGATTAACTGATGGGGCTATTCAGCTGGGTGGACAATCAAATTGATCCTGAGCTTTTAAGTGTTTCAGCTAATATGATGCATCTAAATGCCTCTGATGTTCTAGCAATTACTGAAGCTAGGCTGGCTCAGATGTAGCAGTATCACAGGCAGTGCATGAATCCAGGCTATCATCACTTGCTACAAATTTTGGGGTTACATCACCTCAATATTCAAAACCAGTTGACTGCGGCTCAACAATTTCACTCTCAGTTGGTCAATTCCTATGATACTGCTTCTAAATTTTTGGTCTTAAAAACGTGAAGCCATAACTGTTAATTTGAGACTGAATGACAAATTGCATAACCAAAGTAGTATATTTGACCAAGGCGTTATAGGTTATTTATGGCAAGAAGTAGCCTAGCAGTATACTGAAGCTTCTACCACAACAGGTCACTAATCTTAAGTATGAGTTTTCCGCTCAATTTAATCAACTGAGAAACCTGTATGATGGCTGGCTTTCTGATCTTAGTTATTTACTTATATAATTTGTTCAAGTTATGAATGCTGAACAAGAAGGTCCACCAGGGCTTAGATTTCCTACTGGCCCTTGAAGCTACTATTTCCCCTTCAGCTGTGCTGGGACGTCTGTTGAACGTGTTCCCAATGACTTGCTGGTTCTGATGGTTCACGAGGGCCAGAACTACCATATTCCTTGGTCCTACTAATCAATCTATAATTCTAAAGCACTATATTAGTTGATTTTAAGAGTTCAAGCTTTAGTAACATATTTTAGATAAAATGAAAAAATGTTTAATCATTATTGGCCGCTCACTTGATCTAAATTAGTCATTAGATAATTTATTGGAGGTATTAATAATCTCATCGCCTATGTGAGACTAATTAAACTGATAAAGAAGATCATTCTGCAGTTTTTTAGCTTCAATTAATTAGTTAACCGTTACATGTGGAGGGCTTATTAACAATCAAAAAACTTGTGCATATTAATATAAAGCTTAAACAAAACTTTTTTTACTCTATATCATTACTCAAGGGATTAGATTCTACAGGATGATCTCTACATTTTAAGTCGATAAATTAATTTAGTAACTACTTAATATATAGTCCAAAATCTGAACCCTCAAATTTTGATCCTATACCAGTATCAACTGTTCATGTACTAATAGTAGATCTCATTCTTTTAAAAATACATCTGAAGGTAGCTATGAGCCAGGTGAAGATAACATTGATTACTTTCTGCTTTTCTATGAACGAGCTAAGGAGGAAGCATTTTATAATTAAAAGGCTCAACATATTACTTACTTTCCAAGCCAGATGTCCCAAGAATGTATAGTTCTTCATTTTAGGTTTTATCACCCTGGGCTCAAGTAATAACTGCCCTTATCAGAAAATTTGGAAGTTAACAATATTATCTAAATAAAAACAGGCATTATTAGTAATAGGTTTAACTTAGTAGAGTCATTTTAAAGAGTTTTCCAAGCGTTTTTATCATAGAGCTCAGACTCTTGCTACCTGCTATTGCATTATATTGGAAGATGCTATCTCTGCTGTATTGACTTTTTTTTCCATGCGCACTCAATTGCTCCTTCAAATAAAGTCGTTTAAAGGCGTTTTTTGGTCTGTTCATGATATAAAATAGAGTTATTGAAGATCAAATGATGTGATGCAGCCATCATTGGTTTAAAACCAACAAACCTATATTATAGCAGTACGTCCTAAAACCCACCTGAAATTAGTAGAGATTCTTGTTGTTTTTATTGATTAAGCATTTATATAGAAAGACAATGTTGAAAAACAGTAGGACCTATAAAAAAGGAGTCAGTATAGGGCACAAGAGCCCCTGTATTATCCAAACTTTTTCCTCAACCTGAAGCTTCTAGCTCTTCCAAGGAATGCTATGTGTTATCTGCTCTAGGTGGCATCAGTTTTTCTATATAATTATTTGATAAGGATAATGTTTCTTTTTATCCTTCTGATTTAACTTCTGCCGCTATCTGACCAATAGTGTTTCTATACTTTTGGTTCCACATTTTGGTATTGATATGAATTGGGTAGAAGTGTTAGTTATAAAAATTTAAGTCTTAGCCATTATTGATATTAGTTCACCCATTATTGGGCTTCCATTTTTAAGCTTGATGGTGATATGCCTAATAAGCCTGATAGGCTATACTTGAAGCTAACTAAGCTGCATGACAAGTATCTTTTATATTAAAAGGGTGCCAAGCCACCGAAAATGTCCTGTCAGCTAGAGTAGCCTTCATATGGTAAGTATGGCAAGAATAGATTTATTAAAATAGAGTACCAAAGTGATATATAGAATTAACATTGTAGCTTTATTGTATTATAAATAGAGGTTTTATATTTCGCATTTGACAATATAAACCCCAAAAAGGAAAAGAACTAACATCTAGTACTAAAAAAAGGAAAAAAACTAATTAATTCTAATAAAGAAAATATCTGGAAAGGGCTCTTGGTCAGGTAATACATTCTGGATGGTATAATGCCTTTGTATCATATTCTTAAAAGAGCAAAATTTGTGAGTTGGATACTAAAGTAAGATGAGATTGGTGGTATTTAGGTTGCAAATTTGGCATATTCATATTTCTTTCTCTTTTTCATTTTTTGCTTAATTTTCTACCTTAAGTGGAACCTTAAGTAGTTATTTCTTGAACTTCTGATGATCATTGAACTCAATAATGCAGGTTGTTATCTTAGGGTAACTTAGACTCAGTTTGTCCATTGGAAAATTCCTAGAGTCAATTTTAGCTGTGTCATCTATCAAAATCTCCAGGTAAATTATTAAGGTAATTCCTATAACCCCTTTCTCGTTTAGGCATCAAATTGGCTGTGAAATTTAAATAGTCATTATCTTTCCCATCATGTTTAATATCATGATATCTGACATTACCCCCTTCAATATATTGTCAAGGGATACCAATGCAGGAATGAGCTATGAATGTGGGTGACTGTTACTACAGTTTACAAAGACTTTATTGAATACTCATTTCCAAAATTATTCAAAGTTAAAGCATATGGCCATATCATATGGATAATGTTTTCCTCCTCTAGTGCTAAGATATTGTGATAATATGGATTAAGTCCAAAATCTCAAAGTTGGGTAATAGTTAGCAAGTTGCATTTTCATCTTGAGATTCTCTTGTGACTTTCATGTCTAGATTTGTCATTGCCTCTGATTGAAGTTAATAATTGTCAAAAGTCTCCCTATGCAAAGTGGAATCCTTATAATAGGGGCATATTAACCAACGTTAATAATTGGGACTTAATACTAAAGATGAAAAATGGTCCATAGAGTATAAATTAAGATTTGATTCTATTCTACAAATTTAAAATTACAAATCTGGTTATTATTTATAATTTCCCCAAAGTCAATTAACAATCATTATATTTTTATTCTCTATTACTTTACATAACTCCAAATGCTTTCTGAATCCGCCAATTTAACTAAAAAAGATCTCACTATTTGGTGATCCCCTTATTTTGCCACCTCGTTTAAGATTAACCATGTATGCCAAACAACTTCCCTTTTTGCTGTACCCTACAAAAAAATCTTTACCCAACTCAATACTGATTCTCTACCAAGGTCTACCCACATAATCACATTCACTTATTTATATGTTTCTATGAAAATGATACCTGAAGATCAATAAACCCAGCTGGTTTTACAAGTGGGACAAGATGGTAGTCAAGTCACTTTGAAATATTGAATTACTCCTTGCATTTTCCTATAATGCTAAATTACCTTAAGTTTTACTTTTACTATAAATTGTACTAACTTTTTTTAGATAAAGCTCTTTTTCAACTGAATTTGCTATTTATCTAATAGTTGTTTAAGTAATTATTTTATTCTATTTATTCAAGGCAAGCTGACCAGGGGACAGACATTACCAAAACTAAAAATATACTAAAAAACTAATGTATATACTTGGATCAAACAAAACGCACTAATGAGCAGATTGAGTGAAACGCTTCAAAAACTGACCAACCAGGTGGGCAGCTGAAGCTGCTTATCCCTCCATGGCGGAAGGGGAGGGGGGTTAGGGGGCTCATCCTCAGCAGCCTCTTTGGCAGCAGCTTCTTACTCCTATAGTAGAGTTCATGTCACAGCCGTCAGTAATGGCGTTGGGGCATCTGCGGCATGGGGTTCAATATCTCTGACAATTGGGATTTCATGGAAATTGCCAGCTAGATAAATGGCACTGAGATATTTGGTTAAAACTTTTCAGTTTTGATTCAGGTGTTTGGGAGCTTAACAAACGTGGCAATGTTGCTTTGGGTTATTTTTGCTTTTGGATTTTGTGCTTTAGTTGCCACGTTCTGGATAGAAAAGTTTGCATTTTTGTAATACTGTTAACCAATATTTTGCTTTTTGGAGTTAGGGTTGCGGGGATAACAGGAGGTGGAATTCCTCCTTTGAGTATTGCTACTGATTTAGCGACAGCTTTATGCAGGAGACAACAATCTGGTGTTGCAGCTGCTTTGACTGCACGCTGGTGATCACTGTGGAATGATTTGGCATTTGTCTGTGGGGTATAAAGTCAAGGGGGTAACTGGCGTCCCATTCTGCATTAATGAACCGTTCAATTTGCAAAGATGGTTTTTCAATGCACTTACCTGATTTGTAAATTTCAGCTAATGATACCCATTGCTTTTAGCTGAACTGGATTGAGGAATAAGCGTACAGTTGAGGTTTGGTCGATTCATTTGAGGAAGCATGGGATCAAATTGGGATCCAATCTGATGCTTGATTAAAGAAATTATAATTGCATTGGGATGAGCAGGAGGCTGATTGGTGGCTTCAGGTGAGCTGCAGCAACAGGCTTTGGGAGTGGATGAAGTAGGATTGTGCCCCATACCAGAAATTGTACATGGTGGGCAGCAGATTGGAAGTCGGTGGATGAGTCATCTGATCTGCCTGAAGTGGTTGAGGTGGGGCACTTGCATTTTGAGTGGTCTAATTGAAACATGATGGACAGATCATCTGCTCGCCCTTGACATGGGCCCAAAACAGATTGTCAGGCGCTGAGGGAATAATGGTGCACAGCAGAATTGCCACCACAATTTTATTAAATTCAGGGCTTATTGTGGCATATGCCCGAGGCCCAGCAAGTCGTGTGGCCCCATTTGGGACTACAAACAGTAAAATGGGGTTGGAGCCATAGACTGCCAAACCATCCATCAGCTCCTGATGGAGCACTTCAGGGGGAGGTGGGTGGGCAGGCAAGCAAGCAAGCAAGCAAACTGGACCACCAAAGTGGAGTCCGCTGGTAGCCAAGTCTGGATTATGGGGAGAGGGGTGCCCTGGAATACCAGGGGCACAGTTGCTGCAGTGGCAGCGTCAGCTTTTCAGGTGAAGCTGAGGTTAAAATACCCCTTGTAGGGGCGGAAATCGATAAAGCTGGCGGGTGTCATCATTGCCTGTGCCATTTCAATAATGGCTTAGTCATGGTATGGGAGTAGTTTCCCATATTCAACCCTTAGACTGTAGCGCATGTTGCTCTGGGGGAGCACTAGGGGGCAGCGTGGTACTGCTTAGGTATGAGCAAGGTGGGCGTCTAGGTCCTTGGGCGGAACAAATTGGCCCATAGGTTTAGAATGACTGGGTGAACCAGTCCTAGCGCGTTTTCCTGCCAGACGGAAAATGGCAGGGGGAGTTTCGCTGCTGCCCCATGCTGGAGCAGCCAGCAGAGAATCCGAGGACATCAGAGTGAAACTACTATGGGCAAATTTGATTGTTATATAAGTTCAGGTAATTTTTCTTGATATAGTTATGCTGAGCGGAAAGAGAGTAATTATTTTATTCTAATGTAAATTTCTTATCCAGCGCCACAATCATTTAATCCCTGCCTTCAGAAACTCCAGCTGTTAAAGCCTTATCCCTGGCCATCTAACAATGATCTTATGGACTAATCACCTGAGTGCTTTTTCAAGCTCTTCAGTAATTTCGCTGGTAACTTCACAAGATAACAAAGCTGAAATATCAGTTTTTCTTCTATATAAGATAGTGAAAGGAGAAATTACTAAAAACTGATTAACCTTATCCAGTAAGCTTCAAAGCACTGGGGGAGATAACAGTCCCAGTTTAATGTATTAGTAGTGGCCATTTTGCATAATATTGAGAACAACGTCCCATTTTCTTATTCTACATTCACGTTAGTTGATAATTTGTAAAGAGTTGAGGATAGTTGTTGAGTTAAAATGCTCAAGAGATGATTACCACAACAATTTGACTTAAAGTTTTCTCATTATCACATAGCGAGCCTGTGGGTAGCCATGTCTATTAAATATATCTTGATATAAAAATTTAGCATTAGCTTTATTAGTTTGTGTGGGAATGGTAATTGGTTCAACCTTTATTGTGAAATTTCAATTCCTACAAGGAAATATTTGATTCTTTCCTGTAGATTCTGTAAATTGACCTATGACGTCTAACTGATGGTGTGGAACAGCTACTGAGAGGTAATTGCTGATACTTGAACTTATTCTTAAGTGGCTTCTGCTTTTTACAAGTAATACACGTGTCTAAGACTTCCACTTCAGAGACTAGCACTCATTCTTTAGTTTTTGTGTGCCCGTTAGGGCACACATTGCAGGAAACTTAGCTGGATGAAACCCAGGGTACTGCCCCCCGCCGCACTGGGGCTGTGAAAATCTAAGCACCACTGAAGTTGGCCCAACCACAAACCAGTACTCTTTCACTCTCAATAGTAGCAATCTTGAATCCATTTCCAGGTTTTTCTGGATCTTCCATGTCATAGAGTATTGTGAGCTCTATTACTAGTATCCATTATAAAGGTTGTAATTAAAGGTAGCCATTAAAATCTAGCTTTCTTATAAAGTAATTCATTAAGCGTTTCATATATTTGAGCGTGTCATTTTATCTTCTGAACTGGTTCATCTTTATCCTCCCAAGAGTCTGGCTTAATGAGTAGGTCGTGTAACCGTTCAGATTCACTATATTGTGATTATAGTAGGCAATATAGTCATTTTATCTACATTCATGTGCTTGAATACAGCTTGGTGGAAAATTTTCATGTCATAGTTCTGATGCTTTGAAGCCCTGAAGGCTAGTAATCCATCAGATCTTTCATGTTTTGCAGCCACTTTAAAGAAGAGTTTTCTTTCACAAATGTAAAGTTTGTACCATACAATAAGGGCCAGAAATGTTTCACCTCCAAGAGAACAGCTAAGCACTCCTTCATAGTGATGCCATAATTTCACTCATCTTTGGAAATCGTTTTAAGATATATTATCAGGTGGTCAATGCCACCCTCATCCAGTTGATCAAAAATGGCGCCTACAGCTAATACAGAGGTGTTGGTAAATAGGACGAATGGCCTTCCATAGTCCAGATGTCATAAGATAGGTCGTCTTTTCAACAAATTATTCTTTGATTTAAATAAAGTTTGTTGCCTACTCCCCATATCAAATGGTTGTTTTTGGCAAGCAGCGGACAGAGGTTTGATAAGTTGAGCAAAATTTAGGGATATAATGATAGTACTATCCCATCATTCCTAAGAATACTTGAATGTCTAGTTTCTATTTAACTCAGGGATCTTAGAGAAAGCTTCAAACTTAAAGTGAAAGAGTGATTTCTTACTGTTATAAGGCAAGTCCTAAATAATTCCAGATCCTGTTGGAAAAAGGTACACTTTGCAGGCTTTAACTTGATGTGATTTCTCTCAGTCTTTAGAAAACTGACTTGAAATGATCTAGATAATTAATTAAGGTCTTGAAGAATACCACTATTTAATCTAGGTAAATGATCACACAATTGAGTTTAAGATCTTGCATGATGTGATCCATCGCCCCTTAGCATGAGGTGGGAGCGTTGCATAATCCCTGTGGGAGTCGAGTATATTGAATAATCCTTCCATGCATATCAACGTGAATTTTTTTTGGTCTTCAAACGAAAAATCCATCTTTTGATAACCTCTAGCATGGTCTATTGTAAAGAAATAATTAGAGCTATATAATTTGGGACAGGGAATCATCAATCCGTGGAATTAGATAGCTGTACTACTTAATGAGGCTGTTTAGCTTCCTGTAATCAATCACTATTCTGTGACCATCGTTCTTCTTCTTTATAAGTAACAGAAGGGATTACTATAGACTCTGGAAGGCACAAGTGAGCCGGCATCTAACAATTTCCTGAGCTCGCCTTATGTATTGCTCCTCTAACTTCAACTTCCTATATGGCAATGATAAGTAGAGGTTGAGTCTCCTACTTCGATACTTTGAGTCCAGGCTCTCATGTGACCATAATCAACATCTAACGTGAAAAACATCCTGAAAGTCTTCAAGTAATTTGTGCACTTTCTCAAGTTCCTCCTTATCTAATTTATCAGATATTTGGACTTAGAGGATATTGCAGATCATATTGTTGGCGGGTAGGCCAAAATCAATTTGAGAACCAATGGGTGTTTTGTTGATTTCTCATTAATGAAAGGTAATTGACCTTTCATTAATCTATTGATGTTTCTTGACTAGGATACTTTTATTGTTTGGATTTCCAATTAATAGCTCAATAGGCTGCTGATAAGCTGGATTGAGGACTTCTGGTAAAACTCTTGGTTCAAACTTACTTATTCCATCAACACTAGTAATATGTTGCAAGCAGTTTGGGTATTTTTAGGGTTATGTTGGTGAAAACCCCATTTTTATGTTCTCCTGGTTTATTTTTTACATCCTCAGTGGCATAAAATGATATGCCCTCTGTTGCATCAACTGAGTTAAGAAGATTTTTCATGTTTTTTTCCAGGGGTAGAATATTTCAAAGGTAAAGAGGAAACAGGGTAATTGACCATACAATAGTAATACATTCTGCTGAAGTCTTTATCATCCAGTAAAAAGGCAACTTCATAATTTAGGAGTGATAGGTGTTCTTCTTTCAGATTTTAGCTCTTCATCTTATCATGGGATGCATCCTAATGGGTATTTATTCTGGTTGTTGTCTATGGCAACATTGGTGCTGAGAAAACTGATCTACCAACACATATTGGCAGAGATGAGTATGCACTATCACCTTGGTGTTATTCAGACCAGCGGTGCCGTACTCTTGAGTGTATTCAAGGTCTGGAGCAAGATTGATTTTCTTGATTAGTCAGGATGAAACAACATTGATGGAAGATCCTTTGTCCAAGATAGCCATAACCGGGACCTTTTGCATTACCAATTCCATTTTGGTAATGTTTCGATAAACCTTGGTGTAAGGGCTAGACTCTTCTTTGAGGCGGAACGTCGTATCAGGCTTAAGGACAGTCTATGGATACTTCTTCTTGATCTTCAGAAGAATATGGACACTTGAGATGGGTCAGATCAACAAGGCGAGGTACTGATTAGCATCACAGGATGTAACAACTATACCAGAATACCCAATAACCTGACTGAAGTAAGTGCCTTCAGGAACCTGGGATTAGAATATTCTCAGCATTCAGACAGTTTGGAATGGCAAGCTCAGAAGAAAATTATAATGTAATAAACTTTATCATCATATTCCCCTTCAGATTGTCATTAGGTTCATTTTCATCAAAAGTGAGATGAATAATTGGAAATGTTTTGATTTCAGGTATTTTGAGATAGTTAATTCTAAGGTACCTGACCCTAATCAGACCTTTCTTTTCCCTGCTCAGCAAGGGCAGATCTCTTTTTTAAAACACATTTCCTTAATATTAATATTCTTCTTACAGTAGTTGCATCTTAGAGTTCCTCATTCTTAGGATTTAAAACCACCGTGATATAGCTCTGGGTTTTTTAAAGGCCTTTATTGAGGTATATGGCTTGTGTATGTCAACTACATCGTGTAGGGCTTATTTAACGTCTAAAAAAGATTTGAAGCTTTGTTATACGGATGTGACATGCTTGGCTAGGTCAGGGTTACTGTATAAACCAGCAACGACAGCAGCTACGGCATAGTAAGGTAAGCATCTTAGAGGTCAACAGCGTTTGGGCCTTTATATAAAAGTAATCAGAGAATTCATCAAGGGTTTCATTTCAGTGTAGTACAATTCTCATGGAGCCAATTACTCTTCATACATAAGCTCTTTTTTTAGTACTAGATGGTCCCAACCCAAGGGTGGCATACATAAGCTCTTCTTTGACCCAAATTCTTTGATTAACGCATTTTGACTTCTCTCCTGGTATACAGATTGTCTATATGAGGCTTCATAGCCTCATTAGATTTATGGCTTTAACAAGACAAGATACACAGTGCATTCAAAAAGTTCTGGGACTAACGTTTTAAAGACACAACTTTACAAATAAATAAACTTTCTTTTATCATAATTTAACATACAACACTTCCCTCTCTATACATATTTATATTGCTAAAACAATTGTTAAAAGGTATGCACATAGTTCCTATTTTGTATAACCATGTCTAAACCAGCTGTCACATTCTTCTGAATTGTCTCTACTTTATCAAAAGGATGAACCTTCAGTGCCACCTTCAGATTAGAGAACAGAAAGAAGTCAGACAGAGACAAATCTGGTGAATAGGGTGGATAATTATAATCTGAGGGTGGCTCTGAAGGTTCATTCTTTTTATAAAGTAGAGACAATTCAGAAGAATGTGACAGCTGGTTTAAACATGGTTATACATGATAGAAACTATGTGCATACCTTTTAACAATTGTTTTAGCAATATAAATATGTATAGAGAGGGAAGTGTTGTATGTTAAATTATGATAAAAGAAAGTTTATTTATTTGTAAAGTTGTGTCTTTAAAACGTTAGTCCCAGAACTTTTTGAATGCACTGTGTATGATTACCCTTTTGATGATCTGTTACACCTCCCATCACAGCTTCATAGACGTAGAGGAAATATGTAATACTCCTCTTTATAGGCGTAAACTCTTCCTTAAACGTAGTCTTAAAGGTAGTAGCCTCCAAATCTCTTTCTGCTAAGCATCACTTTTCGAAAATCAATTCAGCCTGAAATTTAGCTCTACTAAAGAGATTTACGAAAACTATTAGCAAATATGGCGGGAAACCCCGCAAAAGAACCCGCAGGCTATGCCAAAAGAGCCAGCACCACCCCAAACGAAGCAACCCTCGGTTACTTACCTCAGGGTCAACCAGAATCACCCGCTCTCAAGCAGCAGCCATGAAAGCAGGCACCACCCCCCAACCTGGAGCTACTCCAACTAGCGCCAGTTCACCTGATCGCACTTCTGCAACCTGCACGCCTAACAGCTCTATGTGCGCTGCCTCCCACCAACCCGCTGGGCCCCTTCCAACCAAGGAGGCCATCACTCACGCTGTTTTAATGGCGTCTGCTCAGTTGAATGCAACTCAGCCCATCCAGGCATTCACCTCCCCCATTGTGTCAGCTAATTCATCCCCATCTATTATTGCTGACGCCGTGTTTCTGGCTCCCTCCATGAGGGGCGATACCCAGCTACCTGGCCCCCAAATCCTCAGATGTAAGGTTGGATTAGCCGCTCATTCTGGTTCACTAAGCACCAAATTGGGACAATCTACTCTTCCCAATGAGGATTCAAATGGTTCGGATTTTGGAACTTCAGACCAGTTCCAATCTCACCCGTCCCATTTAAACCCCGTAATTGGCACTTCTCAAGTCGGCACTTTATTGCAATATGCTGAAAACAACCAATTCACCAATCAGCCAATGAGTTTTGCACATGAAATGACAGCAAATACATGGGCTGAATTTACCCACATAGATTGGGATGGTGATGAAACATCGCCCTCCTCCCAGTTGGCTGGAGTTAATTCCAATCTGGTTGGGACTCCACAATTTAGTGAGGCCCAACAATCACCTGTCCCCCAAACCCTCGGATGTAAGGTTGTATTAGCCACACATTCTGGTTCACTAAGCACCAAATTGGGACAATCTACTCTTCCCAATAAGGATTTAAATGGTTCGTATTTTGGAACTTCACACCAGTTCCAATCTCACCCATCCCATTTAAACCCCGTAATTGGCACTTCTCAAGTCGGCACTTTATCTCAATATGCTGAAAACGACCAATTCACCAATCAGTCAATGAGTTTTGCCCACGAAATCACAGCAAATACTCAGGCTGAATTTACCCAAATATATTGGGATGGTGATGAAACATCTCCCTCCTCCCAACTGGCTGGAGTTAATTCCAATCTGGATGGGCCTCCCCAGTTTAGTGAGGCCCAAAAACCGCCCTTAATTTAATATAACCTCAGCAACTGCTGTAACATTCCAGCAACAAGGGAACTCTGCAAACTTGTCCAAACCACCAGCTCACACTCAATCCGCAATTGCAGCCTAAAGCAAACACAAACGTACCAAAGGAGCCACTGGGGCGTGGCAAAAACCTCTGGCACCAACGCTACCCAAAGCTGATCCCCGTGAAGTGGCATTTATTGCTGATGTTAAGAAGAAATGGGCCGAAACTAGAGCGCAAAAAGCTCTACCTCGCTCAACCCTCTCCCACGCAATTCGCCTTTATTATGGGCATAACCCTATTGAATTCTATACAGAGGATTACTTCTCATACTTTGCAGAAATCGCGGAGACATTCCCAATTAACACCACCATCCATGAATCAGTGGATGTCCACTACATCGATGTGGGCTTCACTGAAGCTGCCCTTGCTGACCATGCTGCCACCCTCCAGGTCATTGTTCCACGCGGATCTCTTCGCATCTCCCGCACACGCTCTCACCTGGAGAAAATTTCATGGGTTACTTTTTCCAACCTACCAACGACTGTTGATCTTGAGTCTCTTAAACTGGCACTCCATCGTGGTTTAATGGAGTTTGGGTCTGTTCTTTCAGTGGACTTTAGCGTCCCCTCTTACTATGCTCCCACTCAAAGAGCTCGCACTGCTAGGGCGTCATTCATCCCCTCCCCCACTGTTTCCCGCAACATTGAGGTTATTCCTCGTGTGGCGGTAGTTGGGGCATTCCCTGAGATCTTTTTTGTCGACCCTGATCAGGCGCGCCCCCGGTGTTCATGGTGTAACGCCCTTGGACACTTGTATAGTGGCTGCACAGATCGAAAACAAGCCCTCTTAGCTACCACCCCGGGGCCTAAACCAGGCCTAAAACGATCCCACGTGGCTGCAGCAGCAATTCCACAACCCACACAATGGGTTCCCGTTCAAGACCTGTCCCCTGAGGTCTTACTCCTAGCAGTTGAAACAGCTAACCCCACTATTGGTATGGGATACCTTCGCGCTCATGCCCCCTTCCAATGGGCACCCCCTCCTGTCTCCCAGAGTCAACTCCCTCTCTCACCAAGCGCAAGGCATCTCCCACAGGGTGCCCCTCGTCAGCCACCCCCACTCAGGGCTCCGCGGCATCCCCACTAACCTCCACCAGCGATTTATCGCATCAACCCTCAGCTCCCAATGGAGCTATGCCCACCGCATGGACTGGCAACCCGCGGCCTGCGGTAGAAGTGCCACCTCAAAGAGTCCTACCCCAACCCCACAGTCCATTTCGCGCGGATCCTTTGCAGTGTTGGAGGAAGTGAATATGGACTCAGACTCATCAAATGGGGACACCGCGGAGGTCACCATTGAGCACCCTCAGGTCCTTTCCCTGCAACGGAGCGGGGGCAGCATCTTAGGCTGGCTTACTGGGTCCTCCGCCCCCCACCCTCTCCTTCCCCTCAGAACCCTCGACGCTCCTCACGGATTGCAGCTAATAGTCAATCTAAAGGACTCAAAACTAGCCGCCTCACAGCAGCAGGTTTAAGCGCTGGCAACCCCCAGGACTTTGGAGGGGAACAGCTATGAGTCCCCATGGCAGCACCCTGGCCCTGCAATCCATCAACGCAAATGGGTTGCGGGACTTTAAGCGGAGAGCCCGCCTCCTCCAAAACTTCAGGTCAGCAAAAATTGACATCGCTGCTGTCCAGGAGCCCCATATCCTCCCCACGAACAATCTGCATGGAATGAACAGTTTGGAGGCAACTCCTTCTGGACAAACCATGCCGCCCTTATTGTTTTGAATCCCCGGGTTAAAACCCATTCTTTTTCACAATATCTAGGTGGCCGCCTCATACTGGCCAAACTCGCCACTCCTGACTTCTCCTTCTTCGCTGCAAGCATCTACCTGCCTAATGCAGGTCAGAGCAAAATCGGCTCTTGGAAGAGCTCCTCCAACTCAATCTCCCACGGAATACAGTCCTCTTAGGAGATTTCAACACAACCATAAGTCGCGTCCGTGACTCTTACCCCCTGCAGCAAAGGAACGCCCTGGATCAAGTCGCCTCCAGGATTTCCTTCGCCTGAGCGGCTTTATAGATGCGCTTCCACCCTCCGCGTCTGGCCTAGGTTGCATGACTAGGATCCAGTATGATGGAGGAGCTTTCCAGTCAGCGTCACGCATAGATATGGCACTGATTGGCCCCCTGCTAATTGGCCGCATCTCCTCTCCCATCTCTCGTGACAACCATCTGAGTGATCACAGGTCACTCACCGTTGTCCTCACCACCACACTTAGACCGTCGCGTAGGTTCTGGCCTAGGGTTTCCCCAGCTCTTCTCAACAACCCCTTCACTAAGGAGAAGCTGTCTATGACCATCCGGGAGACTCTCACCTCCCCCCACCCCACCTGCTTGACCACAAGGCTAGATGGGCGGTGACCAAGGAGGGCATCACCCGCGTTGCTTACAACTGTGCCAAAGCCCAGATGACTGCAGCTCGCGCCAGAGTCAAAAGGGCGGAAGCAAGAATCAGACATCTAGAGCGAAACTGCCAGCCTTCGCCCTCTCCCAGATGGTTGGAAGACTGGGAAGCGGCGCAGGAAGCACTCCGCTTGGAGCTCACACTGCAGGAAGAACGGGCAGCAAACTTTACAACATCTCGTTACTATGCTCAATGGGAACGCCCCACCCGCTTCTTCTTTCAGAAACAGAAAGCCCGGTCAACAGCGCAGGATATTACTGCACTGAAGATTGGCACTACAACCACTTCAGATAAGGAGGAAATCACGCAGGAACTACACCGCTTCTACTCCAGCCTCTTCCATGCCACCCAGGTGGACCCATCGGACATCCAAGACTTCCTGTGGCGGGCTCCAGAGCCGCCCATTGACCCACGGGCTGATGAGGCTCTACTGGCGCCTATTTCCATCCAGGAGGTGATGGAAACTCTTCTGAAATCCCCACGGCTTAGAGCCTCAGGCCCAGACGGAATACCCTTTGAGGTGTACCTTCTGGAACCTGCAGTGATAGCCAGAACCCTCCGCGACCTCTTCGCTGCACTCTTGGTGAATGGCGAGGTCCTCCCCGACTCCAGAGGCTCAATCACGACCCTCATTCACAAGAAGTCAGACCGTGAGAACCTGGCGAACTGGCGCCCCATAGCGTTGATCAACACAGACCACAAGCTCTTCACGAAGCTTCTGGCCAACCGCATCACCAAATGGGTGTCACCTCGCCTCTCCCCATCCCAGCACGGTTTTATTCCGGGGAGGTCGTTATGGGACAACTATAATGACCTTCACGTGACTTTGACTGCTAACTCTCGTAAGGTGAATGGCTTTGTGGCTCTCCTGGATATGGAGAAAGCATATGATCGGGTAGCCTGGAAGTAGATTGATGCTTCCCTGGCCCGCTTCCATCTCCCACCCGCAGCTAGGCGCTGGATATCAGCGCTCTATGACCAGCTCCACACCAGAGTCCTGGCGCCAATGGGTTTTACAGTGGCAGTACCAGTTGGACAAGGTCTCCGGCAAGGGGACCCCCTGAGCCCTATCCTTTTTAACATCACCCTTAACCCCCTCTTGGCCTCCTTACAGGACAACCTAACAGGGATTCTGGTCCCAGGTAAAGCCCCACACGCACCATGGCATTTGCAGATGATACTTCCATTGCATTTGGCTGCCCTGGGGATGTTGCTCTCGCTGCTGTGACCATTGAGAGGTACACCAAGGCGTCCAACGCCATGGTCAACACCTCCAAGACAACAGTTGTACAGGTCGGCTCCCCCACCTTCCCCCCACCATTTGGTATTGAACCAGAGCGCGGTACCTTCCGTCACCTGGGCGTTCTCACCAACCAACAAGGAGTTGCGCTAAAAGACAATGAGGACTTGCTCCTTGCAGCAGTTAACTCCAGGATTGCCAGCTGGAACCGGCGGCACATCACCCCCCAGGGTCGAGCTCTGATGACCAATGTGTTCCTCCTCTCCAAAGTCTGGTTCATAGCACGTCTGCCCATTCACAGATGCCTTTTATACGCGGCTCAATGTACTCCTCCGCTATTGGATCTGGGGCTCAAACCATCCACCAATGGCCCTCTCAACCATTTCCCGACCCTGCAATGAAGGGGGCATAGGGCTTCTGGACACGCGATCCCACGCCACCACAATCTTCCTGATGTTCCTATGGCCGATTGTCTGCTGGGACGCGACCCCCATGCCCCAATGGGCGCCTGCCCTCCGTCAGTCAGTGTCAGCAGCTCTGGGTCTTCCTAGAGCATCTCTGACCTCATTAGGGGAGTGGCTCACAAACCACCCAGGCCATCGCCTAAAACCATCCTCATCCCCCTACTGGAACCAGGCTCTCCTTGCCCTGAAACGAGTAGGCGTGCGGATCCACCATGCCTTCCCATACAGAAGGGAAGGCCCTGGCCTCAGCCCCCGTCGCCATGCAATTGTGCACAATGGACAAGTTGTCACAACTCGCCTCAACCCCCAAGATCGTCCTCCCATCCGCCCAAGACTCCTTGAGCTCCTCCCTCCCTCCGTGAGATTTGACCTTAAGGAATTGTGGAAGGATGTCTATCACCCTATCCTGTCAGCAAAGGTGTCCAACACCTTATGGAGGGTGCTCCACTGTTCATACAGGACAGGGGACCGGACTGGCCCTACCTTCCAGCACCGAAGCTGCCCCCGCTGTGTGGAGCCTATTTACTCCCACCTCCATCGTTTTTTCACCTGTCCAGGTGTCGCCGCATTTTGGCCAAAGGCCCGCGAGCTTCTCCATGCTCAGCCCTTGTCTGGACACCCTGTGCAAGACCTCATGTTTGAGCAGACATTGGCTGGTTGCCACCGACCCCTCCGTGTCCTCATCTATGCCACAGCCATCTGGACCATCCACAACTCCTTCCTTCGTGCTGCCTTTGACCAGCAGGTGTGGACCCTTTCACACATGATCACCCACTTTCAGATACGCTTTGAGATGGCCCTGAAGGTCTGCACTATGTCGCCAACCCTCCCCCGCTCAGTTGTCACTGCAGCACGGCTCTGGCGCGCAAACCCCCCTTCCTTTCTCAATGCCTCCTCCCTCCCCTTCCCTCGCCTCAGGCTCTTAGGAGCCCAGGCGTAATTCAATAAACATCGATGAATCCCCCCTTGGGTTGGGACCATCTAGTACTAAAAAAAGGTAGTAGCCTCCAATCCTGTAATGATCTGTACTCCAGGAGCTCTAGATTTTTGTAACCTTGGCTCTTAGGTCTCTCTTTTCGACTTGACATTTTTGCAATGGATTTAGTCCTGTAGAGGATTGAGATGTTGCTCAATTTCCTCCAGGCTAAGTTTTGGTATAACATCCAGCAGATTTTTTCTTCTTTCAAAATAACTTTATCACATTTAAAGTTCTTAAAGCAGATGTTAATATTGTGAATTTGTTGGCAAGCGGATGAGTGGTATGTTTGCAAAGCTTGTTCTCATCCTCCAATACTTTAATTAGTTGACTTAGGTCATTTTTCATCTCTTTATATTTTGGTGCCTTAAAGAGGCTTGCCAGTCTTAGCTTAAAACTTTTCTGTAATAGTATTCCAGCGTTGCACATTTTTTTGAGGCGATGATAGACGTGGGTATTTTTCTTTCAACTGGAGGATTTGCCTTTCAAGTAGCTATTCAATTTTTGTTAAATCACTCAAGAGTTGAAAAAAAGCCACCTGAGTCGCACAGTTTGTTATATTCTGTTTGACATGAGCTACTTGAGAAATGATATCCTGTGACACAAGTGAAGTCTCAGAGGTTCAATGGGCCTCCAGTATATCAATTCATAATAGGGCTTGCTCTAGCTGGACTTTAAGAAGAGAGATCTGTTACTCCTCCTTTTGATGGCTAGTAGAATATTGGGCTGCCATTTCACCGTGGACTTCAGTATATTGCGTTGGAGCTCTTCAGCAACGGCGCTAAGTAGTAACTTGATATTTGCATTTAACTCCAATATGTCCTTTTGAAAAAGCTTCATTTCTTCCTTTACATACTTGATAACTCCGCAATCAATGAATTCCCTTAATTTAATAAGCTAAATGAAAAAAATGGTTTGTTTCATTCAAATAGCGGACTTTCCTATACTTTGTGATGCTAAAGTATGTACCTCCTTGCTGGCCATCCATAAGGCCACTTGGAGTTGATATGATGGTGAAGCTCCTCATTAGTAGACTTCTAGTAAATGCCTGAATTTGATAAAGAGCTGGGTGTACAAATTGCAAAATATATCAAGAGAGATTTGCACTTGATCCATAACTTAGTAGAAGAAAACTGAATTCATACAGGTTCATAAGTCCTGTCCACGGTCAATGCCCTTTTGTGGTTGCCTCTTTCTCCTGGCGTTATTGACTCCATGAAGTAGGTCCTTTACTTCTTCGTTGAAAATCCAAGTAAGACAGTGAGTTCAGGAATTCCTCATAGGTTTTTCTTAAACTTCTTCTGTGTGGCGATGAGTGGACTTCCTATTTGATCATCTTCACACCATTTTCATTGTGCACCCAGCAGGTGACACTAAAAGTCGGGTTCTCTTACATGGTATGATCAATTAGCTGCAGGTATTTTTAAGCGTCAGCTGAGTCCCCATGTAGAGAGCACTAGCCTATTTAACTCCCATTTTTAAATTCAATGATAAAATACCCAAGAATTTCAACAGTTAATACTTGAAGCTGACTAAGTCACATGACAAGTGTATTTTTATTTAAAATGTGCCAAGTCACCAATTATGTCCTGTAATCTATAACATATGTCCTATGGTAAGTATGACAAAATGGACTTATTAAAGTCAAGTACCAAAACAAGTTATAGAAATAAGGACATAACTTTATTATTTTATGAAACAGGGTTTTGATGTCACATTCAACAATATAAAACCTAAAAGGAAAATTATTTATAAAACTAACAGTGGACAAAATCCAGAAAGATGCTCTTGGTCTGGCGATGTATTCCAGATGGTATTATGCCTTTGTATCATATTTTTGATAAGGAGAAAATGGTGAACTGAATTATCAACTTTGATGAGACTGAGGGTCAATTAGGTTGAACATTTGACACTTTATGATTCTTTCCCTTTTTCAGGTTCATTTTAATTTGCATTAGGCACTTTGAGTAGTTATTGCCTGATCTTCTTATGATTCTTCATTTCAATTTGCAGGATTTTATTTTGAAGTAACTTAGACTAGTGTGGTCTATTAAAATTTCCTAATCAGTTTTAGCTGTGTCAACTAAAATTTTCTCCAGGTAAATAAATAAGGTAATTACGTTAATCCCCTTCTCATTTAGGCATCAGATTGGCTGAAGGAGTCAAATGGTTGATATTCTTCCCATCATGTCCAATGACATGATATCCAACACCAATAATGTGAATTCATCTGGGCTTATGAAAAAATTAAGATTGCGCTTGTTACAAAATCGGATGGTATCATAAGGATCCACTATTTTGTTTGTACAGGTTGAACCCACTGAGAAACAGACAAACGATGTGAGGAACATCAGTCCTTTGGACACACTTTAAAATAAAATAAAAATAGGAGCTATCGCCCCAGTGACTCAATATTTACTTTTAATAGATACAGTGACCTTTCTCTGTTCCGCTATCTCTCTACTATTAACATCTTTTCTTCTATCAATTGCCCATCTTGCTTATATACAGCAGCTTCAGATGATACCACCCTCATAGCTTGGACTATTCTATTCCACCAATTCTTCTCATTTTTGGCTTTTTATTCTTTAGCTCTCTAACGCCCTAATTTACAGATTATATAATTAATAATTATCAAAAGTTGATATCAATTTATTGTCTTATCACCTTATTTAGAGGCGATCCGATAATAACCCATTATATCCCAATATCGCCTCATCTTGAGGCACTCAACTAATCATAAATAATATCATGTTCAGCGGATTCTTCCCAATCTGCCATAGCTGTCCCAATATTATTGTCCAGTTATATCGGAATTGTGAAATTACCCCCTTTTTGACTGGATGATAAGGTTCCTATTGCTTGTATGGTCGGAGAACTTCTTTTGCACTCTTTTTATGATCCAACCACATATAGGGTCCTTGATGTATATGCATTGACCCTAGTTTTCTCTATAACTTCAAACGGACCAATCCAAATACTGGCCATCTTGTTTTCCATCCAAACTCATGTTGGTCAAGGAAGAGAACCATATCTCCTTCTTTGAACTGCACCAACCCGCTATGACATACCTTTTTTGCAGCCTGGTTCCTGATCTTTTTGGCTACACTGAAGGAATATGTTTCGGTATGCAATTTGATCAGAATGTTTGCAAGGTTAGTCAAGTAGTGGTGAGGTTCCATTCTGCCGGTGTCTTCTACACATGATTAAATTAATGCCGGAAGAGCAGGGTTGTTGGCTGTATAGTAGTTGGAAGGGGCTCTTCCCCGTGACAGAATGCTAACTAATGTTATAGGCAAGAATGAAAGTGGAAAGGAGGGAGCTCCAATCTAAAGATCAATCTGTTGCTAATTTTTGTAGTATGTTCACCAAAGTTCCATTTGCCTGTTCATCCATTCCATTGGACTTAAGGTGGTATTGAGTTGTCAGAACCTTGCATATAACCATAAGATCATTCAGTTTGGGGAGGATGTGCGAGGTGAAGTTGATTCCATTATCAGTGAGAATGAACTGAGGGAAGCCGTGTCACTGAATAACGCATTCCATAACGAACTTGGCCACTGTGACCGCCCCCAAATCCCATATTGCCCTCACTTCGACCCACCATGTCAAGTGGTCAAAGGCCACCAGAAAATACTTACACCTGATGGCTTCTGTTGGCAAAGGACCAATGACATCAAGGAAAACTGTGTGCAAGAAAAATGTGGTTTCACTACCTGGTATGAAGTCTTACGGCGGTAGGGCTTCTCCACCTGGCACTGATGGCAACATGAAATGGTTTCAAGCACATCAAAGCTCATGCTTTTCTAATAGTACAGAGGGTGCAACAGCTCCATTGTTTTGCACACCCCACCATGTCCAACTTCCTTATGAGCACTCATAATAATTACCAGCCATGCTGAAAGTTTGTATGTAAATTCACCATAGAATCGCCACTCTACTAGTACAGTTCCCCATTGCATTTGAAGGTATTTGTTCGCATCTCATTTAAAGCTTTGATCACTAGAGCAATTTGTCATCGTATTTTCCGCTGAGCATCTTATTGTACATCATGTCACTGAGGTCCGCTGTCATGGAAACAGTTGGCAGTCGAGATAAATAGTCAGGGTTCTGATGCTTTACTCCTAGGTGATGAAGGATCTTGAAGTCATAAGCCTGCAGCTTAAGAGTCCCTAAAGCCAAACGTCCTTCAGGTTCTTTGAGGTTCTGCAACCAGCGTAATGACATGTGATCTGTTATGACTTCAAATTTTACCCCATGCAAGTAGACTCTAAATTGCTTATACATGTAGATCACCGCTAAGCACTCTGGCTCAGTCACAGTATCATTACGCTCATGGCAATTCAGACTTTGACTACAGTATGCTACAGGATGCTCCTCTCCCTCGCCATCTTTCTGAGAAAGTACTGCCTAACAGCAGAAAGGAACACATCCATATGAATGATAAACTCCCTATTAAAGTTCAGATAGCATAACACCGGTGCACTGGTCAGCGCCGTATGAAGTGTATTGAAAGCATATTGATGCCATTTTGTCCATTCTAACACAGCATCCTTTATTAAAAAGCTTGAATAGTGGCCCCCCAATACAGCTAAAGTTAGGGATGAGGCGCCGGTAGTAACTGACCATTCCCAAAAATACCTGTATGTCACGTTTACTATTAGGTGTAGTCATTTTACAGATGGCCTCCACCTTAGCCAGCTGTGGTTTAAACACCTTGGAGTCTTCCACAAACCCCAGATATTTCAACTGATCTTTGAAAAAGTTACATTTTTTATGGCTTAATTTTGATGTTCGCCTCAGCAAGCTGGCATAATACTGCTTCTAAATGATCAAGGTGCACCAAAAAGGTTCAAAAGAAAACATTAATATCATCAAGGTATACAAGGACGCATGACAGCTTCAGGTCACCAAAAATAGTGTCCATGGCTTGCTGAGATGTAGCCAGGGCGTTACACAGCCCTTGGGGCTTCTGAGTCAGTTTAAAAGGCCTTTGAAGGTGATTACAGCGCATTTTTCCTGTTCCTCTGCGGGTAGCTCAATTTGCCAGTAACCTGATATCAAGTCCATCGCTAAAATAACGGGCTCCCCCTAGCCAATCCAAAGCATTGTTGATCCTTGGCAAAGGTTATGAGTCCTTTTTTGTAATGCTTTTTAAGCTTCTGGTAGTCTATTACTACATGGTTGGTGCCGTCCTTCTTTTTTACAATCAGAACGGGCAAAGCTGACCGATTCTTGGATGGTTCAAGCATCCCTTGCTACAGCAACTTGTCAATTTCATTAGTGACAATGTCATCCACTGCCCTTGATTGGAAGATAGGCTGAGACCTTATAGGGGGATGAACTCCTGTGTCTACTCAATGGACTACCCCTTGAGAACACCCTAAGACATGATTGTTGACATCAAAAATCTCCTTATATTTCTGAAATAAAGCTATTGCTTTGTATTTTAGTTCTTCCAATATCCCTATTAAATTATTCCACGGTACCACCATCATTACGCTGGCCGGTGCCTTGACTGGTAGACAAATTTTGTCTAATGACCCAAAATTTGAACCTGAAGGACTTCTTCTGTTGAAGTAAAATGTAATTAAACTACTATTTGGTGTCAGTGGATTTGCATTGGTTCGCTCTTGAGGTTTGCTAAAAAATCTTAATCTCTCCATGGCCTGGAAGTATAATCCCTGAGCCACATGAGGCTCAAACCGTGTTTGACAATAGAGCCTAATGACTTCCCCATATAGCCAACAGGCACTTCCACCTCTAACTTGGTGCTCACCAAAGCTTGATGTCCAGAATGAATAGATATGGGATCTGCAGCTCGGAGATGTATCCCTTGATATTCAAATATCTGCTGGGGAAGGGGCTGAGTCTTTCATTGTATTCAATGATAGCGGACTGGAATCACTCCATCACTATATGCAAGATTGATATGGCCCATATCATTAGATCCTTCAGCAAACCAATAGAGGTAAAGCAAATTGGGATCTACTGTCTCATAAATGGCTAGGGTCTCCTCTGTCATATTAACAACAGCCCCAAAATGGCGCAGGAAAACAGTACTAATTGGAAAGTCATAGTTTTCATTTGGTAGCACAATCACTGGAGCTATGATGACAATGGACCCAAAGCGCAGAGGTATTGCACTTTAAGCTCCCTCAGAGACGGTGCTCTCTGCTCCAGCAGTTCCATAAACCACTTGATTTGCCAAATCAGGTTTTAACGTCAACTTCGCCATCAACATAGTGTCGCTATGTTGACTGGAGCACCAGTATATATCATAGCACGAATTCTATTTTTACTACAAAAATATCACAGTACATATACTCGGAATAAGAAGAATATTGGCTATTTAATATGTTAACATTTATGGGATCTCTTTAATTAAGAAAACTCATTATCCACTCACCAACTTTGAAATGTTCTTTGACAATGGCGTCTACCAGAATGGCAACGTTTACTCCTTTCAGAGTTGGTGTATCCGCAATAAAATCAAGCTTGTCTGAGGAATCTTGATCAAGCATTTGATAGGCATGCAGCTTCAGTTGTTCTGGGGATTCTTTGTCCGCCGCGGCCTTCGCTTGAGCTTGTGTTACTATGTTCACTCCTCCGACAGGCAGCTGGTATATAATTCTGTCATCATACTGAGTGACTTCTGCGGGATATATTACTATTGATTCAGGGACGTTTTTGTTGGAATCATGGAGGTAAAGGGTCCCATCTCTACTCTGCTCCATCTTTACCCTGGTCATATTAGTCTTGGTGTACGTAGTGCACACGGCGGTTATGGCAGAATTTTGCTAAGTGACCAGGGTGGCCAAATTCATAGCATCTGACCCCGTAAGAGCCACGTCCTTGATTGTCATAAGAGGGTCCAGGTTGGAAAGTTTAGGGTCTTTCTGCTTAAACCAGGCCCAGGTTGGTAAGATGATTTATGACGTTTGGCGTAGTTAGGTCCTGGATGGTAGCTAGGTTGCTGACAGTTTTCGTGACCAGCCATGGACACTGATCAAACTGTTGAGTATAATCTCGGCTGAGGACATGGTACAGAGTTATAGTAAGGTTGAGGGTTGGTAGGTGGAACGTGAGTGGGATGAGAGTATTCTCCTGAATAAGAGGGTTCAGTAGAGGCGATAGTCTTTCATTCCATATTTGGCGGCAGAAAGTTAGGGTATATGCGATGCAAAAACTGTACATTTTTGAGCAGGGGAACGTCATCATCTAGAAGCGGCAAAATGACATTGTGAAGCTCTCAGTATGGCTTCACTATGGACAAGGCGATGCACACATCAGCTTCAGCTAGGTATACTGCTCCAATCGGCATGTGAGATTCCATTGTAAATCAATCAGCAAACTCCAGGAGAGTCACAAATTTGGAATATGATTGTTAAGAATTCCGTTTTTCTGCTGTGACATCTTTGAGGTACCCCTGAACATGTGAAGCACTGTATCTTTTACATCCATATAGGTAACAGAGCTACTTGGGAGGTAACAGGTGACTTAATCGGCACTCCCAACATCCAAGGCAGATATCAACGGTTTAGCCTTCCATCTATCAGATGCACCACCCGCTGCAAGTTTAAACCATTTGAAAAAACCATGGATATTACCATTTCATTTAAACGGAGGTAGTTTCTCGATAATAACCTCCTCGTCCCATTCACAGCTTTTTGAGCCATACTGAGGAATGGTCAGAATCTAAATGAAGTTTCCTGATGAGATGCTGGACCAGCGGAAGTTGAGATGTCCACCACTTCAGGGATATCTTGGCCTTCTGCTGTGGATGGCACTTCCATTACTTGAGGAATTGATGCTCTGACTCATATTTGTATCCAGTACTACCATCCTGGGTGTAGTAGCTCCAACCAGCATCATAAATTCCTTGTATGATTCCCCCCTGTTGTTCATCCTTGTCCTAGTGAGAAGATCAAGAGGCATTGGTCAATTTCTGCTCTGTGCACTTCAGCTGTTCAGTAGTATCATCCAACCGGTTGGATAGTTCCTTGTTTTGTAGTCCCAAAATTTGCATTTGGCTAAACGTGCTATCAAGCTGGTGCATGACAGCATTTTCCTTGAAGAAGTTCATCCTGTTTTTTGAGCACTGCTCTAATGTAAGTTTGAGCTCCTTATATCCAGCTGGTGAAGTGTTTCATGAGGATTCCCCAGCAATACAGGCTGTGTAAGACATGGCTGGCGACTGGAGATTCGTAGTACTTGGTGGTTGATCAATGGGCCCCTGTAGTGAGCACCACTGTTATAAAATTAATTGGTAGCATTAGGATCCACCTTATTGTTTGTACAGGTCAAACCCACTGAGCAACAGATAGATGATTTGAGGATCAATATCCTTTGGACACACTTGGAAAATTTGCTAAAAATAGGAGCAATTGCCCCAATGACTCTTTTATACTTTTAATAAATACAGTAACCTTTCGCTGTTCTGCTATCTCTCTAAAATTAAAAACTATTCTTCTCTCAATTGCCCATCTTGCTTATATACAGAGGCTTCATATGATGTTGCTCTCACAGCTTGGACTGTTCTATTACAAATGATTCTCCTCGATTTTGGCTTATTATTCTTTAGCTCTCTATCACCCTAATTGTAAGCGATTTAATTCATATTCATCAAATGTCAACATCACCTTATTGTTTTATCACCTCATTTAGAGGCGATCCAATAATAACCCATTATGTCACCAATATTGCCTCATCTTGAGGCATTTGAATAATTGTAACTAATATTGTTTTGTTGGATTCTTCTCTATCCGCCATAGCTGTTCCAAGATTATCAACCAGTCATATTGGAATTAAGATATCGCTAAATTTGAATCACAAAATAAGAATATGAAACTGCTGGCCTTCTTATACTTCAATTATAGAAGATTATTTCTCTCTCCTGATACAGGTTGAAATCTAGTTGTTTCAGCCTAAGCTGTGGTGCTGATAATAGTTCTTACAATTTTTTGGGAACAATACTTAATTGATACTGTTGCAATAATTGATCATTAAGACAATTAGATTTGTTTAACTAGTTAGAGATACTATCAATATTAAAAGATAAGCAAAATGATAATGGTAAACTTAAATGATGTGTTTGTTTATTTAAAGACCCTTTATCCATCCTTAGACTTAAACATTAAATTTTTTTGCCTAAGACATTTTTCCTCCTCCATTAGTATGCAAAGCAGATGATTTGACTTTATATTCCATCAAGCTATTCTATTCCTTCTAAAGTGAAGGTATAATTGATACATGAGTTCAAGTATTAGTTCTAGCGACCATGTATTAAGATATAAGGTAATTCTAGCCCATCTAAATAGAAAAGGCTTAATTTGCCCTGTAATTTTTGATCTAGTGACAATGGAACAAATTTTATGTTTCTTTAAAGGCTCAAGCTTAAAAAATATTGAACACCTATCAATTGTCATGACTCCTTAAAGACCTCTTATCAATTATGCTGTTGAATGAGCTAATGGTACCCTTGTGGCTATTCTTCAAAAAATGGCCTATACTGATCCTAGTTGAAGGAATCTATATTCGCCTAGTGCAATGTTATCCTAGGGGGTTATTTAACATTCTTTAGCACTAGTGATGCCCAACCTAAAAGGGGAACAACCACTCATCTTTATTTGTGAATGAACTAAATAAAGGTAATTAGAAAAGAAAATCTATAATATAGCCCCTAAGTTATCAGCCTATGAAGCCATATCAGAAGGTGAGAAAGCTATGGGGTAACGTTTGTCTGGAGCCCGCTTTAATGGCGGATTATGGCGGATAACATAGGGGTTGGGGCATCAGCGACATGTGCCAAAAGGAGGTATAAATGAAGGTTTTCTTTATTGATGAGGCCGGTGGTGTCCATCGCCTCAACATATTGAGCAAGTTGATGCTCAGCAAAAGTGATAAGAGCAGGCACACAAGTGAAGGACTTGATGCACTGGCGGGTTTGGGGAGAATTGGGGTCAAATAGAGAAGTTTTAGCCACATTGATGAAAGCATGACTCGCTCCAAAAGTGAGCTTTTCAATTTCATATTTCGCATCCTCATTAAAATAATGGAGAAAAATTGGGATGGGAATCCCTCAACTAGGGGTTTCATCGCCCCATTAAGATTTTGGTGGAGGAGGGTGTTGGCGGGAGCAAGGGGTTAGTTAAAATCAAATAAATTAGAATGTCTTCATTTAAGTCTATTTATAGTTGTGAGACTATTTATACCTTCAATAATATAGACTATTTTAGATACCACTAGTCATAAAGCTAAAGGAATAGCTACAATGAGATTAGCTGATGAGATTATATGGTTACAAGCTCTATCTTCGAACCTCTTTTTTGCCACTACAATTAAGTAAGTAACTTAAAATAATGGTTTTAGACAAAATTAATTGACTATCAAGTAGAGGAGCTAAAGTTCTATCATAATAGTCCTTAAGGATTATATTGTAAACTTTATTAATTATGTTCTGTATCATATCATATGATTTATCATCTATAAACTGAATTTCTAATTTTTCTTCTGTCAACTCTGGTACCATTATTAATCAAGCCCACAGTCAGCTCCTTTTTAGGTACATGTCCTAGGTAAGATCTTGAAGGCATTGCAAAAAATCTAAAGAAATTACTGAATTAAATTTAGCTTTTGAACCAACACCTCTTCATAGTAGTATTAGTCTGATTGATGATATCTATTATCTGATTAGAATGTTGATTCCTGCTTATAAGTGTTTTATCATATCTTATGATCAAGAATTTAAATTGAGAAATGCTCAAGGTTATTAATTATCAAATAAGTAAGATCTTACTCCCTATGAGGCACGTTTATCGTTATAAAATCATACTAAATTCATCCTTATTTATGTATATATAAATTAGGTATATAATCATTTTTTCAAGTCATTTTAGATTTTGGTCTAATACGTCAAACTATATTAAAAATACCTTGGCAAATTCTACCTTTAAGAAATCATTATGCTCTGAAATTAAGCTTCTAAGCCTTTAAAGCACCTGCTTTTTTACTTTCTGGATGAAATACAAAAATGGCGTCCAAGTTGTTGTGGACAAATGAGGAGGCTGCATTGTATTAATAGGCAATGGTTGATTGTAGGGCTTAGTAAGTCCTAGCTGTTGAGCTACTTCAAGATTTAGTCTTGCCATATGTAGTATATGGTGTAAGGTCAGACTAACAAGAACTCATAGGTAACGTTCAGCTCCAAGGGCTAGCTACTGATGGCAGTAGAACAAAGGAATATAAGTCTTACATTTTATAGAGTATTGATGAGGCTTAGATAGACTGTAACGACCCCCCATTGAGTATTTTATTCAGTAACTGCTGAAAAATTTTATTAGTACTTTCATGCAGAAGTTGATAAAGAGTTTTATCTTATGAGGGTAGGGTGAAATCCAAAGTGGCCTGAACTCTCAAGCTTTCAGGCTGCAAGGTAATCACTTCCTTCTTGAGAGATGTTGATTCAACTAGTTACAATTAATAACATCTTCATATTAGTTTTCTTTCTTGTAACTGTTCTCCGTTTCTTGTGATTAATTTTATCACTGAAGAGCTTGTAAGCACTCCTTTAGTAAGCGCCACTTCTGTTGGCATATCAATTCTCTAGACTGTAAGCCAAGGTTCTATTAGGGGCTCATAGTTTTTATTTTAAAGCATTTGAAGAAGATAAAGAAGATGGTTAAACATACTAGTTTATTTAAATTAAAAAAAGATCATTATTATATAGTGTGTTAAGACGCGTAGGCAAAAAGACCTCCATGATTCAGTATGATCATGTTTTCCAAGTTGTTTCAGATTAATTGCTCAGTTATTAACTTCATTGTTCTTTTTTGGGATTACTACCCAAACAGTAGATTCAAATGTGTCAGCTGATGGGAATCAATCCTGATCCAACCATATTGCCCAAATTTCTGTCAAAGGATAATCCCTGATAAAATTTGATGACTCTTAAAGTCAGGGATCAACCCTGACTTACACAGTTGATTAATGCTCCCTCAGAGCTACCTAATCTCAGGGTTCAAGCCCAATCCATGTGACAAGCGCAGCATATTTAACTAAGATAATTGGGCTGCCACCAAATTCCCAATTCGTTTACTTTTATAGATATAAGTTTGTACTGTTTGGATTTTCCCCAAGACACCTCCCTAATATCCTTTATATTCTTGCTATTAAGCTAATAAAACTTTACTTTTTCCCTCCTTTTTGCAATTTTAAGATAAAATTATAGCTTGTTGGAAATTTCACACCAGCCCTAATAGCTGGTATAAAGACTTTTTTGACCATGAAAAAGCAAAAACTATTTATCCATAACCCTTGGGCTTTGGGCTACCTGGCCTCAAACAAATATGGGATCCATAGTATCTCTCTCCCCATGATCCTGAAAAAACTGGTGCTCCCTGACAAGTCCACCCCAAGTTTGTGATAAATTATAAAAACATAAAACAAAATTGAAAGCAACTATAGACAATAATGATTTGGCTTCAGAAAACACCTCAGATCAATAAGCCATCCATCTTAGTGACTGTGCGATCAACATGCACACAGGCGATACAGTGACCAGCCATGATATTTTCCCCCCTTCAATGGAAGTAACCCTTCACGCTCTGTCCGCCAAATATTACAACCTACAATTATCCAACTTTGCTGATGCTCTCCAGCTCCTCTATCTAAGGCCTTTGTCCATGGTGGCTGAGCCAATAGAAGAAGGGCTTTTGCCATGCCAGCCCCCATGATGATATTAACTCAAAGTTCTTCGCTTAATATAGAAAAGGTTGACTCTAGATGTATGGAACGCTATCTGCGTCACTTTGTTCGTCCAACCTTATACCATTTACTTCAAGTAGCAGGGAACCATCATCAGGAATTACTCCACCACTTGCAGTTATTGGAGACCATACACTCGCAGCTCCTTCAATTATACCAATATGCCTCCCATTTCAGCAATGAAAACCAAAATGCTACCTTGGAAAATTGGCAGTTTAATAATGTAATACAAGGTGTGCTAACCCACCTAGATCAAGGAATTATGATTTTTATTTGGATGGAACTCACTATTCGTTTTAGTCAACTAGAGGTCGTTACCCATAATTAGGTCATAGTTGTGCCCACTAAGTACTCTCTGAGCTTGATAACTTTATCACCTCTGTGGATGGACGCCTCCAATCATTGGCGGAGATGATCTATGAATTAGGGGATGGACAGAATAGTCTCCAAACCTCAGAGCCTCAAGGAGTTCATGGTGAGCATGGAACCCCAGTTATGATGGACAGGATGGTGAAAGAGGACCCCATGGTTGTGACAGACAAAATGGTGAATGGGACCCAGTGTTGACCCTGGAATTCCAAACAAACGGCTCCAGGCATTAAGCAAACAATTAAAATAACCTTGATGTCCAACTGGAATGCTTCTCCCAAGGAGCCCAACAAACTTGGGATGGAGTTCCCTTCTTTTTCAAAGTTTCCTTACCTGCTCATCACAAACGCCTCAAGCTTGACAACCTGAACTGCTGGGGTCCATGGATTATAGCAAAGAGTGCTCGCCACCAAACAACATCAACTTGAACTCCAAGACACCAATACCGCTTTAAAAACGAAGTACGCCAATTAAACCAACTTGTTGCCACAAAATCAGCTCTTAGTGCTATTCATGAATGAGTAGATCTTTTAATCAATGATATTAACAATCTGTGGAGTCAAGTGGATGCACTTCAACCTCAAGTGTATTCCTGAGATACCGCTTTTTCATTAGGCTAAAGCGCTGTCCCTGTACTATTTCATGTTGTTTGGCCTCCAACCACCCCAAGTGGTACATTTAAATCTAGCTCAAAGAAAATACGTCCCCAGAGAGGGAAGTAATTTCTATTTCTTATATAGCTAAGAAAGCTTTTTCAAGGGAGTGAATGATCATCAATGGCTTAAAATTTGAATAACTGTCTTAGTCACATGGCTCAAGACATTATGGTCCCATCTGATGCATTGCCGTACTTGGACTGACACCAAACTGCCTTGCTTCAGGAACTTGGGAGAGACTTAACCCTAACTAACCAAAAACAGAACTTTATGGGCATCAACCTTAATTGGGGGAAACTGTCAGTGAATTTTCCCACCATTTCTTCCTAATAGATCAAACTCTGGTTGCAGGGGAATCATCGTATATTAGATGGTGCCATCACTGCTGCATTTTTGGCATCTAAAAATATGCCTAATATCCTACTTTATCTAAAAGCGGTAAAATTTCAAATTGACATACCTCCTCCATATTAAAGTGGCTTTTTAGAAATCCTGTCAAAATTAAACTTTTTGCTAGGCCACCTCATTTTAACAATAATAAGACCCAGTCCTAAGTGTTAGTCGTTATTCCCCCCAATTCTCATCACCTAAATTATACTGCACCCATTTCAAGAGTACTAACCACGCTGTGGACTTTTTCACATACTTTAACGTATGTCAGCAAAAGATCAGTCAGTATAGGGAAGGAGGCTCCCTATGCTGATGAAATAAAGTGCCTCAAGACTCTTGTTCTAGCTCTAACTGTATCCCCAGTACTTTAGGTTTTTTGTGTTAGCTGCCCCTGCAGAAGTTGGAGTCCCTCTTTCTATTCAAGGAAATAAAAACCTCCAGCTTTCTTACTTTTATGTTGGTCAGTTACCCAAACAACTGAGGCAGTCAAATCTTATATGAAAAGCCAAGCATTGGCAGATAAACCTTTTAACAGCATTGAACAGCCCCAATCTTAGCTGCAGCAGAATCCTTCGCTTGCTTCGCTGAAAATTTCTAACAACAGTCTACTAGTTGTTAATTCCCGGTTCAGATCTTTGGTGGTCTAGTCAAGGTAGTCTTACATTAGGTTAAAGCCTGGAAATATTTGATAGCTGTTATCCGGTTAACATTGTTTCCTCCAGACTTTTCCAAAAGATAAAAATGAGCTCTGGAAATAATTCATAACGCTGAATATGGGATGGCAGGTAGTCAGTCTACTAAGGCGATTGTAGCGTATTTGGCAAACCCTTTTTTTGAGAAATGTTAACTACTGCCCCCATTGCACTAGAAAATAATACTTATGAGTTGCTTATTGGGGTCCAATTAATGCGGGAATTCAATTAGGTCATCAATCATAAGGAAGAGTACCTATCCTTACTAGGTATTATTTTTTTAATATAAAAGCTCCCCGTCAAAAGTAAAGAAGCCCTAAAAATGGACATGCCCCCTCTAATACACATCCTAAATTGCAAGGTTAAATACTAAGTCTTAGGGGGAAAACTAAGTTGCCCCAGAGGCTGTGGATGCCAAAGAGAGGATCCCTCTGTATACCCCTCATCCTATCACAATACCCTCTGGCTCACAGGTCATTGTGAAAATAGGGATTCAGATTCTTACACCTCTTAATCAAATTTTTGATCTTAGTGTACACCTAAACCCTTCCATCATGGAAGCGTTGACCTGCCCAGGGATCTTGAATCCTGCCTACGGGAAATCTATCTCTATTCTATAATGGAATTTAACCACTGAAACCCACAAAGTCCCTCGGCATGCCCCTATTTCTTATATAAATTATGTCCCATTCAGATTATTGCCTATTTGAGTTGTTTTGTATCAATACAAGATTTAGGATTTGATCCCCCACCTATGATAGCTCTGGTTGAGTAGGATTGGGGATAATCCACCCTAACGAACGCCAGAACGTCAAAAAACTCCTGGAGGAGTATGGAATTATTTTCTTTAGGACTAAGTGACTATGGGAAAATGTCCAGGGTATTCATCAAATCGATATAAAGGCTCACCCTCCATTCAAATCTCAACCATACCATAAAATCTGAAGTGGAGGAAGCTCTTATGCCCTTGGAGTTACAGCAACTGTTAAAGGCCGGTTTATTAGTACTTTCTAAAATCCGATGGGCTTCCCCACTATTATTAATCCATCAGATGGATAGCCGTCACTGTGTGATCATGGTATATTACCACCTAAACTCTATCACTTGCAAAGACAGCTACCCCTTGCCACATATAGATAACTCCTTATGCTTGATGTCGGGGTCACACTATTTTTCAGCTATTGATCTCGCCAGAGGATACTGGCAAGTAGATTTTCACAAGAAGATCATGAAAAATGTGCTCTCATCACAAGTGAAGGATTATTTGAGCCCACTCAAATGCCACAGGGGTTGTGTAACGCTCCTGCTATTTTCCAACGCGCCATGAATGGACTATTAGGCGATATAAAATGCACTATGTACTAGTTCATCTTGAAAAAATTATCTTTTTTCAAGAACCTTTACCAAACATTTAGATCACCTCAAGCAAGTCTTTCAGCGGTTACAGCAATTGTTGTTAAAACTAAACCGTCAAAATTCTCTTTATTTCAGAGGAGATGCATTTTCTGGTTTATAAAGGTCAATAAGGCTGGAATATCCCTGATGGATGACAAGGTCTTTCCTATGTTAAGATGACCCCCCTAAACCTCTACAAGATGTACAGGTTCTCTTAGGGACAGTAAGGTATTATCGCCAATTTATACCCATTTTGCAGACACCTCCAAGCCTCTGGTGTATCTACTGAAGAAAAGTATTCCCTTCTAATAGAAAGAAAAGTGACAGCAGGCCTTTGATCTACTACGCATCTCTCTCCCACTCTCCGGTATGCATCATCCAAACTTTGATAAACCATTTTCTCCTCTTTACTGATGCTAGCAATATTGCCATTAGAGCTATACTATCTCAACATGACGAAAACTTAGTGGACCATCCCATCGCCTAATACAATAAAACCTTATCTAAAACCAAACGCAATTATAGCGTTATGGAATGCAAATGCTTGGTGGTCCTACTAGCTACTAAGAATTTCTGAACTTTTTTATATTGGAAGCATTTTATCATAATTACTAATCACTATCCTTAAAATGGATACACTAAATGAAGGACCCCAAGGAGAGATTTGTCTGATTTGCGTTAAAACTTCAAAATACGACTTTTCTATTATCCACTGACCAGGGCCTATCCACCAAAATGTGGATTACCTATATCAGCTTCACATATTAATATTAATAGACCCTGAAGAGGATTAGCTCTATGATCTCATGACCTAACTGCGTTTATGGAAGGATGAACCCTGACTTTTCAAAAGGAATTAGCAAAAAAATTGGCGAATCACCAAGTCAAAAATGGGCAATTGTGAAAACTTGTATCTAAAAAAGGGGCCAAATGTAGACCTTCAGTTTGAACTGATGTCATATTAGAGATACATTACCAAGTCAGACACAAGAAAATTTGGAAAACTTACAAGTGTCTTACAACTTAATGTATTGGAAAGGAATGCTTGTTTCAATCTAGGATTTATTAGAGTCATGCCGGGTATGTAAAAATTAAGTGGACCTATTCCCAATCACAAATCCAGTGGCTTTATCTTGTGAACCATTCCACAATATTAGCATTGATGTTGTGGGACCTCTCCCTCATGCCTCTAATGGTCATCAGTTCCTCCTACTAGCCATAGACCATCTAACTAAGTAGAGTGAAGCTGTTATTGCTACCCTCAGCTTTGGCAAAAGCTACCGCTACGTTTTTATAAATGGGATTATCCCCCAACATGGGTGCATAAAATCATTTTTTCAATAATAGGCATAATTTCTGATCAACGCTTGTGAAATATTTAGCCACCTGATGAGAACCACACGGGTATATTCCACCCCCTACCATCCTGCAACCAATGTAATGGTAGAGTGGGTAAATGGTACTCTAACTGCAACCCTCCAGAAAATGGCTATGACTGACCCCCTCCACTAGCCCCAGTATTTGCCTAGTGCAATTCTGGCCTATAGGATTAGTTACCATCATATAAATAGATGTCACCATTCCAAGCGTTGAATGGCAGAAATCCCCATCTGCATTCTAAAGTACAGGCTATGCTTGACCAAGCCTCCCCAAACCCCTGAATTCATTATGCAAAGTATTGCAAATGTAATTATCAGACATCAAGTCCTGGCTTCCAAAAACCTGTCCATAACAACCAGTATGGACTGCTCAATTTAAAGATAAGCATGACCCTCTACACACCTTCCAACCAGGTAACATAGTCCTATTCTACCATCACTGGCCTAGGGGTCAAGACAACAACTTGGGTAATAACTTGTCAGGGCCTTACCAAGTCATATATAGATGGGGCAATGGACACTCAATTTAGAGGTCGTTCAGGGTACAGTCATAAACCATGTACATATTAATTTTTTCCATCCGTTTATCCCCTTTGCCAATATCTAGAGGGGGTATTGTCAGAATAACTACCCAAATGGTAAATTTAGATGTGTCAGCTGATAGGAATCAATCATGATCTGACCATATTGAAAAAAACTTTTTCAGGGATAATCCTCAACAAAATCTGATGGCTCTCAAAGTTGGGGATCAACCTTGACTTAGAAGGTTGATTAATGCTACCTCTGAGCTAACTAATCTTGGGTTTAAACCCAATCCATACAATGAGAGCAGAATATTAAACTAAGATAATTGGGCTGCCGCCAAGTCCCAAATTCATTTACATTTATAGATCTAATCTTGGGCTGCTTGGTTTATCCCCAAGGCACCTCCCCCATTTCCCTTATATTCTTGCTATTAATCTAATAAACTTTAATTTTTCTCCCCTTTTCGAAATTTTAAGACAAAATTGTAGCTTTTTGAATTGCCTTGAAAGCCCTAAAGGCTGGTATAAAGACTTTTTCTACCAAGTAAAAGAAAAAGTTATCTATCCATAACCCTTGGGCTTTGATTCACATGGCCTTTAACAATTATGTGATCTGTGGTAACTCTCCCTGTGATCTTGACATTCTTCATCAGTAGTTACCTCTTAAATTTATTGAATATACTAGTCCTTTTTGTGGCGTGAGAAATCTGAGGACCCAATCCAGAAGGCATCTCCAATGATTCCAGTGCGCGTGATAATCCTGCTCAAACTTTTTAAGCAATCCTTTAATATCAGGTTATAATTAAGAGAGTTTTGTTAATTACTTATTAATGTTTAATCAGAAGTGGGAATCTCAACTTGTTTATTGTCTTATATCCCAACAGTTCTGACATTCAAATGACCTTAACTAACTTCTCCATTAACTCTTCTTGGTATCTTTCAAGAATAGATTCTTCCTATCCCTGTTCATTAAGGAGCTAACAAGCTCAGTAATTTGGCTTTTATATAACGCTTTAAATATAGGCATGAAAAATGTCCTGCCGTAACTTAACTGGTAAGCAAACAGAGCCTGAGATAAATGTATCATCTTGATTTATGGTTGCCCGCTATCTTCTTTTATAATAACACGAGATTTTCATTTACTTTTTCAAACTTCCATTGATTTAGGTTGCTTAAGGAATGATAAACTGCTGTTTTACTCCTACTAAATCTATCTGGTTTGTCACAAAATCGCAAATAAAACTTCTTGTATTACAAGAAAAAAGTATCTGAGGGCATCCGTGGCAAGTAATACCTGGTTGTAAAGGAAGCTCGCGGTTTTGAGGTATACTCTCGACCTCAATTAATTCCGTCCACTTGGTGAAGTGAACCATTGTGAGAATGATAAACTGATTATCACTTGGTGAATTTATGAATGATATAGCAATGTTAATGTATACAATAAAAAAGGGTGCATGGAGCGATAGGCTGAAACTCAATTTTTGTGAGTGGTTTGTACTAAAGCATTTAGCACATAATTAAGAGCCTAACTGATGTCATCCAACAATGCCCCAAGCAAAAAATCCCTTCTCTAGATGCTGAAATGGCATACATAGCTTACCGTGGCCTATTTGCCAGTGTTCTATGACTATTTCCAATTGTTATTCTAGCTTCAAGGTTTGTAACCATTACTCCTTTTCCTATTTCTCCAACTATCTTTCTCTGAATCTCATCAATGATGGACAGTTATTTCTCTTCACTGCACTAACTTCTTTTTCAACCCTCCTTTATGTTTCCTATAATCTTGTATCTCCCATCGCTCTCATAAGTTTTAATCAGAAACAGATAATTGTTGCAAGCCATACGCCTTCAGTGCTTCTATCCCGCCTTGTGCAGGAACTAGAAATTGTAATTCTGCAACTAATCATCCCATATAATGTCTTTAAGGTGTATCTTTAATTTTTTTTAATTATCTCAATGAGGCTTAGTCTGTTAGTATCTTGAAATGTATAATATAAATGTAAGCTGGAAGTTACATGTGGCTCTGATCTTTGCTAGGCACTCATGCTCTTTAACTATGTAGTTGCTCTCTTCTCTATTATTGTCTTTTTTTAGTACTAGATGGTCCATCTCTATGAATGTCTTCAAGTAGTAATCTATAGGGCGATCTACTCCTAATTCATCAAACTTTGCAAAGGAAGCACCCTTACACATGTTTCTGAAATCAATGTAAATGTTGAAATGGGGAAGCTGATGGCAGTTGATCCTCAAAAATAAACCAGATCAGATGGCATAAAACTGTCCCAGTGAAGTAAAAGATGTGCGGAGAGCTGAGACCCTAAGAACAGGATCTGATAAATTTGACAAAGATTCTTTATAGGTGACGAGGGACTTATTGTCATAACCTGGTATGACATTATGCTGAAGTCCGGTGAGGAGCTACTAAAACATCCCTGAAGTCAATTATTGAGTAAACTAAAGTTAAATATTAGCTACTAGTATATGTAAAAGAGGAAATATTTATAAGCGACTAAACCCTCCTTTTGCTGGAGTGTTGATGGCCTCCATCAGTTTAATCTTTAGCACCCCGAACTTGTTCAGCTGGATTGACAGAAGGATCCTTCTGACAATTTTTATCAAGATGAAATGGATAAGGATTATAAATATTAGATTATTGATAATGAGATTTTAGTTTACTGAAATTTGGATCAACTGAGGGGTAAACCAAATCAAACAAATTTGCCAAATGGTTAAATCTGAACAGCACCCCTTCAAGATCCTGCTGAAGGGGATAATATTTGCAAAGGAAACGTCTATATACGCGATTTACAGTGAGATGAATACTAGTTGCAGCAATAGAGTATTCAAGACCCCTTTGGTGTATCACCTAATAATGACCAGTCCAGTTAATTGCAAGTTTATTGTTCCTATCCCCAGGTTAGTAATGGTAAAATACAATTAAATCTCCAAGGAATATCCTGGTAGAGCAGGCTGTTATACATAGCTTGATGTCTTTCTTTAAAGTTAGTATTCTTCATAGATTTGGTATCTTTAGTTGGAGACATATAATTTCGTTGGTTAAACGCTATAAGGTAAGCTCTACATTATATGGACTAGCAGATTAAAGATAGGTTAAGGATATAAGACACTTAAGGCTCACAATCATATAAGAATTGTAAAGGGAACATCTTAATCATTTTGTTTTACCTGATTTGATATGCTAATAAAAAACTGGGAAGAAAATATCTCCAGTGCACTGGATCAGCTGCTGATAACTTTTGTAAAATAGAAACAAGAGTGCCATTAGCACGTATTAAAGTACCGTTAGTGGCCAGATGATAGGGAATATTAAAAAGTTCTTTACACCTTTGATGGAGTCAAAATTCGTACTATGGAGGAGATACATTAGAGCCTTTATCAGAAAAAAGCTTTTGAGGACAACCATTTCTTAAAAATATTTTCTAGTACAAAAAAAGAACTGTGGTCCTCACGATGTAAAAGGAATAGATGTGGTTTTTACCCATTTTGTGAAGTATTCAACTGCAGAAATAATATATTAATGGCCAAATACAGCTACATGCAATGATTGAATAAATCAATATTGATGGTGTTAAAATTATCTCCATGAGCTATAAGCTCAAATTTAAAGTGAAGATTAGACTTATCTTTAGTGCAGCAGGGTAAGCAAGTTTTTAAATATGTCATGAACTGACTCAGCCATGTTCTCCCATTAGCATTTTATATAAACGTTTAAGTGAATTTTGATAGCCCCATATCCAAGGGTCTTTATGAGCTTCCATGATAGTTTCAGTGTAAATGTATGGTCAGAGATAAGTTAAAAAAGTAGGTGCCTATTGGTTTAACTAGATTTCTATTTTCAGCTTTAGTGTTAGAAGCCATTTTTCTTCAGCGGTTCTTGGACATCAAGTGATCCTTGAGTCCATGAATTAGGTTGAGTGAGAAGTTTATAAAGCCGGTCCTCCTCAAAAACACTTATATGTTAAATAGGGGGTTGGGACAGCTCATTCACATCTTGGTGGATGGATACAGCTTAAAAACTTTGAAATAACATAATTTTGTAGCCTTGCGGCTCAGCGCTAACCTACCGTCAGGGCCCTTCATTTAAAAAGCCATTAAAGGTAAGAGTGATTGATAACAATTGTAAAAATGTATATCATATAGTTAGGGATGAAAGTTTCTATAGCAAGTAGCACAGCAACGCATTCATATTTGGTTTTGGATAATTCCATTTGGCCCCTATTCAGCGTCTTGTTAAAGCAAGTGATGGTATGATCCACCTAATCAGCATCTAACTGAGACAAGATGCGCCCACGGCTATGTTATAGCATTGGTAAAGAAATTTAAAGGCTGATAAACGTCTGGGTCTATTAAAACTGGGGAAAATTAAGAGGTTCACAAGGAGTTAAAAGATTATTACTGTTTAGGGTCCTAGAAAGGCACTTTTTTATGTATATTTAATAAAGATTCATCTAGCTCAGTGAAGTGGGATATCATTGTCAATGATACCCTACAATTCTAAGAATTACTTGAACATCACTTAACTTTTGATGAATGGACAAACATTAAATAGCAGTCATATTGTCCAGAATAGGGAGGATATCTTTCCAAGTCTCTTTGTGTCTTTAAAACTCCATTTCTAGTTAAAAATTTATGTTTAGAAGGTTTAATTTTTAGGAAGCTTCACATAATCGCTAATACCTGATGTATATAGCTAAGATGAGCCATAAAAGTACTATAAAAGAAAGTTACATTATCAAGGTAAACTAGTATGCACATTAGCTTATGATCCCAAAACAGCTGGTCCATGGCCCACTGGAATGTGGCAGGGCGTTACTTAAAAACTGCGGTATTTGAGTAAGACAAAACTTTTTAAGAAGCGATGCATTTAGCATGATCTTTATCAGAGATGTCATTTTGCCTGTAGCCACTGGGAAACTCAATTGCGTAAAAATCTTGAAAGCCAGCTAAAGATCTCAGAGGTCATAAATAAGTGATAAGAAGCAATTGTAATTATATTTGTTATAATTTAGCTGTTGGTGGTTCATAATAACACAATGACTCATTTCTTTTTTTAGAAAAAGAGGGAGAAGACCAGGGCTACATGAGGATAAAAGTAGACTGACATCAAGTAAATGTTTTAATTTAGAACAACTTGAGCTTAAAACTTTACTTTCTAGTTGCAATCACTTATTGCAACCAAGTTTGATTCAAGTCTGGTAAGTTTGATAATTTCTACTAGGAGATAAGTGTGCACCTGATGTTGGGTAAAGGTTGTACTAGAGTTGTAAAGAGCACATGGTCAGATTTTGCACCGTCTAAAGTTAGGAAATGCCCAGGTGACACATGTGGCCAAGACAAAACTAAGAAAGTGACAGTGAGTATCTTGCTGGATATTTTAGCTAGGCAAGCAAAATGCAACCAATACATCAAAAAGCCGCATTCACATCCCCTGTCTTATGTGGAGCATGGGCTTCAAGTTTTTTGGATGCTAATTTTATGTACTTTGAAAGAATTTCTGTGGTAATTTACACAAACACTTTTTGACCATCATGTACGTAGCACCTAATTCTATGACCTGGGGTTGGTTAGACCTAGAGTTTGAAACCGCACAAGCAGCGGACAATGCTGCACAGGTGTGCGTGGTTGTTGATCTCCCAGATAGTCAATGGGTGGTCAAAGCGAATCGCACTAGTTGGACCAAGTCAAACCAAATTATTTATAATTTTTGACTTTCTCCCCACAACGGTGAGATATGAGGAAACAGAATGCTATCTCTCATCTGGACTAAAAAGTTTCAGGGTATTACAATCTTTTGAATTGCAGCGCTTCACTCTTATGCTGGAGCTTAGTGTAGGTAAAGCAATTGCAATGATTACCCCATCTGCAGTCATTTCAGAAGATTTAACTCAAATCCCACACAACGCAGTTATCAAGATTGATGGCAAGGACTCCCGCAGACTCTGCATTACAGTGGATAGCGCAATCCCTATCTGAACCTATTGTTAAGGCTTTTGGCCATAAAGCGCAGACATGCCTTTGCAGAGAGGATATTATTTATTAAGAAATTCTTCCCAACGCATTGAGAAAGCGCCGACTCCCGTTATAAACCTGCCATTGACACTGATGCCACCTTTCCATGGGGTTCACAGGGGTGTTATATACAGTTAAAAGTCGTGTCCCCACAAGAGCGCAAAAAAGCCAAACAGGCCTGTAGAGCAGCGTCCAAGGAAGCGGTTTTGGCAGCGTTTTTATCTCATCTGCCTAGACCCAAGCTGACATCAAGTCATTCACAGCTGAAGCAGCTCAAGAATTCGCTGGCCAATCAAATTGGGCCCCCAACATGCGGAGCAGAAGTTTGGGTCATATTCAACTGCGCAAAGTTACTATGCACTGTTTTAAACTGATTCTCTCACCCCAACCTTCCCCAAGTTTTTATTGACCTCCAATGGATCACCACATGAGTACCTCAATATGAAAAGTTGACCTAAATCAAAAAATACCAAAACCAAAACTAAATTTACTTAAAAGGTGACTCTTAATGACACTTACATGGAGCCACAAACCTGTTTCCAAAAAGCAGCTTCTGAGAAAGTGGCATAGGAAGGCAATGAGGTCCTTTCCATAGCACCTAAGGTGCAATGAGGGTCTCTTTCATTATAGTGACGCTGCCCATCGCTGGACTCAAGGCCTCTCCATCCTAGGTTAGAAAACTTTTTTTAGAAAGATATTTATCTGTGGACATCCTGGAAATTCAGGAGTTCCACTGTCCAAAAGATCCTAAGGACACATGGGCAACCATGCTCCTTCCCACCCTTTTTTGGTCACCGCACTGTGGAGTTCTTTTACAAGTGACCATAGTTCAAAATTTGTATCTCAAAATTCTTATCTCGATGATCTTGTGCTGGCCCTCTTCATGGAATGATGAAGTGCATACTATTGGTAATATTTATTCCCAACTTGGACGCGCGAGCTCAGTGGGGTTCCTCTCAGCTACAACTTCCTTATACTTCCATCTGATCCATTTGTGGTGGGCGACCTGAACTGCTAGGCCAACCTAGCCACCAACCACTGGCCTTCAACTCCTACCCCCCAGCAAGTGCACGTTGACCTCCGCGTTCCAAAAGCCACCTTGGTGCTTTTTTAAACCCTTCCCCATGCACCTTTTCTAACCAACATGTATTGTCCACAGTGCTCAAAGGTCATCTGATGTCTATGCTCCGCATTGACCTCATTCTTTCTCCAATGAACCTTTGCCCTCAGATTGAGCACTTTACAATGACAAAAAATTTTCTCTGACCACAGGAAGGTGTCAATATCCTTCACTTCATCAAGCCTAGAAGCACAGGCGCCAAAGTGGTGAAAACTTCAACAAGCTGAGATCACATCGCCCATGTTTACATCATGGGTGAACACCAAAACTTTAGCACAGGAGTTCTCCACACCATTATGTGCTGATACACTTTCTATCTGGTAAGACTTTAAAGCAATCACCATCCTTCGGCACACCACATCTCATTGTGAAGCTCTCAGGATTCCTCATCAGTCATTTAGTGCACTCTAGTGGAAATGGACCACCTGTAGTCTAATGTCCTTGCAGAAGGGTACGCCCAGCTTGGGGTCATAAGTGGGCAGAAGTGTCTGCTCGGCTCAATGCACTGCTTATACAACACAAACATCACATTTGTGTTCAGTTTAAAGCAAAAAATATAACGGCAGGTGACACATGATCTGCCTACTTTTTCTGCAATAATTTTAGCAATGAGAAAGAGCTTGGCCTGCACACAAGTGAGGCGGCCAGACGTCTCCATTGCAGACACTCCAGCTGAAGGGGCAGTCGAAGTTCAGAAACTTTTAATCTGAGTTGTATAAGTCCAAATTTTGTTGACTATTCCACAATTTGATGAGCTTCTCGATGATACACATATCTTAACCATTTCCTGATACCCAAAGTTAATGAATCTAATTACTCATTAAGAGCTCTGGTATGCCGTTCATGGTGCACCGCACAGGAAGTTCCCAGGTCCTTATGAGATTCCATATGAGTTCTACAAAAATATATTTAATTGGGTTTCCTCACTAATGCTTGCCTCAATGAACAACAGTCTTTTAGAAATGCGGCTTCTCTCTGGGGGCCAGGAGGCCAACATGATAATGCTGTTTAAGAAAGGGGATAAGCTGGATTTCTGCAACTGGCGTCCCATATCACTTACTAATAAAGATACTAAGTTATTCACTAAAATTATGGCCAACCGCCTAGGGGAAGTTGCTTTGAGGTGTTCTCCTCTGAGCAGTTAAGCCTTACCCCAGGTGGTCAATATGAAACAACACACACACCGTAGTTAATGTCTGCTAATCCACAGATAATGGGGTGCTTGCGTTTAGACCAAAAAAAGATTATAATGGGGTGTACGAAATTTATAGGTTTTCTGATTATTCTCAGCCAATAACCCCTATAAATATACTATTTGCACAGGTTCGGGTTTTGTGCAATTCTCTGCGTTGTAAGATAGTAGTTGATATAATCATTGATAATAGTATGGTGACTATTATCCATAGTTGAATTGAAGTATTAGATTTCAGTCCAATGCTCGGCCAGTATTTCATCTCAAAATACCTATGATGTCCTGAATAGGTATTTGTTCCTTTGTACCGCCTAACTCAATCTTTGCTCAGATCCCTGTTTATGATTTCTCTGTGACACACAGATGGTAGCAATCCCTGATTTGATTTAGCTTCTTCTCTTGATCTCCACTCAAAACCTTACTCATTATCTTAAAGAGTCACCTAATTATTGCACACAGCAAAATAAACTTGAAAAGAATGAAACTCTAAATGGATTCTGATAAAGTTTACTAAGCTATTACTTTAGTAAAAGTGATCTGATAATTTATGATTTGGTAAATTATGATATATTATTAGTGAATTCTTTAGGGAATTTATAGTAGGGAATTTGGCTAAATCTTGGTTGGCACCTCTTTAATAAACTGCAGCCATTACCGTTAAATTACCCATCCTTGTCTCAGAAGCGATGTTCTTCCCCATCCTGGCTAGGATTTTGTCATTGGACATCCTCAAGACCTAGATTGGAAAGAGTTGGAAAACTTGTCCCTAACGTTTTCTTCTTGATCCAAGTGAACCACCATATTTGGCAAGCGACCTGCTTAGGATTTGGGACTTATTACCCATTAAGGCAGGTCGTGAACCAACTGATCAATTTTCTAGTTACAGGCAACATCACTTGCCTTTCAACTTACTCCTTAAATTCCCAATCAGTTGATGATAAATCCCGACTGGTCCCAATTGGTAAACCTGATAGATAATTAACTATCAGATGCCCTACTTCGTCGCCAACTCTGCCCAACGAGATCTTAAGCATAAATCTAGATCAATCCCTGATGAATCCAACCAGGCGAATAACCTAAAATCCCCTGAACATAGTTACCCTGAAATCAGGGCCAACTATTATTAAATTCACCTTGCATTAAGAAATTATCCCCTAGCGATCCCTGGTAATCTAGCCATCTGGGAATATGGGCAATAATCCCAACACTTCCCCCCTCCTGCCTAGTTTTTAGCAAGAAAAGGATTGGGGCAGGAGAACACTGCTTTGGACACCCAGTTGAATACTTCATTTGTTCAAGTGGAGTACAATCGTCAGCAATCACCACTACTCAGGATGCCCTTCAGCATGCAGCTCTCTTCCTCTCCCTCCTCAAAACCACCTACTCAGAGCGTGGTCCTCATGCTATTCTGTCATGCTGGGCTGATTGACCTACTTATGATGATATTAATCATGGGATCTAGTTTTCCCCCCACCAGGGCATATGACCCGCTGTCTTATTCAGATTCTTGGCTTGCCATCCTCGATCACCTGATTTTCTCCTCATCCTCAACAAAAGATTCTTGCCGCCAATGTTCATTTAGCAGCCCAATTAAGAATGTTCATTTATGTTTGCCCTTGTTCTCTTCTCTTAACCTCTTGGCTCATATCATTCTTAATTCTTCTCTGGAGAGTTAATTTATTATTTTTTGAGAATAATTTCTCCAAAATTGGATCTTAACTATTTCAGAGTGCATAATATTGACTATCATAAAAGTCCAACATCCCCCCTCTTGTCCAGCTCATATGTCAAATTTTGAGTTGCAGTACCAACAGCTGCTCAATAGTATGTCTGATCAAGATCTTTGGACTTTCCAGCAGATGAGCCAATCTGCGTGATGATACAATTTCTATGGTCCTTTGTAAATTTACTCTGATGGTTGTTATTGGAAAGCAACCCAGTAACCTTTTTACTGCACAGGTTCGGTTTCCTCATACACTTCGTCACATTGTATAGTAGAATATATTATTAATCAATAGTATGGAGACTATTATCCGTAGTTGAGTATTAATTATATTTCAGCCCAACGCTCAGCCATTATTCCTGATTAAATACTTGTGAAGTCATACTCGTAGTGATTCATTCCCTTGCTCATGTCCACCAAATCTTAACTAAGATACCCCAGTGACAGTCTCTTAAGCCCAACACACAGTCAGCAGCTATCTCTGATTGTGGCTCCTTCTTCTCTAGATCCCCACTCAGATCTTTAATCTTTTCTAAGAGTCTTCCAATTATTGCCCTCTGCAATAATATCCTTGAGATAGAACAGCACAATAGAAGCTGATAGTTTAACTATATACTGAATGGATATTATTACTGTAAATACTATTCGACTGTTTGACTGTGTTTTTTATAGTAAATCCTAGGGAATATATATAGTGGGGAATTTAGCTGTCTAACCCTTGGTTAACACCTCCTCGATGAAATGGTAGCTGTTGTTATTGAATCACCCATCCTCATCTCAGCAGCTATAGTCTTCCCTATCCTGGCTAGGATTCTATAATTGGACATCATTGAGACCTCAAACAGAAAGAGTCATAAAACGTGTCCCTAACATTTTCCTCTTGATCTAAGTGAACCAACCATATTTGGCTAGCGACCTGCTTAGGTAATGGGACTGATTACCCATTATTGCAGGTCACTCACCAACCAATCAATTTACTAGTTGCAGGTGGCATCACTCGCCTCGCAACTTGCTATTCATTCCCAATCAGTAGGTGATGAAGCCCGACTGATCCCAATTGGTACACCTGATAATTAATCAATATCATATGCCCCTATTTTGTTGGCAACTTCGCCTGATGAGATCTTAAGTATTCTTCTGAATCAATCCTGACAGATATGACCAGGAAAATATCAAAAATCCCCCGGACATAGTTACTCTGAAACTTGGCCAACCAATCTCTGATTTACTTTGCCTTAGGGAATTTTCCACAGGTGATACCAGGTAATTTAGCAGGCTGAGAATATGGCAAAAATCTCAACACATCCCCCTCTTGCCTAGATTACCAGCGAGAAAAGGACCAGGGCATGAGAAAAACGCTTCAGACACTTGGTCAAATACTTCATTGGCTCAAGTGGAGTATGATTGTCAATACTCAATGCTTCTTGGGACAACCTTCAGCATATGGCATTCTTCCTCTTCTCCTTGCTACCACCTTCTCAGAGCATGGTCCCCAGAATCACTGTTGTGCTGGGATGATCAATTTACTTATGACAATATTAGTCCTGGGATCCAGTTTTCCCTCTATCAGGGTATCTGACCCGCTGTCATATTAAGGATTCTTGGTCCGGCGTCCTTGATTTCCTGATTTTTTCCTCATCATAGATAGGAGACTCTTGCCATCAATGTTTGTTTCATGGCTCAATTGAGAATACTTATTTCTATTTGCCCTTGTTATTTCTTTCATAATCTCTTGGCTCAAGTCATTCCTAATTCTTCCCTTGGAGAGATTATCCCATTAATTTTGAGATTAATTTCTCCAAAATTGGAGCCTTATGGATTGTAGAGTGCATAATGTTAACTTCTATATATTTTCCGACATTCCCCCTCTCGTCCAGCTCATTTGTCAAATTCCAAGTTGCAATAACAACAGCTTCTGAACAGTTTGTCTGATCAATGACCTCCATCTCTTCCAGTAGATGAGTTGGGATGCTTGGCGGAACCTCTTCTATGGTCCTTCCAGGACTCATACGCCTAGTCTGATGCCAGTGGCTTGTCCTTCCATCGAATTACTGGAAACAGTAACTAATCCCTCCAAAACCAGCTTGTTGGCTATCATTTCAGACAACTCTCGGCTGATTCTTCCTCTGCCATCAATTCCAGAGTTGGACTCAAAAATTCCTGGATTCAGCTCCTTTTGCTGATGCTCTGAACATCATCATAGATGCTATAGAGATTATGTTGGTTGCTCTGGATCATTCATTTCTTGCTGGGTTAGACCTGCTCCATGAGTTCCTCTTCCAACTTGGGCAATATTACAAACTCACTGTTCTGGTCTCCAATCTCACCATCAGTAACAGCATTCACTTTGAGCTCCCCTACGCTGAACACTGGTCCCAAGCCATCGAGGCTTTGACTCTAGCGCTAAATCCCTCTGATTTGGATATCATTCTGGATTGGGATACCACCGCTTATGCTCTTCTCTTTGCTGGCAAAGTTCTTCAAAGTTGGTCCACAATGCTTCCAGCCTCGCCTGGATTCCACCGCTCCTTCAGCTTTAGCTTCTGAGAAGCCCATAGTCATCGCTTGCAGGATGCCATTCATTCCCTACATGACTACCTCTTCTCCAGAGCTTCCCATTGGTATCTTCTGCTGATGGCGTTGGTAGGGGACATGATTTGACAACCCCTGTCAAGCATCCCTTCTTTGTTGCTGGCCCTTATGTCTGGTGTCATTGATGAAGCCCGTCATCAGGCGCTCTGGACTAATCTTCCAGCTTCAGTACCATATCAGGATTACTTGGGGTTATTTAATGATTGCCTCTTCTTATACTGTTGCTTTCCTCCCCGCTCTGGGGTTTTGCAATTGGCTTCATCTGAAATCTCAATTTCCCTTCCCCTAGTCACTTTCTCGCAGGGCTCTGTGTCCCCTCAAAGAATGTGGTTTTGTGTAGGCCTCGCCCTCACTAGCGTCTGATATCATATCAATTTTGACAGGCTGTTCATTCATACCACGATCCATCCTCCCTTCCCCAAAGAGGCGACATAGGCGGAATCATCCCTATACTGAGGACAATTAATAAAAATAAAAATTATAAAACTTATATTGGTTTTTTCTCTGTGCGGTTTATAATCACTCTTTTTCCAATATCTTTTATAAATCATTTATCTTTATTATTTATTTCTATGGGACTTGATCTTTTTCGGTTCAATCCTTCTTTTTATTTTTCCCCCAAACTGGGTCCTGGGTACTTAAACCTGCCAGTTTTCTATGGTTCAGAGGTCCTTTTTTCAGACTTAACCATCTAGATTGGTTCAGAGGTCCTTTTTTCAGACTTAACCATCTAGATTGGTTCAGAGGTCCTTTTTTTGGCATGACCTAATCATCAGAATGTAACCAACTAAATGGTTCATCAGTTCTTCAGGAAATCTTCTATTTTTCTGTTTGATCCATCACCTTAAATACTTAGCGTGGACTCGATTCACTACTCTTCCATTCAAAAAGATTCTTGATGGAGTAAGAATCAGTCACCATCTTGGTGATCACTTCAAATGGACCTGACCACAATGCATCTAATTTGTTTCTTCATCTGAAACTATGTGTATTGCAATAGGCAACTCTTTCCCCTATTTGATATTCTTCTAAGGCTGGTCAGTTTTTGTTGTCCATCAATTTCGCTCATATCCTTTTCTTCAAGGTTGTATTGAATGCTTGCAATTTCATATTGATCAGGATACTCATCAGTCAGTTCAGGTATTGCTCAGTACTCATCCCCAATGTAGGTTCTACCACCAAATATAAAATCAGCAACAACGTGGCCTTTCTTCTGTATAATGACCTAAACGGCGGCTTTTCCCGTCACTGTATGATGACTAATATTGTAGGCAAACGTTAATAAACTTAGGTATGCTCCCCACGCGGAAGTTCTCCCTGCGACTAGCTTCCTCAGAGTAGTGGCTAGTGTTCTATTCACCCTTCCTCCAGTCCGTTCATCTCTGTCTGGTAAGGTACTAACACAACTCCTTGGATCCCCATTGTCTAATTTAATATCAGGATCACCTGAGACATAAAGTTGGTCCCATTGTCACTAAGCAGGACCTGCAGACATCTATACTGGTATAATACTTGATCCAGGATGAACCTCGCGGTACTGGTAGCATCTACTCTCATTAGGGCCTTCATATCAGCCCTTCTAGATGGTCAATGACAACTATAATGTACTTGACTCCCCCTGCGCTCATCATCAGTGGTCCCATCACATCGATGGACACCATGTGCCAGGCAAATCTAGGGCGGACCAGTCAGTATCAAGTTGTATTCTTATATGGTTTGTGCAGCTGACACTCCACACAACAAGATAGATAATCTGCAACATCATAGTTGATAAATTCCAGGTAATAGTACTGGCGAATATGATTGGTTGTTTTCTTCAGGCCTCCATGCCCAACAACCTTGTGAGCTGCTTGTAATATCGCTGCTCTGACAGTTTTGGGAATAATACCGCTTCCCATTGATTGTCTTGAATACTTGTCCATCCATGGTCTTGGTGTTTTCCATTGCTTTCTGAAGCGCACCTTGGATTTCTCTGGGCTCATTCCCAATTTTTCATTTGATCATTCTCTGGAATAGCTCATCTGCCTGAGGGTATACCATCTGGACCATTGGCAACCATTTGAGCCATCCGCGTTCTGGTGAGAAGCCCTGCTTGGTGGACAATCTCATAATTGTAAGCCTGGAGCTTAAGTACCCATCAGGCCAGTCGTCCTTCTGGCTCTCTTAAATTGTGTAGCCAACGCAGAAAAAGAGTGGTTTGTTACCACCTTAAAGTGCATTCCATGGATGTACACCTGAAACTGCTTGCATGCGTAAATGACTGCAAGGCATTCATGCTCAGTCACAGTGTAGTTCCTCTCAGCAGCTGAGAGTGTCCTGCTCACATATGCCACCGGATGTATATCCACATGTTTGTCTACTTAGCTCAGTATGGCGACAATCGCCATCAATGAAACATCAGTTTGAATAATATACTCCCAATCAAAATTTGGATATCTTTAGAATAGGTAAATCTATCAACTACCAGCATAACTCATTGAAGGAGTCCTGGGCCTCTTCATTGCATATTAATCCTTTTTTGGATCCTTTAATAAATGGAATAATGGCTTTTTCTATTTGGTAGAAGTCCCAAAAATCTTCTATAGTATCTAACCATCCCAAGTAACACTTGGACGTCTCAAACACTCTTTGGTACAGCAATCTGTTCTATGGTGGCTATCTTCTGGGTTTGCAGCTGCAATCCACTGGAGTTAATTATGAATCCCAGGTATTCCAACTCTTTTTTTAAGAAGTGGCACTTCCTCAGCTTAATCATCAGATTAACTGCGGACAGTCTCTTGAATACTTCTTTCAAGTGGTGTAGGTGATCAGTAAACATTTTAATGAACACGTTTATATCGTCCAGATATACCAGGACACATGACAACTTCAAGTCACTTGATATCGCATCCATGGCCCTCTAAAACGTTTCAGGCGCATTTCATAGATCCTGGGGCATTCTCATTGGTTGGTATAGCCCCTGCGCGGTAATAATTGTGCAATTTTCCTGGTCTTCCTTTGGCAAGTCGATCTGCCAATATCCTAAGATCAGATCCATTGCAGAGAAATACTTCGCTTCTCCTAAATGATCTAGTGATTTGTCAATCCTTGATAGGGGATAAAAATTATTCTTTGTAATTTCATTCACCTTTGGTAGTTAATCACCACCCAGTTAGATCCATCCTTCTTCTTCACAATCAGAATTGGACTCGCCCAGGGACTTGATGACGCAACTAGAAGCCCATGCTTCACTAGTTTGCTGATTTCATCCTTCACTACCGCTTTGGCAGCTTTCAATTATTATACTGGTCTCATCCTTATCGGTAAATTTTCCCTGGTGTCAACCTTGTGGATCACATCTCATGCACATCTCAAATTGTGGTCATCCTGAGAAAACACTTCCCAATACTTTTCAACAATTTGAGCACCTCCTTTTTTAGCCTTCCAACAGATCAGCGAGTTGCTCCTGATCAACCAATATGTTGATTCTCTCATTTACCCTGGCTGATAATTTCATCTCATTGAGAGTGGTTTTCCTCTGTTCTGCCATCAGGATTTCTCATCATTTCTTAGGTCTGAACCTCATAGACCATAAAAAACAATATTTTATATTTTTTATATATTTCATATATTTTTGTAATTTTCTTTTGCAATGGGACTTGCAACCTACAAAAGGCTCAGAGATAATTCTTTTCCCCTTCATCCAAACTGGGTCCTAGGTACTTAAACCTACCAGTTATTATGGTTCAAAACTTATCCTCTTAAGATTTAACCAACCATTTGGTTCAGTGGTCCTCTTCTAGGATTTGACCAAAATCTCAGGACATAACCATTTAATGGTTCAGAGGTCCGCTGGGAACATTGCAACTATTTTTTCTTAGGCTCAATACTTCTGATATTGACCTTCTTCACTATACGACCAGAAGCGCTGTTTCTTCACATATAGACTATACTTGCTGACTTTTGGCAATACTTTTGAATATCAGGCCTTTAATCCCAACTGGTTATTCATCTAATAGGTCCTAATTTCATCTTATGTTTGGCAACTGATGCTTTTGGATCCTCATATCTCATTAGCCAACAGTTTAGTCCGATTGTCCATATCGTTTTTCTCCTGAAAATGATTTTCAGCCTTAATGGCTATCCTTAATTGCACAGGTCGTTCTTGCCTCGTTAGCTTCATCCAATTTCTCCTGAATTGTTGAACTCGTCTCCAGTAACTTCTGATCAGTTATTGAGTGTTATTGATATAAATGATTTTCTCCACTGTCTTGAATTAATCATTTCCTGTCTTGCTTTATATATTCTTTGGTATAGCAATCCAATTCTCCAGATTGATTGCTTCCTATTTCGTCCAATGCCTCATCTAAACACTCACTCCTTAGGACTATTTCCAGCGTACTCAATTTCAACCTTAGTTGGCCCAATTGATACTCTTCATATCAAGTAGATGTCTGGTGTAACTGGCTTCCTTGCAGCACTAGATAGTTCCATATTTAGGCTGCAAGTCCTTTACCCTGAACTTGATTTTCTTCATTTTGCTTCACTCAGAGCTCCACTGCTGAGCTGGGTGAACGCCACTGAACGTGATCCTCTTCACGTTCTATCTTCATTACTTCCTTCAGTAACTTAATTCCAAAATTAGAAACATCTTCATAGAACATCATTTTCTATATTCTTCAACTCAACTGCCCCTGTAGTGAGCACCAACTTGTAAAAATCTACTTTGATGGTTTTTATTGGCAAGCATCCCAGTAACCTTTTTACTGCACAGGTTTGGTTTCTTCATACACTTTGTTGCGTTGTATAGTAGAATGAATTATTAATTGATAATATTATGGAGACTATTATCCATAGTTGAGTATGAATTATTTTTTGGTTCAACACTTGGCCAGTATTCCCAATTAAATTCTCGTGAAGTCATACTTGTAGGGATTTGTTCCCTTGCTCTTATCCACCCGATCTTTGTGGAGATACCCCCAGTGACAGTCTCTTCAGCCCAACACACAGTCAGCAGCTATTACTGATTGTGGCTTCTTCTTCTCTAGATCCCCACTCGGATCTTTTATTTTTCCTTTAAGAGTCTTCCAATTATTGCCCTCTGCAATAATATCCTTGAGACAGAACAGCACAATAGAAGCTAATAGTTTAACTATATACCAAATGGATAATATTACTGTAAATACTATTCGACTGTTTGACTGTGTTTTTTATAGTAAATCCTAGGGAATATATATAGTGGGAAATTCAGCTATCTAACCCTCAGTCGACACCTCAACATAATAAATGGCAGCCATTGCCATTGAATCAACCATCCTTGTCTCAGCAGCGATGGACTTCCCCATCCTGGCTAGTATTCCATAATTGGACATCCTTGAGACCTTAAACAGAAAGAGTCAGAAAACGTGTCCCTAACATTTTCCTCTTGATCCAAGTGAACCAACCATATCTGGCTAGCGACCTGCTTAGGTAATGGGACTGATTACCCATTATGGCAGGTCACTCACCAACCAATCAATTTTCTAGTTGCAGGTGGCATCACTCGCCTCGCAACTTGCTATTCATTCCCAATCAGTTGGTGATGAAACCCGACTGATCCCAATTGGTACACCTGATAGTTAATCAATATCATATGCCCCTATTTTGTTGGCAACTCCGCCCAATGAGATCTTAAGTATTCTTCTGAATCAATCCTCAATGGATATAACCAGGCGAATACACAAAATCCCCTGAACTTAGTTACTCTGAAACTCGGACCAACCAATTTCTGATTCACTTCGCCTTAGGGAATTTTCCCCTAGCATTACAAGGTAATCTAGCAGGCTGGGAATATGGGCAAAAATCCCAAAATCCTTCCAGTACTCATACTCCTAGTCAAGTACCAGTGTCTAGTCCTTTAGTAAAAATACTGGAGATGTTAACCAACTCCACTGAAACCAAGTTAGCAATTGTCTCAGATGTCTCAAAGACAATCCTTCCTCTTTCATCAATCCCAGAGTTAGATTTTGAGACTCCTCTGGATTTGGCTCCTTTTTCAGATACTCCTAACATCATCATCAAACCTCCTAAAGCAATGCCTTTTGCTCTCAATCATACATTCCTCGCTAGATCAGACTTACTTCTGGAGTTCCATTCTGACTCAGTCAATATTACAAGCCTGCTATTTTGGTCACTGAACTCACCATTGACAACAGCGGACATTTCAAACTCCCCTATGCAGAATTAAGGCCTAAGTCACCAAGGTTTTTTCCATAGCTCTTAATTCTTTTAATCTTGAACACATCCTAGATTAGGATATCGCAGCATATGCTTTTTGCTTTTCCAGCTAAGTTCTTTGAAGTGGGCCATGAAGCTTCCGGTTTCTCCCAGTTTCCATCAATCTTTCTAAACAGCTTCTGAAAAGATTGTAGTCTTCGCTTGCAGGATGCCATTTACTCCTTGCACAACTATCTTGTTTCTGGCGCATCACATCATTATCTTCTACTGAGTGCTTTCATAGGGGGCATGACTTAATAACCCCCATCTAGTATCCCTTCTTCATTGCCAGCCCATATGTCCAGTGTTCTTGACAAAGCCTGATGGCAAGCACTCAAAACCAATCTTCCAGCTCCAGTACCATTTTGGGATTGCTCAGGGTTATTTGCTGACTGCCTCTTCTTCTACTGTTGCATCCCTCCCCATTCTAGAATATTACGTTTAGCTTCTTATGAAGTCTTAAATTCCCTTCCCCTAGTCACTTTCTTGCAGGGATCTGTATACACTCAATAAACTTGGTTTAGTATAAGTCTAGCCCTTTCTAGCATCTTACTCACATAGATTATGATAGGTTATTCACTCCTACTGCGATCCATCATCCCTCCCCAAGAGGTGATATTGGACTTTTATGAGAAATTATGATAAGAAGGTGCTACAAAGGCTACGAAATTATTAGTTCTGTGGCTCTAGCAAAGATTGACACAATTGAAATGAAGTTATTAGTTCCATTTCTATAGTTGATTCCAATTGGAAATAAAGAATCCTGTATGAAAAAAGGCCAAAATCAGGCTACATAAGAAAATTGTGTTACCTTTTTTTAGTACTCAATAAATCGTGTTACCTTAAAAGTTAGAAATGAGAGATATTTATAGGGGTAGATTTAGTAGTTTTACATGAGGATTTTTGGGATGCACCTGAGGTAAGATATTTCCTATTAGATGTTCAATATTGCTGATTATTAATACCATACTTGTGATGGCCAGATTTGATAAGATTCTTATTAGATGAGACGATTTTCTTATATAATTTTCTGCCTCATAAGATAGCTTACTATCATCCTTCAGAGAAGGTTGATAACTCCGAAGGGTTGATCATCAGTCTATCCTAGAATTGGATATCTCTGACATAGATTTTACAATCTCATTAGACTGAGATATTAAATCTCAATCTTGAGTAGCTTCAGTTCATCTAGTTGGAATTTTAACAATGCCCCCCTCAAGGTCTTGCCTAGGGGGCACATACTTATGATGAAATTTACTATGCACTCTATTGATAACAGTACCAGTATCAACAGCTGCAATGGAGTATTAAATACCCTGACAATAAATAATATAGTATGGACCAGCCCATAAGATGTCAAGTTTGTGAATCCTTCCTCCCGGCCTATGGCAATAGAAGAGTACAAGTTCCCTGACTTGATACTCTTGTAGCGTAGGTCTACTAGCGTTGGTTTTTGTTCCCTCCTTTAAGATGGTAGCAGCAGGGGAGCTTAAAGCTAAAGCTCATACTTAGATGATTTCATCAGCTAGTCTCCTATAGCTAAATCAGTTGTTTTTGGAGTAGTTTCCTCAAGTATAGGTGTACACCTGAGGGGAGGATAGGATTCTGAACATATAAAGCTCTAAAAGAAGACATTGCAATTATACAATGGTAGCTAACTCTGTAGGGTAACAGCGCACTTGGCAAATAGAGATTCTATCTACTATAGTCATTGGAAGCCATCTTTTGAAGAATGGCTAAGAGGGTACCATTTGCTTGTTCAACCGCACCAAAAGTAGAAAGTTTTATGGGACGTGAATGACTGATAGGTACTATTAATTTAGTAAGCATTGATACCACCTGAGAAATGAAGTTGGTAATTTTATCCAATAACAGGACTTTCGGGCTACCATGCCTGGTGAAAACTTGCTTATAAACAAAGGACGCCGTAGCCATAGTGGTGACCATGAAAACTGAGACAACTTCAATCCATTTAGTAAAATAGTCAATAGCTAACAGAAAATATCGATGTTCATAAGTGGCAGTAGGGAGAGGACCCACCACATTGATACTCATAGTAGAGAAAGGTTCGGAAGGTCCCACAATTTTAGTTGGAACATCGGATTTCCACCACGTTGTTGTTGGCATGTAAGACAAGACTTCAACACATCGTGTACAGATTAAGCATGTTATCCCAGTAACAATGATTTTTCAACCATAGTAGGGTCTTAGCGATAGCTCCATGCCCTACAGTTTGGTGGGCCTCCATAATAGTATCAGTCCTCGCAGAGGGCTGAATAAAGGGCAACCATTTAGGTACCAACTTTTTGTATAGTGAACTTTCCTTAACCTGAGTATCTTCAGTTAAGGATTGTAACTTTGATATAACATCCTTAGATTTCTGGTACCAAAGCTCAGGTCTACCAATTGAGTCATAGATGCGATCCTCCTCAGCAGAAAATAACATTAGGATAGGCAATAGAGAAAGTTCATCAGCGTTTTGATTAACATCTCCAGAACGATATTGAATAGTAAAGTCATAGATCTGGAGCTCTAAAGCCCATCTAGCTAAGCGTTTATCAGGATCCTTCATTTGTTGCAACCACTTCAGGGAAGCATAATCCATGACTATAGTGAAATGCTTTCCATAAAGTAAGCGTGGAAATGCTTGATGGCGGACAAAACTGAAAGGCATTTTCTCTTGGTAACGCTATAATTGCGTTCAGCCTTAGAAAGGTTTTCATCATAGTAAGCGATGGGGTGATCAACCAGGTTGGTATCATGTTGATCCAGAATGGCTCCAATAGCAATATTACTGGCATCAGTAAATAGTATAAAAGGTTTGGAAAAGTTAGGATGGGCTAAGATTGGTGCACTCACTAAGGCTTGGCACAACAGATCAAAAGTTTGCTGCTGCGATTCTTCCCATACAAAAGGCACTTCCTTGTGCAAAAAAATAAAAAAGGGCTCCACAGTCTCTGCAAAATGAGGGATGAATTGTTAGGAATAACCAACCACCCCTAAAAACACTTGAATAATGCACAAGCTTTTAGGAATAGGCATGTCCAATTTAGCTTGTATCTTATTAGATAAGGGTAAAATCCCCTCACAATTAACTTTATGACCTAAGGATTCCATCTCGGTCTTAAAAATGGCACACTTGGATGGTTTTAGCTTAAGCGAAGCACAACGCATCTTAACAAAAACTTCATTTAAATGAGCCAAATGCTCGTTAAAAGTGTGATAAAACACAGTAACATCGTTTAAATATACCAAAACACAAGAAAGTTTTTAAATCCTTAAACAAGCCATCCTTAGCTTGTTGGAAAGTAGCAAAGCATTACAAAGCCCCTTCAGCATACGAGTGGGCTCAAATAACCCCTCACTAGAGATTAAGCACATTTTTGACGATTTTCTTGAGCCTGGTCAATTTGCCAATAACCACTCGCAAGGCCAATAGCTGAGAAGTACATGATCCAGACAATAATCTTAATGAATCATCAATGTGAGGTAGATAATAATAATCCTTTTGGTTAACAGCATTAGCTGATGATAGTCCATAACCACTCTATGGCCCCCATCTTTTTTTCAAATGAGTAGTAAAGGAGAAGTTCATGGACTCTTAAAAGGCATTAACAGCCCCACATCAAGGAGTTGTTTCAATTTCGCTGAGACCTGAGCCTCCTCAACTTTAGATTTGCGATATGGTTGAGCTCAAATAGAGGGAGTATCACCAGTTTTCACCTGATGCTGCACATCTTTCATTAGTCCAAAATCTCCAGAACCTTGGGCAAATATATCCGCATATTTTTCAATCAGAGCCTTAGCTTCATGCTGTTGTTCTGGAGTGAGAGAGTCCCAAATTTGATGTCAATTCTAGCAACGATAGGTGGATCTTCTATCTCAAATTCACGTAAATCTCCACATCCCAACATGGATAAAGTTTCACTCACAGTAGTAGGCCGCACATAGGCAATAGGGTTATTGCGATTCAATCACATAGGTCAAGAAGTGATATTAGCTAGAAGAACTAAAACAGTACCATTGTAGGCAGGATCAAGGTTACCAGGGCAGGGTAAAGCCTCCAAATGAGAGGGATTTTGACTACCAAAGATCTCTAATATATGATCAGTGGGTACAAATACTTGTACTCCCATTTAATGATGACTTGAGCCTTTTAGGGAATGGTAATCAGAGAGTTAGAATATAAAGTAATGCCCTCAGAGGCACAAGCTGACGGAGGTGGAAGTATTGTCCTTGGTCCCAAGATTTGGTATTCTAGACAAGAGATAGAAGTGTGGTATTCCAATAAACAAACACGTCGTTTGAGTTTGCTTTTTCCATTGGGAACATTTTATAAAATTAAAGGTACTCAGTACTTAAATAAAGAAAGTTAATTGTCCTTAAGGCTGATTAACACATCAAAATCAATGAGAAATTTGGTTCCCAGGAGTAAGTCTTAGCAATTGCTACCAACACTGCTGCAGGGGCTGACACGACCAACTTTAAAAGTGCATTGGAAGAGAGAGTAAGCTCCTATAGATTTAGTGTAAGAAGGACCAGCAGTCCCATAGTCTTGGGAATGGTTTTAGTCCGGCACCAAATCTGATTTTTTCATAATCCTGGATGAAATTACATTGATGGGAGATCCCGTATCAATGATAGCCAAAACTTTCACTTTATTCACAATGACTTCCACCAGGGTCACATCAATGCCAAAGTTTGGGATTGAAAACACTTAGGGATCAATTGAACTAATTGAATTAGAAGAATAATAAACAGAAGCGTAAGCAGAAATGGTATCTTTGTTGGCTAATTCATCAGGGACATCAAGCTCACCAGGAGCATATAATACATAATAATCTGTAAAAGTGTTATATGATTTCGATGGAGGCACAGGAGGTAGGTCAGCAGAGGGAGCCTCATGCCCTATGCTGACTATTCTTTTTCAACTCCTCTGCTTGCTTTTTCCAACATTGAGATACCACATGACCCATGAGACCATAATAAGTGCCCGGCTCCTTCTTTGGTTTAGGTTTGGGTTTAGGTGGCATCACATGGATACAAGAATGATGGTTATTAGTGGAGTTCAGGTGTACCACACCATTAGGAATCTCCATGAGCGCTTCTTTGATGTCAATAATAGATCTGAAATCTCTTTTAAGTGATTTAAAATGTAGTATTAACTGAGTACAAGAAGCGAACGCACTCATTACAGCTAATATGGCATAATCTATGGTATTAAGGTTGCAAGTGGCAAGAGTCTGGGCCTCATGGTAGAATCTTTTGGCAAAATTTTGGATAGACTCTCTTCGTTTAATTTAATTACTCATAAAGGCTTGCTTTTGAATAGAAAGGATCTGATCACTCCCAAATTTCTTAATAAGGGCGGTCTTCACTTGAGCTCATGTATTGCAAACCTTAAGGTGAGGAACCATGATTTCTTGTGCAAACTGGCTTAGGCAAGAGGTAATATGCTGGACCTTCTGTTGATCGGTTGCCCCATCCATTGCACGCTCATAAATAAAGAGAAATAAATGGATGCTACCTTCACCTGGCTCAAACTTATCCATAAAAGTAGGTTTGAAGGTAGTGGTTTAATTACTCAAAACATGTACACCTGATACCATTACTAGATCAGCTTCAGAGGGTTTGGATTCTGGGATAGGAGCTTGAGTGGGAATTCGATCAACATGTTGCCTTAAATTATTAAGGTCCTCATGTAAATTATGAACCCATTGAGCGAGATGATCATTCACAGGTTGTTGATTCAAGTTATAAATCGCATTGATAATCTCTTTCTGATTGTTTTCCAGTACTCCGCATCTAGCAGATAACCATTCAATGGAAGTGTCTAGCCTTGCAAACTGGGTTTCTTGCGTAGTTCTGTTAGCATCGCATAGATGATGAGCTTTCTACGCCATCCAAAAAGGTTAGTTAAAATAATCTGGTTTGGTCAGAAGGCCTTATAAGGATAAAAACCCCCTTGAGCTATGGAATAGATTTGGGTTTCTAACGCCTGTATCTTGATACTAGTAGCATCGAAGGTTTAGAATCAGCCATTGGAAGCGAGGAGCCAGGGGGACCAGGAGGTCCTGGGGGCCCTTGCAACCCATCTCGACTTGCTGGTCCAGGTGGGCCTTGTTGACCCACCGGACCAGGAGGACCACGTTCACCAGGAGGTCCCAGGGTTACTGATGGGGAACTAGGTGGTCCCGGCGGTCCAGAGGGACCAACAGGGCCAGGTCCACCTTCTCTGAAAGCACCCACCATTTGGACAAGATGTTGAACTAGCCCGTCAAGCTCACCAAAGCGCTCCTCATGTTTGACCCACAATTGTTCCATTTGTTTTGTAATCTCATCCTCAAGGGAGGTGATACGGTGGTGAATAGGGTTAATGACATCGTTAATTTGCTGAGATACTTCTTAGCCGATGTATCCCACAACTCCATTATCAATTCTCACTAACTAGTTATGTATAATGTTGCTTTCTCTTCTATTATCAAGAATGGCTTTCTAATTATCCTGTCCATAGTCAGAAGCCATCTCATAAAACAAAGATAAGTGAGAGTGAAATTGTTGCACCAGGGTCAACTGGCGCTGGATATCAAGATAAAGCAACCCCAAAATCTGGAGTACATGGTGAATAGCAAATGTACATAATGCCGGAGTTACTGCTCAGTTCTAGCCAAGCCAACTTTGGTAGGCTGTAATACCACTCAGTTGTATAAGGTCATCATATTTTCAGCAACTTTAGATGCTCAGTCATGATTAGGACGAGCACTAGGCTGAACAGCCCCCTTATCAAGCCTTTGACAGTTTTTTCTACATTCACATTTTGAATCTGATAATTATTTTGGTCAGGGCCCTCGATGGCCAAGTCCATAGAAGCTTGAAATTGCAGATTATTTGTATTAGTGGAAGGCATCTCTTGCCTGTTGAGGTGTACCCATCGGGTGATAATCATTGATTCCTCAGAAGAGGGGCTTTCTTCGCTAGACATATTCATGGTTGTAAAAGTATGTTTTCACCAAATAGCCTCAAAAGCAGACCTGGCAGGGAGCACCAGTATTGGAATTTAGTGAGAAATTATGATAAGAAGGTGCAATGTAGGCTACGAGATTAATAGTTCTGTGGCTCTAGCAAAGATTGACACAACTGCAACGAAGTTATTAGTTCTGTTGCTATAGTTGATTACAATTGGAAATACAGAATCCTGTATGAAAAGAGACCAAGATTAGGCTACGCAAGACAACAATTGTGGTACTTTATTAGTTAGAAATGAGGGATATTTATAGGGGTAGATTTAGTAGTTTTACGTGAGGATTTTCAGGATGCACCTGAGGTAAGATCTTTCCTATTAGATGTCCAATATTGCTGATTATTAATACCATACTTGTGATGGCCAGATTTGATAAGATTCTTATTAGATGAGACAATTTTCTTATATGATTTTCTGCCTCATCAGATATCTTACCATCATCCTTTATAGAAGGTTGATAACTCCAAAGGGTTGATCATCAGTCTATCCTAGAATTGTATATCTCCAATGTAGATTTTACAATCTCATTAGACCAAGATGTCGAATCTCAATCTTGAGTAACTTCATTCATTGTAGTTGAATCCTCAACAGGTGACATAGGAAGAATTATCCCCAAATAAAGGATAAACAACAAAAAATAAAAGCTAAAAATATGTTGGTTTTTCTATGCAATTTTAAATAATAATTTCTCCAATATTTTTATCAATCTTTTATTTTTTTTTCTTCTTTTTTCCATGGGACTTGACCTTGTTTCAGTTCAGCATATCTTTTTATTTTATTCCCCCAAACTGGATCCTAGGTAAAATTAGACCTACCGGCTTTCTATGGTTCGGAGGTCTTACATTTTTAGAGACTTAACCATCTATATTGGTTCAGAGATCATTTTTTGGACTTGACCAAATCATTAGGACATAACCAACTTAATGGTTCAGCGGTCCTTCAGGAACTCTTTTTTATGTTTTCCTCAATCTATCTCTTTTATTTAGCATGGACATGATATACTATCACTCCATCTAAGAGGTTCTTGATTGAGTAGGTGTCAGTTGCCATCTTGGCAATAATCTCAAATGGACCTGACCACAATGCATTTAATATGTTTCTTGTTACAAAACCATTTGTATCACAATAGTCAACTCTTTTGCTTTTTTTGGTATTCTGATAAGGCTGGTCAGTTCTTATCATCCATCGTTTTTGCTTGTATCCTTTTCTTCAAAGTTTTATCAAATGCTTGCAATTGCATTTTAATTAGGATACGTGTCAATTGGTTCAGGTACTGCTTGGCACTCATCTCCAATGTTAGTTCCACCACCAAATATAAAGTAGTGGCAATGCGGCCTTCCTCCTTTATAGCAACTCAAACAGCATTTTTCCCGTTGCCACATGATGACTAATATTGTAGGTGAACGTCATTGAACTCAGGTATGTTCCCCTCACGGAAGTTCTTCCTAAGACCAGCTTCCTCAGCGTTGTGGCCAGCATCACATTAACTTGTTCACCAGTCCATTCATCTCCGTCTGATATGGTACAGACATGACTCCTTGAATCCTTATTATCTCAACTAACCATGAGATCACAAGAGATGTGAAATTTGTCCCATTGTCAATCAGCAGGACCTGCGGGAATCCATGTCAGTATAATACTTGATCTAGAATAATCTTCACAGTACTGGTAAAGTCTACTTTCGCCAGGGACTTTGTCTTGACCCATCTCTTCAGATGATTAATTAAAACTATAATATATACTGACTCCCCCTTTGCTCATTGTCAGTTGTCCCATCATGTCAATGTACACCATATGCCAAGCAAATCGAGGGTGAACCAGTTAGTATCCAGTCATATTCTTATGTGGATTGTGCAACTGGCATTCCACACATCAAGCAAGATAGTCCACAACATCATTTTTGATTGACTCCCAGTAATATTACTGGCATTTATGGTCAATCATTTTTCTAAGGCCTCCATGCCTGACAACCATATGAGCGTCTTGAATGATAGCTGCTCTTTCCAACGACTTTGGGAATAGTAACTGCTTCCCATTAATCATCTTGAAAACTTGTCCATCCATGGCCTCAGTGTTTTCCATCGCTTTTTGAAGCGCACCTTAGATTTCTTAGGGCTTATTCCCAATTTCTCCATTGACCATTCTCTGGATTAACTCATCCGCCTTCTGGTATACCATCTGAAGCATTAGTAACCACAATAAGCCATCCACATTATGATGAGAATCCCCCGCTTGGTGGACAATTTTATAATCAAAAGCCTGTAACTTCAATGCCTATCGGGCCAGTCATCCTTCTGGTTCTCACAAATTGTGAAGCCAATGCAATGAGGAGTGGTCTGTCACCACTTTGAAGTGCATTCTGAGGGATGTACACCCAAATTTTGTTTACAGGTGTAAATGACCACAAGGCATTCACGCTCAATTACAGTGTAGTTCCTCTCAGTGGCTGAGAGTGTCCAGCTCACATACGACACCAGATTTTTTTCCCAAGTTCATCTACTTGGCTCAATATGGAGAAAATTGCCATCAATGAAGTATCAGTTTATACTATAAATTCTCAATCAAATGTTAGATGTTTTAAATTGGAGAATTTATCATGTACTGGAGTAACTCATCGAAGGATTTATGTGCTGTTTCATTCCATATAAATCCTTTCTTCAGATCCTTCAACAGATGGAATAAGGGCTCAGCAATTCTGGCAAAATCCTGAATAAATCTTCTATAGTATCCGACCATTCCAAAGAGCACTTGGATATCTCAGACACTCTTTGGCACAGCCATTTGTTCTATGGCTTTAATCTTCTGGGCTTGCGGCTTCAGTCCACTTGAGTTGATCACGCTATCCAGATATTACAACTCATCCTTGAAGAATTGACACTTCCTTGGCTTAATCTTAAGGTTGGCCGCAGACAGTCTCTTGGATACTTCCTCCAAGTGGTGCAAATGATCAGTAAACTCCTACTGAACACATTGATATCTTCCATCTACACCAGAAAACATGACAACTTCAAGTCATTTCAGTATAGCGTCCATGGCCCTCTGGAACGTCGCAGGCGCATTACACAGACTGTGGGGCATCCTCATTGGCTGATATAGCCCCTGCAATGTAATAGTCGCGCATTTTTCTTGATCTTCTCTTGGAAAACCAAATTGCTAATATCCTGTATTAGATCCATCATGGAGAAATACTTTGCTTCTTCCAATTAATCTAGTGCATTGTTGATTCTTGGTAGGGGATATCAATACTTCTTATTGTATTTTTGTTTAGCTTCCAATAATTGATCACCACCCAATTAGAGCCATCCTTTTTCTTCACAATAAGAATTGGACTTACCCAGGGACTCGACAACAGAACTAGAAACCCTTGCTTCAATAGTTTGCTGATCTCTTATTCCACTACTGCTTCAGCTGCCTTAGACCATCAAATCAGTCTCATCCTGATTGCAAATTTTCTGCAGTATTAACCTTGTGGATCACATCTCTCGCAAATCCCAAATAATGGTCATCCTGGGAAAGTACTTCCAGATATTTTTTAGACAATTTGAGCACCTCATTTTGCTTTCCTTCCATCAGATCAGCGAGTTGCTCTTGATCAACCAATAGTTTGATACTCTTGGTTACCCTATCCGGTAATCCCATCCCATTGAGGGTCCCAAAATTGTGGATTTTCCTCAGTTTGGCCATCTAGTTTTTTGAACAAACTCAATGATCTGATTCTTTTCAATCTTCATCGGTTTCTCACTTAAATTCGCCAAGAGAACTCGAATTTCCCCATGGCCCAGCATTATTATTCCAGGAGCCACCTAAGGCTCTACTCTGCACTTCTTTTAGGGGCTTCTGAATTCCTTCATGATGACCATTTTGGCCTCTGCGTATGACCAGCTGTCCCCTCCAGGTGAAGCAACACTAGTTTTTAACAATTGGTATCTAGGCAATTCATCACCATCAATGCCTTTTGATGATCTTCATATCCATACATTGTCATATCAAACAATTGGAAAAACGCTGGGGCATTATCCCAATGAAAAGTTGGCAATTTTGGTGTTGCTTTGAATTCCTCTGAGGTTTATCTATCCACCTCTCTAGGTTTAGCTACTCAGCTCACTTGGAAAGTGCTTTTGAGCGTCATCTCCAAAATAGCGGTAAAAGTGGGTGGCATGTTTCTTGTGGTTGTTGTCTTTCCAATTATTGTACGGGAGTTCTTTCTTTGGCATTGGTCTCCACATATGGCTCACATTTGCATTTGTGAGTCTTTAACTCCTTACCCTGTTTAATCAGCCGCTTGATATCAGCGCTAAATTCTCTTAAATGAATGTGATCCACTTCATGCTATGTTTTCAGAAATAAGACTTCTCGAATTAAGTCCCCTTCTTTCTTCTTTAATGACGTTACTTTTCCAAGTAACTCATTCCCAAAACTCACAACATTATTGACCCCTTCCTCCACCTTGGCGACTCCTTCTTCCAAGGCAGTGAATTATCAATGATCCTCTGAGTTCAGGGCGTTCTGATTAATGGTTGCCAACTCCTTCAATAGTTTTTTAATCTCATCTTTATTTGACATCACGTTATGATGTCTTCTGCTCAACTACCCCCTGTGGTGAGCACCACTTTGTAAAAATTTATAAATTTTTCTGATTATTCTCAGCCAATAACCCCTATAAATATATTACTTGCACAGGTTCAGGTTTTGTGCAATTCTCTGCGTAGTATGATAGTAGTTGATATAATTATTGATAATAGTATGGTGACTATTATCCATAGTTGAATTGAAGTATTAGATTTCAGTCCAATGCTCGGCTGGTATTTCCTCTCAAAATACTTATGATGTCCTGAATAGGTATTTGTTCCCTCATACAGCCTATCTCAATCTTCGCTCAGATCCCTGTTTACGGTTTCTCTGTGACACACAGATGGCAGCAATCCCTGATTTGATTCAGCTTCTTCTCTGGATCCCCACTCATATCCTTTCTCTTTATCTTAAAGAGTTTCCCAATTATTGCACACAGCAATAATATCCTTGAGAAGAATATAACTATGTATGGATTCTGATTATGTTTACTAAGCTAATACTCTAGTAAAATGTGATCTGATAATTTATGATTTGGTAAATTATGATATTTTATTAGTGAATTCTTTAGAAAATTTATAGTAGGGAATTTAGCGCCCAACCCTTGGTTGGCACCTCTATAATTGAAATGGCAGCCGTTTCTGATGAATTACCCATCCTAATATCAGCAGTGACGGTCTTCCCCATCCTGGCTAGGATGCCATCATTGGACATTAATACCTAAACTAGAAAAAGTCGGAAAAGGTGTCCCTAACATCTTCTCTCAATCCAAGTGAACCAACCATAATTGGCAAGCGGCCTGCTTAGTTAATGGGACTTGTTACCCATTAAGTCAGGCCAAAAACCAATTGATCAATTCACTAGTTGCAGGCGGCATCTTTTTCCTCACAACTTACTCCTTAAATTTCCAATTGGTTAGTGATGAAACCCAATGATCCCAATCGGTACACCTGATAGTTAATCAACTATCAGATGTCATATTTTGTTGACAACTCTGCCCGAAGAAATCTTAAGCATTCTTCTGGATCACCCAACGGACCTGACCAGGAAAATAACCTAAATTCCATGAACCTAGTTATCTCAAAATCAGGGCCAACCAAATTTTAAATTCACCTCGAATTAGGGAATTATCCCCTAGCAATCCCTGATAATCTAGCCGGTTGGTATATGGGCAAAATGCCCCCACATAGGGCTAACTGGGATTACCTCAAAGCCTGATATATAAATTCCACCTCCCCCATCAGCTCATTAATTGGGTGATGTTGCACACGGAGTCTGATACAGTTGCTGTGCATGGCCCTGGTTTCCTCACTGATGCGGCTCACCCTCAAAGAGGTCTCCGCCAGGGAACCCTTTAAGTCCACTCTTGTACAACATCAGCCTCGACTCACTTATGCAATGTGAATGCCCACCTTGCAGGTGTACATGTGCAAGGCCATGCACCTGTTAGGATGCTAGCATTCGCTGATTACTGTGTGGTTGGGGTGTTGTACAACCATGCTGCACAAGCGCTGGAGGCAACTATCCAGGATTACTCCAGGGTCAGTAACGACGCCCTTAATGCCTCCAAGACCTAAATCAATCTCCTCAGCTGGTACCAAGGCCGCTAGTCACCAGCACCCTAAAGTCAGCCTGCTCCGGCAGCTAGCTCTCTGGTTTGATTGCACCACCCACCCCTACCGCCCCGCTTGTGCTCCCTTTCGTGCTAAGACCCGCTTATGGTCTGGTGCGCCATTTGGAAGTGTGACTGAAGGTGAGAGGGTAAGTCTCATCAGTAATGGAGCACCACCTTCTAGACAATATCACAAAGCGTATTGCCTCCCTCAGAGCCCACCAGACTACCCTCATAGACTGTGTTGTGCTTGCCAACACTATGCTCCTGACGAAAGTCTGGTTTGTGGCCCATGCCATCGCCTTTTCAACCCCTTTTTAATATCTCTTTATATGTCCTAAAACAAGGGTGGCTTTGGCTAGGCAGCCCTACCCCTTTGCGCCTGGATGTCATGTTTGGCCCACGCTATAGTGGTGGTATGGTCCTGCTTAACTTTGAGTCCCATGCCGCTAAAGTACTTGGCACCTGGATCGCTTTAGTCACCAACCCCACACTCTCAGACCAGCATTGGTCACGCGCAGCCCGCTCCAACTTTGCCCGCGCCCTTTGACTTCACATACCTATCCACACCCATTCTTTATTTAACTATCTGATCTCTCATCCCTCTGCCGCAGGCCTGCACAGGTTGCCGCCCACTTCATGGAATTTTCACTATTCAGAACGCTGAGTGGAGAATCAGCATCAGTGGACACACCAGTCAGAGGGGTCGCCATACTCCCTGTTTCAAACAAGAAGTCCATGAGCAAGTCGTTTTAAACAACCTGGTACCTCAATGTCCCCCCATCATTGCCCGTGTGGACTACCTTGACAAGCTGGACATCCCATACTCTCTGAAGACACAGAAGGACATTTGGTGGTACACACATCATCCTCTGTTAAAACCCCATATTCACGCCAATGTGTGGAGATGCCTTAAAAAGGTGTACCGAAATGCTAAGCAGTCCAATGCCTCTCAGTCTTCATTCTTGTGTGTGGTCAATATGGGTTATTAGTCCATAGCTTAGAAGATTTCCTGTCATCACAGGCAATCTGGCTGAAAGTTATGCGCCTCTTTTGCCAGGAGCGAGTAAAGGCTTTCAAAACTGTCTAAGAACATCTTCGCCTTTTACATGAACTCCACTATCCACTTTCTCTCCACGCCTTAATTGTTGCAATAGCGTTTTGGACAATCACACAATTGTCCTTGACAGCACTATCTGGAACTACCCCCACCCTCCGTGAAGCTATGCATCACATCCACTCTCACCTTACGGATCACTTCCAAGCTTGGCTTTTTGGCCACCTGCCATCCCGCCACCACCAGTTGGTGTCATCCTGGTTACCCATATGGTTCCTCTCATCTGACCTTTTCTTCATTTGTGTTCAGTTTTGGCCCAAGCCTCTCCAGACAAACCCCTCTTCCTTCCTCTGGCAGTCCTTCTGGCAACAGGAGTTAGCTTTGGCTCCTCTGGGGTGCCCCTATGTTTTCATCGAGTTTTGTTGTTGATGTTTATCAGAAGTGTCCATCCGAAGGTCATCCTTCCCCAAATAAAATTAAAGAACGGCTTGAGTTTCCTCAGTCTTTGACTTTTGATAAGGTCTAGAGAAAAAGGGGTAGTTTCCTCTGTATTGACTTGGCGTTGTAAAGCCTTCATATGTCCATAATCATGTGGTACAGAGGAGAAAATATCAAATTTATTCGAGGTACATCAGCCAGGGGATGGACATTACCAATACTCAATGAGCAAAAGGACTGAACTAACAAAAAAAATGGAATGATAAATCAAAACAAACCTCCAACCAGGCTGAAAGTGGTATACCGCTAACCCACTATGGCAGAGGGTGAAGGGTGGTCAGGCAGCTCTTCTTCAGGAATTTTCTTTAAGACAGAATTATTATCGTTGTAGAAATGAGAAAAAGTGGAGAACCAGGCGTTGGAGCATCACTGTGGTGTGGGTTAATGTTGGTGTAAAATGAGTTATCTTTGTTAAGACAGGCTTGGAATACAGCTTCAGCAAATTCCGTTAGGTGTTGTTCAGCTTGAATGTGGGCATTAGGGAGTTGGGCAAAATTGGTTATACTTTGGTTAGTGGTTTTGTCAGATGGGTCAAAAACTGCTAGTTTTGCCACACGTATGATAGCGGCTTCAGCATTTTTAGACAAAGTGATGATTTCGCCTTTGCTGCTCTAGGGAAATCAGGGTGGAAGTTTATAGTGTCAGTCCTTCATGGAATTGAGAACCTGAATGGGCCACTCAATGTGGAGGTTTGAGAAGTGGGGTGAGGCCACAGCTGCTAAGGCTAGCTGGCAGTCACTTTGGTAGAGGATGGCATTTAGTTTAAAATTTGAATCGTTTGGGGGATAGGGTTTTGTCAAAATCAGAATTGTAAATTCATTACAGCCATAATCGTACTGATCAAGGTGTTCACAGGATTCCTCATTTGTAATAACTTTACCTGATTTGTCAACATCTTCCAACTGTTCCCATTATTTTGGTTTTCGAGAATAGTGGCTGAAGAATTTAGGTGGGTATTAGTTGATTGGGCTGATTGGGTGCAAATGGTGGTCCAGTCATGCTTCTGATTGGCTAGGGTGAGATTGTGTGGGTTAATGTGAGTGGTTGATTTGGTGGGGGCTGATTTCCAACTCAGGCCCAAACAAGAACGTTGAGTGGGAGGGGGAAACAAAACTCCCCACTCAGAATCTGCTGAATAGAGCTCCAGAGCCACGGCAGAGGAAATGGCTCAGGGGCATGATTTTTTGGAATGGTCAAACCCAAAACAGAGGGGGAAAATCTTTCAACCATTATACACATGAGCTAAAAAGTGCTCAGGAGCTTCTGTGATATGAGCATGGGGGGATTTGTTAGGCTATGGCAGGGTGGTGTGGGATTATTGTGGCAGTGGCGTGAGGTGCAGCAAGGCGCTCTGAACTAGAGGGAACAGTGAAGATGAGGTTGGGCTGAGTCTTATAATCCAGAAGCCCCGCCATCAATTGATAATATAAATTCTGGGGTGGGAGGTGGGAAGGGAGGGATGCAAAGGACACCACCATTGTGGTGTCTGAAGGGAGGCGAGTATGGGTAGTAGGGAAGGGAGTATTTTTTTATAAATAAGGGAAGTTAAAGCCACTGCTTCAGCGTCTTCCTCCGTCTAAAAGCCAATGTCAAACTAGCCCTTAAACGGGTGGAAATCAATAAAGCCAGCTGGTGCTAATGCAGAGGTGGCAAGTTTGATAATTGCCTTGTCAGAATATGGGAATTAATGCTCATAGTCAACACGTAGGCAAAATTGGATTGTGGAATGAGTGAGGGCGAGAGAATGGGGGCAAGAAGGGTGGATGCATGCAATGTAGAGCTTTAAGTCCTGTGGGGGGACAAAAAGGCTGGTAGAGGTTGGCGGGCTGTTTGTACCCATGTGAATGCCTTTGCCTGCAGGGCGGTAAATGCTAGGCGGTGGAGCACCGCTGTCCCACACTGGAGCAGCAGGTGTTGTGTCTGAGTACATCACCAAAAAATGTACGTGCCCAGAATGTGGTGGTAACTTTAAACTTTTCTGTAAAATTGCTTGAAAGTGAGATTGAGCAGAAAGAAAAGTCCCCAGAGGAGAAAATATCAGTATACTTAATTAGAGCTTCAGCAGCGGCTTTTTTCCTGTCAGATAAATCAGAATCAATCTTCACTGGCATAGCAGCAATGGTAGTCGGCTCCTTTAACACAAGGTCACAATGGGTCCTAACACCTTGGACCCCAGTTACCTGGTCATACGGTATGATTTTAACATAAGTGATAGGTTGATTTAGCTCAATTGACTATGGAGACCAAGTGAGATCTCAAATGGGCAGTGATGGTGCCTTGATAGGCCGGGTTTAATACTCCTGGTCAAAGGAGGACCTTATTAAAGAAGGTTTAGGTAGCCAATATTTTTAACAAGTGATTAGTAGAGATGACCAATTGTATCCCAGTTTCCACGAACACTTGATATTGAGGAGATATGGTAATGTCTTTGGGAGAATATAGAGGAATCCTCTCCTCACCCTCATCCATGGAAGGGGACAACTTATCTTTAGGTTCATAAATCAATAATCTAAGCGTTTTTAAGAGGAGAAAGATCAGGAGGGCACGTTCTCAATCTTTTATCCCTTTTTTCATAGGATAATCATGTAAAACTAAGGGAGCTCATTATCTAAGTATGGAAATAAAGTTATCCTAAAATTTTTTGGTGTCCTTTTGCTTCCATAAGGATTTTGGTGCCCCAAAAAATGACGCAGTATCATTATCTAAAACTTCTGTGGGGATAGAGAATTGTAGATTTCCTAATTTTAGAGGCAAGTGAGAGAATTCACCTATGGTACAAGCAGAGCAGCTCCTGCCATGCCATACTCTAAGGTATTATTAAGGTTGAGCCGTATTTTTATTTTTTTCTTTCAGTCACGAGGAGATAATATTAATTTGTGACTCCAGTCAACGTTAATGAGCGCCTTCACTTTATGAGCTATTCTTCAATATGTGTTACTTTTGTTACCCAATAAGCTAGAATAAAATATATAGCTGCAGAATCTAACTTAAGAACAATATAAGAGATTATATATATAAGTTATAGACTAAAGGCTCAATAGAGTTCTCCCCTTCAGGAGAATCAGAATAGTAAGTTTGGAAGAAACAATATTAATGGGCTGATCACAAGGCACATAGGAGATGTCAAAACATGGAGCCTCGTGCCCTATGATGAAACCTCTTATTTCTTTCTTGTCAGCCATTCATTCCCTACAATTTTAAATGCGCGTGGTTGCATTGTCCACAATAAGTAAAGTTGGTTTAGTACTATTTTCCATAACTCGTTACCATTTACTATATGAGTACAAAGATGTAGGGTCAAAGTTAAGGTATGAGCTGTAGTAATCACTAAGGCATAAACTTTCAAAGAGCGCCTCCATGATGTTAAAATGAAGGTAAAATTTATATTCACGGAAGTTATATGAAGGTGGAGTTGTGAGTTAAAATCCAAAGTGGATAGTACAGCAGATATTGCATCATCAAGCATAAGTCAGTTTGTTGGTCACCAGATACTAAGCTTCAGAGTAAAAACAATGAGTAAACTCAGAGGGTATTCTCCAAATTTCAATTTAATGCTCATAACCGCTTGCTTTTGGTTTTCCAGGGTAAGATCACTACCAAATTTCTTGATAAGCGCGGCTTTGACTTCAGCCTAAGTTTTGTAGCGCATCAGGTGAGGTATTATAGTCTTTGGGCAGATCTACTAAGGCAAGAGGGTAAGTATTTGCCTTTTTGACTGTCAGGAGCTTCCTCCATCGCGTTTTACAAGTATAAAGGAAAGAGGTAATACTACCCTCTGATTTAAACTTATCCTTAAAAGATGGCTTTAAAGAATTTACTTATGAGCAGAAATAACGTTGATGCAAACAGTTCTAGCTCATTTATCCTCAGATTGCTAAAATTTAGAGGAAGGCACAAAAAACTCAGTTTCAATTAACTTGTTGTTAAAGACTTTTTAGACCTTTTTGAAGATCTCAATTTGAGCAAGCAGAGAAATGGTAAAATTTTAAGTTATTAACTTTGTAATTATTTGAGCTTAACACGTTGGTTTTTGAATTAGGAATTGGAGCTCATGGTTAACTTGCTCCAATTTAGTAGTTTTATCTTTCTATTGAGTTTAAATCTGATTTTTAAGAACCTTAAAGGTAGTAAGCGTTGTCCAAGCCTTCTTAAATGACATCAACTGTAAAATTTGGGGTAATAAGCTCTCCAGTACAGTGTAACCAAAAGCTTTGAGTGACAGCTCTAATATCTTCATCCAAAAGCATGAATATGATAGCTCAGAAAGAGTTCATCCTGAGGGTAAGGTAAGTGCATGACTGGTACAGGAGGCTCCGGAAAATGGGAGGCCCAAGCGGCCCAGGTTTCTGGGAGGACCAAGGCTCCAGGCGGACCAGGAATCCCACATACAGGTGGCCAATGGGGCCCTAGTAATCCTTGATCCCCGTCCTTTCTAGGAGGTCCCGTCACCTTTTCAGGACCAACTGATCCCCTTTCCTCAGATGGGCCTTATGGAAATTTTTTTCAGGAGGGCCATGAATTATTTTCAATACTGGGGCCTTAAATACGTGCTAAAATATAATCTCAAACGATGTCATCTGACCTGTAGTTTGTTTGATAGAATTAGTAAGGTGGTGAGAAATAACAGTTTATGATTAATTAATTGATCCTTGATGATCATGGCTGTTTCAGTAAATCTATTAGCAACTTCATAACAAATAAAGATAGACACTCCATCGTTCAATTGGGAGATTTGACTTTAGTTGTAGAATTTGAGTTTAATCTTTTAAATTTCTCATGTTTATTTTTTACAACAGAGGAAGACAATTTGTAGAACTCTACAGATAAGAGGGAAGCTTAGCAGGTTTGAGTCTATAACGCTCACATTCCCAGAGAGGTGGGTGGGGAAGGCCCCACCTTACAACCTGGGAACTTGACGCTAGCAATAGAGGAAACAGGGCACCACAAAGGAGGCTGTGCCCAAAGGCCTCAGGTCAAGGGTTGAACAAGCTCTGTTATCTGAGACCTTCAGGAGGTCAGCAAAAATTCAAAACATATATATTTAAAATAAATTAACAGTGCTTATTATAACAAAGCTTACCAACAAAGAAGTTTGTTTGTGAAGGAAATATATATAATCAAATGAGAGGGCTCATCATTCATTGGGTGAGGTACTGCGCCCAATTTTTAATAATGCAACTTCATGTCCTTCATCATATTGTAGCTCAAGTAAGCATGCTTTGAGTGATTGAATGAATCTAAATTTTCCCCAATTTAGCAATATTATAGATTGAACGTGTCTCAAAGCCCCATTCTCCAACTAAATGTTTAGTATGACAGAATTTTCTAATAGCTGGTGCATTTAACGCTGCTGATGTAATGCTCATCTGACCATCACGCGCACTCCCTCACCAACTTGGACATATCTTGCCTTTATTCATCGTTGATATAGGGTATGTTTCAGGTTAGGAAGGCCTACCAGCAGTGTCTTCTTGGCCTCCTCACGCCCAGCCTTATTATACTATCTGTCCACTCAATTATGACATCTAACCATGACACAATTGAGATTAAGTAAAAAGTCCAAGTATTCTTTGGTGATGAATTCCCATTATTTAGACTAATTGATGTATGTGGGGTGTATAAACTGACAGAAATATCGCTCAATGAAAGAACCTCCACCTCCAAGCTGGATAATTCAGTGGACTCATATGTAGCTCTCATAATAGATTGAACAGAGGACCTTATTTTCGATGGGGATAATTTTCTGAAGTAAAAACTACTAATAAATTATTAATAGTATTGGAAACATCTGAGGGCTAAAATTTTTAAATCTGATGTTCAAGAGTAAGGATGGAAATTCTGAAAGTAGCTTGAAACTGTACGTTACTGGGTTTAATGTATTCGTGATTATGATTTTAATTAGTTTCACCCATTTAGTAGCGCTTGAAAATCTTCAGTAGGAGAAACTTAAGGTCTCTATTGTTTTCATCCATAGCAAACTTATTTATTCACTAGGTGTCAGACAAACTGAGGTTTGACAATTTAATTAGGATGCCTTGGTGTCAAGATCTTACCAAATTTAATGAAAAAAATCTGCCTCCAACGCTTGGTGGAAAAGTGTTAATCAGTGTAATCATTTACTCCATTAATTTAGTCTAACAGATCGCTTTGAGACGAGGAGGTATGGTGAACCCTTGGCAGAATAGGCCAAATGACCTTGAGCTCCGCCCAAGAACCATCTTGACCTGGTGCAACTTCCTAAGGTAAAACCCCCTTTTATAGGCCTGAAGGGGATTCAGGGGAGTGAAAGTATATTTTATTACCCAATCGCCCCTTAGGAGCTCAGGTAATCTGCTGAACAAGCCATATTTACAAAATGTCTGATTGGTGAGATTACTTCAAAATGCTCCCGCATTTTTGTCATTCCAAAGGTTGATTCAACATAATTTTAAGATTCCAAGATAAACTAAGATATCCACGGCCTAACATAAATTCCCTCACCCATCACTATTAGCCCCAAATTATCATATATGCTAAGCGGCGCAATTTAATAGGGGTTCTCTCTTTCAGATCCCCAAAATTTACTATTAGTAAAAACATATAAAAATTCAATTTTCCCTGGTCTTTAGTAACATGTCTTTTATTAAAATTTAAAAAGCAGTTGAGAGTTGTAAAGCTTCTGCCATCTTTCTATTGTTGAAATTCTGGTAGAACAACTCCTGCAAGCACCTGTCAACGCCAGGATTACACGCCAGGTAGCTTAAGAGGACCTGGAAAAAACCCAGTTTTGTTGGAATATGGGTAGCTGAGGGAAGTTGTTCCTTTGAAGCATATCAGATTGGATGGGATAATATTGTCCCACCAAAATAAAAGAGGTGGGAGATCTGGAGTGGCTAAGAGCAATATCCAGTAAACTGGGCTAAGATATCAATAGGTGACGAGGAACCTATTGTGATAAAACAGTACTTTTTTTGCCAAAGGCCAGTGACGAGCTACTGAAAAGCCCTACAATTCAACTAAAATATAAACTAAAATTGGAGATAAGAAAAGTTTTTGGAGGTATTCCCTCTACTGTTATCCCCTCAACCCTCAAATCAAAAAGTTATAATACGATGAATCAATTACACAAAAATGCCAACGGCGCTATCCAGAACGTGGTAACTGTAGCGCGGAATCCTAAAGCTAAGAATACCTGAACCAATATTCACATTTATTAAACTCCCAGACGCCAGCTTTTTAGCTGAGAAGCTTTAGCTGAGTTCATCAGCGCCATTTTTTAGCTGGCAATTTTTATGAAAATACTGATCCTTTGCAATATTTAACCACATTCTGCCAATGCCCCAACGCCCTTGCTCGCCACCTTATCCTGTGCCCTACTCTGGAATGAGGAAGCTGCTTCTGAAGATGAGCCCCCCAATCCCCCTCCTCTTATGCAATGGTTGGATAAGAAGTTTTCTGCTACCCCACCTGGTTGGTTGTTTTCATCTAATGTGTATCATTCAATCCGCTCATTTTGGGCGCTTTGTTTGAATCAATTAGTTACTTTAGGATTTAGCTTTTTAGTTTTGGTAAGTCTGTACCCTTGTTGGCTTACCTCAAATAAATAAAAAAGTTTCTTTGAAAATTAAAAAGAGGTATTTTTTAGGCTTTGACTTACCCTTCTCTTTTCATAGTGTCAATGGCCTCCACTGGCAAGATCTTCAGCACCATGAACTTAATCAAGTGATATATTGACAAAAGTAATTTCTTTTTTAACTTTTATAGGAGGTTATGGATAGGGATCCATCAATAACTAATGATCTATAGCTGGTATCTTTATATTTAGTGAAATTTAAATTTGACTGAGGGGCGAACAAAATTGATTGAATTTGCCAAGGGTCAAATCCCAACAATAAACTTAAAAGATCTTTTCAAAATTAGAGTAGAGCAGTATTGAGGCTATCATAAACTTCTGTTTTAGATGTTTGAAGGCGTCTTCTTGCTCTTGTTACAAAAATGAGAAGCACTTTTTTTGATCAGGAGTGTGAATGGTTTGACAATATCCGCAAAGCTTGCCATAAATAGGTGGTAGTATCCTACCATGCTTAAGAACATCTGGACATCTCCTATACACTTAAGTGAGTTTTTTGGCAACAGCTTCAACCTTCCATTGCTGAGTCTTGATTCCTCTTCAGTTTACTTTATAGCCAAGGAATTTTAACTAGCTCTTCAAAAAGGAGCACTTGCTTAACTTGATGTTGTTCTATCTTAACCGGGTTAGATAACCTTCAGGTGTGCCATGTGATCCTCAAATGTCTTTCTGGACACCGTAATGCCACCTTCATAGATGAGCACAAAACATCTTAAGATCTCAGAAATATTAAACATCACTCTCTGGAACGTATCTAGGACGTTACACAAGCCCAGTGACATATGTGATGGTCAATACAGTCCTTTTCTGGTAATCAGCGCACACCTCTGGTCTTTTTGGTAAAAACTTTATATGACAGTACTTATCTTTCAGGTCCTTTACTGAGAAGTAGAGCATACCCTTAATTTGTTTTAAGGCATTGTTGATGTGCATTATTTGGTTAAAATTTTTCTTATTCAGGTTTTTTAGTCTTCTGTTTACTAGTTATATGGTAAATCACATCCTTCTTTTGCACTAACAGAAGATCAGAGTCCATGGACAATTGGATGGGCTTACCATTCCTACACTCATAAGTTGCTTTACATCCTCTAAAGTGAATTATATCTTACTCTTTGAAAGGCAGTAAGGCTTTGATCTAAAGGGACTGGCACTTCCCAGTTTTAATGCTTAGAACTCCTCCCTTGCAAAATTTTTTATCATTAGTTCCATTACTAAAAACGTGTATTGCTGATCCAATAGTTCATTAAGTATATTCTTTTCTTGTGTATATGACTCTTGCAGTCCAATCTTCACTATATATGTGATGGCATGAACTAGTTTAGTGTTGTAGCAGTAAATCTTCGCTTTAGCAGTAGTTTGGCCCTTCTATGATTTTATTAGGGTGCTTGATAATGTTCCCATGGAGGACTTTGACTTCTCTTTGGTAGGTATGGGAATCCAGCTAGTTTATGGCTCGCTGGTTCTATATTACACTGGATTCCACAAAGCGGTTTTTTAATAAGGGTAAAAACATTAATAAATAAAAAACTGGGTTTTTATTGTTTTATTAGTGTCAGCGCCAAGAAAAACGGTCCCTCTTTATATCTGACCGTTCAGTATTTAAATTGTATTAAGGTCAAATGGAATTCAATGGTAAGTTTAAAAAGCTTGGTACAGTCCAAATAGAATTTGCAGATTTTCCATTGAAGCTCAGAGAACTCGTTTCACTATGGCTGAATGATGAAGGGGAGTTAAATTTTGGCAATACGTACCTGTGGGGTAGTGATTTAAAAATTTCAGCAAATCCCCTTTAGATAAACTTTTTTACATTGAGGACCCCCGCCAAACCTATAAAAGGGGGTCGTCCCCGCTTCAGTGCTGGCTTTGAACTATAATGACATTGGGAAAAACTTTTGATGGACTCCCATGTTACACCCATGGTTGGGGAAATTTAACTTCCCAACTTGGTGCTATTTGTCCAGTTTATTTGTAATAGCGTTACCCCAATTCGTGAGGCTCCACCAAGAATCAGACAGGGTCTTAGGACTGATATAATCATTAGTAATATTTAAAATACTCTTATTATTAATGCAAACTTTCAAATGTACGAAATTTCCCATTTTGGCCCATTTTGACCAAAAACATTCTTATTTTGAAGCTGGGAGGGCGGTTTTCTGACATTACCCCCTCAAGAATGTTGGGGGGAGGATAGGGCTGTAGAAAGCGGCCATGTACCCAATTGATGGTAATCCCAGTAGCCAAGGACTTTATGAAGTATTCAAAGCCTCTCTTGTAGGTGATGGTGAAAGGACCCTCCCAAATTGATCCAAGATTACCGCTTCTAGGAGTGATGAGTTTATGGTAGTATAGGACCATGTCTGACACTTGGAATGTAGGTAGAGGGGTTCAAAGCTCTTTGGCAGCCTGCCCTTCTTTAGTCACCATCTTAGCTAAATTGGTCATAGCCTCAGATTGGAGCTTGATGCGCAGAGCCTATCTCACATGGCTTTATCTGGTTCCTCAACTCTAGTAGAGAATATATCTTTAGCTAAGAGGGAAGGTATTCCTGGTTCCTGCCCATACAAGACACAGAATGGGGAAAAATTCAAAATCTGGTGATAACTAATCCGGTAGGCCATAAGGGCACTGGGTAAGAATTGATCCCAATGAAGTGGATCAAAAGAGGCCATTTTTCGCAGAATGGAGACCAAGGTACATTTGCTCTCTCCACTGTCTTGTTAACAAATGGATTATATGGAGCCAAGGAAAGTTGTTGGGTTTCCATGGAAATAGCCAGGATTTGACTACTCTGGAGGTGAAGTTCTTAACATTATTTCAGAATAGTGCTTGGGGAAAGCCATGACTGGTGAAAAATGTTTTGATGTAAAAATGTGGCTGTGTTTTTGGACGTTTGGTCAAGGAGAGCCACGGCTTCAACCCAATTAATAAATTGGTCAATGGCTACTAGGATAAATTTTTTCCTCCAGTAATCTGTGGGAGGGAATCTACTATATCCAAGCTGATGGTGTTGAACAGTTGTTGAGGGGTAGCTGTTTGATATTGGTATCTAGTCTTGAAATTTGATTGCTTCTTACATGTGAGGCGGGTTTCCAAGACTTTGACAATAGCTTCCATGATCCTTCCCAATAGTACCAAATTCTTAATCCACTCATAAGTTTTCTTTTCCCCTCCATGACCTAGGGTGGAGTGAGCTTCCAGGATAGCGGCTCGCATTCTGAGGGTCAAAGGTAAGGTAGCCATTTTGCCCCCACCTGCTTATACTGCTTCCCATTCTCCATTATAGTGTTTTAGGAGTGCCGGGCTAACATTTTCTGGACAAGCTCATCCTCATCCTCTCATTCATTTGGGGTCATTAAGAGGTCATATAACCTCTCCACCTCACTATTATCCAAGTGAAGGTCTGGCAGCCGAGTTAACCCAAAATTCATGTGACGGGTTCCAGCACAGTGTTTAATCTTCATGTTGCAATGCTGGAGCTTTAGAGCCCAGCGAGCTAACCAGTCCATAGGATCCTTCATGCTTTATAACAATTTCAACGATGCATGGTCTGTAACTACAGTGAATGTGGTCACATACAGGAAAGTGTAGAGTTGCACAGCTAGCATAACGGCAAGGCACTCCTTCTCAGTGACGCTATAGTTGCGTTCTGCCTTATAAAGCATCTTCCTGAAGTAGGATAGAGAAAGATCTGAACCATTTTCAGCCAGTTGAACTAAAGGCCCCAACGCGTAGTCAGAGGCATCAGCAAACAAGATATAGGTTTATTATGATTAGGGTTCCTCAGGATAGAACATTGTTGTAGCAGTTGCTTCAACGTCTCATAAGCAGCCTTCTTTTCAGCACCCCACTGAAAAGTGATGTTCTTAGTTAGTAGGCGGACGAGGGGTTCACTGAGCTGGGTGAACTTGGGGATAAATTGATGGTAATACCTCATTGTCCCTAGAGACACCTGAATATTTCCGTAAATTTTTAGGGGGAGGCATTTTTGAGATAGCTTCGACCTTAACTTGGATGGGTTGGATTCCCTCTTGAGATATGAAATGCCAAGGAAATCCAGCTTCCTTTGGAAGAAGGTACACTTCGAGGGTTTTAATTGATATATAACTCACATAAACGTTAAAACACCTCCTTCAGGTGATCAAGTTGATCGTTAAAGGTTTTTGAGAACACTGTGATTTCATTGAGAGGGACAATGATGCATCTTAACTTTAGGTCCTGCATGATTGGTCCATAGCACGCTGGAAAGTTGCAGGTGCGTTGCACAACCCTTGAGGTAATCTAGTGGGGTTAAAGAGACCATCACCACAAATTGAGCGCACATCTCTTCTGGTCTTCAGGGGAAATGTCCATTTGCCAATAGCCTCTAGCCAAGTCCATGGCGGAGAAGAAGTTAGAGCCAGAGAGTTGGGCCAGGGTGTCATCAATGTGGGGGATAGGATAGCTGTTTTTTAAGTAAGGTTATTTAGTTTACGGTAGTCTATCACTACCCAGTGACTTCCATTCTTTTTTTGATCAGCAAGGGAGTGTACGCTCAAGGGTTTGGGATGGTATTAATAACCCAGCGTCTAATAGCTGCTTAAGTTCAACCCTCATTTGCTGCTCTTCAACCTTAGACTTATAATAAGGTTTAGATCAAATAGGTTGAGCATCACCAACATCAATGGAGTGGCTCCAACCATTCATATGCCCATAATCCGTGTTATTCTGGGAGAAAATATCACTATATATATCAAATAGAGAATTAACTTGTTTAAGCTCATCTAGGGTTAGGTCATCTGAGATGTGGACGTTAGGCAGAGTACACACCATCTGGTCATTGAATAAACCCATATCCAAAATCGACCCAATAAAGTGGACATAATTAATCTCATTGATAGGAATTAGCAGACCTTTCCCTATCACCTGATGTTCTTTAACAATGATGGGTTACTAGTAATGTTCACCAATAGGATATTAATGGGTCGTTGATAGACGGGTTCTAGTATAACTGGCAATACCTGTGGTTCTAAATAAGTTTTTTATTTTTTTATTTATTTGAGGTAAGCTGACCAGGGGATGGACATTACCAAAACTAAAACTAAACTAAAAACTAATGTAACTAATTGGTTCAAACAAAATGCCCAAATGAGAAGATTGGGTGAAACGCTTAGAAAACAACCAAACAGGTGGGCAGCGGAAACCGCTTATCCCTCCAAGGTGGAAGGGAAGGGGGTTGGGGGGCTCATCTTTGCCAACAGCTTCTTCCTCCCATAGTATAGTGCATGTCACGGCAGACAATAAGGGCGTTGGGGCATCTGCGGCATGTGGTTTGATATCTCTTTTGATTAGAATCTTATGGAAATTGCCAGATAGGTAAATGGCACTGAGATATTCGGTTAAAGCTTTTTCAGCTTTGATGCGGGCGTCTGGGAGTTTAACAAACATGGCAATGTTGGTTTAGTAATTTTTGCTTTTGGGTTCCATGCTATAGTTGCCACGTTCTGGATAGCATCACAAATGTTTTTGTGTAGATGGTTCACTGTGATTTACTTTTTGGGGTGAGGGTTGAGGTGATAACAGGAGGTGGAATTCCTCCTGTGAGCATCGCCACTGATTTGGTGACAGCTTTATAAAGGGGTCGACAATCTGGTGTTGCAGCTGCTTCGACTGCAAGCTGGTGATCACTGCAAATTCATTCATCATTTGGCTGTGGGGTATATAGTTGAAGGTTTTATCTGGCGTCCCATTCTGCATTAATGAACTGCTCGATTAAGAGATGGTTCTTCAATGAGCTGACCTGATTCGTCAATTTTAGCCAATAACTCCTATGGGTTTTGGTTGAATTGGATTGGGGAATCAGCGTACAGTTGAGGTTTGATTAATTCATTTGAGGAAGCATGGGATTGAACTGGGATCCAATCTGATGCTTGATTGGAGGAATCATTTGTGGCATTGGAGCGGGAGGAGGCTGATTGATGGCTGCAGGTGCATCTGCAGCTTCCAGTTTTGGGGCTGGGGAGGTAGAATTGTGCCTCATACTGGAACTTGTACAGGGAGTCAGCAGATTGGAGGTCAGTGGACGAATCATCTGATCCATCTGAAGTGGTTAAATAGGGGCACTTGCATTTCGAGTGGTCCAACTCAAAACATGATGGGCAGATTTTCTGCCCACCCTCAATGTGGGCCCAAAACGGATGGTCAGGCGCTGAGGGAATAAAGGTGCAAGGGAGAATTGACATCGCAATTTTATTAAGTTCAGGGCTGATCATGGCATATGCCCGAGGCCCAGTGAGTCATGTGGCCCCATTTGGGACCACAAATTGTAAGATGTGGTTGGAGCCATAGGCTGCCAAACCATCCATCAGCTCCTGGTGGAGCACTTCAAGGGGGAGGTGGGTGGGCAAACCAGCAAACTGAACCACCAAAGTGGTGTCCGCTGGGAGCCAAGTCCGAGTTGTGGGGAGAGGGGTGCCCTGGAATACCAGGGGCACAGTTGCTGCAGTGGCAGCGTTGGCTTTGCAGGTGAAGCCGAGGTCAAAATACCCCTTGTAGGGGCGGAAATCTATAAATCTGGCAGGTGTCATCACCGCCTGTGCCATTTCAATAATGGCTTAGTCATGTTATGGGAATAGTTTTCCATATTTGACCCTTAGGACATAGCGCATGTTGCTCTGGGGGAGCACCAGGGGGCAGCAAGGTACCTCTTGGGTATGAGCAAGGTGGGCGTCGAGGTCCTTGGGAGGAAAGAATTGTCCCATGGGTTTGGAATGACTGGGTGAACCAGTCCTAGCGCATTTTCCTGCTGGACGGAAACTGGTGTGGGGAGTTTCGCCGCTGCCCCACGTGGAGCAGCTGGCGGAGAATATGAGGACATCAGAGCGAAACTACAATGAGAGATTTGGATTTGTTTTATTAATTTGTGTAATTTTGCTTGGAAAGTTATTCTGAGTGGAAAGAGAGCTTTCTTGGATTTAAATAAGTTACTACATCAATTCTTGTTATGTGCAGCAGACAGGATCAAGGGGATCAGTAGAGAATATTGCTAGCGACCACCCGCTGTTCACTAGCCTTGATTACTGTTTCCTCTGAAGCATAAAAAAGGATGCCCTCTGAAGCGTCCATCAATTTGGACAACTTTTTTGTTTTGCATCCAGAGGTCATGTAGAATAAAGGTAAAGCAGAGGACGGATATTTAAAAAAGCAGTAGTATTCTTTTTTATGAGATTCTTCATTGGTGAATAGTTGAGGAGCTTCATAACTGAGTAGAGAGATGTAACCCTGTTTCATGTTGATTATACCGTCATACTCAATCATAAACTGTGTGACAATAAAGCATATCATAAGCGTTATTATTCAAGGCCACAGCGGAAGCTGAATATATGAGCTTTCCAATAATAATAGGCAAGGATGAGTAGGCTCGAGTATCACAGGTGTTGTTGGGACCCGCTGTTCCAAACTACTGCGTACATTTATGATCAGGAGCCAGCTTAATCTTATTGATCAGCTTGGAAGATAGAACGTTCATGAGAGATCCAGTATCCAATATAGCCCTAACCCAAAATTTTTGAATAACGACTTCTACCTTAGTTATGGTCCCACCAAATTTAGGGGGAAGAGCTAATACTTCCTTAAGACGGAGAGTAGAGGAAAGCTTTTTAGCTGTCTTGAAATAGTTATCTTTAATGGACTGTAGGGTGTGAACATGATGAATATGTCAGATCAGCAAAGCAATAACCTTATCAGCATCGCTAGAGGTATAGATAACTTCGGGGCACCCCAGCACTTGATTAAGGTAGGTTTCCGGAGGGATCAGGGCTTTATCTACTCCTTCAGGGTTCAGTCAATCTGGTATACCTACTTCAACAGGGGCTCCAAGAACATAATAGCCAACGTCCTCATAACCCCCTTCAGACTTGTCATCTGAAGAATTGTCCACATACATTGGGTGAATGCTAGAAGAGCATTCAGAGGTGGAGGCTATAACTTTAATAGCTGGGCCCATCTGCAGCAACAATCATAGGAGGAGTAGGCGGCTTATCTTGAGCAGCCTTCTCGTTGAGCTCATGTTTGTTGGGATCAACTGTCACCAGATGGAGAGGTTTAAGTTTCCTCATAGCTACAGGTTTTTAATTAGAGTTGGCTGGAGGAGATAGCATCGTAGAGATGGATGCTTTAACTCTGCCAGATTTGGGTTGATCAGTGGCTGAGAGTCTTGGGGAAACAGGCGGTTTAGCTTTTGTGACCTGTTTCTTAAACATAATGTTGGTGGGGGTGAATGTCACCTGAGAAAGGGGTTTAGGCTTAGTAGCAGGCTTTTGAACCACTTTGAGAGGTTTGTTAGATGGCACAAGCTGATTATGGTGGCAAGGTGAAGGCCAAGAGCGTTGCCCCATTGATGATGATGCACCCTGATTTACTGGTTTGAGAACCTCAGTATGGCTGGGCGAAGGAAAATCAGGTGTGAACTGCACCGCCAGTGCTGGGCTCAGAGTAGTAATTCGCATAGGGTTTCAACATAGCCTCCTCCGTTGGGGCTTCAGTTTAACACTCCTCAATAGTCCAAACCTGGGGGTTCATAACAGCTTCGTTGGTTATTACACAGGTATAAAGATTAGCAACATCTAAAAAGGCCTTTTTTATGACATGGATGTTTTTAAAAGTTTGCTTTAGGGAGATGATATGCCGAGCTAAAGACGGTTGGGAAGCTAGCCCAGATAACATAGCTGAGATGGCATCATCCTGTTTAGCGTGTTAGATGCTGAAATCCTCTGAGCAGCAAGATAGAATCGCTCAGCAAAGGTAGTTATCCGTTCACCTTCTTACATGCTGAAGCGCATAAAAAGCCTGTTTTTCCCTAGTTAAACTCTATTTGGATCCAAATTCCGCTATAAGAGCTTCTTTAACCTCGGCCCAGGTGTGTAGAGTATTCATATAAGGGACCATCAATTCTTGTTCCAAAAGACTTAAACAAAAAGGATGTTCTTGACCTTCTGGTGGTCTTTCGCCCCTTCCATGGCTGCTTCATAAACGTATAAGAACGAAGCAATATTACCCTCGCCAGGGGGTGAACTTATCCTTCAAGGGACATTTGAATGGGCGCTGTTTGAGCTTTTTAAGTCTTGATAAAGCGCTTGCTAGTTGTTGTTCAAGGGCAACTAGCTAGGGTTCAACAGCAGAGGGAAGATTGCAAGGGTTATTCACCCCAATACCCTCCATTTTTAAAAAATTTATTGTGGTGTACTACCCATGTAGTGAGCACCACTTGTTGGATTTTAGGGTAGGATTAAGCTCGCTGGTTCGTATAGCCCAAACTCCAACAAATAGAGGGTTAAAACTACTTAAAATAGTTAAAATAAATAGACACTAAAAACTAAAAAGGTGTAAGTTTCTATAGTTTATTTAAGTGTTGCGGGGGTAAAGAAAAAATGATCCCTCTCAATATCTGACCAGTCAGTTTTTAAACTGTATCAAGGGTTGAAGGGATTTCAATGATAAGTTCAAGACGGCTTGTTACAGCCTGAATAGGGAAATATATGAATTCAGCCTATCTATCTTGTAAAACTTGCTTCACTTTTGCTGAACAATAGATGGGGAGTTAATTTTGGCAATACGTACCTGTGAGATAAAAATTTATCTAATTTCAGCCAATCCCCTTTTAAGAATTTTTTTCACCTTGGGGGACCCCCACCAAGCCTATAAAAGGGGGTGAACCCGCATAGGTGCTTGAATGGCCTGGTTGTGGCTGGGGGAGTACTAACCAATGGACGCCTCAGGGTCCGCCGCATCTCTAGCGTAATTAAACTGCTTAATCTCATATTAATTGCCTGTGAAGTATTCAAAATGTGTTACCCCAATTTTCAGGGTTCCACTGAAAATCAGCTAGGGTCTTTTGGCTTATAAAATCATTTGTATTATTTTAAATCACCCTTATTATCATTTGAAACTTGTAAACGTCCATCATTTCCCTATTTTCAGCCCATTATACCCAAATCATTCTTTTCTTAGAGCCGTGAGGGCAAATGTCCAACAATTGCCAACCCTAGTTCTTCCCCTCTCAAATAACTATAAGTTTCTCTGAGCGGCTATAAACCTGCTACTCTGGATTGTGTTTTGGGTGTCTACACACCCAGACTGGCTTGTCAGTCTTAGTATTATTAGTCAGCGCATGACATAATAAACCGAGCCATAATTTCTGCTATCTCCACTCTTCTTCTTAAAGTAGGAGATGTGATAGTTTCTTTATACCAAACGAACTTACAAATGGTGCTTAGATTAGTGTTTTTTGTATGGTCGGTTTGTGGATTTGTCAATGTTCCACGCGCGATGCTGGAGTTTTTCCTGACTCAACACCTTTTATCCTGTGATTTAACTCCAGTCTTACCCCTTACAGTGGGGGTGAGTTCATCCTTACCTTCCTCAGAAGTGGCGAACCAGGTTTTGGGCGCCTTTGCGAAGTTTCAGATTCAGTTCTAATCAAATACTGCAACATCTCTCCCTTACGGATGCCCAAAGAAGTGTAGCTCTCCTGTATGCCACAGATGGAGATTCCCACAGTTGGTTGCATGGAATCCTGCATATAGCCAACCAATCTGGAGTTTCTACCCCCATAATTACTTTGTTGTACTTAATGATCCAAGCGCTGGTATCAAGGTCATCTCATCTATTTTAAATTTTCCTTTTTGGCGCGTGATCCTCAGATCTGCTCTCGTTTATTGAAGCTTTTTTGGTTCAGGCTCTTGGTTTGGGCCTTCATTTAGAGCTCCTGATTACAGTATTCCGTGCTGCTCTGGATCTTGTTTCCACGAGTCACCCTCTTAGAATCCCAGTTTAATTTCTTTAAAACAGGTGGTTGCAATGGCCACCTCCATTGGAGCCACATTTTGAGTGCACAGATAGGGATAGGAGGCGTATTAAAAGTTATTCACTGAAGTCATGTTAGTTGGAACTCTAAATAACAAGGTGTCCTTCTCATCTTATTTCCCTCTGAGTGTAAACTCCACCCAAGCTTCAATGTGAGTGTACTGTCATTCCCACTGTTGTTTCTTGTCATACACTTATAGTTCCTTGAGTTCAGATACCCAGGTCCCTTCTGTTGAACTGGATTTTTTTGGAAAAGCAGGTACCTTTAAACCATCTGGTGCCCATATCATATGCATTGTAACAAGTCACAATCAAAGAATTCCTCCCAGTTGAAGAACTGGTTCCCGGTTTTAGATTACTTTCTATTGATTCCTCTGTGACTATCACATATCAGATGGTCATTTACCATGCTGTTGCAAATAAACAGGAACTTTTCTACCTTTTGTTACCTTGTAAAATTCAGTTAGGTTCCCATAATGTGCCAATAGACTCTCCCATGGATACTGGAGTGATGGGCAACTTTAGGAATCTAAGTATAGCACAAGATCTTTATTTAGACCTTGAAACTGATTCATCTGTGTTGAGTGCGTCCTCCGCCCAATGATCTGTTATGAAGTAAGGCGACATGTACCCTTTTTTGTGCACAAGGTCTGCTTTTGTGATCAGTTTACCGAGGTGCCAGATTTGCTAGTCCCTTTTATCCTGGGCGTGGGCTGGCTGGGTTGGAAACAAGTTATATCAATTTGGACTCCAACTTCTTATCCTTTGAGAATACCCAGTTATGTATGGAGCCTCCTCTCATTGAAGCATTAGCCTTGGAAGGGGTAGGTTCTATTACTCTTAAACTCTCTCCCACGGACCGTTTTCCAGACCTTTTTCCTGTGTAAGTAGAATATAAGGATATCTTTGATATGAAAAAAGTTAACCATCTACGCCCCCATTCTGAGTATAACATGGCTTTCCAGTTGACATTATATTTGATCATATTAATTTCCTGTTATATCCCTATAGTGAACAGGAGGGCAAGGCGCTAGAGATTTGGTTATAATACATCTTAAAAAGAGGTGGAAATTTTGGAAATCCTCCCTATCGCTTCCCCATAGTTTTCGCTCAGAAGGCTGATGGAGCTCTACAACCGTGTGTGGCTATGGCCATTTGAGTAACATAACATTGCACGACCTTAATCCCCTTAACCTTGAGAAGACCTACAGCCAGGTAATCACAAATCCCCAGCTTCTTTCAAAACTTGCCCTCTTAAAAGCTTTTTTATCAAATCTGGGTGGCAGAGAGCCAGTATTGGTTTATGGCCATTTTTACAAAAGGGTTATCTTATAGTTACGTTTAATGCCCTTTGGTCTAAAAACGCTCATGCCACGTTCCAGCACATAATAATGATGTTCCAGCCGTCTTTAGTTCGATTGTGCAATGGCATACATTGATGACATCTTAGAACATTCTCCCACTCAAAAGCAGCATTCAAAGGACCTGAAGGCAGTTCTGGTTGTATTTCAGAAAGCTGATCTTTATTTGGAGCCTTCAAAGGCAATTTTTTCAATTTAAAAATCCAACTTCTTAGGTAACTGGTCTTGAAGGATAGATACGCCATTACCCCTAGCAAGCTTGAGGTCATTGTCTCATGGTTCACCCCTACCATGCAGAAACAGCTGTGGAGTTTCCTGGGTACCAACATTTTCTTGAAGAAATTTTTACCTGTGTTTCCGCAGTTGGCGGCGCTGCTTCATCCTCTGGCAGGGAAGTATGTAAGCTTAAATGGAAATAAATAGCCATCGCACATTTAGCTATTAAGTAAAGCTTTGTGGCGTTTTAGTTCTCAAGCATGCCTATACATCCAGGGATTTTATATTGGCATGTGATTCCTCTTCAGCCGCGGTGGGCTGTTCTGCTTTAAGACATAACTTGGTGTAACATCCAGTCGCCTAATTCTCATTCTAGTTCTCCTCCTTGGAGCAATCCTAGGCCATATACGACAAGGTGCTTGCTGCTGTGGCTTGGTCGCTCAGTTAATGATGGTATTTTATACAAGGAGCACAGCATGAAATGGTTATTAGGACGGACCACCAAGCCCTTATGTATTTTAGGAAGCCACGGAAGTTGTCACATCATCAGGCCTAAGTGTTGTGACCTTTGTAGCTTTAAATTCAAATATTAGTACATGAAGGGTGACTTTAATGCCCTCCATGATCTTTTAAGTCTTAATCTTTCTTTAAGTCCTACGGAGGAGGAAGCACAGGAACTAACCACGGTGATAACCCCTTCCCATATCTTAGCTATTGATCCTCCCAAAATTTATGTAGTGGAATAAGCCTTTAATGTGCCTCTGGTTTCTCAGGAACTGGCGGGTCAAACATCCTTCTTGTAGGGGTTGGAGTTGCTTAATCATCTGGCACGCCATTCCATAAGCAGACCCACTATTCGCTTAAGGGAGGTATAACTGTTCAAAAGCAGTGTTTCAGTTCCTTTATAACTTTGCAATGAGGTTATCCAGGCTTATTATGACCCTCAAAGGTGGGACATTTAAGTAATAAAAAATGCCTTGATCTGTTGATGCTATCCTTTAGCTTCCCAGATATCTATAAGGATGTACCAGTTTTAATCACTAATTGCATGACGTGTGCGTGAGCCAAGTCTGATAGTTCAGTTAAGAATGGGCTCCTCCATTCCCTGCAGCAAACAGAAGGCCTTTTGATTCTGGATCCCATAAACTCATTGTTGAGCTTTTAAGTTCTAATGGGTTCAACGCAATTATGAAAGTTATGGATCGCTTTACTAATATATCCCTCTTTATCCCCTGTTTATCAACATACACCTCTGAGGAAATGGCCTGGCTCTTTGTTCACCATGTTTTTCTCCATGTTTGACCTTAGAAGGTAGTAAGTGACCAGGGATCAGTTTACCGCTCATATATTTATTGAACTTCTGGATATTATGAAGATCAAGCTGTGCCACTCCACTGCATAACATAACAGTTATGAGCATATGGAGATGTTCAACCAGATCATTGAGCAGTATCTTTGCTACTATGCCTCTGCCACTCAGAATATCTGGGTTGCTGACCTTCCCTTAGTACAGTTTGCATACAATAAGACATCCAATTGTCTGCTGAATTTCTCCTATAAAGCTACTCTGGGATATAATCCTGCCTTTCTCATTGGCTTTGCCTTTACCATGAAGTCCTTGTGCAAAGAAACAATTCCAGAAGATCCAAAGTACAAAATTCTGGTTTAGGAACACTTGACTAAGGCAATTAGTAATTTTAGTGGATCATAGATTGCAATTGCCTTCCTGCCCATATGATCAAGGTGAGTTCTTTAGTCATTCTGGATATGTAGTACCTGCATATGAAGGCATCCTTATAAATTTGCTATAAAATGCTATGGGCCCCACAAGGTGGAGGAAGATCTGGGAAATGTGGCGCTTTGTGTGACTCTCCCAGCTCACTAGAAGCAGCATCCCGTCATCCACAATTCTCAATTGTCCATTTTAAGTGGAAAGAACCTGCTGTGCTAAAGCTAATCCTGGTGGAGGAATCAGAAGAGGCCAAGGTGGCATAAACTTGGCATCATGGAAATTTCGCCATTTGTTGAAGTAATTATTACCAGGAAGAGGTTCCCTTTTCTCAGAGTTTTGGATTACACCAAAAGTGGTGGGTAAGTCCAAAGCTGGATAAAGTGGAGAAGCTCAAATATATTAGGATGGGATTCAGAGCAATCCAATTCCATTATATATCATATAAATATATTAGTTTGAATGATGGGTTGGCCTCAATTTGGGTAAGTACAATTAGGGAAATAAGATTAGATTAAGTGTCCAGACTTGGGATTTTAACAGATGGTCTAGACTCGTAGCATAATAGCAAGGCCCAGTGTACATGGTTTAGCCATCTCAGGGTTCACAAGACCCATCTGTGGCTCTCAAATATTAAAAATTATATAGATATATATAAAATTATAGGTTGCCAGCAATCCAATGTTTTTATTGTAATTTTTGGGGAGTCTTTTATAGAGTCAAGGATAATTAATATAAACAAAAGTTGATAATCTGGTATCTAATAAGAGAGATATTAATTATAATAAAGGAAATTATAACAAGATTGCTACAAAGCACCTGATAAATTAGATAATGATTATATCCCAATTCAGATAAAACATCATCCTATAAGGTTCTAGACCGTTTGGTGAAGTTTTATTGAACCTATTGGGCTTTTAGCCTAATACCCGAGACTTGGCCTTAAGTAAAGTGTCAAGGTTTATCCCAGGATAAGGCTTAACCTTAAAAGGTAAAAACCTGACACCTTCCTACGAGAATGGCTGGGTCAGCGCCTGTGATTGTTCCCATTGTTGTGATTTATTGGAGGAAAACCACGCATCACACCCTGCGCTCTTCTCCCTCCCTAGAAGGTTGCCACTCTCCTGGCTATCAGGTTTATGATTGCCTATAGGAACTTCGCCTTAAGATCCTTATAGTGTTGCTCCCCTTGTTCATAGAGTGAATGATAATGTAAATCCTGTGAAACCCCAGCACCTTACTCTAGAGAATCCTTTTAGGATCAAAAAGGGAGTCAAGAAGGCTGTCTCTTCCCACATCACCCAGGGTGATCTAGCACATGTGGTAGATGAGAGGTGGTTTAAGTCTGAAAACTCAACCAATTGGGTTGTATCATGGTAAGTTCCCTTGCAGAAGAAAGAAGGGACCTAAGAAACTTGTGGAGCCTTTAGTTCAACTGTGTGGCTCGGCCTATGTTGTTGATGAGCGTTGGGTAGCTGATTTAGCCCTTAAAAACCTCATTACTGTACCTCCTGTTCTGTTTTTTCACTTGTAATAAAATCAATGGTTTTGTAAGGAGGTAGTTCTGGCCAGAGTCCACAAGCAGGACCCCAACCTTCAATTTGTCCCCACCCTGTCATCCCCCACTCCCTTTGAAACAATAATTTGACTCCAAAACTATGGAAAGTGTACCAAATTATGAAATCCTCTTTGGGTCACAAAATATGTTATCTTGAGTCATGGGGTGCTAATCTGAGTCAAGAGATCATTCCTGATAACTTTTAATTTATATTGATAGTTAAAATGGACTCTATAAGTACCATTTATTCCAATCATATGATCCAAGCAAACCGCTCAAGTTTGGATCACTAAGAGTACCTCCGCCGCTGATATGAAAATTACATTGTCAGAGATTTTACAACATCACATGTAAGCTATCTGACAGCACCTCAACCATAGGCTGCCCTTCACAAGCACATCAGCTGGACAAGTTCAAGGATCTTTTATTTTTTCCCCACCACCAAATATAAAAGGCAACTACCCTTCCTAGGGGCCATTTGTTGATTCAATTTTTTATTCAGTTTTAATGGAGTCTCAATTACCAAACCTTTTCTGCAGACTCCGCCGGCTTAATTCCTACTATTTTCTTTATTTGAACCCAAATTAAACACGCCACAATCAACGTTTTGTAACTGTTGATTATCAAGTGAACACTCTGATTCATCTATCTATCAGCTTGCTGCGCACCTCCTGAGGTCCTCCAAAGCTACATTCCCAACCTAATTCTCCAATCTGTTATCAAAAGAGCTCCTTTAATCACCAGATTCAGTTCGCTGGCCCACCACTAGTTTGGCACAATCTGGCCAGCCAAATGTTTTGCAACCCCTCACTTAAGATGGCCATCATCATCTGCTTAACTCACCTCGCTGACACACCACTGGTTTGGCGTGATCCAGACAAGATGAGGCCTCCCACTATGCAAATTTTGAGATGTTGTTCGTGAGTGATTAATGTCCATCCTTGCAACCTGGAAGAAAAGCCCAGTCACCAGATCATTTAAAAATCACTCCTTGGTCTTTTTCCCTGATTTAAATTAATAAATTGTTTACCATTCCAACGATTTTAATAACTCTGTGAGGCAGCTCAAAAAACCCTAATGACCATGAGACAATGCACAAGCCTATACTATGTTCAAATCAAGCCAATTCTCTTCAATTCATGAACCAATCTCATTTTCGCAGGTCATCAACATACATGAACCCAAGGATTATTATATATATAACTGAACCTATAAATTTTGGTTCTGAAACCAAAAGCCAGACTATGCAGAATTACGATGATTGTTCATCTCCATGCCTCTCCTACCCTAGAGGATTGTCTCAGCAAGACATGTTTGCCCCATTGCAAACATCTGGTTTGCTATAGGGCCTTTGATACATTACTATACTTTACTACCCTCACATGAACTATAGGGCGTCCCTCCTTCAAGTCATTAGGGATGCTACACCATTGGAATTCTAGGCTCTTCACTGGTTTATCACACACCCAGATTGAAACCCCAGCCTTACTTAGTTAGCAGGATCTATGACATAATAAACCGAGCGATAACCTCAGCAATTTACGCCCTCTTCATATGGATCAGGCGAAGCATTTGCTTATATGATCACAATGAACTTACTTTGCCTCTGCATCCTGGTCTTCTCTTATCAATTGCTTCACTCTTCAGGGCATGTAAACAACTTACATTGTCACATGTCAATGACTACACAGCACCAGGAAACTATGGTGCTCCTTCAATAGGTGTAATTTTAATGAGTTTTCCACCAAGACCCTTTCAATAAGTTGTTGAACAAGTGTGTTTGATGCCCTGTTGAAACTTCATGTGCGCTTTAAAGCCGGGTGTTTTCAAACTCTTACTACTAATGATGCACAAAGAATTGTGGCCCTCATAGATGCCTAAGAGGGAGTGGCGCGATGGGGTTAGAGGTGTGCTACATCTTTTAAATAATATTGGCAATCATATTCCCTTATTTAATATTATCTGATGAAGTACAAGCAACTTATTCTACAGGATCCCGCCTCTTTAGCCTCTTCATTGTCTATCAGAGTTTCTCTGATCTTTCTTTACTTGTAGAAGCCTTCACAGAATTAGTTCCTTCAACTGGGATCCTTTCTATCTTGGTGTCAGCCTTTAGAGCGGCCTTGAACACTTCAGCAAGCAATCACTCATGATTTTTCCTCCAATATTTATGAAAGCAGCATTTTTCTTAGCATACTTGATTGGTGAAAACCCCCTCCATGAAACCATACCCTCAGTGGCAGCTATGTTCTCCTCTCTATAAGCAAGTCCCCTTTAAGTTAGCTCTATCAGTTGAAGACATCTAGCCCTATCTCTTCAGGTAATAAGTGTCCAGAAAAGCGTTCTTATGAGGTTGCAGTGGTATCTCCTTACCCTCAGGGCACCCTGAATAGCAACAAAGTACCTGTTGAGAATCCTTAAATCTCATAATTAAGAGTATCTGATTGTAACGTTGGACCTAGAAATCCTACTTTAACACTCACCTAAATGGCCCAGGTGGAAGCCCACGCAGATCATTTATCAGGAGACTGATCTCCATACCACCAATCTTGGTCCTACTCCTACCATGTCAAAACACATATTGCATAGGATTACAAAAAGTTCCTCTTATATATTGATCCGGAGCCTTCCTACCATGCAATTGAGATGAACAAGGCCTTAGCTATAGATAATACCAACCCCACCTTTTTTGTGGACCGGAGAACCTCGCAGATGACCCCTTTGAGAATACTCATTAAGGTTCACAAGTTACCAAGGGTCCACTTCTAGTTATAGTCTGGCCCAACTTCTGCTGCCCTCTCACTATCCATGTTTAGTAAAGATGATCAAGCTTACTTCTTGTTTCCTATTACCTTCAAAGTAGGAATGCGTGAGGTTACAATACAAGCACTTCTTGACTCAGGGGCAGCAGGCAACTTCATGGATCTAAGAGTTGCTCACTCAAAAAATCTGGACACTGTGCTAGCCCCTTCTATAATGGGCGCCTCATATGACCTAATAGCCTGTCATAATAACCAGCGTCCAGTGCAATTCTTTATTAATGAATTCTATTTTTGCTACCACTTTTCAGCCATTTCTGATTTAATGTACCTTGTCATCATGGGGATAGGCTGGTGGCGTCGTTAACAGGTAAACGTCAACCTGTATCTCAACTCCTTTTCAATAGCCAATTAGAGGTGCAGTGAAGAATTCCCACTAATTGAAGCTCTATCAACAGTGGCCTCACTTAGATCAATTCTCCCTCTGAGCTGTCATTTTTAGGCCTCCCCAGAATTTTCATGATTCTGGCTCCATACAAGGAAAGTTGACATGAGTCTTGCAACCTAACTCCTACTACAAATTTTAATAATGAACTTTCCTTCTAGATGAAAGTGCAGCTTGTCAATATCAATTGTTCGTTGTACCCACACACTGAGGAGGAAGACAGGGCGCTTGGCATATGGGAGATGACATGCTAGAGAAAGAGTGGATTATCAATAAATCTTCTCCCGTTGCCTTATTTGTAGTCTTTGCTAAGAACGATGATGGGACCTTACGGCCTTGAGTGGACTATGGTTATGTTAATAACGTAACAGTCCCAAATCTATAACATTTTCCATAGAATTTAATTATCGCCCAGGACATTGCTAATTCCCAGGGTTTCTCTATTTTTGCCCAGTTAACGCCTTCAACCGGGTGAGAGTCAAGGAGGGCCAAGAATGGCTCATAGCTATTTGGACAAGGCGTGAGATGTTTCAATTCAAGGTGATATCCTTTGGGTAAATGCAACGCCCAGCAATCTTAAAAACGCCTAATTGATGATGTACTGAGGACCTAAGATTTACTTGCACTGTTGATTACATTGACGACATATTGATCCACGTTCCCAACCCAGGACAGCATGCCAAGGATGTGGAGGCCGTGATGGCAGCCCTCCTCTTGGCAAGTTCTTTTTTTAAGCCTTACTAGTGAGACTTCTTGAGAAAGAAAGTCATTTTTGGGAAACCTGGTCCTTAAAGATGGATATGCTGTACCTCAATGTAAGTTGGAGGCCATCCAGTCTTGGCCAGCCCCCACTACACATAAGCCCTGAAGCTTTCTCAGTAATGTGATTTATTGTAAAAGTTCTCTCCATCGCTGCCCAGTTGGCTACGCCCTTCACTCATAGATGAGGAAAGTGTTGCTTTAAAATGGGTGAATGATTTCTAACAAGCTTTTAGTAAATCAAACTTATTTTTTGTCAGCGTCAGTTTTTCGCCATGCTGACACATTCAAGCCATTCATTATGGCTTGTGATGCATCTGAAGTTGCAGTTGGAGCAGTACTCTTGCAAGAGAGTGAAGAAACATAACATCCCGTGGCATACTTCTCAAGAAAATTCACCTCCACAAAACAGGAGTGGAAGTTTTAGATATAAAGTTTTCAGCATTGTCATGGTCGCTTACCCACTAGAGATATCTCCTCACAGGGGCATGACATGATTTTCACTGTAAGCACTGACCATAAATCCTTATTGTACATCTGCAAACCCTAGAAGATGGCTCACCACCAGGCACATACCTACAGGGATCTTTGCAGTTTTCACTTATAAGTACAAGTTTATAAAAGGGCCACTAAACTTGATGCCTTATATCTTAAGACTCAGCCCTGCCTTGGCTCCAGGCTAGAGGATATTTTGTTTAAGCTCATCACAATGATGCAATCCCCTAGTGATTATCACCCTGGCTCCAGTTACAGTACCATATGCTGATCTGGTCCCAGAGACATCCATGTGTGAACGCGTTTTGGCATGTCGATTATGTTGCCCTGATGGAATAGAGTTGATGAATGACCTCGAGGCTAGGCAGCGCAAACAGCCCTTGTATGCCTTAAAGGATGGGATACTTTTATTTTGAAATAGAATTTGGGTCCTACCACCTTGTGCATACAGGTTATTGAAGATATGCATGCCCCACCTGCAGTAGGCCATCCTGGTTGTGAGAAGTATGCTGATTTAGTAAAAAGAACCTACAATTGGCTTTGGCTCTCCAAGGGTACCCATGTTGGGTCACAAGATGTATGCCTGCACTTGCGCCAATTATGACTAAACATAAAAAAGGGCCTTATACTTCCATATGCAACAAGCTGATGGACCATAGACATCTGTCTCAGTGGACTTCATCGTGGAGCTTCCCAAGTCATAAAGGTTTGATGCCATAATAGTAATTGTAGATAGGGTTACCAAGTTTGAGCTGTTTATCTATTGTCACACAAACATAACAACAGCAGATACAGAAGCTCTCTTTATCTCTCTTGTTCTTCTCCATGTTTGGACTTCTAGTGGTGGTTGTGAGTGATTGCGCCTTCAATTTACAGCCAGGTTTGGGACGCCTTGCTGGGATTTCTCAGTTACAAGCCCTATGATTCTAGGGCATATTACTCAAAATAAGATGGGCGAACTGAGAGTTTTAATCAAGTCCTAGAACAATTTTTACGTTGTTATTCCTCAGCCATCCAGGATACATGGGCTATGGACCTCCCTCAGGTGCAATCTACTTATGACTATGCGCCACACTCTTCTACTGGATTTTCCCCATTAGAGGTTACTTTAGGTTGAAATATATCGTAGATTGTGATACACCTGACCTATGCGGGTCCTGCAATAGAGGACCGCATCAATCAGATTTGGGACATCAAAAGCTTGTTCAATAACACTTGTCTAAAACCATTAGAGATTATAAGAAGTCTGCTGATAGGAAGCGACTTGCAGGGCACAATCTCAGAATGATCGCTTAATATTCTTTACACCAGACACTTAAATATGCTTTGTCCATAAAATAATCTGGCTAGTAAGCGCTCAGGGACTTTTGATGGTAAAAAGATTTGGGCAATGGTGCATACAGCATCAAGCTTTCCGCCCTATGGAAACAACATAATGTATTCCACATTTCCCAATTATCCCCTTTAAGCAAGAGCAACCTGCTACTCCAGAGCCTAATATTGTGGGAGATTCTTTATATGCAGAAGTTGAGATGATACTGATCTAAAAGATATCCAGGAGGTCTTTCCAGTACCTTATTGCATGGAAATGTTATCCTGCCCTTGAAGATAGTTGGGTTTACGCAAGGGTCTGTGAGAATTGTAAGAAATTAGTGGCTGAATTCCAGGAGTCAAATTATGAGACACCTTATCCATCTAAGAAAGTCTCCACTATTCTTGCCATTAAACTCCCCTCCAGACATAAGAACTACGCCCTGGTTTATATACCAGGAGGAGGTATCTTTCCTGGTCAGAAAGGATAGTATAATATAAGTCTGGAAACCCAAACTCTTAGTTTGGACCTTTTGAAGTTCCCTTGCATAAGTAAGAAGGGAGTTAAGGCACTTGTGGAGCCCTTGGTTCAGTTTAGTGACTTGGCCCGTGTTTTTGATGAGCGTTGAGTAACTGAATTAGACCCAAGAATCCCCCTTACTATACCCCATTATCTTCTTCTTCCCTTGTAATAAAATCAAGGTGGTTTGTAAGGAGGTAGTTCTGGCCATGGCCACCAATAGGACCCCCACCCTCATTTGGTCACCACCCTGTCATCCATAATCCCTTAAAAACTAAGAATATAACCTCAAATCTCTAAAAAAGTTGTTCGAATTTCACCAAATTCTCATATCTCCAAAAAAATCTACTACATCAATTCCCCCAACATCATCAGAAGGAGAGAGCAATATATCACAATCTATCCTGGTTAAAGATCAATCTGATCCCAATCAATTGATTGAAGATTTGATTGCGCAGAGAATAATTCACTCTGATAGTTAATGAGCAGTTAAGAAGCCTATAAATATTCCCTCTTTTTGATAATAAAAATTAGGTCGAATTATAACCTGTGTTTTCAATTAAATTTAACGCCTTTATTGGAGAGTCCGCCTAGTGTAACTTCGAGATTAAACCTGCCCCATTGGAAGTGTAATTCAAAACTTCCAGACTTGGGCTCACTACAGGGGCACTCTGAGTTACGCACCAGTGACAACATCTATCACTGCTTTGGATTCTCATTTTTCGCCTGATGAAGCTCAAGACCAAAAGCAGGGCAGCATTTTACGATGGGTTCTTTCAACTGGAGCCCAAATCCCAAGATTACCCTCCACGTTGGAATTTTAGGCCAACTTGGAATATTATGGTCCTAATTTAAGTTTTACCTCAGACTTTCAAATACCGCCTGAGACTTTATGAAATATTATTAATCAACTTCTTGAAGGGCCCTAATCCCTGGAATCTGTTCTACTTGATCTCAATCTAATGCTGTACCTTCTATATTGTGGGAAGTGCTGCAAACCTCTTAAATGCCAAGAATTGGCCCTGTGCAATATTTGCACCAACTCATACATCCTACCTTATACCATCTATTACCTGTAGTTGGAATGCACCACCAAGTGATGCTCAATTTACTAGAAGGACTCCAGTCCTTGAATAATCATATTTCAAATTTTCAAGTCAGCCTCTGAGTTTAGCCAAGATAATTGTGATGCTATCATTAGTAATTGGGCCTTCCTCAACGGAGTACATCAGCTGCTCATTCAGCTCAATTATGGGATGTCTAATTTTGTTGATGTACAGTTCCTCATGCAAGTTCAGGAGATTCAGAGAGAATGAAGAGAGGGTATTTCCCAACTCTCTGAGCGTAGTCAATCAATGGAGGAGGAAATTAGAACCTGTCTCTTCCAATTGGAACAAATGTAATCAGGAATTCAGTTCCAGGTTAATGAAGTAGAGAAAGCCTCTGGAAATATGGGTCCTCCTGGGGTTGAAGGACCTCGTGGGCCACCTGGGGGTGTAGGACCACGTGGACCTCCTGGAGCTGATGGGCCCTGTGGACTCCCAGGGAGTGTAGGGCCTTGAGGACCCCCAGGCGCCAATGGACCTTGGGGACCTTTAGGCGCCAATGGGCACTCAGGATCTTACCAGCAAATTGACTCTCTCTTGAACATGATGAACCACTTGCGTGAACAGTTCTCTAAATTGGCCAAAGAGTGTAACCTAACCCCTGATGGGGTACCAATTGATCCCCATTATTATTAGTTAAGAAGAAAGATGGTTCTCATTGAGTCATAATGGATTTTTATCGACTTAAATGGCATCACTCGCTGGGACTGTTATCCATTACCTAGGATTGATGATTCTCTTAGGTTGTTGGCTGAATCCACCTATTTTTTGGCCATGGACTTAGCCAGTGGGTACTGGCAAATCAAGTTATCATCAGAAGATTGTGCCAAGTGTGCCCTGATATTAAGTGAAGGGTTGTTTAAACCAACTCATATGCCTCAAGGACTAAGCAATGCCCCAGCAACCTTCCAAAGGGCCATGGACAGTATGCTATGGGATCTAAAGCTTACTTGTGTTCTGGTATATCTTGACGATATTACCATGTTCTTTAAAACTTTTACCAAGCATTTAGACCATCTAAAAGAAGTTTTCAGCCAAATTTGGGGCTCTTCTTTAAAACTCGAACCCTCCAAATGCTCATTCTTTCAATACAAAATAGACTTTTTAGGACATCAGGTTTCAGCTAAAGGGATTTGACCCCTCTCAGACAAAGTTCAAGCCATCAAACGAATGCCTCCTCCCTCTTCTTTACGGGATATTCAAGTCTTTCTTGGCATGGTTGGGTATTGATGGCAATTTATTCCCAACTTTTCTGATATGGCTGAACCCTTATTTCACCTGTTGCAAAAGGGAGTGTCTTTCGAATGGGGGTCAGCTCAAGAACAGTCATTCAATTCTCTGCATACCGCCTTGATCAAGGCACCTGTTCTAAATCATCCCCAATTTGATAAGCCTTACTTTTTACATACTGATGCAAGCAATGTTGCTATTGGGGCTATCTTATCTCAGGGTGATAAAGAAAAGAATGATCATCCTGTTGCTTACTATAGCAAAACTTTGTTGAAGGCCAAACGAAATTATAGTGTTACTGAGCGGGAATGTTTGGCAATAATTCTAGCAATCAAGCACTTCCACACTTTCTTATATGGTAACCATTTCACTGCTATTACTGACCATTTCTCCTTACGATGGTTGTAGAATATGAAGGATCCTGATGGGAGATTGGCCCGTTGGGCTTTAAGGTTGCAAAATTACGATTTCTCTATTGTTCATCGCTCAGGGGCTCAGCACCAAAATGCTGATGGGCTGTCCCGATTGCCTATTCTGACCTTGGAACTAGAAAAAGAAGAACGCTTATACAATCTTATTAAATGAACTGAGTTATGGGATCAATAGACTGAAGAGGATTGAGCCTTTCTAAAATCAATTACCAAAGATACTATGATTCAAGATGGAGCTTTGTATAAGAAAGTCAAATACAAATGGTTGCCCTTCCTACATCCCAACTCTAGATTTCACGCTATAATGGAAGGTCATGAACAAGTTGGTCATAGCGGCTTAAAGAAGACTCAAGAATGATTGAAGACTTGATACTATTGAAACAACATGACTGAGTTCATTTGAGAGACCCTCGAACATATCTTATCTGAGAAAGCCATGGAACTACCAACCCTACATATCTACATCAAGTTATTCCCCCAACTAAGGCGTTTGAGGTGGTCATCATTGATGTTGTAGGTCCTTTTCCTCAGGGATTAAATGGCCATCAGTATATCATTATGGCTGTCAACCATTTAACCAAATGAGTTGAGGCCATTTCCATTGCTACCCCTTTGGCTAAGACTACAGCGCTATTACTATATCAGCATATAATTTCTCAACATGAGTGTCTCAAGGTCCTTATGTCAGATAATGGGGCTAATTTCACCTCACAACTTATACAGGATCTATCCAAATTATTTAACACTGCTCAGTGATTTTTTGTCCCATCTAATCCATCCGCAAATGGGGCCATTGAACTAGTTAATGGGACTCTGGTCTCGATTTTTAGAAAGATGGCATCTACTGACATGACTTGGTGGCCTTTTATTTTCCTAGTGCCTTGTAGCTTATTGGATAATCTACCACCGTATTATCAAGATGTCCCCATTTAAGTGTATATTTGAGCGGGATCCTTCAGTCACTTATAGTGTTCAGACAATCCTTGAGGAACATATCCCAGGAAATCTCAATTTAATTATGAGGAATTTGGCTGACGAGATTATCCGTCTTCAGGCTCAAGCAATGAATTCAATTAAAACAACCACACAAAAAGAGACTCAAAGGAGCAACCAACACAAACCTGTCTTACCTGAATACCAGATTGGTATTACGTTATGTACTATCATTCTCAGCCTGATGGGAGGACTGAAAAGTTGAGAACTAATTGATCTGGTCCCTATAGTGTTATATTTCAAAAAGGATTATAGTATTTGATTGTTCATATTGATACTGGTATAGTGGTAAATTGTATTCATCCTAGGTTTTTAGGAAGTCATCCTCCGCCGCGATCAAATCTTGAGGGGGAAGCGTTGGGATTTCACTGAATTCTCATATCTCCAGAAATTCTACTACATCAATTCCCTGACGTCATCAGAAGGAGCGAGCAATATATTGCAATCTATCAAGGTTAATGATCAATATGATCCCAATCAATTGAATGAAGATTCAATCGTGAAGAGATTAAATCACTCTGATAGATTATGAGCAGTTAAGAAGCCTATAGAAATTCCCTCTTTTTGATAATGAAATTAGGTCAAATTATAACCTGTATTTTCAATTAAATTTAACGCCTTTTTGAGAGTCCGCTAAGTGTAACTTCAAGATTAAACCTGCCCCATTGGAAGTTTAATTCAAAACTTCCAGAAAAGTGTTAACAAGTCAGAAAAATTGGTTTGGGTCATGAAACATATAATTCTGGGTCCTGGGTCACCAACCCAAGCTGAAAATTTGTTCATAAAATATTGTAAATCAATTGTTAAAATCAACTCCACTGTTATTCATTTCGCCAGGCATCTAATCCTATAAAATCTGCTCAAGTTTGGATCAGTAAGAGTAGCTCTGCCGCTGATATGGGAGTTATGTTTCCATAGCTTTTACAACCTTTGCATGTAAGCTAGCTAAAAACCCCTCAAGCCCAGAATGCCCTTCTGCAAGCATATCAGCTGTCCCAATTTAAGCCACCCCACAATTCTACCCCCACTCACCAAGTAAAAAAGACAACTTCCCTTACTAGGGTCAGTTGTTGGATCATTCTTTTGTTCAGTTTTAATAGAGTCTCAAATACAAAAACCTACTCTGTAGACTTCTGTAAGTCCTGGGAGACCAGCCCCTACAACTAGATAGGGAGCAGCATTCCTTTCGGACCAAAAGGGGGCCAAAGGCACAAGTGGACCCCCTGTCACAGTTGAGTGACCTGGCGCACGTGGTTGATGAGCGATGGGTGACTGCCCTTCCTCCTTGAAATATTCAGATCTCTCCCCTCCCCCCCTCAACCCTGGTAAAATTAATAGAGGGGACCTGCCAGGAGATTATGCAGGCCAGGGGCCATGGGCGGCCCCTGGGACCCCTCATTCGCCAAGGGGAACTTACCAAAATTTTTAAAAAAACAGCCAGTGCTAGTATCAGAGCCCAGTCTGCAAATTCTGGGCTAATGGAGCCAGTCCAGACTGGTCAGGTCCAAAAATTAGATTGAAACTCAATTCAGGTTTTAAACCAGATTACAAGTGACTCGGACCAGTTGCCCCTACCCCCCAGAATGGATCTGGGAAGTTCAGATCGTGTGGACAATCAATTTGAAGATTTTGGACCAGTTTATGGATGACCAGGCACCAAGGCCACAGCCCCCCAGGATGAATCTGGGAAATCCAAACCACATGAGCAGCCTGACTTGAATGGTCGAGGCCCAGATCAGTACCATCGACCTGGTCTGGCCCCAAAAATTTGGGAAAATCTGCAAAAGTTTTTTTCAATTTTTGCTAAGATTTTGGGCATCCCTCCACTCCCCCACCCACCAGCCAACCAAACCCCATCGCCGATCCCCAATTACCCAATCCCTCAGCCTCCCCACTATGCACTTCTCCCAATACTTAAGGCAACTGCCCTGCTAATGGGCAGCTGTCAGTTCATTCTCTATTCTCCCCACGCTTTGCGCTAAAATAAAGCCCAGATATCCCGAACGCCTTACCATGGACTCCACCTGTTTGTTTTCTTGTTCAAAATTCAGCTGATCAATCTGGCAAAGCGTGCTGCCACCCAAATAATCATCCTGATGATTACTGAATGGGTCATCTGGTCACTCAACCCCACCATGCAGCAGTGGATCATATCCGCGGTAAACCGCCTCATTCTCAATGAAGGAGTCAACTCTTAAAAAATTATTGCATACCCATCAAATGTTAACCCATCCATTCGCTTTGCCATCAGGTTTTCTGAGAGCTCTCCCCTATTGGAGCAGCCTCAGGGTGCCCCACCCCAATGCCCGCGGACTCGCCCCTCACACCTGGCTTGTCTACTGCTAATCCCACCCACCTGAGGGCTCCGGATTACCCCAACCAAGGGGGACTAGGGCCTAATGCTCATCGCAGGTCCATTTACACCTCCAACAGCACCCCTGCCCATGCAGTGGGCCCTGTGCCACTCCTCTCTGGCACACAGACTCACCTACCCATAACCAAAGGCCAGCAACCGCAAACCCTGGAGTAGTTGTTGTCCTCCCCACCTCTCCCACCCTTGAGGTTGCCTCCACAAGACTCGCGGTTGCCCCACTGCAACCATCTGGTTTGCCTTGGGGCCTTTGGTACATTTATAAACATTTAATTTCCTCACATCCCCCCTAGATCTCCCCTTCTTCTAGTCGCATGGACCGCTGTGCCCTTGGCATTCTGGGCTCTCCACTGGGTGCTCACACACCCTGACTGGGAGCCCAGTTTAATTCTTATCAGCTGCTTCCATGACATAATGAACTGACCCATAACCTCAGCCTTCTCCACCCTCCTCGCTGGCACTGGCAATGTGTTGGCCTACGCCCTAACCCTAAATGTACTCTCTCTTTGCTATCTGGCCTTCTCCTTCTGGTTAGCTGCCTTATTTATCTGAGCGTGCCACCAGTTTGTGTTGAACTGGTCCCTGCCCCGCCAAGCCCTGGTGACAATTGTCACCCCATCTGTCAACATGATAGTGTTGGGAGTCCCCCTATCCCTTCTAATGAGGTGGCCGACCAAATCCTGGGTGTCCTGGCAGAACTTCAGGTGCACTTCACCGCTGATAGGGGAAATCTCCCCTTCCTTCTGATGCTCAACAGAGCATAACTCACCTTGACGCCCTAGATGGGGACGCCCGCCGCTGGGTCAGGGGAGTGCTCCACTCTGCTGCTAAGTCTGGGAACCCCACCCCCTACTGGCGATAGTCACTTCAGCGGTCCAGGCCCCTGAGTCTAGACCAGCGCGCCTCCTCTGTCTCTTCACACTAGTACAGACAGCCACGGACCTACCCTTCCTGATCGAAGCCTTTATGGTCCTGGCCCCCATGGTGCCCATCCCCCTGAAATTGCCATCTCCGCCTTCTGAGCTGCCTTAGAACCCACTGCAGCTGCCCATGCATCTTGGGACCCCCTCCCTGGGTCCTTAGAGATCGCATTCTCTATAGCTCATGCAATTGGGTCCAGGCCTTTCCATACTCCTGCATGTGCTGTCACAGCTCTTGAGGGGCCGTGTGCTACCCCCTCTCCCCTGCCAGTGGCCACGGCCAAGGAAAGCGCCCCCCAGGTCTCGCCGCCCTCTGAGCTCCCTCTGTACCCACCTTGGGTACCCTCCCCTCAGAAGAGCCCCTGCCTGCTGCACCCCTGCTCTCACCCCAGATCAGAGAGTGGGTCCTCGATCCCCCAGAGCTCAGAGCCTGCCCATCCTGGTGCTATCACCCCCCAGTTAACCCAGAGATCCCCCTCGAAGAGAGTGGAGTGGGCATACGCATCAACCCTCACTGCCCCATTTGGGACAAGGATGAAGCAGAAACCCCTCCCCAGTTACAGGCCTCCTCAGCGCCTCTTGGTCAATCTCTTCTAATGATGGGTCATTCTCCCTCCTCGGCTGCCCTCTCTCTCGCCCACCCCAATAAAGAATATCAAGCCTACTTCTTGTTCCCTATCTCCTTCCCCTCAGAGTTGGGTGAACTTACCGTGCAAGCCCTCCTTGACACAGGAGCGGCAGGCAACTTTATTGACCTCAGTGTGGCGCATTCCTTGGACCTGGCAATGGAAGAAGCCTCATTGTTCCTGAGCGCTTAATCGGGACCCATGAAGTCCTACCGCGTCCAACGCCCATAGCACTTCTCTGTCCATGACTTTGGGTTCAGTGACCACTTCTCAGCTGTACAGGACTTGCTCTACCCCGTGATATTGGGGGTGGGCTGGTGGCGGCGACAGCAGGTCCGCATTAATCTTGCTAATAACTCCTTGTTGTTCTCAAACCTCAAGTTGAGTGGAGAGTTTCCCTTGTTGAAAACCTTCCCCCTTAACACATCCCTCAGCTCTATTTCCCCTCCGGATCCCGCTCCTATTGACCTCCATTCAGACTTCCCACCCTTCCTAACCCCCTATAAGTCCAACTTTGACATGTCGCTGGCTTCCAAGCTCCCCCTACACTCCCAATATGACCTAACATTTCAGCTGACGGTTGACCTAGTCAAGATCAACTGCCCCCTCTACCCCTACACTGAGCAAGAGGACAAGGCTTTGGGGACTTGGCTAGACGAGATGTTAGAAAAGGGTGGCTTATCAAGAAGTCTTCACTGGTCGCCTCGCCCAAAGTTTTTGCTTGGAAAGCAGATGGCACCCTGCACGCTTGCATCAACTATGGCCACCTCAACAACATCACCATCCCTGACCCCTACCCGTTGCCCTTAGAGCAAACTATCGCCCAAGCCATCGCCAAATCCTGGGTCTTCTCAAAGTTGGATCTGGTGAACGCCTTTAACCAGGTGAGGGTGGCGAGAGGACAAGAGTGGCTCACAGCTATCTGCACCTGGCGGGGTCTTTTTTAATTCAGAGTGATGCCCTTTGGACTTAAGAATGCTCCAGCCACCTTCCAAAGCCTCATCAATGGTGTGCTTGGGGACTTGCGCTTCTAATGCGCTGTAGCCTACATTGATAATATTCTGATCCACTCCCCTACCCCAAAGCAACACGCCAAGGATCTAGAAGCAGTGGTGGCAGCCCTCCACAAATTAGGGCTCTTCATAAAACCCTCAAAGTGCGAATTTTTCCGGGATGAAGTGACCTTCTTAGGTAACCTCATCCTGAAGGATGGATATGCTGTTCCCCCCTCTAAGCTCGAGGCGATCCAGTCTTGGCCTACCCTACTACACAGAAACAACTCCGAAGTTTCCTCAGCACTATTAACTTCTTAAAAAATTCTCCTCAGCTCTTGCCCAACTGGCGGCACCCCTTCACCCCCTCACTGGGAAGAACGCCCCTTCAAGTGGTCCCAGAATGCCAGCAGGCCTTCGAGTCTACAAGGAGGTTTTCCTCACTGCCCCAGTCCTGTGGCATGCTGACACCTCCTGCCCCTTTATTGTAGCCTGTGATGCCTCATCGGTGGTGGTGGGCGCTGTGCTGCTACAGGAGCATGAGGGGGTCAAGCACCCAGTGGCCTACTACTCCTGCAAATTCACCTCCACAGAACAAGTGTAGCCAATATATGACAAGGGGCTAGCAGCAGTGGCATGGTCACTCACCCAATGGCGATACCTCCTGCAAGGTGCCCAGCATGAAATCACCGTTTGGATTGTCCATAAGGCATTATTATACTACTGCAAACCCCAGAAGTTGAGGCACCACCAAACTCGCACATACCAGGACCTATGTGGGTTTCATTTTAAATATGAATTCATAAAAGGCCCCCTGAATGTGTTTCCAGACATGCTCAGATGGAACCCATCTCTATCACCCAATGGTGGAGAGGACCTGCTAGAGCTTACTACTGTAGTGCCCCCTCCCAAATCCTCTCCTTGGCCCCTCCGATGGTAGCTTTTTCAACCTTGCCCCCAACGCCCCACTTCTCCTCCGCGTCCTTGCTACCCTGACCTGTTGCCCCAAAGGGTTAGAGCTTTATACTGACCTAGAGTCTTCAAGTCAGAAGAGAGCCCCATACACCCTGCAGGAGGGAACCATCTGGTTCCATGATTGGGTTTGTGTCCCCCCATCTCTATGCAACTGTGTTATTGAGGAACACCATGTCCCCCAGACTGTTGGGCACCCCGGCATCAAGAAGTGCGCTGATCTTATAAAGAGAACTTATGATTGGCCAGGGTCCTCAAAGGACATCCCCTACTGGATCTCCCGCTGTGTCACCTGCACCTGGGCAAAATCAGACTTCTCTGGGAAGAGGGGTTGCTATACCCCCTGCAGCAGGCGGAAGGCCCGTGGACCTCAGTCTCAGTAGACTTCATTGTGGAGCTCCCCCTCTAACAGCTCAGATGCTATCATGGTAGTCATTGATCGATTTACCAAGTTCGCGCTCTTCACCCCCTGCCTCTCCTCTATTACCACGGTGGAGACCACAAATTTATTTGTCAACCATGTCTTTTCCATGTTTGGTCTCCTCAAAGAGATAATGAGTGACAGGTAACCACATTTCACCGCCCGGTTCTGGGAAGAGTTTCTAACCCTCCTCATCATTAAGCCCTGCAGATCTATAGCCTACCACCCCCAGTCCGATGGGCAGACTGAGCGTGTGAACCAGGTACTGGAGCAGTACCTGCGCTGTTATGTGACATCCTCGCAGGACACTTGGGCAAAGGACCTGCCCCTTGCACAGTTTTCATATAACAATCCACTCCACTCCTCAACCAACCTCTACCCCTTTGAGACCACCCTTGGTTACAACCCCTCCTTCCAAATTGGCCCCCAGCTCTCCTCAGCAGTCCCTGCAGCAGAAGACTGGGTTTGTGCACTCTGCGAGACACACAACCTGGTTCGTGAACATTTGAAAAGGTCCATTGAGGATTACAAAAGGTTTTCTGACTGGAAGCACCTCCCTGGACATGAGATTGAAGTCAGGTCCCTCATTATGCTGGACACCTGCAATCTTCCCTTAAAAGCCCCCACCTGTAAACTTGCAGCCAAATGCTCTGGCTCTTTTGAGGTGGAGAAGGACTTAGGCAATGGAGCCTATTGTTTGAAGCTGCCCGCTCACTGGAAGCAGCATAACGTCTTCCACACCTCCATCCTGACCATCTCAAAGGGGAAAGGCCAACATCACCAGAGCCAATCCTCATTGGGGAATCCCAGGAAGTGGAGGTAAAGCTATCCTGGCTTCCCGGAGGTCCCACAGATCTGTTCAATACCTGGTTGCCTGGAAAGGCTACCCCTCATATTATAACAGCTGGGTGAGTTCATGCAACTGTGCAAATTGCAAGGACCTGATAGAGGAATTCCACAACTCCCACCCAGCAGCCCCCATCCCCCCAGAAGATCGCAGCCATCCTGGCCATAAAGCTCCCAGAGAGGCACAAGAACTATGCCCTGGTCCATGCACCAGGTGGGGGCTCCTTCCTGTCGAAAAAGGAAAGGGTAGTGTAAGTCCTGAGGACCAGCCCCTACAACTGGATAGGGAGCATCATCCCTTTTGGACCAAAAGGGGGCCAAAGGCCCAAGTGGACCCCCTGTCACAGTTGAGTGACCTGGCGCACGTGGTTGATGAGCGATGGGTGACTGCCCTTCCTCCTAGAGATATTCAGATCTCTCCCCTCCCCCCATCAACCCTGGTAAAATTAATAGAGGGGACCTGCCAGGAGATTATGCAGGCCAGGGGCCATGGGCGGGCCCCTGGGACCCCTCATTCGCCAAGGGGAACTTACCAAAATTTTGAAGAAACAGCCAGTGCTAGTATCAGAGCCCAGTCTGCAAATTCCGGAATGATGGAGCTAATCTGGACTGGTCAGGTCCAAAAATCAGATTGGAACTTAATTCAGGTTTTGAACCAGGTTATGAGTGACTCAGACCAGTTACCCCTACCCCCTGGAATGGATCTGAGAAGTTCAGATTGCATGGACAATCAAATTGAGAGTTTGGACTAGGTTGCAGATGACCGGGAACCAAGGCTACATCCCCCTAGGACAAATCTGGGAAATCCAAACCACATGAGCAGCCCAACTCGAATGGTCAAGGCCCAGATTGGTACCATCAACCTGGTCTGGCCCCAAAATTTGGGAAATACTGCAAAAGTTTTTTTCTATTTCTGCTAAGATTTTGGGCATCTCTCCACTCCCCCACCTACCAGCCAACCAAAAAACCATCGCCGATTTCCAATCACCTAATCCCTCAGCCTCCCCACTATGCAATTCTCCCAATACTTAAGGCAACTGCCCTGCCGACGGGAAGTTGTCAGTTCATTCTCTATTCTCCCTGTGCTTTGCGCTAAAATAAAGCCCAAATACCCTGAATGCCTTGCTGTGGACTCCGCCTGTTTGTTTTCTTGTTCAAAATTCTGCCAATCAATCCAGAAAAGCATGCCGCCACCCAAATAATCATCCCAATGATCGCCAAATGGGTCATCTGGTCGCTCAACCCCGCCATGCAGCGGTGGATCATATCCATGGTAAGCTGCCTTGTTCTCAATGATGGAGTCAACTCTCCATCCATTTTTGCATACCCATCAAACACAAACCCGTCCATTCACTTTGCCGTCAGGTTTTCTGAGAGTGCTCCCCTATCGGAGCAGCCTCAGGGCGCCCCTGCCCCAATGCCCATGGACTCGCCCTCACACCTGGCTCATCCGCCGCTAATACCACCCACCTGAGGGTTCCAGAGTACCCCAACCAAGGGGGACTAGGTCCTAGCACTTGTCGCGGGTCCATTTACCCCTAAGACAGCACCCCTGCCCATGCAGTGGGCCCTGTGCCGCTCCTCTCTGGCATTGACTCACCTACCCATAACCAAAGGCCAGAAACTGTGAACCCTGGAGGAGTTGTTGTCCTCCCCACCTCTTCCGCCCTTGGGGTTGCCCCCGCAAGACTTGCGGTTGCCCCCATTGCAACTATCTGGTTTGCCTTGGGGGCCTTTGGTACATTTATAAACATTTACTTTCCTCACATCCCCCCTATATCTCCCCTTCTTCTAGTTGCACAGACCGTTTTGCTCTTGGCATTCTGGGCTCTCCGCTGGGTGCTCACACACACCAACTGGGAGCCCAGTCTAATTCTTATCAGCCGCTTCCATGACAACTTCTCCAAATTACTTCCTACCAACTTTCTATATTTATACTTAAATACTTGCCACAATCAGCGTTCTGAGACTGATAAATATTGAGTGGGCACTCTTATCCATCAAATCAGCGGCTTGTCATGCACTAGCTGAGGTCAACTAAAGTTACACTCCCAAACTGCTTCTCCAATCTGTGATCAAAAGGGCTCCCTAATCCATCAATATCTAATTTGATGCCCAATACTGGTTTGGCGCAATCTGTCCAATCAAAAGTTTGTGACCCTTTCTTTAGACGGCCATCATATTCCACCTAACTCCCCATGCTGACCCATACTGGTTCAGCGCAATCAGACAAGATGAAGCCTCCCAGTCCATAAATTTTGATCCATCATTCATAGGTGATGGATGCGCATCCTTGCAACCTGGGGGCAAAGCCCAGTCGCCGGATCATCTGAAGCATTGCTCATTAAGTCAATATGCTCTGATTTACATCAATAAATTGATTCTCCATCCCAACAACTTTTATAAATCCACGTGGAAGCTCAAAACACACAAAAAACTGCAAGGAAATCCTCAAGCTATACCATACTTGATAAAGCCAATTCAGTTTAGCTTGCAAACCTGATCCTCATTCTTGATGGTCAGCAACATACAACGAACCCAAGGATTATTATATATAAAAAACTGAACCTATAAATTTTGGGTCTGAAAACAAAGGCCAGCAACTGCAGAACCAGGAGTATTTTCTTTCCCATGCCTCTCCCACTCTTGGGGATGCCCCAGCAAGACCCACACTTGCCCCCATTACGCCATCTGGTTTTCTTATGGGCCTTTGGTTTGTTGCTTAACTTTAACTACCCTCACAGAAACCATAAGGCGTCCCTCCTCCAAATCATTAGGGCTGTATTCTACTGCCATTCTGGGCTCTTCACTGGGATGTCACACACCCATATTTAAAGCCCAGTCTTACTTTAATTAAAAGGTTCCATGACAGGTGGATGATGGCCTACCCCCTATAGGTTGTGTCATAGAATCTGATGATTAAAGTAAGACTGGATTATAAATTGGGTGTTTAACAAACCAGTGGAAAGTCAAGAATGCCAAGGGTATAGCAGTTCTGAACAGTTGTAGGAGGGAACACCTATTATTATGGTGAGGTAAATAGAAGTTTATAAACATCCCAAAAGCCCCCATAGCAAACAAAATGGCTGCAATGGGGGCAATTGTGGGTCTTTCTGGGGCATCCCCAAGGGTGGGAGAGGCAAGGAGAACGACCAATCCTCCTGGGTTTGCAGTTAGTGGCCTTTGGCTTCATTTTCCAACCATCTTGGACTGGTTCATCATAGTAAAAATATTTAAAATCATAAAAATTTTCAAAAGTCTTAAAATGATGATCAGCTTTGCAAATTGAATCAAATTGCTCTGACCATTGGGAGGCCTTAGGCCTCATCTTGCATCCATTGAGAGGTTTTGGGTTGGGTAGAGAGGTCGGGTGCATTACAATGTGGCGGACCAATTTCTCGGATTGATTTGGGCTGGATTGGCCCTCGGCAGGATGGCCCAGATGGTCTGGTGCCTGGTTCTCACCTCACGGTTGTGTGGATGGTGAACCCTCACCTCCAAACAGAGAATCATGATTATCATAGATGGCCCCACTCTGCTTGAATTGTGCCAAACCACCAGCAGATTGGCGAGGTAGATTAGGTCAAATTCTTCAATTATTTCATGGAGTGGGAGGTGGACCTGAAGCTGGTCCACCAGGTGCCAAATGGTAAACAGGTCATTGTGAAGAGTTTTTCACATCTGAAAACTTTTCAGAAGTGGTGGATTGGCATCATAGGCTTGTGGCAAATTCTTATATCGTGATCACCATTTGGTGGGCCACTGAATTGATGGCTTGGAGGGCCCATTTGATGACCATCAGCACTAGGACTCAGATAGCTGCATACTTTGCTGGGTTAAGTAAAAGTATTGTGAAGAAAGTGATGGAGCTTGTGAAGTAGGTTTGGGAGGACATAGTTTTACTAAACTTTAAGGTGAAAATGGACTGACGACTGCTCCTTACAGAGGCAGTTGCCTAATATATGTGAAATGGGGAAAAGGGGGCTATGGGTACGTTTTTCTTGGGCAGCGGTAGCTGATGTACTCATGAGTACTCATCCTGGGTTTGGGGCTTTGTCATCCACCTTACGCAAAGTTCACAAAAGCTCTGGCAACGTAATTGTTGGATCCACCAAGAGGGACCCTCACTGATCCAAACATAAGCGAATTTACTCAGATTGAAGGGGCGGCCAAATTGGGTTCTGCTAGGGTCAATTCCAAAATATTTTTTAAGATTTTTGAGATTTCCTGAAAGCGAATTTCCAACTTGTATTAGCCTTCCTAAACCCAGATTTTTGGATTCCATGTCCTGGACCGAGTTTCCTGAATCAGGAGCCCTTTCCTGAGTTTTGAGGCCCATTTTCTTCTTTTCTAAGGGCTTAAAATATGGCGTAGTGGAGCTCAGTGGGAGGGGAAGATGCTGTTGAAGGCCTCTGGCCTCTACTACCTTTTTACAGCCTTTTTATCCATTTAACCAGAGATGAAGCAGCCAAATGGGATACTGTGGTGGGGTTTTTTTTGGTGCCAATGCAGTGACCCAACGTTAATTAACCAGATGACCCAAGTCCCCCAGTTGAGCCAAGGTCTCCACAGGGGCATTAGATCCCTTCTTCTTCCTAAAAGGGATCTTTTCCCGATCTAACCCAAGAGGTTGGGTCTCTAGACTTACATTATACTCTCCTTTTTGAACGGGAAACATTTCTCCTCCTGGTACTTGGACCAGGGAATAATTCTTGTGTCTGGTAGTGAGTTTAATGGCCAAAATCATAGCAATTTTCTTGAGTAAATAGGGGGCTTCATGATGAAACTCGTAGAACTTTGCTATTAATTCCTTGCAATTTCTCACAATCCTTTGCACTTACCCAACTATTATCATAGGATGGGTATCCTTTCCATGCAACCATATACTGCACTGACCTTCTAGATTTCCTTGAGGCCAGTATTGCCTCCACTTCGGCCTCTTGATAGTCCTCTACAATAATAGTCTCAGGGTAGAAGGAAGCTCTCCCTTAAAGGGGGATAGTTGAGTGATGTGGAAAACAATGTGTTGTTTCCATAGAGCGGAAAGCTTGATGCTGTATGCATCATTGCCCAAATCTTTTCACCATCAAAAGGACCAGAGCGCTTACTAGCCAAATTCCTGGAGTGAACCTTCATATACAGGTGGCGGGTGTAAAACATAACAAGTGAACCTACAGAGATGTCATGCCAAGGAAGTCGTTTTCTATCAGCAAACTTCTTATAGTCTTCAATTGCTTTTGATAAGTTTTCTTGGAAAATCTTTTGGGTATATCAGATCTGGGTGATCCAGTCCTCTGATTTGAGGACTGCTAAGGTTTAGCGTGCTCCAATCTGGAAAGATGAGTTGTAACCCAATGCTGCTTTAAAGGGGTAAAATCTAGTTGAAGAGTGTGGGGCATTGTTGTAAAAAATTGCGCTAAAGGAAGGTCTGTGGCCCAAGTGTCCTGGGTGGCTGAGGAGTAACAACGTAAATATTGTTCTAACACTTTATTAACTATCTCAGTTTGTCCATCTGATTGTGGGTGATATGCTGTAGAACGGCAGGCTTTGAAGTTAAGAAGTCCCATAAAGGCATCCCAAAACCTGTCTGTGAACTATGGACCACGGCCACTTACAATTTCCTTTGGGAGTCCAAACATGGAGAAGACATGAATAATGAAGAGTGCTGCAGTATCTGCCGCTGTTATAGTAGAGTTGCATGGGATAAACAACGCAAAGTTGGTGAATCTATCTACAACCACCATTATGGCATCAAACCCCTTGGACATGTGAAGTTCCACAATGAAGTCCACTGAGACTGACGTCCAGGACCCTCAGATTGTTGCAAAGGGTATAGAAGGCCCTTTTTTCCTGTGCGGTCTGATTTAGAGCGAGCACAGGTAACACAGCTTGATACCCAAGCTGGAATATTCTTGGAGATCCTGGGCCAGTTGTAGGTTCTTTTGACTAACTTGGCACATTTCTTTGAACCAGGATGGCCTACTGTAGGTGGGGTGTGATGCTCCTCAAAAACCTGCATGCGCAGGGTAGGTGAGACCCAAATCCTATCCTGAAAGAAGATTATCCCATTCTTTAAGTGGTATAGGGGCCTTTTGCGCTGCTTAGTCTCCAGGTCATTTACCATTTCAATTCCCTCTGGACAACATAGTTGACCTTCTAAAACGCGTTTGCATATGAATGTTTCTGGAGATATATCGGCATATGCTACTATGACAGGGGCGAGGGAGAGGATCATGGTGGATGGCACCACTGTGGTGAGCTCAGATTGGTACTTCTCTGAGCCTGGAGCCAAGGCAGGGTTTTGACTCAATATATCCTACAGCACATTCAGGGGCCATTTATGAGCTCATACTTGAAGTTTAAGTTGTAAAGATCCCTTTATGCGCGTGCTTGGCGGTGATCCAGCTTTTATTTTTCAAATAATACATTAAGGACTTATGGTCTGTGTTTATTATGATTTTATGCTTTTCTCCATGAAGGAGATATTTTCAATGAGCCAGCGACCATGCCACCGCAGCCAACTCTTTATCATAGATAGCCCATGCTTGTTCTGTGGAGGTAAATTTTCTTGAGAAGTATGACACTGGGTGCCCCCTCCCTTCATGCTCTTACAATACTATCGCTCCCACTGCAACTGCTGAAGCATCACATGCCACAACGAATGGCTTGGATGTGCCAGTATGCCGCAGGATTGGCGATGACATAAAAACAGTTTAGATTTCCTCAAAAACTTGTTGACACTCCTTTGTTTATTTTAAAAGGGGTTTTCTTCCCTGTCAGTGAGTGGAGGGGTGATTCCAGCTGGGCGAGCACAGGAGAAAACTTCTTTAGGAAAATCACAGTGCCCAGGAAACTTTTTAGTTGTTTTTGGGTGGTAGGGGTTGGCCAGGACTGAATGGCCTCCAGCTTACAGGGAGGGACAGCATAACCATCTTTAAGGACCAGGTTCCTTAAGAAGGTTACTTTCTCTCAAAAGAATTCGCATCTGGATGGCTTGACAAAGAACCCTGCCTTGAGAATGGCAGCCATTACATCCTCCAAATCCTTGGTGTGCTGTTCATTGGTCGGGGAGTGGATTAAGATATCACCGATGTAAGTGACAGCACAGGTAAATCTTAGGTCCCCCAGGACATCATCAATCAAACGTTGGAAGGTTTTGTGCGTTCTTCAGTCCAAATGGCATCACCTTGAACTGGAATGTCCCGCGCCTTGTCCTAATGGCTGTGAGCCACTCTTGACCCTCTTTGACCCTCACCTGGTTAAAGGCATAAACCAAGTCATCTTTGAAAAGATTCGGGATTTAGCAGTGGCCTGTGCAATGGTTTGTTCCAAGTGGAGGGGGTATGGATCTGGAACTGTCGCGTTGTTAACATGGCCTTAGTCCACACACAGGAGTAGGGTTCCATCTACCTTCTGGGCAAAGACAACTGTTGAGGCAATGGGGGAAGATTTCTTGATAATACATCCTTTGCCCAGCATATCATCTAACCAGATTCCCAGCGCCTTGTCTTCTTCCTCTGTGCGAGGGTACAATAGGTAATTGATATTGTTAAGATACACTATTAGCTGAAAGGCTAGGTCATATTCTGAATGGGGAGGAAGTCGAGTTGCAAGTCTCATGTCAAAGACATCCTTATATGGGGCTAGTAAGTCAGGAAAATCTTGGGGGAGGTCCAAAGGGGGAAGCTCAAAGGAAAAAATTGAGCTAAGTGAGGGCTTTTTTGTGAGAGTTTCAATTAGTGGGAATTCCTCACTACATCTCTTATTAGCGAAGGACAAAGAGTTAAGTTCCAGATTGATGTTCACCTGTTGGCGATGCCACCACCCTACTCCCATGATGACAGGGTATAGTAAATCAGGTACCGCTGAAAATTGATCGCAGAAGCAAAATTTGTGGATAAAGAACTGCACTGGGCGTCGGACAGTATGTCAAGTCATAGGTGTAGATTAAGCGCTTAATATGGAAAGACCAAGCACCGTGTTCAGGTCCAGAGAGTGTGCACTCTTAAATTCTAAAGTTTCCCGCTGCTCCAGTATCTGGAGAGCTGTACTGTGACCTTCCGTACTCCTACTCTGAAGGTATTGGGAAACAGGAAATAAGCTTGGTCCTCTTTATTGGCCATGGAAAGAGTGAGGGCAGCGGAAAGTGGGTTGGGTCACATAATGAGAAGTGGCCCTTTGGTATCCAGTAAGCTACTCTGCTCCTCATAGGATCCTTCTGTGAGGTTCTCCTGATCCCCAGGCAGGATTGGATTGGATGGGTCTACCATTATGCCGTTTTTCATCACTGTTGAGGGGGAGGGACTTTCATGGTTGCATATGGTGGGTGAGGCTTACTCAGTGGGAGAAGAACTAGGCTCAGTGGTATGAAAAGTATTTTCCTGATTTTTTGCGACATGGGCCTCCACTTGGACCATTTGGGTGGGCGTTAGAATCGGATTAATTGGGTCCATCTCACACTCAACTCCTCATCCTCAGAGAAGGGGAAGGAACTCTCCACTGGTGATATGTTACTCTTCAAAGTAACCTGCGGGTAGAGAGCTACTAATGAAACCCCAGGGGAGCGCTTCCCTGGACCCTTGTTCCCTATAGAGGTAGGAGCTGGTGGTTTGGACTGGAATGAACTAGCTGGGAGGGTGCTTAAAGATGGAAGAGATGTCATTGCTGCTACTAAGGTATACTCATATGGAGGGGTTTTGCTTCCACTGAATATGCTAAGGTAAATGCAGCCTCCATGGATACTGTGAGAGGATCCCATGCGGCATTGCTAGCTGAAGAGATGTCCAAGGCTGCTCTGAAAGCTGCCACTGCAATGTCCATAGCAATCCCAGCTGTAGGTACTAATGCTGTGAAGGCCTCTACCAGTGACGTCAAGTCAGGGACCTTCTGGTGGAGGGTAAAGAGACGGTAGAGGCGGGATGCTCTATATTCTGGTGCTTGAACCGCATCAAATACTATACTCAATAAAGGAGTGTGATTCCCCATAATGGTGGCAGCCCGTAGTACTCCTCAGACTAGCGGCGTGCTTCCCCATCAAGAGCATCTAAGAGAGCCACACTTCTATGTGCATCGGTGGGAGTGGGAGTTTGGGACCCCCAGAAGTGAAGCGTACATGAAGCTCAGCCAGAACATCTATCATCTGTTTGGCTACTTCAGGTGATGGGACTGGAGGGACTCTCATTGTTACTACACTTGCCAAAGGTGCAGCCTGGTTTGCTGAGCTGGATGGATGTTATCTCAGGTCAATAAAAGTTGTTTGCATGCCCTGCAGAAGGAGATGAGCGACCAACAAGAGAAGACAAAGCTACATAGGAATTCAAATTCATGGTAATTAAGTAAGCAACTTCTTTACCTGATCTAAGGAGGGCGGAAAGTGCTGAAGTTATAGGTCGATCCATTGTGTCATGGAATCTGCTGATTAAAGTAATACTGGGTTTCCAAACTGGATATGTAACAACCCAGTGGAAAGCCCAGAATGCCAAGGGCATAGCAGTTCTGAAAAGTTGTAGGAGGGATCACCTATTATTATGGTAATGGAAATAGAAGTTAATAAACATCCCAAAGGCCCCATAGCAAACCAAATGGCTGCAATGGGGGAAACTGCGGGTCTTGCTGGGGCATCCCCAAGGGTGAGAGAGGAAAGGAGGACGACCAATCCTCCTGTGTTTACAGTTGGTGACCATTGGCTTCATTTTCCCAACCATCTTGGACTGGTTCATCATAGTAAGAATTTTGAAAATCATTAAAATTTCCAAAATTTTTGAAATGATGATTAGCTTCACAAATCAAATCGAATCAAATCGCTCCAACCACCAGGAGGCCTTGGGCCTCGTCTTGCATCCATTTAAAGGTTTCAGGTTGGGTAGAGAGGTCAGGTGCATTACCAACATGGAAGTTCAATTTCTCAAATTGATTTGGGCTGGATTGGCCCTCAGTGGGATGGCTCAGATGGTCTGGTGCCTGGTTCCCACCTCGTAGTTGTGTGGATGGTGAGCCCTCAATTCTGAACAGAGAATCATGATTGGCTGAGATAGTCTCACTCTTCCCGAGTTGTGCCAAACCACCAGCAGATCAGCTAGGCAGATTAGGTCAAATTCTCCAATTATTTTGCAGAGTGGGAGGCAGACCTGAAGCTGGTCTGCTGGGTGCCAAATGGTAAACATGTCAATGTGAAGAGTTTTTAACATCTGAAAACTTTTCAGAAGTGGTGGATTGGCATCATAGGCTTGTGGCAAATTCTTGGATCATGATCACCATTTGGTGGGCCACTGAATTGATGGCTTGGAGGGCCCATTTGATGACCATCAGCACTAGGACTCAGATAGCTGCATACTTTGCTGGGTTAAGTAAAAGTATTGTAAAGAAAGTGATGGAGCTTGTGAAGTAGGTATGGGAGAAAATAGTTTTATTAAACTTTAAGGTGAAAATGGACTGACAACTGCTCCTTACAGAGGCAGTTGCCTTATATATGTGAAATGGGGAAAAGGGGGCTATGGGTAGTTTTTCATGGGCAGCGGTAGCTGATGTACTCATGGGTACTCATCCTGGGTTTGGGGCTTTGTCATCCACCTTACGCAAAGTTCACAAAAGCTCTGGCAACGTAATTGTTAGATCCACCAGGAGGGACCCTCGCTGATCCAAACATAAGCGGATTTACTCAGATTAAAGGGGCGGCCAAATTGGGTTCTGCAGGGTTGATTCCAAAGAATTTTTAAAATATCTTTTAAAATTTCCCAAAAGTGAATTTCCAACTTGGATTGTCTTTCGCAGACCCAGAATTTTGAATTCCATGTACCAAACTGGGTTTCCTGACTCAAGAACCTTTTCTTGAGTTTTGAGGCCCATTTTCTTAATTTCCAAGGACGTAAAAGATGGCGGAGTGGGCTCAGTGGAAGAGGAAGATGCTGTTGAAGGCTTCTGGCCTGTATTACCTCTTTACAGACCTCTTTTATTTTTTCAAACAGAGAAGAAGCAGCCAAATGGGATACTGTGGTGGGGTTTTTGGTGCCAATGCAGTGATTCAACGTTCATCAACCACATGACCCAAGTCCCCCAGTTGAGTTAAGGTCTCCACAGGGGCATTAAGTCCCTTCTTCTTCCTAAATGGGACCTTTTCCAATCTAACCTACTAGGTTGAGTCTCTAGACTTACAGATTGTCCCATTACCCCCTTTTCTTACCACCAAGGAGTTGTTGAATAAGATTGAGGGTATGTTAGGAGATGGTGGTGGCCAGAATCCATCGCCAGAAGGAAGTTTGTAGCCTCCCACCCTTCCAGAAGGCATCTTCACAAAGTTCAGATTATGTAATACTAGTAAGTCAATACTAGGCATAATCGAATTGTTTGACATGCTTTTTGAATTAAAATCAAACAGTTGAATTTCCTCCCTACTGCCAGTGAAGGTGAGCCCACCTAATAGAAGCAGGCGTGCCTTTACATTTGATGTAAATGGGACCGCCACTACCTTCTCTAGACTTGTACGCAACCTGCCAAAATCAGACATTTTTTCACCAGCTCACTTTGTGGAATCACGCCACCAAAATCTTTTGTAAAAAATGATACCAATCCAGACAGACAGATCAGATCGGAATTGTTACCAAAGACACTTTAGTGTGACAATTTGTCATAATCAAGCGCAATGGTGCCTACCAAGATTATGCACAAACCCTCTATACCCCAAGCATATAGCTCTTAAAACAGCAGGCACAATATTTCCTGTTTTTTGTCAATTCCTTTACTATTTTACATAAACAAAAAATTGTAAATCAAATGAAAATTTTAATTTTTGCTACCAGTTTGATGTGATACTCACCAAGCTACTATGTTTCCTAAACTGTGTTATGACTGGGCCATAGTGAAAATTTTAATTATACCATTGCCCTATCTGCTTTAGTGAGGGTATCAATATAGGGCCCACTTGGGCTTGTGTCAGGGACTGGAATATCTTTAACCCAGTCTGGCATAGCAACTCGTAAACTTGCCATGCCTGAGCTAAGAGTCCAGTATAACAAGGGAAGGATGCGGATAAAACATATAAAAGCTATGATAAAGGTATGTTGGGCCCTAATATAGGTTGTAGAGCTTCAGCTAGGCCAACACCTGTTAGGTCCAAGATACCAGTGACAGTGGGTAATTGTGAAATTGTGTTAGAGGAAATATTTGGATTTTCAGAGTTATTTGATTAATATATGCTTGATAATAAAGATCCTTATACTTTACTAAGGATCAAAAGTAAGTAAATCAAGTAAGTATTCATAAGCATCTTAACTTTATTGACTGCAAGGAATGATTTTGAGATATTCAGCTTATATTCACTTTTCAGACTAGTTTGAACTAGCTTTTGGCTTACTTGATTCTTATCTAGCCTTAGATTCTTTAGGCTCTTTCTGTCTTAGATAACCAAAGCTTAGATTAGTAGTCAACTGCCTAGTTAGGACTACTAAGACCTGGCCCCAGGTGTTCCAATGTTCAATTTAAATTTGATAGGCTTGAATTGACTCGTCTGACTCGTTATTCATCTGCTATGTGACTTTGCTATCATCTCTAATTGTTTAAGCTGATTACATATATCATATATTATATTAACAAGAACTGATATATCAGGGATATCCTTCATGTCAGGCTTTGCCCTGACAGCTTATCTCTCATTTTGGATGCCTTGTGAAATCACAAGCTTGAGCTACTCCTTTAGGTTCTTCCCTTCAAGTTTTCTGTTGGACATTCTCCTTCTCAACTTTTGAAAAAGAATGTTGGAGGTAAGAATGCTCCCAAATCTGCTACTATGATTGGCCCATCACCTGTCCAATCTTTAAATAATATTGTTGTTATCAATGATATGAGTACCAACAGAGAAAAGACCTCGGCGGATTCTCGGTGGAATCCTAACTATCAGGAAAATATGGTTTATAACCAAAATTGGCTTAATAAGGTAAGAACTGATAATAGGATTGCTCCAACTTCTCAGCTGAATTTGAGGTGTTTGTTACCACACAAGTCTGATCACCTCTGAGGTGGGAAGATTTTACTCATCGATGATTGGGTGCAAATTAACAACTCATTACCACATGAGTCTGACCACCTCTGAGGTGAGAAGATTTTACTCGCTGGTGATTGGATACAATTTATCAAATCATCACCACATGGGCCAGTTTTGCCTCAAAATATTTATCTTCAATCTGATAGGCCAAAAGCCTATATTTTCTAATTTGGATGACTCAGCTTTATAATACTTTAGCCCTGAGTACCCATGGTCCCAGGTTGGAACTAGTTTAAATAGGAAATACTAGTATTGAGAAAAGGACCTTTTTTTGGCTTGCCCCACTTAAACAATAAAAAACATAAAAACTTTAACAAAGCGTTATTTATTACTTTTATTTAAAAAGTAAGTTTCTCGCTTTAATAAAAATTTGTGGCATCCGTCAGTGGATCCCACAAACTGGTGCTCACTACAGGGTCACCCTGAATACTTTGATAAAGTATTAAATCAATGGAGAGTGTCACCCATTGGGTGCAAAATGGGGAAGGGACTGAAGACGATGATTGAATGGACAGCTCTACCGCTTTGATGTTTGGAGAAGAACGATTTGAGCGCATATTGATACCTGAGTCTCGTCGCATCACCTGGCCAGCCACTGAAGCCATGAGAGACCTTACTCATGGTATCCTTAATCCTGGTGACATTGCATCTTGCGAATGAACGTCGTTGGTAGAGAAACGCCACTTGTTTCTCTATTTGACTAGTGTCCTCTCAGAGACCTATGGTCAGCTTACAAATTTGACCATCTATGTACGCAAGTTTGCTCACCCTGCCTTATACACATGATGCATCTCTTAGCCAGACATCACGAAGAGTTACATTGACACGTAGATACTCATGCAGCTCTGAATTTAGCTTATGACAAGTTGTACCAACTGACCTCCAAACATCTCGGAGCAGTCAGATCTGGTGTGGAAGCTAATTGTAACTTCATCATACAGCTGCATGACTGACTTACTACTATGGACACTGGGATTGTAAAGTATGTTGAGGAGACCATGAAGATATTCTGGGATGAACTGAACGCTTCCACCGCTAGCACCCACTCGTTGTTGGAGGAGTTTGCTAATGAACTTGAAAAACATAATGAGCAAATGCACCGGGACCTTTTAGCCCCTGACTTTGTCCCTCAAGATGAATATTAACAGTGTGTGGCTGTGGTGGAGTGACAGTTAATTCAGGCCTTTTTGCGTGTTGATGAGCTTGAACGCCGTCTGTTGCTTGAACCAGCTAGCACCACCTCCACCCTTGCGGCCAAGGTTGTTCATCTAGAAAAGGAGCTAGCTCTCAAAGCTTCATTTGAAAATACCAAATATTTGGCACGTCACCTGACTGAATGCGAAACTGAAGCAAAAGTGGTAAAAGCTTCGCTGGATAGCCCTGTGCTGTTGAAGGAAGTATTTAGTCAATTAACGCAGGTTGAGCAGAAATATGAACAGATCAAGGAGGGAGTACAAGGCCCCAGCTCCCACTCTCGTGACGATGAAGGGTGTAAACAAATGAAAGAAGAGCTGAAGAACCGCGTGGAAGCTGTGGAAATTGCTCAATTAAATCTAAGCTCTCTGGTGTCACAACTCCATTTTCAAATCAATGCAATGGAGATCCAAGGGAAGAGCTTGAAACTCATAAATTAGGGATCGAAGCTTGACTGAGACTATGTGAATCTGGGCCCCTAGAAGCCCTCTCTATAATGGAAACCCGGCTCAAAGCCATGCATGACCAGTTTGATCACTTTTCATGCACCTTTGACCATTTAAACTATCGCTCTGAAACCCCAGAAACAGAAGCTCCAGCTATCCATACCCTTACCGGGGGTGATTTTAGTTCATTCAAACTGACGTTCAAAGACAAGTTTATCCCCAGTGAGGGCAGCATCACTTCATTTTTCTACGTCTATGAAGCGGCTATGGAAGGGGCAACAGATCGTCAGAAGGCCAAACATATACTTTCCTGTTTGGGCCGCATGGCACAGGAGGTGATGGTCCCACATATGGATGCTCTTAGCACCTGGTCCGAGGTTAAAGAGGCCCTCATAAACACGTTCAGTTCAAACAGGCTTTAAGAATGAAAAAGCAAGCTTTTATGCGTATGAGTATCTGAAAAGGAGAGTCAGTAGTTGCTTTTGCGGAACAATTCTATATGGAAGCCCAGACATTGTTAACTTCAAAGATGTTGAATTTGGATGATGCTGTAGCCGTCGTTTTGACTGGAGTGGCTACTTACCCATTGCTAGTGATGCACATCACCTCAGTTAAACGCTACTTCCATACCATTCAGGGCATCAAGGAGGCGTTAATAGATGTCACTGATTTCCATAAGCCCAAAGTTTCACGCGGAGCAGTATCTCGTCCTCGCGTTTTAACCATTGAGGATTCAAAGCCTAATCCTTGGGCCCTAGCTATTGAAGACAAGAAGGAGCCCCTTCAGATAATGGGCCCTGAAGAGCAAAACCCCAAAGCAAAACGTCCTGAACGCCCTCGGTGCATATACTGCTACAAGTTTGGACACAAGGAGGCTGTGTGCTGGAAAAGAAAGCTGACGCCGAGGAACAGGAGCAGGAAAAGTAATGTCAGCATAGGAAAAGGCACACCTATTGCTGACAAATCTCATGTGCCTGACTCATTTAAACAACTTATGCCATTACCTTGTGTTACTAATACCCCTGGGGATGATTCTGAGGGGGAAACTGATGAGGTTAATTATTTCGTTATAGGAGTATCTGCTGAAGTGGAAGTCCCCTATTGCTTAAATGCTGGAAGAGTAGATGTTTCCACCATACCTGAAGAGATGTATCTCCATCAAGTTGTAGGGGAACTGGCTGTTATTGATACTACCAGCAATGCGGATGAGGTGTTGTCTAACCTTATTCGCCCTCTCCAGCATGGCCATACCATGAAGTCCATCCTGGAAAATTACCCCGATACTGCGTGCAAATTAACCTCCACTTTTCATCTTAAGGAGGTCTTAGCGCTATCGCCCACTTTTGGGGGATACTTATGAAGGTTGAAATGGTTATCCAAAAAGTTTGGGTGATGGCTATCCTAGATACAGGCTCCTGGTGAACGTAATCTCTTCCAAGTTGATGAAAAATATCAAACTTGCACCTGACTTGGAGTACAACCAAGACTTTGAGACCGCTGGTCCTAACAACACCCGCGCACTGGGTGCTTACTCATCCCTTCCCATTTGTATTGGGAAGCTTATCCTATTGGCCCCGCAGTGGCTTTGGATAATAATGCTTACAATATGCTTATAGGTACTCAGTTTATGATTGAATATGAAGGTATTATCAATATGAAGCAGGGGTTCTTGTCATTGCTCAATTATGAAGTCCCCTTAGTTCTAGCCAATAAAGAACCCAGCAAGAAGGAATACTCTTGCATGGTTGAGTACCCACTTTCCGCTTTACCTATATATTATACCACCTCTGGGCAAAATACAAAAAAATTGCCTGATTCCGTGGATGCTACTGAAGGTATTCCGTTTTATGCAGCCGATGAGGTGGTGATTAAGCCTAGTGAACAACGGGTGGTAGACACAAAAATCACTCTTAAAATCCCTCGCCACTGTTTATTACACCTCTTAAGCATTGACGGAATTAGCCCTGTTGAGCCTCAGGTATTGCCTGGTGTTTTAGACCCAGCCTATTTGAGGCATATTACTCTATTGTTGAGGAATCTCACTAATAAGGATATATTTGTAAGAAAGCATCAGGAGGTGGGCCGAGGGTTTTTACTCCCTGTGGAGGAAGTTGAACAAATCCACTCTATTGGCTTGATGGCAGATTTAGGCCTGCCCGCAGATAACCTGGTATGTACCTTGCCAGATGTCCATATTTCAGATGAGCTGACCTCTGATGAGTTGGAGAAAGTACATACTCTCCTGGATGAGTATAGTGATATATTTTTGAAGTTGGATAATGATTATGGCCACATGAAGGGCTGGTGCCAATCCATCGATGTGGGTGATGCCCATCCCATTAGGTCAAAACCTTATTGCAAGTCAAAGGTGGAGGAACAACAAATGAGGATGGAACTCATGCAGTTATTAGACGCGGGGTTATTAGTTCCTTTGCAAAGCCCTTGGTCCTCCCCCTTTTGCTAATTAAGAAGAAAATGGAGGTCATCAGATAGTTATGGACTATTGCAGCTTAAACAATCTTACAAAAAAGGATAGCTATCCTATCCCACGCATTGACAATGCCCTGGCCCAGCTTACAGGCTCAAACTTTTTCTCTGCCATGGACCTGGCCAGTGGTTATTGGCAAATGGATCTATCTCCTCAAGATCAAGAGAAATGCGCGTTGATATGCAGTGAAGGTCTTTTCCAACCCACACAATTACCTCAAGGGTTGTGTAACGCACCTGCCTCTTTCCAGTGTGCGATGGATCACATTTTGCAGGATCTTAAGTTAACCTGCGTTATTGTCTACCTTGATGGCATTACCGTATTCTTGAAGTATTTATCAAACACCTTGATCATTTGAAGGAGGTATTCCAATGCTTACGACGCTCAACTATCAAATTAAAACCCTCAAAGTGTACTTTTTCTAAAAGAAATTAAACTTCCTTGGACATACCATTTCTCGAGAGGGTATCCAACCCATACAAGATAAGGTGGAAGCGATTGCCAGAATGCCACCCCCAAAAACCTATGGGATATACAGGTATTTTTAGTGATGATGGGTATTACCATCAGTTCATCCCTAAGTTTGCACAACTCAGCAAGCCCCTTGTTCAGTTACTAAAAAAGAATATCCCCTTTCAATGGGGCACTAAACAGAAGGCTGCCTATGAAACAATGAAGTTGCTGCTACAAAAATGGCCTATCCTAAGGCATCCTGATTATTGAAAACCGTTTATCTTGTTTACAGATGCTTCAGACTATGCCATCGGGGCCATCCTAGCCCAATTAGATGAAAAAGGGGTAGACCATCCTGTCACATATTTTAGTAAGATGCTATCAAAGGCAGAACGCAACTATAGTGTTACTGAGAAGGAGTATCTTGCCGTTCTACTAGCAGTGAAGCATTACCGCCCTTTCTTGTATGGGACCTCTTTCACTGTGATTATGGACCACATATCTTTAAAATGGTTGCAAAACATGAAGGACCCTATGGGGCGGTTAGCTCGCTGGGCTCTAAAGCTCCAGAATTATGATATGAAGATTGAACACCGCGCTGGAACCTGCCACATGAATGTTGATAGGTTAACTCAGCTTCCCATCCTCCACTTAAATAACATTGAAGCGGAGCAGCTGTATGATCTTTTAATGACCCCAAATGACTGGGAAGATGAGGATGAGCCTGTACAGAGGAAGTTGGCCTGGCACTCCTGTAACACTAAAGTAGAAAGTGGGAAGTTGTACAAACAAGTGGGGGTGAAATGGTTGCCTTACCTACGACCCTCAGAACGTGTACCTGTTATCTTGGAAGCTCATTCAACTTTAGGCCATGGAGGAGTAAAGAAAACCTACAAATGGATAAAGAATCGATATTTTTGGGAGGGAATCATGGAAGCCATCAAAGTCTTGGATGCTTGCCTTACATGTAAGAAGCAGTCTCAGCTCAAAACTAGATATTAATATCAGCTGACTACCCCGAAACAGCTGTTCCATACCATAAGCTTGGACGTAGTAGGGCTGCTTCTTCAAACCACAGGTGGAAACAGATATATTTTGGTAGGCATTGACCACTTCACGAAGTGGGTTGAAGCTGTGGTGTTGCCAGCCCAAACTGCTAAGGCCACTGCCACCTTTCTTCATTAAAATATTTTCACTCAACATGGGTGCTCTCAAGTACTACTCTGTGATAATGGAAAAAATTTTACATCCAAAGTAGTCAAAATCTTGGCTGCTTCCATGGGAGCCCAGCAACTATTCTCAGCTCCATATAACCTATCAACCAATGGTACAGTGGAGCGAGCAAATGGTACTTTGGTTTCTATTTTACAGAAAATGGCCTCATCTGATCCCCTTCATTGGGATCATTATCTCCCTAGCGCTCTTATGGCTTATTGAATTAGCTATCATCAGATTTTTAAAATATCCCCTTTCTGAGTTTTGTATGGCAGGGAACTGGGCATACCTGCTCTTCTAGCTAAGGATGTCTTCTCTAGAGGAGAGGAGCCTGAGAAAGCCATGCAAAGGTTAGCTAACCGCATCATTCAGCTTCAATCAGAGGCTATGACCAACCTAGCTAAAATGGTTGCTAAAGAAGGCCAAGCTGCCAATGAGCTCCAAGCTCCTCTACCTTCTTTTCAAGTGTCAGATATGGTTTTATATTATCACAATCGCATAACTCCACATAGTGGCAAACTTGGATCAATTTGGGAGAGGCCATTTACCATCATGTATAAGAGAGGAAATGAGTATTCTATAAAGTCTTTGGCTACAGGAATTATCATAAACTGGGTACATGGCCACTTTCTATGACCCTACACTCCTCCCAACATTCTTGAGGGGGCAATGTCAGATATTCTCCTTCTTGACTTTTGAAATAGAAATGGTGGAGGTAAGAATGCTCCCAAATCTTCTACTATGATTGGCCCATCACCTGTCCAATCTTTAAATAATATTGTGGTTATCAATGATATGAGTACCAATGGCAAAAAGACCTTGGAAGATTCTCAGTGGAATCCTAACTATTGGGAAAATATGGTTTATAACCAAAATTGGCTTAATAAGGTAAGAACTGATAATAGGATTGCTCCAACTTCTCAGCTGAATTTGAGGTGTTTGTTACCACACGAGTCTGATCACCTCTGAGGTGGGAAGATTTTACTCATCGATGATTGGGTGCAAATTAACAAATCATTACCACATGAGTCTGACCACCTCTGAGGTGAGAAGATTTTACTCGCTGGTGATTGGATACAATTTATCAAATCATCACCACATGGGTCAGTTTTGCCTCAAAATTATTATCTTCAATCTGATAGGCCAAAAGCCTATATTTTCTAATTTGGATGACTCAGCTTTATAATACTTTAGCCCTGAATACCCATAGTCCCAGGATTGGAACTAGTTTAAATAGGAAATACTAGTATTGAGAAAAGGACCTTTTTTGGCTTGCCCCACTTAAACAATAAAAAACATAAAAACTTTAACAAAGCGTTATTTATTACTTTTATTTAAAAAGTAAGTTTCTCACTTTGATAAAAAATTTGTGGCATCCGTTGGTGGATACCACATTTGCCAAGCTTTGTGGCACCTCCACGAGTTTCATTTTCCCTGTTACAAGAGAATTCCCCACCTCTAATGCCGTGCCTAAATAAACTACCTCCTTGGGGTCTGCAACTGTCACTTTTACCATCATTTAGTTAATTGTGGCTGTACCTGTAATGTTTGTTGTTTATTGCCAGCACATGGTTACCCCCTTCCAAAAACTATACAAAGTTCAATGGGTGGCTATACCCTGGTATTCTAGCTTGTGGTCTAGGTGTCTACTCACCCAGACTAGGTAGGAAAGTCCTAGTATCATCATCTGGTGCCATGGCAGAGTACCTCCATTGTTACATAGTTTTTGCATATATACTAAGCCTTTAAAATTCCCAAACTTGGCCATCCATTTGGTATTGAATTACCTTGCATTTTGTTAATTTGCATTTTCTAGACGAATTAATTATTCTATTAAATTTTACTTGGAGGCCAATTTTTAAGGGTCCAGGCATTTGTGGTCTATCTGTTGGGCCTTGGTATTCTCCATTCAAGGAAATTGAGGCTGAGCGTTGATAAGGCATAGCCTTGATTGTCACAGCCAAGTAGTTGCATTTATGTTCAACTTGTGTTATTTGTAACCCTGCTTATCCTTCATCATCACTTCTGAGGTGTGGGCACCGTCCAAGGGTGTCTTATTTTATTTATTGTTGATAGAAAATTCTCTGATGATCTTGGTTTGAGTTCCAATTCACCACTTAAGGAATTGGGGAGTCAGATTTTCCTTATATCTATAGTCTATATTCTGATATTTTTATTACTCTTAGAATGCTCTAGTAATATGATTAATATAAGTATAATTCAAATTTTGTATCTATGTATTTATTGTGGTCTTGATTATTCTAGGAAAGGCTTGAGTGATCATTATAGATATACGATAGCATTTATATAATCAATACAGCTGATGGATATCTAATAAGGAGTTTAATTACATATCTGATATAAATCTGCTGCATATTATAATGATATTATATAGTATATAGAGTAATCTAAATATTAGTATTTAATTGTTTATCAGTTTTTTATTAATACTACTATTATATACTAGGGCACAAAATATAAGAACAATGTAAAGTATTGTTCAATTGAAGATTTTTAGTCTGTAAACTATCACCGCTATGCTGCACAATTATATACTTTTGATTAGTTTACGACAATAAACATGCAGTATGATGAAGTACTTGATCTCTAAACTATATTGGCCGTATAGAGCTGACAATAGAATTATTCATCTCTTGGGTGGGTACTCTGATAAGAGTATTGGTAAACCTTGTAAATCATGTTAATTTCAAATAAACTTTGTTACTGGAAGTTAAGCTTTTCTACTTGTTTCTTGGAGGTTAATAGAAGACAAAAACATCCTTAATAAGAATTTAGGCCAAAGTGATTGAATGGTTAAAGTGCTTAGTGCACACCTGAGATCTGATATTTAACTCGGACAGTAGCCTTTTAGGGTGAATCAAATTCTGACACTTACTTATACTAGCAAGATAATCAAAATAGTTGATGCCGATCCCGATTAATTTGATAACGGATTGAATATGTTAGGTTTAAACGTTGGATTATTAATTTAGCTTTGCATCTGTCTAAAATGAAATAGGCCTATTAAGCTATTGTAACCGATGAAGGTAAGGTTTTCATGTGATTATATAAGATTTTAGTAGTTGCTAAAAGTTTCAATTTTTAAAACTAGACGATAGGACTGGTTATACGCTGAGGTTAGGTAATAACTGATTTTGATTTCAGCTTAAGGGTCTAAAAATCAAGTGTTCGATCTAATTGCCGACAAGCTGATCATGTGACAAAGTGCTGGGATGTAACCCAGTAATTATTTGAATCGAATGGTTTCAAGATGATTGAAAATAAAAATTTCGGATAACCTTTTATTAAACCGGCATCACATGATGGTTAATATCAAAAGCTTTACCGAATAAATTTCGAATCGAGCTCGCGATTCGAAAGGTACATCCATTCAACTGTAGGAATTTATTTAGCCAGGCCTTTCATATAGAGGTATGGTATAAGCTGACTGTATAATGAGTGAAGCTCAGTATGATCCGATGATGACAAAACCTAGCCGAATGATACCTGTCCAATGAGGGCGAAAAGCTAAATAGATTAAAGTTTAAGTGATATAAGCTAAATGGGGACCCATAACATCGGCAAAGGCCATCGCGAACTGCACCCTACGAGCATAGTTGGCTTATCTAGGATAGCATACTTCAAAATAGGCGCAGATTGCAACATGTCCAAATCGGACTCGGAACAATACAGCGTGGCAGGATACAAGGGCAAAAGCAGATGCCACAATCAAGGGGATTCGCCTGAGAAGGACCTGTCGTTTGAATTTTCGCAAATCAGGTTGAGCGAGGATGACGCCGAACTCTCGGAAGCTGAGCTCCCAGCCGATGACGAGCCGGGGTCGCCGTCGGAGAAGAAGTACACCCCCGAGGCATGCCTCTTCGTAGCAAGCTTGGTTTCGTCACGCACCGAGAAGCAACTCCAGGAGAGCGTGGCAGCACATTTCGCAAGGTGGGGGTATTGGAGAATGTTAAGGTGCTGAAGGACTCCATGAACCGCCCCTATAGCTTTGTACAATTCCGCGATGTGAGCTCCGCAGAGCGGGCCCTTAAAGAAGCCCACAACACTATGGTGGACGGGCGCCACATTCGGGTCGAGAAGGCCCGCGTTAACCGCAAATTATACATCAGCCGCATCAGCACCGAACTCAAGGAGGATGAGCTCAAGGAGGCGCTTCGGACCCACGGCCCACTGGATAGCTTCCGCATGATGCGCAACGCCGCCACGGGGGATGCTAAGGGCTCGTGCTTTGTACAGTTTCGCTACCGGGAGGACGCCATCAAGGCGTTCATGTACATCAAGAACCAAGGTCGATGGGAGGTAGAGTGGGCCTCAACCCAGGAGAAGGTTCCTCGCTCTTACGACTTCCAGTCAATATTTGTTGGGCAGCTGTGCCCCAACCAGGTAACTCGCGACTCGCTCGACGCCCGCTTCAAAATTTACGGCTCTATTGACAGCCTCAGCCTCATTAATAAACCCTCCGCCGACAACGCGTACGCCTTCATCAAGTACTCATCCCAGGACGCCTGTGTGCGCGCCATCGAGGGCGAGGACGGCATCTTTTGGCATGATCGTCCCATGCGCGTCCAGTTCAAGGAATCTGGCCCTAGGCCCCGTTCCATCGCCAAGCTTCGCCGCCCCCTCACGCTTGCCCTTACCCCCTTTATGCGTACCCGCCTCCCATGCGTCCCGATACGCTCAAGGGGGAGGACAAAGGGCCCGTTTGGTTTGCCCAGTACCCCCTCTACCAAAACCCCGACGGCAGCTATTCCCAGGCCGGCTACTACATTATGGGGCCCCAGACCTATCCGGGTGGTGTCGTCCCCTCGCCCCAGTCGATTTACGCTCGCTCCACTCCCCCCGATTGCATTCCGCCCTCCGGTGTCCCGATGGATCGCTAGTTGGAGTGCACCTTTCGACTTTCATTGCTCGAATATAAATTTATCTTGCCTTAAACGTCTGCCTTCGTAATCTGATTCGTGCTATTATACTTTACATCTTTCAACCTTTAGTTAAAAGTAGGATTTTATAATGGGTAGCCAGGTCCGGCTCACTTGAAAAGGATCTCTTTATAGCGTGTAAATTATATTTGGTTAGGAGTCATAATACTTTCGACTCATAACTTGATATACGTTACCTTAGATCATAGTACGCTTTAACAGTTAGAGTAACTGCAGTAGTGTATGGTGTGATAGTTTAAGTTATTCAGTATACTATACTAACTTTTGGGTTGCGTGAACCTCATCTCTAATGAAAACATGTTACAGCCAACTTTCTTTGTACTTGTGATAGGCTGATAAAATGTATATCAAAACTAGAAGGTAATTGTACGTTAAGGCTAAGAGTATGTTTACCCACTAAATGATTCAATCTATACTTGATAGCTGGTATTAATATTTCCTTTATTGCTATAAGCCTAGTATTAACATAAAAAGTTCACTTTAATTAGGCGCTTATAAGATAGTCGACCTTTATATTATTTAGTATCAATAGATACATCACATTACTAAAAACAGCTAGTGTAGAGGGTACAATTACAGTTAGGCCTTCATATATCAAACTTCTCTATATCAAGGTTCACCAACTATTCTTTTTTAGAGTCCCGAGAAATTTTATCGGAAAAATAATCTTCCCATATCAGAAGATTGTATATCGATCTTTTCCTTAGGATCCATCAAATCTGATCTACGGAGGTCATACAAGATTTCCAATTGCTTGACAGATGGGAACACTTTAATGAGGAAGTCGCATTGATTTTTGTTCAGCAGGGTAGCTGAAATAAATTTGCACCCAATCCGTAGTATAAAAAATAATCGAGAAATTATGCCTCCTCAATAATACCCTTTTTGAAGTCGCCGCCATATTTGAACTGATTTATAATAGCCACTTATAATTTATATACTCAGCACTGTATATTCTAAGTTGGTTATAGTTTACACTTGGACCCGATCCAAGCATCTACTTAAAAAAATTTCACTGACGTACTTATGTATTGACTGACTGATATCTGAAACCTTCGAGTCTGATAGGGTCAATCTATTTGGGTGAGTGGGTGAGAATTGGCGAATCTTATCGAATCTGAAATTATCGAACCTGATGGGTTCAATCTATTTGGGCGAGTGGGTGAGAATTGACAAATATCATTAAATGATTCACCAAATTGCTCGCCTGAAGCTAATTGAGTCTAATAAGTTTAATTTATTTGGGTGAGTGGGTGAGAATTGACAAATAAGATCGAATCTGAAACTATCGAGTATGATAGGTTCAATTAATATAGGTGAGTTGGTGAGAATTGGCGAATATTATCTAATAATTACCAAATTGCTCACCTGAAGCTAATCGAGTCTGATAAGTTTAATCTATTTGGGTGAGTGGGTGAGAATTGGCAAATATTATCTAATAATTCACCAAATTGCTCACCTGAAACTCAACAAAAATCAGTATTAGAGTTTAAGTAGATTAAGTAGTTAAGTTAATCAGCTCACCAGCCACTAGGGCACCAGCAAAGCTGTTAGTCCGAGTGGCTCAAGAGTAGCGCTGGCACAGCCTATAGGCTACAATGTGAGCTTGTCATCTGATAAGCTAAATACCGTAGAGAAGCACTGGTATCTGGATGTTAGGTTTATGTATTTTAAAAACCTACCTAATTTGGTCCACCCAATTAACCCTTTCAGTCATTTTAAAAAAAAAGCATCCGTTTTATGGCCTTAAATTGGCACGAATTTCTTAGCCGATGTTCACTCTTTTTAAGCTCATTTTGGTCCTTGTTGTAACATGAATATTCGATAAATTTTCAAATGAATCTATATAAATCTTATTTTAAATGGATGCATATATGCGTTTTTAGATTTACATCACCCCCCCCCATTTTTTGAACGCATATATGCGTCGAATGATTGTAAGAGTTAATAAAATACTTTTGGCAAGTTAAGTAGAAGTTGATTTAGTAGTTTGGAAGATATGTCACATACTCAATGATTTTAAGTATAAAGAGATGTTTCTAGTAGCAGTTTGGTGTTATTTGATTGATTCGATAGGTTTATTTTGTTTGGCCGAGTGGCTAATGGCTTTTGATCGAATCGATAGGACATATTTTAATTTTGAGGGGTGATTAGTTTTGGTTGTTTTGATAAGTTCAGTTAGTTTTGGCTGAGTGGTTGGTGGTTTTTGGTTGATTCGATTGAGCAATTAGATTTGGCTGAGCGGTTTTGGTTATCTATAATATAAAATCTAAATTAATAAATTGAGAGTTTGAAATTTTATAGATGCCGTAGAGAAGCACGGGTAAATCGGCTAGTCCATAGTATAAAAAATAATTGAGAAATTATGAATCCTCAATAAACCCCTTTTTGAAGTCGCCGCCATATTTTGAACTGACTTATAATAGCCATTTATAATTTATATACTCAGCACTGTATATTCTAATTTGCTTATAGTTTACACTTGGACCCGATCCAAGCATGAGATATAATTTGTCTTTGTGAGCAAAATTCTATAAGTCAGGTTGGAAGATGACACCGACTTCAAAAAGGGTTTTATTGAGAATTCATAATTTCTCAATTATTTCATACTTTTTAGAGCTTTTTTCAAACGGGGTTCTTTTTTCCTATAAAAATTAGTGCATTTTTAAAAGTGGCTTTTTTTACTACTTTTATTGAAAATTACTATCCATATATATCATTTTTGACCCCTTACTATTTCTCTATAAAAATAAACCTCATTGTATATATATTATATATAGTATCTTATAAAAAATATACTAACAATTCATTTTATCAAATTTAGTTGATTTTATTAGTCGACGTATGCTAACTTTACTGATTGCCATCTACAGTAATTAATTTTATTAACTATAGTTACTTTTATAGGTCAATTTATGGTAAATTTATTGATCGCTATCTAAAATAATTTATTTTATCAAATTTAGATGAGTTTATTGGTCAAATTATGCAAAAACGTTAGCTATCTATAATGAATTATGCTCGTCCCGCTATGATCTCATACTGCCTGGATTTTGAACATGCCTCCAACCATAGGAATAATCAAAAGTTGCTTCGAAGCTATCGCTTCACCGATGCCGGAATTAAATTTATCCGGAGGTGTATTAGTCCCACAATTATCCATCGCTTCCGATACATTTTAATATACTTAATAGATTAATGGTCATATACTTGACCAATACTTAGAAAAGTAAAATGGGACCTAAGTTGGAGCATCCTCTATTTTTGAAGAAGACGATCATCCCTATTGGTCCAGTATTTTCAGAGTTATGCGCGAACAAACATAGAAAAAAAACATACATACAGGTCAAATTGAGAACCTCCTTTTTCAAAGTCGGTTAAAAATATCGGTTTAGTAGTATGTAGGCTATACGTATCTTTTAGCAAACTGTTGTGCTTTTACTAACCTACAAATACTTAAAGTTGGGGTTGTGTATACCAAAATTTCTAGATATTGAATTTTCCCTAGGCGCCACCAAATTTGATAGGGAGGTCATACGGTAGTTTTTTTTTAGTACTAGATGGTCCCATCATACGGTAGTTTTAATGGCTTTAAAGTAAAGTTTCTAAAAGTTGTAAATTTATCGGCAGCAATGAAAAGTTTACTCTAACATCTAGTAGATTTAGAAATAAATGATTGGCTAAAAGATACATAGATATCATCCTGATGATAAAACTGAGCGCCAATTTTTAAACTTCCCAGAGTTTAAAATTCTAATCCGCCATCTATAGTTTTAGGGCTCTCAGTAAGATTGATACGTTATTCTTTAGGAGCAAAGCTTTCATAAGTTGGTCTAAGATTTTTGATCCTAGCCTATCAGGTATCAATCCTTGTGCAAAGTAAGATTTATCAATGAGCTGTCTTGAATAGTATCTAACTTGTTATAGCTTGTCAAATCATACTATTATCTATAACAGGGTAAATGGGTATCCTTCTTATAAAGTATTTTATACCTGAGCTAATTAAGATAGTTAAGAGTCTGTTTAACTTTAACCTGTCTATAAGAGATAAATTTGCTAGAGTTTTAGATCCTACACATATAATGTAAGCCTTGGCAAGTTGACCACTACCAAATTTGGATTCCCACTCCTGGAGATAACCATTTTGCAGTCAGATAAAGGCACTAACTTTTACAGAAGCCATCTGGATAAGTTGTCTACAGAAAGCATCATCCCTGAGAATAATTAAATATACCAGATTGGATAAAGTAATTAGATGAATTATGGCAATCTTTGAAGTTGAGATCATGTCCTGAAAACAATCCATCACCAGGATTTCCTCTAGAGGAAATTGCCATCCTAGAAGACTATTGTTTATATAGATTTCGATTTATTCAAGGTACGCTGACCAGGGGATGGACAGTACCAAACACAACACTCAAAATGACAAAACAAAACTACTAACCAGGTGGGAAGCAGAAACTGCTAACCCACCATGGCAGAGGGTGAGGAGGGGTCAGGGGGTTGGTTTTCAGAAAGACCCACCTCAATCAAGGGATGTTGGTTACAGTACCAGATCAGAGCAGAGAGCCAGGGCGTTGGGGCATCTGCATAGTGGGGTTGAGGTCAGCGTAGTAGGAGTTTTCCACTTCTGCATCAAGATAATGACAGGAAAGTGTTTCAACAAAAGCTGCGAGGAGAAATTCAGCTTCTTTGTGGGCTTCAGGAAGTTGGGTAAAAAGGGAGGTACTGTGGCGGGTGATTTTGGCTGAGGGGTTGAATGAAGCAAGCGTTGCGACATTCATAACAGCAACTTCAGCATCATCAAATAGTTTTGAAATGTCACTGCAGGCAGATTCAGGGAAGTTGGGGGAAGAAGAGGGTGGGCAGGCCATGCTGGAGCTGAGCCACTGACTGGGCCACTGCAGTGCATAGTTTCAGGCACTGAGGAGAGGCCACCGCAGCTAAGGCGAGCTGGTGGTCACTTTGGAAGGGGGCTGTATTGGGCAGAGGAACGAAATGGTGAGGGTAGAGGTTTTATCAAAGTCAGGAAGGAAAAATTCCTCCTGACCATAATCGCTTTGGCAGAGAGGTTGACCTGTGTGCTTACTAATGAGGACATTACCTGATTTGTCAGTCTTAGCCAATAGATCCCATGGATTTTGGTTCACTAGAATAGTGGAGTTCAAATTTGGGTGGGTGGGATTGGGCGAATGGGCAGCTGCTTGGGTGCCAATGGTGGTCTAAGCATTGCTCTGATTGGCTGGGGTAGATTTAGGTGGGAGAGTGAGGCTGGAGGTTTTGGGGGGCTGATTTTCCATGTGGGCCCACTGAACGAGATTGAGGGTGGGAGGGGGCAGCAAAGTGCCCCATACTGAACCTTTAGAGGGGGCTCAGAAGCTGCAGCAGCGGACTTGGCCTAAGGGCATGCTTTTTTTGCATGGTCAAGGCCAAAGCAGAGGGAACAAATCTGCCTACCATTATTGACCTGAGCCTAAAAGAAATGATCAGGCGCTGCAGCCACACTAGTGCGGGGTGGGATTTGTTGGGCTATGGTAGGGTAGTGTGGTATGATGGTGGCTGTTGCATGAGGAGCAGCAAAGCACTCTGCACCAGATGGAATGGCAAAGATTAGGTTGGGCTGAGTGCTATAAGCCATGAGCCCCACGACCAACTGGTCATACAAAACCTGGGGTGGAAGGTGGGATGGGAGATTTGCAAAGGATACCATCAGCGTGGTGTCTGAAGGGAGGCGAGTACAGGTTGTGGGAATGGGGGTTTTTTATAAATTAGAGGAGTTTGTGCTGCCGCTTCAGCATCCTCCTCAGATTGAAACCCAACATCAAAGTAGCCCTTAAAAGGGCGGAAGTCTATAAAGCCAGCTGGCGCAAAGGCCGCAGTGGCTAAGTCAATAGTTGCCTTATTGGCATATGGGAACAAACGCCCATAGTCCACTCTGAGGCAATAGCGAATGGCAGAGCGAGGGAGGGCGAGAGGATGGGGGTGAGAAGTTTGGATGCGCGCCAGGTGGAGCGCTAAGTCCCGTGGGGGGACAAAACAGTTGGAAGCAGTGGGAAGGCTGTTTGAGCCCATCCAAACGCACTTGCCCGCGGGGTGGAAAATGCTAGGTGGGGGTGCACTGCTGCCCCACACTGGGGTGGCAGGTGGCGGAGCCAAGGACATCAAAGAATAGTTTTGGGCAGATGGCTGTGGATAAATAAAACTTAAATTTAAAATCGCTCAAAAGTGACTTTGAGCGGTAAAAGAAAGTTCCCTAGAAGACTATTATTCCAGTATCAATTAAAGGCAAAGCAGAATATTAGGAAAAGATAATTACATTACTCTTTTCACACATGAGCTCCTTGATGTATACTCAGTTACAGATTATAACAAATAAAGCAGTGTCCAATCCTAATATATTATAATTCTTGAATAGCTTAATCGAGCAGAGCTCTAACAATTCTAATCCAGGATAGTATATATTAGCAACCCTTACATAGATCATTCAACCCTGAGAAAGCCATATTAATTGGAATATAAAAAAGCTGGAGTTGCTAATATTTGGAAGTTCTAAAAAGATTGCCATAAAATGATTTACTAATAAATTTCAAAAAAGAATTATGATTGATTCTCAATGTAGAAGCAACCTCCAAGTAGAATTCATTAAAAGATATAACCACATCTAAATGTAAAATATTTTAACCAAGATTGCATAAGATGTAATGTGATATAGGTATTGCACAGTGGATTAATATAATCACAATTTTAATATACTTAACTGATACCATCAATTTTTGGTATTTATGCCATGTTTGAAGTTACCTTTAAAATAAAACACTATAACAAACAAGTTTACTTGGACAATAGTCCATCCACTATCTATCAGTTTTTATCATTATCTATCTATCTGAAAGTAGTTCCAATAATCTAGGTCTTGGAAATCCCCAGCACCATGTGGGACTTAGATTCCTCTGAATAACTCTCACCTAGCATAGTAAGCATAGGGATTAATTATTGATTTTGGTTCTTTGCTTAAATAGCAATCCACCACCTTATTCAGATGGTGGGAAAGCATTGCCAAAAATGGTATTAAAGCTATAATTGATAAATTAATCTCCATTCATTGATAATTTAATGTATCTTTTAGATTTTGATGACTGATTCAAAAACAACCCTTATGAGAAAAACCATCAATGCTGATAGGTTACTCCCATTAATAGATCCTTTAATTCTTCCCATTTTATCTTCATAAACTGTTAAATCAGATTCACCTTGTACCCACCTTGATTGCATCTATTTTTTAAATTTTTATTCAAGGTGGGCTGACCTGGGGACAATAACGCACCAATTAGGGAAGTGAAGGAAATAGGAAAGGAGGCACCTTGATTGCATCTAAACAACCCAATTATTGTAGCTAACAATAGCTTCAATATAATATTATTAGGACCTATTAAGTGGCAACTTGGGTGCAAAGTGGTCTCATGGCATTAACTAAATTGCACCTCCTAAATTGGTGCACTAATATTAATAACTAAAGTGAAATTTTGGGTTTGACTAATGAAATCAATTTATTAAGCACTTAAATATAGATGTCCCAATTATGGGCATACTTAGTTCTATGAAAGGCCTGCTGATGTCCCAATTAGGGTGCATCATGTTTATGAGTCATATATATTTTTATCCCCGTTTATTGTTATTTGTCAAGTTATGACACAGTCTTAATCAGTAAGATTTTAATGTTGAGTTTTGCATTCAAAATTAGCCCAATTATAGGAGTAAACTTACCATTATTAAGTCTGGAATGTTTGTTATTTTTAGTCAATTCATGGGCCAAATTGATTTGGGAATATTTCATGATTATTGCCATGACCAGAAGAGGATTGTCATTTTATGAATGAATTCATCTAATGAATAAGTTCAGCCAGGAGATGCACAAGAGGGATATAATACCATCACCTGGCCAATTTAATAAATTACCATCTTTTATCATCATCATTTAAGATCATCATATTATATCTTTATTAATTGTTGTTGTCCATCTTTCATCCATCTGTTATTCTTATATGCTACCTTTACATCTTTATTAAATAGCTGTGTAAGTTTATACCTACCAAAGAGAAGAACTCAGTGATAACTGCTGGAGAAGTAGTCCCAATTATAGAGGATTAATTTACTATTTTTTACAAAGGCAGAAGGTCTCATAATTGTTGTTGCCAATAGACTTAAGAATGATGAGCAACCCGGAGTTACTTGGCTATTATCAAGGACTATTGGAGAATCTACTTCCCAATTACAAGCAGGAGTTTTATTAGAAAAATGAGTTTATATCCTTGATTCCCTTGTTAAGTAAATTTAGCTTGCATTATTGGCTAAAAGCTAAACATTTTGGTGCTCACTAAAGGGAGATCAAACACATTACTGAGTCAAACATACTACTACAATGGAATCCAATTTACAGTTTTCAGAAGTTGCCTGAATTTATGGAAACAACAAGACAGAAACCTATGTTGCGCCTTTCACATTTTCGTGGCCATGAACCCACAATGAAGAAGTAATGGACTTAATAATTCCCTCAAGGCAAGCATATAATATTTGATATGGATCTTAATGCCCAATGTTATTCTGAAAAATCAGTTCCATCCACGTCAAATGAATCTCACTTAAATGGAAGTATGGACATCAATGAACCAGGAACCTCAGACAATGTTGGAAACTCCTCTGGTGAAAAAGCTTCACCTCAATGTATGGCAAATTTACCTACATCAGTATCAAGATTTACACAAAATTTCATTTTGGCAAATAGTCCTCCATTCCACTCTAATGAGAGAAGCAATACTCTAGCTACTGGAGAATTGGTCCAAGAGGAGAATAAGCCATCTTATTTGCCAAAAGTTGGCAATGAAAGTCTTAAGTCACTGATAGTCAAGTTTGTGATATAGATCAATTTCAAAATACAATATTCAAATCGCATCTGACACACCAGGACACTGCAGATGGCTCTTGACAAGCTTTCTCCAGAGCAAAGGACAATCCTCTATCTTTTGGAAGTATTGGCAAAATTAAATTGGATTATAGCCTTGAAATGAAGGCTATTCTGTAAGTTTCCAACTAAAATTTCATCTGTAATTGGGCAAATTTACTGATTGAAAACAAGTAAAACTGCCCTAATAACCCTTGAATTCTATCATAGGTTGGGCAAGAAGGTATATAATTGAAAGATAAATGAAAGAAAAAATATGAAAAAATATAAAGAATACAAATATAAGAAAATATGATAACTAAAAATATAAAACCTAATTTTATTCAAAAACAAAAAAGAGCCAATCTTTCATCAGATGCATTTTTGTCCTACAATAAGCTTAATTATGTGCAGAAAATTCTCTCCAAAAAAGAAAGAACTCTTACACTGAAAAAGGAGACTTCTTCAAGGTGATTGATGAGAAGAAATATATATTTTACCATCCCTTGGACCAAGCAGATTTAATTTTGGATGCTCATAAGACCATTATCCATGAAGGTTTTGAAAAACAAAAGAGCAACTCACGAAAATTAGCATTGAGAATTGACGCATTTTTACATTCATGAAACCTTGAGTTGTTGCCAAGAGTGTCAAGAGGAAAGGCCCTTCCAAAAAGCTACTTCATACCAGCTTGTTTGGCCCAAATTCTCTTAGCACACTATATCTATAGATGTGGTTGGACCCCTCCCAATTAGCAATGTGAAAGCCAAATACATTATTGTGGCAATTGATCACTTTACTAAATGGGTTAAAGCCAGGGCTATTTGGGACTTAGGAGCCTCAACACCCGCTAAATTCATATCAGAGCAAGTTGTTCATTATCAATGTGCTCAATTCATATTAACAAATAATGGCACAAATTTCATTAAAGTTATTCTCCAGAAGCTCAATGAGTTGATGGGAGTGCATGGTGTTCTGTCAACTCCATACCACCCAGAAACAAATGGTGCAGTGAAACGAGTTAATAAAACACTTGTATATCTAAGGAAGCGAATTCTCAGAAGCCTTTAAATGGAGTACATTTCTCAGTTTGGCCATTTTTGCCTACAACATCTCTTACCATTTGGCCACAAAGATGTCTACTTCTCAACTTCTATATGTAAGCACCCAGCCTTACCGCCATTGTTGTATTTTTTGCTACAAGTACCCCAAGAATTGAGCTATTCTCAGTATTCCAAGCGGCTTGCAGAAATCTTAATCAATCTACAATCTTAGGCTATTGACAATAACTTTTAGCTTCATAAGGCCTGACATGAAAAGTATCAAAAGTATTGGTACAATCTTCCAAAATTACAGTGGGTGATGAGATACTATTTTTAATACCCACAGTTTGGAATAAACCCACAATTAAAATTGCATTTGGGTCAGCCCATTTGACATAATTGAGAAAACGTTAAACTTTATCTACACTATTAAGGAGAAAATTTTGGGGCATGTCTATAATCAGCCATGCTAAGTTCCTGAGAAAGTATAGGAAACTGGCCAATTAATGAATAAAAAATTAAACTTTGTAATGAAAGAAAAAAATAAAAACTGATAAAAAAGAGAAAAAATCATTTATAGGAAGGTAATAAATATAGGATATAATTAAAAAGAAAAAAGAGATAGTAACAAATATATAAACTTATATAAATATATATATAATAGTAAAAGAGAAATATATAATAAAAAATAAAATTTTATAATATAAAAATAAATATATTGGTAGAAAAATTAATCAATAAGGTTTTAATCCCTCTGCTTCAAAGGGGGAGGTGACTCAGGACCATATTCTTCATCTGCACGTGCCAATTTGGCCCAATCCAAATTCTGAGCAACAAGAAAAAGGGCTGTAGTGGCATGGAGCCAGATGCGCCGCATACTAGTCATAGTTGATTCCCAGCAAACAATTAGTAGGGGAGGCACAAAAATGTTGGCAGTAATCCAATCAACCTTGCAATTGGGAGGAAAACAAACGTTCTGGAGAAGACAGTTGACCAAAAAATCAGTCCAGTACTGATATATTTCTGGGGTTGCCAGTTGGACATGATAAACTTGAGCTCTCCACCATTCAATGAGAGGGGGCATGAAATAACTGGCCTGAAGACATCCAGTCAGGGAAAATTTTCATAAGATGACCAAGTAAGGCCATCCTCTGAAGATAGTCATCTGTGCTATCCTCGTATAAAGTCTCAAAGGCTTCCCAAACAACTGAGCAGAAAAAACATCCTAATATCATGGGTATTTAGCCCCAAGGATGAAACAAAATCAGGTCTACTCTCAAATGGCTTGGACCAGGAACTGAGAATCTCCTCCACAAAGGTGTTGACTTGAATGAAATATTGAGGCCGTAAGGGTTACATCTTCAGGCCAGAAAAGACAAACAAGGTTAAAAAGCCGTTCAAATTTTGCCCTTGTTTAATCAAGGAGTTGATGTAAGTCCCAGGGAACATCCCCTGTGCTTGGATCAGGCACTCTTTCTGTTTCTGAGTAAAAAGGTTCCAAAGAGGGTGGCTGTACCCCTCATTACCCAGGGTGACCTCGCCCACATGGTAGAAGAGCGCTGGGTTAAAGCTCTCCCTCTTTGAATCTCTCCCCCGGTGCCCATGCTCACTTCAGACAAACTTGTCACCATATCAGGGAAATCTGCGCTGAGAACACCAAATTGAAGTTTATTGGTCCAAAACTGATGGAAAAAAGCCTGATGACAGAATCCACATAGTCAAAAAGGGATGTCAGACATTTACCTTTGCAGACCAAAGATAATAATGCTGTAGTTGGAAGGCACTCCCCTGACCCCAACAAAGTCCTTCATGCACCTGCGCGGGGACCCCCTTTTATAGGTTTGGTGGGGGTCCCCCAAGGTGCAAGAATTTTCTCAGGTGGTGATTGGCTCAAATTTTATAAGGACGTTATCTCATGGGTACATTTGGGCCAATCAAAATTCCTCTTCCTTCACTCTGCTACCCTGATGTGAGTTCCAAAAGTCATTATGCACTATTCCTGCGTATTCCCTAATTTGGACTCATGCAGGCTATTCTGAACATATTCCCAAATTCCCCCTCGGCCTTTGAAATTACTTTAAATACTAGATAGTCGGAGGTCAAGGAGTATCATTTTTACCCTTATTGCACATTTAATAAAAATCATAAAATCCATTTTATATTAGCGCTTTAGTTATTTAATTTAAATTTATATAAAAGTCTTTGTGGAATCCAGCAGGTGTCAAGCACTAAGCGAGCACAAATCACCTGGATTCCCACAAGGGATGAAGATTGAATTATTGGCTGGAATCGCCAATGGTTTTGATTTGGCCATCAGTACAATCATCAAAACTAACCCCCTCTCAAAATCATCGGGGATGATCCCTGATGTGCAGGTAGTAGCATCAGACACCATCAATGATAGTTTAAAGCTCCTATCTAGAAAATCAGGAGTTGTAACTGATGCAACGTTTTTGACTGAACAAATGGCCCAGAGACCAGGCATGGGTGGGTTGGGCATCCCAAACCCATTCCCAACCAATTGGGACTGCCCCTATGTGGGGTGGCCCTAGGGGATTCCTGTTGCTCAATGGGCCAGATGCTGTCGCACCAACTGCTGGAAATGCAGTCAAGCCTCAGTTTGGGCATTTGAGGTTGAACTGACAGTGACTCAGTCTGCCGCCAAATTCTTTGATGTCAGTTTCTATTGAGCTTATCTGCCCCCATCCCCAAATAATTTTCTAGTTGGGTTGAACTTATGGGACCTGATCCCTGCTTGTTCCCACATCAATAGTTCACTATTTAATCAAATGCATCGCACTAATAAAATTGTTGGTCAATTTTTTTCACTTTCCCTTAAATAAAATTTGCTGCTAGAACTATCAATTTTCAATTTTATTGATATTCTTCTGGCCATATTCCCAATAGCTTTACTCTGGTTGCCTGTCAGTCCCTATACTGGATGGGCCTTGCCAGTACTGATGGTTACTATGACCCCTACCATCGTCAACTGGATTCAGCAAGCTAGATACTTATGGCAATTAAACCCCTTTATTTCCAATATCCGCCATCAATATACTGGAATCTTGTGGCATTACATCCACCATTTCCAAGCAAGGATCTGACCCTTATCTCCTCAGTTGAATTGAACCCACCCAACGGTGACCTTGTAGAAACTATACCTGTGGTACCATCCCCTGCAGCAAGACCCCCAGTGTCTGGGTTTGTCTCCATTTGGTTTTTTTTGGGTTGCTATTCACAATTGCCCTACACTAACGATTTATTGTTTTACAATTCACAGCTTCATACAACGTTGTACATGTGGCAATACCTCTGGCATTCTGGCTTGCTTTTTGGGTGCTTACACATCTCTACTGACAAGATGGTCTAAATTTCTTCTGCCATTTTCATGACATAGTTGACCAATCATTGTTTCCTGTCACTTTCGGCCTGCTCTTTGAGGTGGGCGTTGCAGTAGTTACCCTCTACCAAATGACCGTTCAATCAGTAGTCTGCTTTTTGTTGTTCATTTGATCACTTGCCAAATTTGTGGGTAGTATCCGCTTTACCTTAGAAAAACTTCTTCAGGATGGCAGAGCCTTGTGGATTACTACCTCCCCTCTGCCTAATATTCAGGAAGAAGATTCAAGTGTTCCTTCCCGAGATACTGTAAACCAGGTTCTTGACGCCCTCTCCAAGGTGCAAATGCGTTCTACAATTGCCCTTAACAATGTCGCTGCGTTATCACATGCCCAACAAGGGGTCGCTTTGTTGGACGCTGTATAAAAAGGGATGTCCATTGGTGGGTTTGAGGCCTTCTGCGTTCTTCCTCACAAGCAGGGGATCACACCTCGCTGGTTGCCATCATATCAGCTGCCCTGAAACTCCCTGTGTCACACTCGGACCATTTATTCCAATTGCTCTCTATTATGGCCAAAGTCCCCAGATTGGCATTTTAGTCTCTACATTCCACAAACAGGCTCCCGCACTGGACCTCTCTAATGATACACTTTAGGAAATCTTAGATCAGGTTTGGATTTGGTTTCTGCTCATCTCAAGGTTTGGTCCACCTCAAAAGGAATGGTAGATTAAATATGTAACGCTGCAAGCACTATTAATGCCACCCCTTGCCATACTTCCCTCTACCAAGGAGGAAATTTATGATAGGACTACCCCATGACGACGCAGATGCAGTTTTTTCCATTGAACCAGTGTTAGTTCTGGCCTCAGAGCCCATCAATACTCCTGCATTGGAGTTGGATTATCCTGGTTCATCTATAAATGAATCAGTAAAAGCCCAGATGGAGGAAGCCAGTTCCCAAGCCCTTGTTCTTCCTAACTTTACTCCAGAAAAGGCCCTCAACCTTCTCCCCACTTTTTCTGCCATTTCTTCAATTGCAACAGAAATGCTCGAATCTACCAATAAATAAAGCCTCACTTATCTCTTATTACTTATGAAGATTAGTATCAGATCTCACCACATCTACTTTGAGGCTTTGGTGGACACTGGATCTGCGGGTAATTTCATGAGCGTTGAGTCAGCCCAGCAATTGGAACTGGACATGGATGTAAGTCCTTTGGTGATGGTGGCTTCTTCAGCCTCCCAGACATCGTATATAGTCTATCAGCCAGTATCTTTTTTGGTACAGCAGTTTAGCTTCTGCGATCATTTTTCTGCTATGCCAAACTTGGTGCTTCCAGTGATCTTGGGGGTTGGATGGTGGCGCTGACAACATGTTAGAATCTACCTGGAGACAAACATGTTGTAATTCATTAATGATCAACTGGAGGGTGAATTTCCCTTACTTGACACTCTTAAAAAACTCAAGGTCTAAGTTCTATTACTTCCCTCATTTCTCCTGTGGGCCTTCCATCCGATTTTCCCAAAGATATAATGCGCTATCAAAGTATCTTCAATTCTGAAAAGGTGGATCATCTGCCTCCTCATATTAAATTTGACTTGGGATTTAGAAAGACGGTGCAGTTGGTGAATATCAACTGTCCATTGTATCCTCATACAGCAGAGGAGGAGGTTGCGCTTAACATTTGGTTAGATGATATGCTTAAAAAAGGGTAATTGTTTAAGGAGACATCACCAGTTGCATCTACCCCCATCTTCGCCAAAAAAAGATGATTGTTTCCTCTATCCCTGTGTGAATTATGGACACTTAAACAAAGTTACAGTTCATGATATCTACCCCCTGCCCCTGGAGCAGATGTTCAGCCAAGCAATCGCCAAATCTCGTGTGTTCTCTAAGCTGGATCTCATCAGTGGCTTCAACCAGATTCAGGTGATGGAAAAACAATAATAGCTAACTGCAATTCAAATGAATTGAGGCATTTACCAATTCTGCATAATGCCCTTTGGGCTGAAGAATGCGCCTAATATGTTTCAATAAATGATTGACAGTGTACTGGGCGATCTCTGGTTCACTTTTGCGGTCACATATATGAATGGCATTTTATTTCACTCCCCAACTCCTGAACAACATGCTATAGACTTGGAAGCGGTTATGGTTGCTTTTCATAAGGCGGGCTTGTTCATTAAGCCTTTCAAATGTGATTTCTATAAGGAGAAGTTACCTTTCTCAGGAACCCAGTCCTTAAAGATGGCTACGCGATTCCTCCCAATAAGTTGGATGCTATCTGCAAATGTCCAACTCCAACAACTTAGAAACAATTGTGGAGTTTCTTGGGAACCATTATTTTCCTAAAAAATTTTCCCCAGCTCTTTTCCAGTTAGCTGCCCCGCTCCACCCCCTCACAGGCAAGAATGTGCCATTCATTGGATGCCCGAATGCCAGCAGGCGTTCAAGTTGATCAAAGCGGTGTTTTTATCCCCTCCCATACTTAAACATGCGGATCCTGCCAAGCCTTATATTGTTGCATGCGATGCCTCCTTGGTGGCAGTGGAGGAATTTCTTCTTCAAGAGCACGATGGCTTGGAACATCCAGTCGCCTATTTTTCCATAAAATTCACCTCCATGGAGCAATCCTAGGCCATCTGCAATAAGGAGTCAGCAGTCGTTGCATGGGCATTGACTCATTGGAGGTACCTGTTGCAGGGTGCCCAGCATGAGTAAACTGTGCGCACGGACCACCAAGCTCTCTTGTATTTCTGTAAACCCTAATAATTGGTGCATTGGCAAGCTTGCACCTATCGGGACTTTTGCAGTTTCAATTTCAAATAAAAATTTGTAAAAGGTGCGCTTAACATACTTCCAAATTTTCTTAGATGCAACCCAGCCCACTGTCCCTCAGATCCAGATGAAGTGGACCTCATTACTGTGCTTCCAGCTTCTCAAATTTTTTCAATTGTTCCCCCCATTGTTACTTCAGTTTCCCAGGCTCCTGACGCTCCCCTTGTTACACAGGTCTTAGCAGCCCAAATGACCTTCCCGAAGGAGTGGAGTTAGTTGAGCAATTTTCCCTCCAAAATCATAAACACTCCCTTTATTCCTTGGTGGAGGGGCTCGTTTATTTAAGGTCGCGAATTTGGGTTCCCCCTCTCTTCAGAGCTGAGGTATTTCATGCGCATCACAACCCTCCCACAATCGGCCATCCAGGAAACAAGAATTGCATTGACTTGATCAAGGGGACCTATAATTGGGCAGGTTTAACTAAGGTAAGTCTGGCCTGGATCGCTGATTGAATTACTTGTGCTCAGGTTAAGTTGGATTGCTATGGCAGAAATGGACTTCTATACCCCTTACAACAGGCGGAGGGTCCATGACGTTGGTGTCCGCGGATTTTATTGTCAAACTCCCCTGCTCTAATGGGTTTACAGCGGTGATGGTTGTGGTTGATCATTTCACTAAGTTTTCCTTTTTATTCCCTGCACTTCCACAATTACGTTGGAGGAAACCACTCATATCTTTATGCGCCATGTGTTTTCAATGTTTGGTCTCCCACAGGAGATCATCAGTGACTGTGGTTCACAGTTCACAGCGCAGTTCTGGAGTGAAATTCTATCCATTTTAAAAAATTCCCTCTGTGACTCCATGGCATATCATCCTCAGTCTGATGGACAAACTGATGAGCTAACAAGTCCTTGACTAGTACCTGCATTGCTATGCTGCAGCCGCACAGGACACCTGGGCTAACGACATTTCCCTCACTCAATTTGCTACAACAACGGGACTCACACTTCCATGAGGTTTTCTCCATGCGAAGCAACTCTTTGATATAATCCCTCTTTTATGGTCAGACCCTGCTTGCGGCCTGAGGTCCAAGCTGCTGAGGATCATGCTGAACATATTAGGTCTACTCAATCCTTAGTGTAGGAGCACCTCACTAAAGATATCAAAGACTATAAGCAGTTCATGAATTGAAAATGACTACCAGGTCATGACATAACGGTGGGCTCCTATGTTATGCTCAATACGCGTCATAAGAAAATGCAGGTCCCCTCTTGTAAGTTCGCAAGTAAGCGTTAAGGCCCCCATTTTGTGGAGGAAGACTTGGGCAATGGTTCATTCCAGATAAAAATTCCAGCCTTTTGGAAACAGCACCCCATCTTCCATATTTTCCAGTTGTCATCATTTAAGGGTACGGTTCCCACGGAATCTGAGCTGATTGTAATTGAAAATGCAGAAGAGTCTAAAGGGAAAATAAACTAGCATCCCACAAGTCCTGACGGTCCGTTCAGTATCTTATGGCCTTGAAAGGTTATCCAGCCTATAAAAACAGTTGGGTCAAGGCATGCAATTGCGCTAACTGCATGGAACTGGCTGAGGCATTTCATGAATCCCACCCCGACACTCCCCATCCCCCAAAAAAGTTGCAACTGTGATGACAATCAAATTGCCCAAAGTGCACAAAAATGTGGCCCTGGTGCAGTTTCCCAGTGGTGGTGCCCTTCCTTTAGAAAAAGGAAAGGGTAATGTAAGTCCCAGGGAAGGTCCCCTGTGCATGTATTGGGCACTTTTTCTGTTTCCAAGTAAAAATGTTACAAAGAGGGTGGCTGTATCCCTCATTGCCCAGGGTGACCTTGCCCACATGGTAGATGAGTGTTGGGTAACAGCTCTCCCTCTTCAAATCCTTCTCCTGGTGCCCATGCTCACCTTGGTTAAACTTGTCTGCCAGATCAGGGAAATCTGTGCTGAGATTACCAAATCAAAGTTGATTGGTCCAAAACCAATGGAAAACAAGCCCGATGACAGAATCCACATAGTCAAAAAGGGATGAAAATTGAATTATTGGCTGAAATCACTGACAGTTTTGATTTGCCAGCAGTGCAATCATCAAAACTACCCCCTCTCAAAATTGTTGAGGATGATCTCCAACATGCAGGAAGTAGCATCAGACAACATTGATGATAGTTTGAAGCTCCCATCCAGAAAATTGGGAGTTGTGGCCAATGCAACGTTTTTGACCAAATGAATGGCCCAATGACCATGCACAGGCGGATTGTGAATCCCAATCCCATTCCCAACCAATTGGGACCGCCCTTATGTGGGGTGGCCCTGGGGGATTCCTGTTGCTCTTCAGGCCAGACGCCATTGTGCCAACCACCGGAAATGCAGTCAAGCCTTAGTTCAGGCGTTCAAGGTTGAACTGACAGTGGCTCAGCCTTCAGCCAAATTCTTTAATGTCAATTTCTTTTCAGTACTAGATGGTCCCAACCTGAGGGGTTAATGTCAATTTCTATTGAGCTAATCTTCCCCAATCCCTAAATGATTCGCCGGTTATGTTGAACTTGAGGGACCCAATCCCTGCTTGTTCCTACATCAATTGACCACTATTTAATCAGGTGTATCTCACTGAGAAAATTGTTGGTCATTTTCTTCACTTTCCCTTAATTAAATTTGCCACTAAAAACTATCAATTTTTGACTTTATTGATTTTCTTCTGGCCATATTCCCAATAGCTTTACTCTGGTTGCCTGTCAGTCCCTATACTGGATGGGCCTTGCCAGTACTGATGATTAGTATGGCCTTTACCATCATCAACTGGATTCAGCAAGCCAGATACTTATGGCAATTAAACCCCTTTATTTCCAATATCCGCCATCAATATACTGGAATCTTGTGGCATTACATCCACCATTTCCAAGCAAGGATCTGACCCTTGTCTCCTCAGTTGAATTGAACCCACCCAACGGTGACCTTGTAAAAAATATACCTGTGGTGCCATCCCCTGCAGCAAGACCCCCAGTGTCTGGGTTTGTCTCCATTTGGTTTGTTTTTGGGTTGCTATTCACAATTGCCCTACACCAACGATTTATTGTTTCACAATTCATGGCTCCATACAACGTCATACGTGTGGCAATGCCTCTGGAAATTATGGCTTGCTTTTTGGGTCTTATGCATCCTGACTGGCAGGCTGGTCTAAACTTCTTCTGCCGTTTTCATGACAGTTGACCCTCAACTAGGATAATTTGATGATCCCAGTATTGCAGAATAGGCTTGTTTCATAAAGAAAAATGGTTAAGGGTGAAGATTAAACTCAACAGAAGGTTACCATCCCGGTAAATAGACTGGAGTGAGAAATTGAATCTCAAGGGTCAAAAATATGGCCAAAAGTGTCTGGTTAAAAATTAATAAAGAACATGACCAAAGTTCATAACCCACATATCCTCAAGTATGCTCAATAATGTGAATAAACTCCTCCTTGACGATTGTCTTGGGTTGAGTAGACATCATTAAAGTTGGCACAGAAACAAGATGACCCAATTGTGACTCCTGGAGGGAGCCTAGGAACATATGCAATTGCATAGTCCTGTCCAAATTGGTTAAACTGATGATGGTGTTCAGGATCACAAGAAGTGACAAAATTTTAATATGCAGAAGAGGTACTGTTTGCAGACATTGAATGACAAATTGGGAAAATCAGGGTTTATTTTTCAGTCAAGGGGGAAAATGTTAGGTTTTGATAGTTGACTCAAAATAAACCCTTTAAGAAAAACCATTAATTCTAATAAATTACTCCCATTGATGGATCCTTTGATCCTTCCCAAACAATCTGCATAATCTGTTAAATCAGATTCACCTCAAACCCACATTGATTGCATCTAAACAAATGATTATTGTAGCTAATAATAGCTTTAATATAATACTATTAGAGCCTATTAAGAGGACACTTGGGTGCAAAGTGGTCTCATAGCATTAACTAAATTTCACCTCCTAAATTTGTGCACTAATACTAATGAACTGATGTGGAATTTTGGGTTTAATCAAATGAAATCAATTTATTAAGCACGTGAATATATATGTCCTAATTATGGGCGTACTTAGTGCTATGAAAGGCTTACTGACGTCCCAAATAGGGTGCATCATGTTTATGAGTCATATATATTTTTATCCCCGTTTATTGTTATTTTTCAAGTTATAACACAGCCTTAATTGGTAAGATTTAAATGTTGAGTTTTGCATTCAAAATTGAATCAATCATAGGATAAACTTACCTTAATCGGGCTGGAATGATTGTTATTTTTAGTCAAATCATGGGCCAAATTGACCTGAGGATATTTCATGATTATTGTTATGACCAGAAGAGGATTGGCATATTATAAATGAAATCATCTAATGAATGAGTTTGGCTAGGAGATTCCCAAGAGGTATATAATACCATCACTAGGCCAATTAATAAATTATCATCTTTTATCAACATCATTTAAGATCATCATATTATAACTTTATTAATTATTGTTGTCCATCTGTCATCCATCTGTTATTCTTATATGCTACCTTTACATCTTTATTAAGTGGTTGTGTGTTTATACTTCCCAAAGAGAAGAACTCAGTGATACCTGCTGGAGAAGTAGTCCCAATTATAAAGGAATAAGTTCCTATTTTTTTAAAAGACAGTAGGGAACATATTTTTTGTTTACAGTAGACTTAAGAACGTTGAGCGCACCAGAGTTACTTAGCTATTATCAATTATTATTTGAGGATCTACTTCACAATCAAAAGCAGGAGTTTACATTAGAAAAGCGAGTTTATATCCTTGATTCCCTTTTTAAGTCAATTTAGCTTGCACCATCAGCTGAAAACTTAACATTATCAAGGCTTATTCTTTTCTTGTTGGGTATAAAAATTGTGAAGCCTTTGAGATGAACGCTAATTATTAATGAAGTCTGTCAACTGGTAGCGCAACTTTATGTATGAGTATGGGATCTCTACATAATCAGTTGTTTTAAATCCTCATAGTCATGATGGACAAGCAAGTTGAAGTTTAACAAGTGGCGGCTGAGGCTATGATCTGCAAATTATTAAGTCCACCATAAGACAAAGGGTCTTCTCCTTGTTTTTGCAGACCAAAGAATATAATGATGATTTCAGGGTCTTAACTTCAACGCTATTAATATTAATTGAGAGTCCTCCAGACCTTGAGGGACTTGCAGGACGATCAAAATTTTTGATCTGTATATTCTTGGCTCTCAGACTACATTTCCTACTGAACCTCTCTGGGATACTTCCTTGATTCCAACTGGTGTTAAGAAGTAGAAAAGTAAAGTGCAAACATTAATTTGACTTCTCAAGGACCAGCTTAATGCTAAAACTAGAGGTTGTGGTATCTCTGTTGACAGGAACATCTTTACATGGTCCTTACTCTAAAGTCTTTAACTTCAAATAAAAATTATATGTGAATTTTTGCTTTTCCCACCAAGTCTGGTTTGGATGACCTAGTGGGAAGTGTCAATGTCTCAGTGACATGAATGATAGCCTAAATGTACAAAACAAAGGGAACTGACTCCAGTATCAGAACCAAAAACCTAATATTCAGGATAATCTGCAAAAAGTATAATTTAATGGGCTATTGCCAACATCTTTTTTTTGGTACTAGATGGTCCCAACCCAAGGGGGATTCATCGATGTTTATTGAATTACGCCTGGGCTCCTAAGAGCCTGAGGCGAGGGAAGGGGAGGGAGGAGGCATCAAGAAAGGGAGGGGGTTTGCGCGCCAGAGCCGTGCTGCAGTGACAACTGAGCGGGGGAGGGTTGGCGACATAGTGCAGACCTTCAGGGCCATCTCAAAGTGTACCTGAAAGTGGGTGATCATGTGTGGAAGGGTCCACACCTGCTGGTCAAAGGCAGCATGAAGGAAGGAGTTATGGATGGTCCAGATGGCTGTGGCATAGGCGAGGACACGGAGGGGTTGGTGGCAACCAGGCAATGTCTGCTCGAACATGAGGTCTTGCACAGGGTGTCCAGACCAGGGCTGAGCATGGAGGAGCGCGCGGGCCTTTGGCCAAAATGCGGCGACACCTGGACAGGTGAAAAAACGATGGAAGTGGGAGTCAATAGGCTCTACACAGCGGGGGCAGCTTTGGTGCTGGAAGGTAGGGCCAGTCCGGTCCCCTGTCCTGTATGAACAGTGGAGCACCCTCCATAAGGTGTTGGACACCTTTGCTGACAGGATGGGGTGATAGACGTCCTTCCACAATTCCTTAAGGTCAAATCTCACGGAGGGAGGGAGGAGCTCAAGGAGTCTTGGGCGGATGGGAGGACAATCTTGGGGGTTGAGGCGAGTTGTGACAACTTGTCCATTGTGCACAATTGCATGGCGACGGGGGCTGAGGCCAGGGCCTTCCCTTCTGTATGGGAAGGCATGGTGGATCCGTGCGCCTAACCGTTTCAGGGCATGGAGAGCCTGGTTCCAGTAGGGGGATGAGGATGGTTTCAGGCGATGGCCTGGGTGGTTTGTGAGCCACTCCCCTAATGAGGTCAGAGATGTTCTAGGAAGACCCAGAGCTGCTGACACTGACTGGCGGAGGGCGGGCGCCCATTGGGGAATGGGGGTCGCGTCCCAGCAGACAATCGGCCATAGGAACTTCAGGAAGATTGTGGTGGCGTGGGATCGCGTATCCAGAAGCCCTAGGCCCCCTTCATTGCAGGGTTGGGCAATGGTTGAGAGGGCCATTGGTGGATGGTTTGAGCCCCAGATCCAACAGCGGAGGAGTACATTGAGCCGCGTATAAAAGGCATCTGTGAATGGGCAGACGTGCGCTAGGAACCAGACTTTGAAGAGGAGGAACACATTGGCCATCAGAGCTCGGCCCTGGGGGGTGATGTGCCGCCGGTTCCAGCTGGTAATCCTGGAGTTAACTGCTGCGAGGAGCAAGTCCTCATTGTCTTTTAGCGCAACTCCTTGTTGGTTGGTGAGAACGCCCAGGTGACGGAAGGTACCGCGCTCAAGTTCAATACCAAATGGTGGGGGGAAGGTGGGGGAGTTGACCTGTACAACTGTTGTCTTGGAGGTGTTGACCATGGCGTTGGACGCCTTGGTGTACCTCTCAATGGTCACAGCAGCGAGGGCAACATCCCCAGGGCAGCCAAATGCAATGGCAGTGTCATCTGCAAATGCCATAGTGCGTGTGGGGGCTTTACCTGGGACCAGAATTCCTGTTAGCTTGTCCTGTAAGGAGGCCAAGAGGGGGTCAAGGGTGATGTTAAAAAGGATAGGGCTCAAGGGGTCCCCTTGCCGGAGACCTTGTCCAACTGGTACTGCCACTGTAAAACCCATTGGCGCCAGGACTCTGGTGTGGAGCTGGTCATAGAGCGCTGATATCCAGCGTCTAGCTGCGGGTAGGAGATGGAAGTGGGCCAGGGAAGCATCAATATACTTCCAGGCTACCCGATCATATTCTTTCTCCATATCCAGGAGAGCCACAAAGCCATTCACCTTACGAGAGTTAGCAGTCAAAGTCACGTGAAGGTCATTATAGTTGTCCCATAACGACCTCCCCGGAATAAAACCGTGCTGGGATGGGGAGAGGCGAGGTGACACCCATTTGGTGATGCGGTTGGCCAGAAGCTTCGTGAAGAGCTTGTGGTCTGTGTTGATCAACGCTATGGGGCGCCAGTTCTCCAGGTTCTCACGGTCTGACTTCTTGTGAATGAGGGTCGTGATTGAGCCTCTGGAGTCGGGGAGGACCTCGACATTCACTAAGAGTGCAGCGAAGAGGTCGCGGAGGGTTCTGGCTATCACTGCAGGTTCCAGAATGTACACCTCGAAGGGTATTCCATCTGGGCCTGGGGCTTTAAGCCGTGGGGATTTCAGAAGGGTTTCCATCACCTCCTGGATGGAAATAGGCGCCAGTAGAGCCTCATCAGCCCGTGGGTCAATGGGCGGCTCTGGAGCCCGCCACAGGAAGTCTTGGATGTCCGATGGGTCCACCTGGGTGGCATGGAAGAGGCTGGAGTAGAAGCGGTGTAGTTCCTGCGTGATTTCCTCCTTATCCGAAGTGGTTGTAGTGCCAATCTTCAGTGCAGTAATATCCTGCGCTGTTGACCGGGCTTTCTGTTTCTGAAAGAAGAAGTGGGTGGGGCGTTCCCATTGAGCATAGTAACGAGATGTTGTAAAGTTTGCTGCCCGTTCTTCCTGCAGTGTGAGCTCCAAGCGGAGTGCTTCCTGCGCCGCTTCCCAGTCTTCCAACCATCTGGGAGAGGGCGAAGGCTGGCAGTTTCACTCCAGATGTCTGATTCTGGCTTCCGCCCTTTTGACTCTGGCGCGAGCTGCAGTCATCTGGGCTTTGGCACAGTTGTAAGCAACGCGGGTGATGCCCTCCTTGGTCACCGCCCATCTAGCCTTATGGTCAATCAGGTGGGGTGGGGGGAGGTGAGAGTCTCCCGGATGGTCATAGACAGCTTCTCCTTAGTGAAGGGGTTGTTGAGAAGAGCTGGGGCAACCCTAGGCCAGAACCTAAGCGACGGTCTAAGTGTGGTGGTGAGGACAACGGTGAGTGACCTGTGATCACTCAGATAGTTGTCACGAGAGATGGGAGAGAAGACGCGGCCCATTAGCAGGGGGCTAATCAGTGCCATATCTATGCGTGACGCTGACTAAGAAAGCTCCTCCATCATACTGGATCCTAGTCATGCAACCTAGGCCAGACGCGGAGGGTGGAAGCGCATCTATAAAGCCACTCAGGCGAAGGAAATCCCGGAGGCGACTTGATCCAGGCCGTTACTTTGCTGCAGGGGGGTAAGAGTCACGGACGCGACTTATGGTTGTGTTGAAATCTCCTAAGAGGACTGTATTCCGTGGGAGATTGAGTTGGACGAGCTCTTCCAAGAGCCGATTTTTCTCCTGACCTGCATTAGGCAGGTAGATGCTTGCAGCGAAGAAGGAGAATTCAGGAGTGGTGAGTTTGGCCAGTATGAGGCGGCCACCTAGATATTGTGAAAAAGAATGGGTTTTAATTCGGGGATTCAAAACAATAAGGGCGGCATTGTTTGTCCAGAAGGAGTTGCCTCCAAACTGTTCATTCTATGCAGATTGTTCGTGGGGGAGGATATGGGGCTCCTGGACAGCAGCGATGTCAATTTGTGCTGACCTGAAGTTGCGGAGGAGGCGGGCTCTCCGCTTAAAGTCCCGCAACCCATTTGCGTTGTTGGATTGCAGGGCCAGGGTGCTGCCATGGGGACTCATAGCTGTTCCCCTCCATGTCCTGAGGGGGTTGCCAGCGCTTAAACCTGCTGCTGTGAGGCGGCTAGTTTTGAGTTCTTTAGCTTGACTATTAGCTGCAATCCGTGAGGAGCGTCGAGGGTTCTGAGGGGAAGGAGAGGGTGGGGGGCGGAGGACCCAGTAAGCCAGCCTAGGATGCTGCCCCCACTCCGTTGCAGGGGAAGGACCTGAGGGTGCTCAATGGTGACCTCCGCGGTGTCCCTATTTGATGAGTCTGAGTCCATATTCACTTCCTCCAAAACTGCAAAGGATCCGCGAGAAATGGACTGTGGGGTTGGGGTAGGACTCTTTGAGGTGGCACTTCTACCGCAGGCCGCGGGTTGCCAGTCCATGCTGGTGGGCATAGCTCCATTGGGAGCTGAGGGTTGATGCAATAAATCGCTGGTGGAGGTTGGTGGAGGTGCCGCGGAGCCGCGGAGCCCTGAGTGGGGGTGGCTGACGAGGGGCACCCTGTGGGAGATGCCTTGCGCTTGGTGAGAGAGGGAGTTGACTCTGGGAGATTGGAGGGGGTGCCCACTGGTAGGGGGCCATGAGCGCGAAGGTATCCCATACCAATAGTGGGGTTAGCTGTTTCAACTGCTAGGCGTAAGGCCACAGGGGACAGATCTTGAACGGGAACCCATTGTGTGGGTTGTGGAATTGCTGCTGCAGCCACGTGGGATCATTTTTGGCCTGGTTTAGGCCCCTGGGTGGTGGCTAAGAGGGCTTGTTTTCGAGCTGTGCAGCCACTATACAAGTGTCCAAGGGCGTTACACCATGAACACCGGGGGCGCGCCTGATCAGGGTCAACAAAAAAGATCTCAAGGCATGCCTCAACTACCGCCACACGAGGAATAACCTCAATGTTGCGGGATACAGTGGGGGAGGGGATGAACGACGCCCTAGCAGTGCGAGCTCTTTGAGTGGGAGCATAGTAAGAGGGGACGCTAAAGTCCACTGAAAGAACAGACCCAAACTCCATTAAACTACGATGGGGCGCCAGTTTAAGAGACTCAGGATCAAAAGTCGTTGGTAGGTTGGAAAAAGTAACCCATGAAATTTTCTCCAGGTGAGAGCGTGTGCGGGAGATGCGAAGAGATCCACGTGGAATAATGACCTGGAGGGTGGCATCATGGTCAGCAAGGGCAGCTTCAGTGAATCCCACATCGATGTAGTGGCCCTCCACTGATTCATGGATGGTGGTGTTAATTGGGAATGTCTCCGCAATCGTTGCAAAGTATGAGAAGTAATCCTCCATATAGAATTCAACAGGGTTATGCCCATAATAAAGACGAATTGTGTGGGAGAGGGTTGAGTGAGGTAGAGCTTTTTGCGCTCTAATTTCGGCCCATTTCTTCATAACATCAGCAATAAACGCCACTTCATAGGGATCAGCTTTAGGTAGCGATGGTGCCAGAGGTTTTTGCCACGTCCCAGTGCTCCTTTGGTACGTTTGTGTTTGCTTTGGGCTGCAATCGCAGGTTGAGTGTGAGCTGGTGGTTTGAACAAGTTTGCAGAGTTCCCTTGTTGCTGGAATGTTACAGCAGTTGCTGGCGTCATATTAAATTGAGGGGCGGATTGTTGGTCCTCGCTAAATTGGGGAGGCTCATCCAGATTGGAATTAACTCCAGCCAATTGGGAGGAGGGCGATGTTTCATCACCATCCCAATCTATTTGGGTATATTCAGCCTGAGTATTTGCTGTGATTTCGTGGGCAAAACTCACTGGCTGATTGGTGAATTGGTCGTTTTCAGCATATGGAGATAAAGTGCCGACTTGAGAAGTGCCAATTACGGGGTTTAAATGGGACGGGTGAGATTGGAACTGGTGTGAAGTTCCAAAATCCGAACCATTTGAATCCTCATTGGAAAGAGTAGATTTTCCCAATTTGGTGCTTAGTGAACCAGAATGTGCGGCTAATCCAACCTTACATCTGAGGGTTTGGGGGCCAGGTAGCTGGGTATCGCCCCTCATGGAGGGACCCAGAAACACGGCGTCAGCAATAATAGATGGAGCTGAATTAGCTGACACAATGGGGGAGGTGAATGCCTGGATGGTCTGAGTTGCATTCAACTGAGCAGACGCCATTAAAACAGCGTGGGTGATGGCCTCCTTGGTTGGAGGGGGCCCAGCGGGTTGGTGGGAGGCAGCGCACACAGAGCTGTTAGGCGTGCAGGTTGCAGAAGTGCGATCAAGTGAACTGGCGCTAGTTGAAGTAGCTCCAGGTTGGGGGTGGTGCCTGCTTTCATGGCTGCTGCTTGAGAGTGGGTGATTCTGGTTGACCCTGAGGTGGGTAACTGAGGGTTGCTTCGTTTGAGGGGTGGTGCTGGCTCGTTTGGCATAGCCTGCGGGTTCTTTTGCGGGGTTTCCCGCCATATTTGCTAATAGTTTTCGTAAATCTCTTTAGTGGAGCTAAATTTCAGGCTGATTGATTTTTGAAAAGTGATGCTTAGCAGAAAGAGAAGTTGGGCTATTGCCAACATCCTTTATCCTCAATGAGGATATTGTAAGGTCATTTAAAAACTTGCATCGCCATTTTTAAGATAAAGGACTGTAGCCTATGTAGAGAAACACTTTGAGCTTATTTAATAGGCCCTCTTGTCTAAGATGTTTTTTATACCTTGAAAGTCCTAGCTTTAATTACTTTCCAAGAAGATACCACCTGTGAGCTGAAAATTGCTGCTTACTTTATATTTCTAAAAGTATGATGGAGGAGGCTCCAGATAAAAATAAATAATAGCACCTCTTGATCTGTCTGAGCCAAAATTGAAGGATATCAAGGTACCGCACCTTATGTTTTTAAAGTAGGGGCACAGAAAGATGCTGCATTTAAAAATAATCAGAAAGAACTAAGCCTTATCTAACCATAAATAAGCATTCATGGCCATACAACTATTATACTTATTATTCTTATTTGACAAAAATACCTTGAGGCTCAAAAGATATTAGTTAATAAGCACAATATTTAAATTGATGATATAACTCCTATAGTTCCTGAGTTGGATGCCTGACGCAAACTCCACCTAAACATATAAGAGATCAATTGTGGTTTACAAGTACTCTTGAAATCAAAGAAGCCCACCTTGATATTCCACCTGATGTGTGGTAAAGGTCGCTATATCTACAGCTTAACTGATCTCATGTATTTGCAATTCTCAGGCTTTGACAAATTATAGTTGAAACCTCAACTTGGGTTTCTAAATTTAGTATACTTTACTCTAGATTGCTCAGGTATTTCTTAAGTTATTCCTATCATAAAACGGTGTTATGTTGGACCTATTTCCGTAGAAAGTCTGTGTATTGTACTAAATTCCAATTACATATTTTAAGCAATTCTCAAGGTTTAGCCCAAAATAAGAGCTAATAACTTAGATACCATGCTGAGTATGTATTGTCCACTTAATGATCCAATGTGGGATTAAGTGAGCTTGCCTCATGACTTGTTTTATTCGCTATTATGATATTTGATATTCTCTTCACTTAACTATAGTATAGAGTTTTTATATTTATATAACTCACATCAAATCTTTTTTTCAGATTTAAACTTCCCTGATCCTTCCCTAGTACTATAAATTACTAAGTTTTTTTGGTGAATAGAATTTATCTATCTTTTTGAGTAGGTTAGAAACTTCTTTTGGTACCTATAAACCACCAATCAGCTCGTCAACCTAGGCTTGTTTAAATTGTGAGGCCTACTTGCTGCTCAGGGGGTCTTTTTCACATACTAGTCACCAGATAACTCTCATAAGGAGGTCAGCACGCTGACCTATGCTCACTTAACTTTAGAGGCTGACTTGCTGATCAAGGGGTTTATTTTGCACAGATTGGGCACCACAAAACCTTTGCTAACATCACAATCGCTCTCTCTAAGCAAATAATTCTCAAATGCTTCTCCTTGATGAAATAATCACTTGGTTAGCTTTTCTGTGCCCACTGTAAACTTTTTGACACTCTTAGACATTCTTGACATGCTTTGGCCCTCATGACTTAACTGAAACTTCCCAAACTCTTTCTTAGCGTTATCAGCACCATGTTATCCTCAACAGAGAGTGTCTGATTCTAAATTGGTCAATCCCAGACTGGTTACTGGTGACAGAGAATTTGGTTAATCTCATACTGTTACTGGTGATTACTAATTTTATAAACACAAGTTAAGAGAAAGGATAAAATTAATATTATTTAGAAAGGTTCTATTAAATTAAAAAGTAAATTCTTTTGTACTTCAGGGAAAATCAAGATATAAAATAAATGAAATATTGTAAAGTATTTGGTAAATTGGGGTTTTAAAAAGAGGACTTTTAAGATTCTTTAATCAGACGTCTTCTGGCTGCTACTTTGGTAGTACCATCAATCTGAGACAATTCCTGTAGCTGCAAACTCTGTCTCATAGTGGTTATTGTTGGGACATGGGGAAACAACTCCTAATCAGCCCAATACTAAATTAGGGCCTCAAAGCTCCCAGAGAGTTAATAGGCTTCAAGGACTTAAGTAACACTAATTAGGAAAAAAAGTTGTGAGAAATGGCCCTTTATTCAATAAAGCCTTGAGGTATTTATGAGACCTTGAGGCTATAATTGGATTAGGAAAGGGTGGAATTGGGTAAGGTGGGAGCTAGGTGATACCAGCCTAGGTTAGGGAAATCTTGAATCAGTTGCCAATGGCAAGATAAATATAAAGTACTAATCATTAAAAAAGGGATTGGGATCATCTTTGGCATTAGTCGCTGGTGAATCATGAAAGGGTTAATTGATTGAGTCAGCGCCAAATGGTAATTCCCTATGACCCAATTGATGTCTCAACATCCTCAGCAATAGTCGCTGGTATGATATTTAATTTATTAAATATAAGGGACAATCCCCAGTATTTTGGATCAGGCTCCACCCAAGTTAATGGGGAGCCCAATCCAGAATTTGCCCACAAGTGAGTTGTAACCCCTAGTCAGGGCTTACCCCAATAAAGGGAGAATTCTGACAGTTACCCCTGAACCTGGATGTTCAGGGGCCTTTGTACTAGGTACCGCTTCTGGGTGTTGAACTATTGTGCTTTTCTCCAATATTGATTAATTACTAAATTTAGTAATGTCCTTTTCAACTTGTGGTTCAATCAATGGCGCTCCTACAATGCACCTTGCATCATGGCTTCAAGTCACTCTGAGTATGGACGATGACCTGATTTGGTAATATTCAACTTCAGACCTCAGATGCTCTCACCAATGTAATTTGGTTTTCTCATCATTTTATCACCAGCAGAATGTGAATTATTTTAGACCACCAAAGGTATGAAAGGGGGCCAATTTTCATATGGATTTTTGGCAGCGTCATCATCCTTATATAAATCTTCTAACTTGGCAAGGCAAAAATTACTTTGCATGACATCACTTTGTTCTGACTAAAAATTATTGCTAATGACATCATGACGACTTGACTGAAAATTTCTTTACTCGCCCTCACCTATATAAAGGCTTTGATTGCCCCATCCGTGGTGAGCTGGTTGCCTTTACCTCCACCAGTTTGGAGGTTATCTTCATGTATTTCACTGGTCAAGGAATGACCAGATACACAAGTTGCGACCTCATCTGTGATAAAGAGTATAATCATTTTTATTGAACAAATCATCTGCTGATGTTACCTGATGTAGCATTGACTTCTTATTAAAACTGTTCACACCCATGGCAAAACTTTTATGGACACTCTCTGACATGTTCCCCTTACATTGGTCCTCAGAAACAATGAAATACAATTCATTCTCTGTCTTGAAATCACGGCTCCATGGATCTACACAAATGAGTGTCTTTTTCATCTTGAGTAGATCTCAGACTGGCTATCATATTCTGCTCAACTGCTAATCTCAGATGGGTTGCTGGTGATTAAGTCACTTAAACCAATATAAGTGAAACAAAAAGGATAAACTGAGATTCTGCGGAAAGGTTTTTAGTAGAGTAAAAGTAAAGTATTCTTATACTTTTTGGTGAAGATAAGAATATAAAAATAAAAAGTTAAAAATGGGAATTGAGGTAGCAATAATGGGGGTCTTCATGATCCTGTAGTCAGGTGGCTTCTGATTTACGCTTTAGTTGCTTCATCCATTTTACTTAATTAAGATATCCACAAGCTCATTTTTGCAGTGATTACCTCTGAACCTGGATGTCAAGGAGCCATTCTTCAGTCCTAGTTCTAGGTTATGAGCTGAAAATTCTTCTCTGGGTATTGCTTTGTTTTTAAATTTGGTAAAATGCTATTCACCTTCCAGTTCATTCAATGGCGTCACTATGATGCGCCTTGCATCAGGTTTCCATACAATTCTCAAAATTGTTTGGTTGCTATTTTTTGTTAATATTTGGATGGGTGACTCAACCGTTACCATAAAGATAATTTGGTTGTTTCATCACATCATCATCAGCTAATTGTAAATTATTTTGCCCCCAAGGTACAAAAGGGGGTCAAAATAAATAGTAAACTTTGGCAACTTCATTATATTCACTCAGTAAATCTCTCTGAGTGTCAGGCATAAAAATGTCTTAGATGACGTCATCCTGCATGCTTGATAAATTACTTAGGTCAGACAAATCTATAAAAGGGGATTGTCAAATTCTATCTGCGGTGGGTAAGTTTTCCACAACCTTGCCTGTCTGATTTTTGGACTCTGTTCATTCCAACGGTCATGAATGATCTTCTAATGCCCTTGCAGCCTCATCTGCGACACTCCACATCCCAAGGCAAAACTGGGGGAATAATCTCAAGTTCCACGCATGTACTCTATTAAAAATGTAAGTTATTTTTATCATCCCATATGGATTATTTAGCTCCTCAATTTAGATAAGATAGTCATAGGTCCAGTATAGATGGCCTTCTGTTTCTCTGGATGTCCTTCCCACAAGTAATAAATAGTACTTTGTCGCCTAGGCTGAACTCCAGTAGCCTAGCTCACCGCTGAATCTCATTTTGGCTTTAGGGGATAGTCGCCTCTAAGTTGCTTGTGGCCTCCAGTTGTATTCTAATTAGTTCATCAGCTAGCTATTGTTAATAACTTTTAGGTGGCAGATTCTTCAATACATGGTGATGATCAGTGCCAACAGGGTTGGCAATGCTGCTTCTTGCCCATACAGGGCCTAGGATGGTGTCATCCTAATTAACTGGTGGTAGCTTAGCCTGTAAGCCAACAGCACGTAAGGTAAAATCTAAACCCATCTCAGCTTATAGTTGTGGGTCACCTTCCTTAGTATATTTCCAAGGGTTTATTTTACGCGCTTTATGCTACTGTTTGAAGATGGTGTCTATGGAGTGGTAAACTGTTGCTTCACTCCATCCAAGCTAATTAACTTCCTCACAACATCTGATATGAAATTCTTCCCAATAATTTTTTTTGCTTTGATTGACTAAATAGAAGCTAAATTTCAAAAGTTTTAAAATATTACAAAAGGCCAGCTGCTCTAAAAGAGAAACTTGAACATTATGGCGATGCATTGACGCCTGCTGCCTTAGCTTGGTGTGGTGGTTCACCGCCTTCTGGTGTCATTTAGCTGCCTTCAAAGCGCTCTCAGGCTGGCTCTTCTAGCCCTATAAATGCTACCTGGAGTTATGTCCCATTTCAGGACTTAGCCCACTATCTCATGAGCTCCCAGGCAGTGCTCCCTCATAGCAACCTGCGTTTTAGGCTATGGGTCAATTATGGAAATCTTTTCCCATGAACAAGTGCGGCCATCATCAAGATGGCCATGGTAGTTTATAAACCCGCCAGATATATAAATTTTCATTCTTTTAAGGGCTATTTTAACCTCAGCTTACAATATGAGTCTGATGTGGTGGCAGCATCTAAGCTGCCAATTATTTTTTAAAATGCTCCAATTCCCACAGTTTGCATGCGGCTCCTGGATGAGGACACTTTGATGGTTCAGGTTGCTGGGTTGCCTTTGTTTCTCTCCTCTAAATGCCTTCACCCTTAAACTGATTGATGGTTTTTCCATTTATGACGCAGACCCCATCTTGCAGTTCATGGTCATTAATAGGGCGGATTGATTTGGCAGGGCCTCACACCTTTATGATGGCCTGCCCTTTTGATCATGACGCCCACCTTGCAATTTCCCCCGCACTGTGATCAGATCTGCACCTGATCACCATTTTTGGGCTTGCATTGAATACAGCCACACCATTTTCCCCTTGTGCTTCAAATTAAATCATTCAAAGCGCAAGTGCCCCAAGGCTTCTGCCTCCACCACTTTAGTCGCTCCTCCTTCTGGCGTCAGGCCAGCTGCCGCCTCACCAAAATTTTTTGAGTGGGGAAAGTTCCTCCGTCCCCCAACCTCAGCTAATTCTGGTGATGCTCTCAAAGCAGCAGCTAATCAAAAGTTAATCTTTTAAAAAATTTATCAGAATTATGGAATTTTGAGTTGATGGCTGGGACAGTTTTGGCTGAGCTGCTGTGGTCAACTGTTCACAGCCAATCAGGTCCCTCCATCACACAGACTCTGGTGACTGGCCCAGCGAGCAAAGTTAAATCCATTTGAGTGCCTCAAAATGGCTTGATGATGGCAGCCGGCCATTTAATGCCAAGCTGGATTTTGCTTTGGAGGATTTTTTGTAAATCCTCCCAATACGTGCCCCGCAATTTTTTATCTAAAAAAGTTTCCCTAATTATAAAAATATACATAAAATGATGGTAGAAGCAGAATCTGCATTGGCTAACACCCTCCTCTACCAGCATCTCCATGGGGTGATGGAACCCCTCGTTGAGGGTATTCCCATCCCAAATTTTCCCCATAATTTTGATGATGATGTAAATAAGAAATTGAGAAGATCGCTTTCAGAGCAAGCCGCGCTTGCATCAACGCGGCAAAAACTATTCTGTTTGACCCCAATTATCCCCAGGCATTGGGCACTGCCATACTCATTAATGAAGAAAACTCACAATTGTACCTCCTTATGCCAAATATTGCTAATGCTCCTACCCCAATGCTGTCTGCCATGGTCCACCAGCTTGAGCGGGCGCCAGACAAAAGTTTTCCCCAAAGCTTCAACGCCTTCTGATATGGCTTCCTAGGCTGTTAGCTGAAAGCCATATTAGATTTTTTAATTTGTAATAATCCCTTTGTTAGGCCCATTTGCAAATAAAAATGCGTGGTAGCTCCCCTTTTGAGTTGGGAACCACTAGTGCTAAAAAAGAACTTCTTCTCATTAATGGGGCATATTGTTTGGCAGAGCCTCGCGCCTTTGTGATAATCCGCCCATTCCATAGTGATTCCCACCTCGAAATTCCACCCACACTGTGATCAGATCTGCCCTGATCACCTGCTCTGAGCGCATGTAAAAATGGCCACGCCATCTGCCCCTTGTGCTTTGAACTTGATCACTTGAAGTGCAAGCGCCCCACGGTTTCTGCCTCTTCCACTTTCACCGCTTCTTTATTGGGCGTTGGTCCAGAGGTCATTTCACCCCATTCTCTCAAATGGAGCTCAATCCTTCCACCCCCAACCTTGAGGCGACTTAGTGCTGCTTCTAAAGCGGCGGCCAATCAAAAAGAAAGTTTTAATATTTTTAATAATTATTCGCTCAAATTATGGAATCCTGAGTCAATGGCTGAACCAGTTTCAGATGAGCTTCTGTGGTCAACAGCACATGGCCAATCAGCTCCCGCCACTGCCCCAATACCAGTGGCTGTCCCAGAGCTGGCTAATCCAATCCATTTGAGGCTCTTAAATGGATTGATGAGGATAAAAAGTCATACCATGTGAAGCTGGATTTTGTTTTGAAGGAGTTCTTTGTTGACCCTCCTGATTTGTGCCCCTCTGTTTTCACCCTCAAAACGGTTTTCCAGTCATTAAGAATATGAATAAAATGCAGTTGAGGTTGCAGCTGCCCCTGCTAACACCATACTTCACCAGCATCTTTATGGGATGATGGAGCCCCTTGTTGAGGATAAACCTATCACAATTTCCACATGATTTTGAAGATGTGAAGTATGAATTGAGGAGCTTGCGTTTGGCGAAAGCCACGCTTAAATCAATGCGGCAAAACTTCTTTGTTTGACCCCAATTATCCCCAAATCTGCCAGCACATCAAGTTGTTCACTTGTGTTCCTGCACTCATCACTTTCGCTGAGCATCAACTTTCTCAATACGTTGAGAAAAAGGACACTGCTGGGCTCATTAACAAAGAAAACCCACAATTAAATCTCCTTATGCCACATGCCGCTGATGCCCCAACCCCTATGTTGTCTGCCATGGTCCACCAGCTAAAGCGGGTGCCAGAAAAAAGTTCCCAAAAGCTTCATTGCCTTCTGATATGGCTTCCTAAGCTGTTAGCTGAGGTGCATTATTAGTTTTTTAAATATGATAATCCATTTGGCCCATTTGCAAATAAAGATGCGTGGCGACTCCCCCTTTTGGGTTGGGCACCACAAATGCTAAAAAGTTCTTCTCATTATTTGAGAGCAAAACTTGAGGACATCCAATTATGGTTATAACTTTATTGTAAAAGGAATCAATTGTTTCAATTTGCAGTGTATATCTTGACCACGGAGGCTTTAACACACTTATTAAAATAGGAGATGGCTACAATTGTGATCTTGGCTCCACTGGAGGCAGTTGGAAGTGGTACCGCCACGCCAATGGGCACATTACTGAATGGGGCTGTAGGTAGGATTGATTGTCATGTGCACATGACATAATAGTGAGGACCAACCCCAAAGATAAGACTGGGCGCCAGAAAGCCCAGAGGGTGAAGCTACAGGCCCTTCCTGACCTGAGGCACACCCTAGACCAACACTGGGTTTGGGGAAAATATTCCCAGGTTGGGACTAGTGGTGTGCCAAATGCCCAGCCCCTCACAATGGCCCAAGCGTTAAAACGGATGGTTTACCAAATTAACACAGATGGTTCCATTTGGTTCATTGAGGAACAGGGTCTTGAAACCTGTTCCACTTATGAAACAACGCATTTGGGTCAAATCCAACTTCAATTGATCACTTGAGTGAAGTCAGTTTTAGCCTATTTAACTAATTTGGATGGAAGCGTGGCCCTATTGGTGGGTCAGTGCTTGGGTCCACTGCTGAAAACCCCATATTCCCCCATTAACACTTAAATGTGTTTTCCCTGACCAACATTCCTTGTTGGTCAACTTCACAAATAAACCTTTTCCCCATTGTGGGATCCGCTGAAAGATGCCACAAATATCTTGTTTAAAGTGAGAAATTTACTTTATAAATAAAAGTAATAAATAATGCTTTGTTAAAGTTTTTATGTTTTTTTTGTTTAAGTAGGGCAAAACCCAGAAAGGTCCTTTTCTCGATACTAGTATTTCTATATAAACTAGTTCAAATTTCGAGACTATGGGTATTAGAGGCAAAAATATATAAAGCTGAGTCATCTAAATTAGGAAATATAGGCTTTCAGCCTATCAGATTGAAGATAAATATTTTGAGGAAAAAATGACCTGTGTGGTAACGATTTGATGAATTGTATCCAATCACCAGCAAGTAAAATCTTCTCACCTCGGCGGTGGTCAGACTCATGTGGTAATGATTGGTTAATTTGCACCCCATCATAGTCAAGTAAAATCTTCTCACCTTGGCGGTGGTCAAACCCGTGTGATAACAAACACCCCAAATTCAGCCAAGAAGTCGGAGTAATCCTATTATTAGTTATTACCTTATCAAGTAAATTTTGGTTATAAACCATATTTTCCAATAGCTAGGATTCCACTGAGAATCCGCCAGGGTCTTTTTGCTGTGGGTACTCATATCGTTGATAACCACAATATTATTTGAAGATTGGGCAGGTGATGGGCCAATCATGGTAGCAGATTTGGGGGCACTTGTACCTCCAACATTCTTTTTCTAAAGTTGAGAAGGAGATTGTCTGACATTGCCCCCCCCAAGAATGTTGGGAGGGGTGTAGGGTTGTAAGAAGTGACCATGTACCCAGGTTATGATAATTCTTGTAGCCAAAGACTTTATAGAATACTCATTTCCTCTCTATTATACATGATGGTAAATGGCCCCTCCCAGATTGATCCAAGTTTTCCACTACAGGGAGTTATGCGATTGTGGTAATATAAAACCCTATCTGACACTTGGTAAGAAGGTAGAGGAGCTTGGAGCTCATTGGCAGCTTGGCCTTCTTTAGTAACCGTTTTGCGAGGTTGGTATAATGTATAGGTAAGGCAGAAAGCGGGTTTTCATCCATGCAAGAGTATTCCTTCTTGCTGGGCTCTTTATTGGCTAGAACTAAGGGGACTTCATATTTGAGCAACGACAAGAACCCTTGCTTCATATTGATAATGCCGTCATATTCAATTTATAAACTGAGTACCTTTAAGCATATCATAAGCGTTATTATCCAAAGCCACTGCAGGGGCCAATAGAATAAGCTTTCCAATATGAATGGGAAGGGACAAGTAAGCACCCATTGCGCAGGTGTTGTTAGGACCAGCGGTTCCAAAGTCTTAGTTGTACTCCAAATCAGGTGCAAGTTTGATCTTTTTCATCATCTTGGAGGAGATTATGTTCACTGGGGGAGCCTGTATCTAAGATAGCCATCACCTGAACTTTTTAGATAACCACTTCGACCTTCATAAGTATCCCCCCAAAAGTGGGTGATAGTGCTAAAACCTCCTTAAGATGGAAATTGGAGGTTAATTTTCACGCAGTCTCGGGGTAATTTTCCTGGATGGACTGCATGGTATGGCCATGCTGGAGAGGGCGAATAAGGTGAGACAACACTTCATCTGCATCGCTGGTAGTATCAATAACAGCCAGTTCCCCTACAACTTGATGGAGACACATCTCTTCAGGTATGGTGGACTCATCTACTCTTCCAGCGTTTGAGCAATAGGTGACTTCCACTTCAGCAGGTACTTTTATAACGAAATAGCCAACCTCATCTGTTTCCCCCTCAGAATCATCCCCAGGGGTATTAGTAACATGAGGTAATGGAATAAGTTGTTTAAATGAGTCAGGCACATGAGATTTATCAGCAATAGGTGTACCTTTCCCTACGCTGGAATTACTTTTCCCTGCTCCTGTTCCTCGGCGTCAGCTTTCTTTTTCCAGCACACAGCCTCCTTGTGTCCAAACTTGTAGCAGTATTTGCACCGAGGGCGTTCAGGACGTTTTGCTTTGGGGTTTTGCTCTTCAGGGCCCATTATCTGAAGGGGCTCCTTCTTGTCTTCAATAATAGCTAGGGCCCGAGGCTTAGGCTTTGAATCCTCAATGGTTAAAATGCAAGGGCAAGATACTGCTCCATGTGAAATTTTGGGCTTATGGAAATCAGGGACATCTATTAGCGCCTCCTTAATGTATTAAATAGTATGGAAATAGCGTTTAACTGAGGTGATGTGCATCGCTAGCAATGGGTAAGTAGCCACTCCAGTCAAAACGGCGGCTACAGCATCATCCAAAGTCAACATATTTGAAGTTAACAACGTCTGTGCTTCCATATAAAATCGTTCTGCAAAGGCGACCACTGACTCTCCTTTTTGGATACTCATACGCATAAAAGCTTGCTTTTTCATTCTTAAAGCCTGTTTTGAACTGAACGTGTTTATGAGGGCCTCTTTAACTTCGGACCAGGTGCTAAGAGCATCCATATATGGGACCATCACCTCCTGCGCCATGCGGCCCAAACAGGAAAGGATATGTTTGGCCTTCTGACAATCAGTCGCCCCTTCCATAGCTGCTTTACAAACATATAAAAACGAAGCAATGCTACCCTTGCTGGGGATAAGCTTGTCTTTAAACGTTGGTTTGAATAGATTATAGTCATTCCTGGTAAGGGTATGAATAGCTGTAGCTTCTGCTTCTGAGGTTTATAGCAGTAGCTTAACTGATCAAAGGTCCGCGAAAGGTGATCGAACTGATCATGCATGGCTTCAAGCCGGGTTTCCATTTTAGAGAGGGCTTCTAGGGGCCCAGATTCACATAGTCTCAGTCAAGCTTCGATCCCTGATTTATGAGTTTCAAGATCTTCCACTCAGCTCTTCATTGCAGTGACTTGAAAACAGAGTTATGACACCATTGAGCTTAGGTTTAGTTGAGCAGCTTCCACGGCTTTCACGTGGTTCTTCAGCTCTTCTTTCATTTGTTTACACCCTTCATCATCATGAGAGTGGGAGCTGGGGCCTTGTACTCCCTCCTTAATCTGTTCATACTTCCGCTCGACCTGCATTAGTCAACTAAATACTTCCTTCAACAGCACAGGGCTTTCCAGCGAAGCTTTTACCACTTTTGCTTCGGTTTTGCATTCAGTCAGGCGTTGTGCCAAATATCTGGTATTTTCAAATGAAGCTATGAGAGCTAGCTACTTTTCTAGCTGAACAACCTTGGCTGCGAGGGTGGTGGTGGCGCTAGATGGTTCAAGCAACAGATGACGTTCAAGCTCATCAACACGCAAAAAGGCCTGAATTAATTGTCACTTCACCACAGCCACACGCTGTTCATATTCCTCTTGAAGGACAGAGTTGGGGGCTGAAAAGTCTTGGTGCATTTGCTCATTGTGCTTTTAAAGTTCTTTAGCAAACTCCAACAACGAGCGGGTGCTAGTGGAGGAAGCGTTCAGTTCATTCAGAATATCTTCATGGCCTCCTCAACATATTTTACAATCCCAGTGCCCATAGTAGTAAGTCAATAATGCAGCTGTATGATGAAGTTACAATTAGCTTTCACACCAGATCTAACTGCTCCAAGATGTTTGGAGGTCAGTTGGTACAACTTATCATAAGCTAAATTCAGAGCTGCATGAGTATCTAGGTGTCAGTGTAACTCTTCGTGATGTCCAGCTAAGAGATGCATCATGTGTACCAAGGCAGTTTGAGCAAACTTGCGTACGTAGGTGGTCAAATTTGTAAGCTGACCATAGGTCTCTGAGAGGACACTAGTCTCATAAAGAAAAAAGTGACGTTCCTCAACCAACGATGCTTATCTGCGGGACATGATGTTGCCAGGGTTAAGGATGCCATGAGTAAGGTCTCTCACAGCTTCAGTGGCTGGCCAAGTGATGTGACGAGACTCAGGTATTAATATGCGCTCAAATTGTTCTTCTTCAAACAACAAAGCAGTAGGGCTGTCCATTTGATCATTGTCTTCAGTCCCTTCCCCATTTCGCACCCAATGGGTGACACTCTCCATTTCTTTAATACTTATCAAAGTATTCAGGGTAATCCCCTGTAGTGAGCACCAGTTTGTGGGATCCACTGACGGATGCCACAAATTCTTTGTTAAAGTGAGAAATTTATTTTATAAATAAAAGTAATGAATGACGCTTTGTTAAAGTATTTATGTTTTTTATTGTTTAAGCAGGGCTAAATCAAGAAAGGTCCTTTGCTTGATACTAGTATTTCCTATTTAACTTAGTTTGAATTTTTAACCATGGGTATTCGAGGTAAAAGTATATAAGGCTGAGTCATCCAGTTTAGAAAAATATAGGCTTTTTGGCCTATTAGATTGAAGATAAATATTTTGAGGAAAAACTGACCTGTGTGGTAACGATTTGATGAATTGTATCCAATCACCAGCAAGTAAAATCTTTTCACCTCAGCGGTGGTCAGACTCATGTGGTAATGATTGGTTAATTTTCACCCTATAATCATTGAGTAAAATGTTCTCACCTTGGCATTGGTCAGACTCGTGTTTTAATGATTGGTTGATTTGCACCCTATCATAGTCAAGTAAAATCTTCTCACCTTGGAGGTGATCAAACCCGTGTGGTGACAGATACCCCAAATTCAGCCAAGAAGTTGGAGTAATCCTATTATTAGTTAATACCTTATTAAGCTGATTTTGGTTATGAACCATATTTTTCCAATAGCTAGGATTCCACCGAGAATCCGCCAGGGTCTTTTTGGTGTGGGTACTCATACCGGTGATAACCACAATATTATCTGAAGATTGGGCGGATTTTGGGACAATTATGGTAGCAGATTTGGGGGCACTCGTACCTCCAACATTCTTTTTCTTAAGTTGAGAAGGAAATTGTCTGACACCCATTTACATTTTTTTTAAAATTTTGTGATATTTCAAATGCTCCAGTGCATGAACCTCTTTGAGGAGGTCTCGCGCTCCATTACACTTGCCATTGCAAGTAAATTGCAGCTTCACCTCTTGCATCATTTGTTCGCCCAGGTTCCCTCCAACCTTGGTTGCTTCACCCCTTTTGATATAAGCACCGCGTCACTTTTAATGGGGTTTTTATTGTAAAACTCGCCTTTCTATGCCTAAGCTGTTATTGCTTTAGCACTCTCTGCTAGGCTCTAATGACTTTGGCACTAACGTCTAGTTCCCTAGCGTTGGCCTTGTGCACCATGCACTACCACGCGGGGAACAGGAGATTTATAGACACTCTCCTTACATAAGTCGACTAACCCTTTTTTCTTATGTGCACAAACTTTTATGTGTGGAACTTTTCTGAAGTGGAAACAGTGGCTGTTGGCTGTGGGCTCCAGCTGTCATTAGCAGCAACGCTGTTTCCTCTTATTCCAAAAGGTTGGAGCAACTCAGCGTTATTATGGCTGCCTCCAACTGAAAAGTATCCACACTTCATGTTTGTATCTGGTGGATTTGGATGCTTAGAGGTCGATAGTTGTGATTCTTGACTTTCCACTGAAATAATCAATTTTCATTCAAAAAAAGGAGTTTTCCTTCAACAGCATGTTCAGACAATGCTGGCAGAATCAGTGCAGATGGTCCTGGGGGTGTTGGCCTTGGATAACGTTGGGCATTCCGTTGAGGGTAAAGTAATAGGGTCATTTGCGTTTAAAAACGCGTTTTATAACAGAAACCTGATATATACCTCTGAACCATTTTGGCCCTCTCATGGCTCAGATTTGGAACCTATTCCTTTTTTTAGAATCACACCAGAAAATCCACGTTTGTCCTCTTTCATGATTAGCAGCACTCAGGAAGTTGAAAAAGAGCTGCGCCCACAATATGAAAACGTTTATGCACCTGCAGAAGGCATGGAGGGGTATGTGGCCTCAGTAGTAAGAGTGGCCAACTATCCCTCCCCCTTCTATGATTCCCAAACCTACCCTTATGGTTTTTCTCAAGCCAGAAGAACTTTTAGGTGAGGTGGGGGCGTTTTCCGCGTTAAATAAATCCCACTCTGGATACTTCCTCTTGACTACTACCCTTACATATCCTTTGGGCAAGTTCACCACAACCATTTTAGTGGATACCGGTGCCTCTAATAATTTTATTGACCATGACCTTGCTGAATACCTTGAGTTGAATTACTCCCAAGGTGGTATGGTTAGAGTGGGTCTTCTCAAGGTATCCCTACACTGAACGTCCTGGGGTTAGTGGACTACCAGGTGGGCGCCTATCTTCTGTCCGACCATTTTCAAGCTATCAAACACCTCTTGTTCCCCATTATTTTAGGGGTTGAGTGGTGGAGAAAGTTTGACATCGGGGCTAATTTGAAAGAAAACACTATATCCTTGTCTTTTGCAAACGGTCTCTAGTTAATTGTTCCTTTGTTGGAGGATAACGCCCAGGGCACATTACCCCATTGGCCCAATGTTCCCACTCCTTATCTTGCTCCTTTGCTGAAGCCCTCTGTGGGACTTTCCTTACCTTCCTGTTTGAAAGGTTTGGAATCCTCTTTTGATGCAGCATCAGCCAACGCACTCCCTGAGCACTCTGAGTTTAATTGTGACTTTAAGCTCACAGTGGATCTGGTGCATATATCTTCCCCCATTTACCTACTGACTGTCTGGGAGGAAGAGGCATTGGATGTGTGGGTGAAGGAACAGTTGGCCAAAGGTGCTATTTTTTAGCGTACCTCCCCGGTATGCTCCCCCATGCTCTTTGTGGAAAAGTCTGATGGTACTTTGCGCCCCTGCGTAGACTATGGGAACCTCAATAACGTAACTGTACTAGACTTATCCCATCCCTTTGGATTCACAAATTTCACGCTATGTGGAGAAAACGAAGGCCTTCTTCAAGCTGGATTGTCTCAATGCGTTCAATCAGATCCAGATTAAAAAAGGACAAGAGTGGCTGACCGCATTCCATCTAAAAAGGGACCTTCCAGTTTCAGGTCATGCCCTTTGGACTTAGGAATGCCCCGGCTATCTTTCAACGCTGCATTGATGCAGCGTTGGGGGACCGGTTAGGGTATGCGCGGTTGCCTACATGGATGATATCCTGGTGTTTTCTCCAGATCAGGAGTCCCATGAAGTCCACCTTTGGCAAGTGGTGGAGCGGGTAAAGGCAGCTAGCCTTACGTTGAAAATAACAAAGTGTGAGTTCTTCAAGTCCCAGGTCACATTTCTGGGCAATGTCGTGTTTGACCAGGGACACATGTTAACTCCAGACAAGAAGAAGGCGATTCGTGAGTGGCCTACCCCCACCTCAATCAAGGAATTAAGGAGCTTTTTGGGGACGTGTACGTGCCTTAAGAAATTCACTCCCAATCTTTCTGAGGTGGCGGCACACTTATACAAGGCTAGCGGTGCACAGGTGCTTCAGTGGTCCCCCATTTTGGAGGATGCTTTCCAAGAAGTGAAGTGCACCATGTTGTCCACGTCTGTTCTACGCCATGTCAACCCTTCAAAAGATTCCGTTATGTCTACTGATGCCTCCAACTTTGCCATAGTGGCTGCCTTGTTAAAAGTAGGTGAAAATGGGATAGAGCATCCGATGGGATAATTTTCTAGGAAAAAGTCTTTGAAAGAGTTTAATTACGCTGTTTATGCTAAGGAGTTACTAGCAGTGGTGGAGGCGCTGACATATTAGCGTCACCACTTGCATGGCTCTAACCAACCATTCCATGTATGTACAGACCACCGTGCCTTGCTGTACTACAGCAATCCTCATGTCCTAACCCCACGGCAGACCCATTGGCATGAGACCCTTGCCCAATTTGCATTCACGTATGAGTTCACAAAGGGCAAGGATAATGGTTTGGTGGATGCTTTGAGCCGCAATCCTGCTTTAGCGCCTGATCCCAAGGAGGTAGAAGTTCACAACACACAGGTGATAATTCCTCCAAGTAAACTTCTTTCTCAACGACTCTCCCCTGGCCAACGGGCCAGCGCTTGCACCTCTGGAAAACGCGGAGGAATATAGTATGTTCAGGAAGGTAGTCCTTTATCAGCCGCTGGCAGTAGAATATACTACGTTACTTGCTAAGTGCGAGTTAAATCAAGAGGATCTCTCCAGGAAAACACATGAAGGATGATATGGTGTGGTTTCAGGGGCGCCTATCAGTTCTTGCTGGACCACTTCGCCTGGAAATCATCTGGGACCATCATGATGGACTTACCTTGGTCATCCTGGTAAAGCGAAGACATTAGAGTTGATCCAGCTCTTACAGTTGGAAGGGCTTTCCTGCTCAGGTGATGCGGTACTGTAAGGAATGTTTAGTCTGCAACTAAATGAAGCCAAATCGTCAACCTTTAGCGGGGTTGTTTGTACCTTTCCATAAAGCCAAAAATCCCTGGACTTCCCTATCAGTGGTTTTATTGTAGAACTACCTTTCTCAGATGGTTACGATGCCATCATGGTGATGGACCAGTTTACAAAGGTCGCCCACTTCATTCCTTGCAGAACTACAATAAGCGCGGCTGAGATGGCCAGGCTTTTTCGTCATGCATGTGTTTGCGCTCCATGGAGTTCTATAAGAGATTATCAGTGAACGGGGACCCCATTTTACCTCTGTCTTTTGGGAAGAGTTGTGTAAGACTCTCCAGATTCGCCTTGCCGTTCAACTGCCTATCAACCACAATTAGATGGGCAGACTGAAAGAGTGAACCAGTGCTTGGAGCAGTTCATGTGGTGTTACACCGCCGCAGATCATTCATATTGTGCTTCTCACCTTCCAATGGCCCAGTTTAGCTACAACAATACCTTGCACTCATCTATCAGCTGTTCCCTGTTTTTCGCCAGCCATGGCTTTAAACCCCGCCTTTAACATGGAGCCCAGCTGTGGGTCTAAGGTTGAAGCGGTAGTGACTTTGCCAAGACAATCAATAAGGTCCACCAGGGGTTTCCACAAGCTTGGAGGCGGAAATGTAGGTGTATAAGGAGAACGCTGATGGGAAGCGCCGAGTGGGTCCTGTGTAAAAGGAAGGGGATCTCGTGATGCTTGATTCTTGTAACATCCCTATCAAGCAGCCATGCAAGAAGCTGGGACCAAAGAGGATTGGCCCCTACCGCGTAGTTAGAAATGTGGGACATGCCTCATACCAGCTAATTCTCCCCCCCTCATTCCAGATCTTCTCTGTGTTTCATGAGAGCAAACTGACGTTGTTTGAGGGCCCCCCCACCAGAGACTCCTGAGGCCTATCTCGTGGATGGGGCGCCAGAGTGGGAAGTGAAAGAAATAGTTGCCTCCCGCCGTTTTAAATGAAGACTTGAGTATTTGGTATCCTGGAAGGGCTTTGACGCTGCAGAGAACATTTTGGAACCCATGTGTGACTATGTGCATGCCCAAGATCTGATTGACGCCTTCCACCAGCGTTTCCCCCAGGCTGCTGGATCCCAACCTAAACCGATCGTTGCCACCATGAAGTTGGCCCCTGCCCACAAGAACTTTTCCCTTGCGCAAGCCCCTGGAGGGGGTTGAGCCCCGTCAGGAGGAGAGGGTAATGTCATGTGCACATGACATAATAGTAGGGACCAACCCAAAAGATAAGGCTGGGCGCCAGGAGGCCCAGAGGGTGAAGCTACAGGCCCTTCCTGACTTGAGGCACACCATAGACCAACTCTGGGTTCGGGGAAAAATATGCCCAGGCTGAAACTAGTGGTGTGCCAAATGCCCAGCCCCTCACAATGACTCAGGCGTTAAAATGGACGGTGTATTGAATTAACGCGGACAGCTCTGTTCAGTTTGTCGAGGAATGGGGTTTTGAAACCTGTTCCACTTATGAAACAACGCGTTTGGGTCAAATACAACTTCAATCAATCACTTGAGTGAAGTCAGTTTTGGCTTATTTAACTACTTTAGATGGAAGCGTGGCCCTATTGGTAGGTCAGTGCTTGGGTCCACTGCTGCAAACCCCATATTCCCCCATTGACACTTAAATGTGTTTTCCCTGACCAACATTCCTTGTTGGTCAACTTCATGAATAAACCTTTCCACGTTTACGTTTTTTTAAAAATTTTATGATATTTCAAATGCTCCAGTGCATGAACCTCTTTGAGGAGGTCTCGCGCTCCATAACTTGCCATTGCAAGTACATTGCAGCTTCACCTCGTGCATCATTTGTTCGCCCAGGTTCCCTCCAACTTTGGTTGCTTCGCCCCATTTGATATAAGCACCGCGTCACTTATAATGGGGTTTTTATTGTAAAACTCGCCTTTCTATGCCTAAGCTGTTATTGCTTTAGCACCCTCTGCTGGGCTCTAATGACTTTGGCACTAACGTCTAGTTCCCTAGCGTTGGCCTTGTGCACCGTGCACTACCACGCTGGGAACAGGAGAGTTATAGACACTCTCCTTACATTGATGCAAACTAAAACGTTTCTCCAGTGGACAGAAACACCTGCAAGGTATGCATAGTTATAAGGCCTATTGAATTTCGTTGGACATGGACTCACAGTAGAACTGCTACTTTAGATAGTGTTGGGGTTTTTGCCTTTATTCCCAGCCTGCTTTATTACCAGGAATCGCTAGGGGATAATCCCTTAAGGCGAAGTGAATTGGAAACTGGTTGGCCCGAGTTTTTGAGTAACTACGTTTAGGGATTTTGGGATTTCGCCTGGTCATATCCATTGAGGATTGATCTGGATGAATACTTAAGATCTCGTTAGGCGGAATTTCTGATGAAATAGAGGCATCTGATAGTGATTAACTATCAGGTGTACCAATTGGGATTGGTCAGGTTTCATCAATGACTGATTGGGAATGAATAGCAAGTTGCGAGGCGAGTGATGCCACCTGCAACTAGCAAATTGATTGGTTGGTGAGTGACCTGCCATAATGGGTAATAAATCCCAAATCCTAAGCAGGTCGCTAGCCAAATATGGTTGGTTCACTTGGATCAAGAGGAAAATGTTAGGGACACGTTTTCTGACTCTTTCTGTTTGAGGTCTCAAGGATGTCCAATTATGGAATACTAACCAGGATGGGGAAGTCCATCGCTGCTGAGACAAGGATGGTTGATTCAACGGTAATGGCTGCCGTTTCATTGAAGAAGTGTCAAATGAGTGTTGGGCACTGAATCCCACACTATAAATTCCCTAGAATTCACACTTAATAAAAATAGATAATACAACAGTAGTTTATCACTATAGTTTTCATCTGATGTATAGTTTCAGTAAACTATTATCAGCTTTCAATTGTTCTATTCTTCTCAAGGATACCATTACTGAGTGCAATAATTGGGAGACTCTTAGAGAAAAGAGTAAATGTCTGAGCGGGGATCTAGAGAAGAAGGAGAAACAATTGGGGATTACTGCCTACTGTATGTTGGATTGAAGAGACTGTCACCAAGGAATCTCAGAGAAGATTAGGTTGGACAGAGCGAGGGAACGAATCCCTAGATCACAACATCTTAAGTATTTTAGTTGGTAATACTGGCCAAGCGTTAGGCTGAAATACAAGAATTCATACTCAACTATGGATAATAGTCGTCATACTATTATAAAATGATAATATAATGTACTATACAACGCAGACAAAGTGCACAAGAAACCAAACCAGTGTAGTAAAAAGATTACTAGGGTTATTTGCTGATAATAACCAAACCTGTAAATTTTTACAAGTTGGTGCTCACTACAGGCGTGTAATTGAGTTGAAGAATTTATAAGAATGTCGTACTAAGATGAGTTATGCAAATTGTGGACAGAATTGGCCACTATGAATCAGATGCCCTAAACTCAGCGGATCATTGGGAATTCGCAGCCTTGGAAGAATGAGTCGCCAAGGTGGAGGAAGGAATAGATAATGTTGCAAGCTTCAGAAATGAGTTACATGGGAAAGTACCTTCGTTGAAGAAGAAAGAAGGGAATCTCATTCAAGAGGTCTTATACCTGAAAACAGAGCAAGAAGTGGATTGCGTTCATTAGAGAAATTTTAGTGTGGATATAGAGTGACTGATCAAACAGGTGGAGGAGCTTAAAAACTCACAAATGGCTGCGGTTGTGAGCCAGATATAGCAAGTGATGCCAAGGAAAGAAGTCAAATACCCCAAGGAACATGCCGCCTGCTTTTGCAGCCATTTTGGAGAAGATGCCCAAAGTCACTCCTCAAGTGAGCCAAGTGGCCAAACCTAGAGAATTGGCTAGAGATAACTCGGAGGAATTTAAGGCAATGCAAAAATTGCCAACGTTCCATTAGGATAACGACCAAGCGTTTTTCCAACTGTTTGATATGCCCATGTATGGCTATGGGGATCGTCAAAAGGCATTGATGGTCATGAATTGCCTAGACACTGACTGTCAGAACTTAGTGTTACCTCATCTTTAGGGGGACATCTGGTCATATGCGGAGGCAATGGTGGCTATCATGAAAGAATACGATGTCTGACGCACATGTCAAAGCGCAAACAGGAGTTTATGGGAATCAAGTTCCATAAAGATGTGTCTCTAGCAAGCTTTACAGATTGGTTTTACCTGAAGCCGCAGACCCTGGTTGTAGCAAAAGTACTGGATGACTTCAATGCCAGAATCTCCTTACAAGCGACCCTTCAGCCCTATCACAATCTGCATTACATAATGTCTCCATGTTCACGACAGAAATAACTACCTCACAAATGGTATATAATCTGAAGTATTTGGGAGCGACATTTGATGCCCCAAATAGAAGCTTCAAATCCAATCTGGTATGCAATCTGAATCCAACAAAGGGAAATGAATGAGCTAAAGAATGACCAACTGAACTATGCCAGGGAATAAGCCCAAAGAATTCAGATAGTTGAATAAGAAGGAAAAGGTCTTTTATCAATGTGGTTGGAAAGAACATTTCCCCGTGCACTTTAAGAAGCTAAAGGATCAAATCAACGTGGTTCAGGCGAAAGAGTCAGCTGCCACCAAGGAAATAGGAAAAGGTCCTGCGGCCTAGACAAGGAACAGTCTAGAGCTGCGGAGAATCCTGTTCCTCCTAACATCATGACCGAGGAAATTGATATCAGTGATCTGTTCAAGGAAGACGAACAGGATCAGCTGTATCAAGTGGTCAATTTGGATGTATATGCCGTAACCAGAGCTGGGGTGAAGAGTATGACCCTGAGATGATCAAGGAAGCTGTCTGGCCATACGCCTGACAACTGGTGGACAAGATTCAAACTGCCAAGAATCCCAAAGAATTATCTGAAGTTCGATTAAATAAGGCCAAATTGTCAATAATACTCAGCGCAATAAAGGAATTGTTTCAAGATTTATTGGTGCAAATTATTCACACCCTCAATTTAGCTAATAATGCCACTATTCACTCAGTAAACACTATATTGCAATACTCTGAGTGTACTTATATATACATACAAATGAATTGAGTGTGGGTGAGGGCGATTGTCAACAGCGGAGCGCCCATCAACATTGTCTCAACCAAGCTGGTAAAGAGGATGAAGATCTCGCTGGACTTGAAATATAAGAAGGAGTACAGGACATTTGAGCCAAACACCACCATCTCCCATGGAGCGTATAGCACGTTGTCACTATGATTTGGGTCGTTGATGGTATCTGCGCCAGCAATAGATTTGGCCAACCAAAACTATGACATTCTGATCGGAATGGAGTTTCTATGCAAGTACAGAGTTAAATGTAACCTTGAGGATATTACTTTGAGCATATTGGGTCAGAAGTTATAATTAATATATCAGAAGGATGGTAAAGCTCCGCTGAATCAGAGAAAAACTTCATCAAACTATTATACAATGATGACATTGTCCTGATTTGATACCAATTAGTTGGTAGGAAGTGACGAGAAACGCTGGCGGAATTCTAGAGAACTGGGGAATTCCACTGAGAATTAAGAATGAGAAGACCATACCGCCAGGATCGCAGATGATAGTTGACACAGGGATGACATTTGAGATACCTGAGCTGTTGTATGGGGAGGTTGGAAGCCCCTGGAAGAAGTCCAGAGTGGAGCCTTGGGTGGCTCCTGGGATAATAATGCCAGGCCATGGAGAAATTCGAGTTCTCTTGGCAAACTCAAGTGAAAAACCAATGAAGATTAGGAAAAATCAGATCATTGCATTTATTCATCTGATCCTATTGGCCAAATTGAGGAGATTCCATGATTTTGGGACTCTTGATGAGATGGGATTACCAGCTGGGGTAACTGAGAGCATCAACCCTATTGGTTAATTGAGAGCAACTCTCTGATCTTTCAGAAGGCCAGCAAGAGGAGGTGCTCAAATTGTTCAAAAAGTATCAGAAAGTATTTGGTCAGGATGACCATGACTTGGGACGCTCAAGAGATGTGACCCACAAGGTTGACATTGGGGAAAGTTTTCCAATCAGAATGAGACTGATCCAATGATCGAAAGCTACTGAAGCAGTAGTGGAGGATGAAATCAGCAAAATAAGTGAAGCATGGGCTTCTAGTTACATCGTCAAGTCCCTGGGCGAGTCCGATTCTGATCATGAAGAAAAAGGATGGCTCCAACTGGTATATGTGCCGATTACCAAAAGCTGAATAAAATTACAAAGAAGGTCTATATTCCTTATCAAGGATTAATTTTGTGCTAGACTGATTGGGAGAAGCAAAGTATTTCTCCATAATGGATCTGATCTCAGGATATTGGCAAATCAACTTGCCAAAAGAAGACCATGAATAGTGCATGATTATTACCGTGCAGGGGCTATACCAACTGACGAGGATTCCCCAGGGTCTATGTAATGCACCTGCAACGTTCCAGAGGGCCATGGATGCCATACTTAGTATCTTGAAGTTATCATGCATCCTGGTATACCGGGACGATATAAATGTGTTCAGTAGGACATTTACTGATCACCACACCACTTAGAAGAAGTATTCGTGTGACTGTCCACAGCTAACATGAAGATTAAGCCAAGGAAGTGTCACTTCTTCAAAAAGATGTGTAATATCTGGGATTCGTGATCAACTCTAGTGGATTGCAGCTGCAAGCTCAGAAGATAGAAGCCATAGAAAGGATTGCTGTGCCAAAGAGTGTCTGAGACATCCAAGTGTTTCTTGGGATGGTCAGATACTTTATTAATTTATTCAGGACTTCTCCTGAATAGATGAACCCTTATTCCATCTGTTGAAGAATCCAAAAAAAGGATTCATATGGAATAAAGAGGCCTAGGAATCCTTCAATGAGCTACGCCAGTATTTAAAGATATTCTGATTCTGAAATATCCAAATTTTGATTGAGATTTATTATAAAAACTGATGCTTCATTGATGGTGTTGGATTTTTGGCCCTTTTTTAGGCTCGCTGGTGCAGTATCACCTTGAATCCAACAATATCGCAGGAGCTGCTCTTACCACTTATCAAAAATAATATAAACATGCGCTTAATAAAATAATATGTTTTTATATGTTTTTTTATTTAGGCGCTGTGCAGGGGAAAAAGCTGAAGCTTTGATAATAGTGCAATAATAAATAAATGATTCATAGTTCAGGCTCAGATTGCTGGGTGCTGTTCAAATTAGAAATATGTTTTTTGGCCTATTGGGTTGTTTGAGACTCACATCGCTTCAATGTGAGGGCCAAAAGGGATGGAACTGCCAGGAAAACAAACCCGTGGGGTAGGGATTTAATTAAATTGGCCCAATCAGAAGGTGGGAAAATCTTTTCGCCCTGAAGAGCCCTACTGACCCTATAAAAGGGGCTGGTCTTTGCGCGAGCATTTGAACAGAAATGGCAGTAGTCGTGGAAAGAGCCTCCAATGGACTCCCTGAATTTGCCGCATAGTTGTCGCAATTTGACTGCTTAAACTCGTGGTATTTGCCTGAGTTTTGTTAATGAAAGTGTTACCCAATTAGTAGGGGTTCACCGAGAATTAACCAGGGTCTTTTGGCCAATATTTTGCTCATTAACCTCGAAACCACTCTTATAACATACTTGGACTTGTAATTGTCCAACGTTACCCCTTCAAGAGTGGTTGGGGGGTATATGATCGCAAAAACTGCCCATTCACTTGGTTAATAGTAAGACCCAAAGCAAGGGACTTAATTGAATACTCATCCCCTCGCTTGTGGGTGATGACAAAGGGACCTTCCCAAATAGAACCAAGCTTTTCCTTCTTGGTGTAATGCAATTGTGGTAATACAGAACCAAGTCCAATACTTGGAAGGAAGGGAGAGGAGCCCGGTGCTCATTAGCTGCTTGACCTTCCTTGGTGACCGTCTTGGTCAAGTTATTTATAGCCTCAGCTTGCAGATGAATGATGTGCTGGGCCAATTTTTTCATAGCTTGTTTGGGATCCGTCCTAGTAGTGAAAACATCTTTGGCTGATAAGGTAGGAACTCTGGGTTCTCTTCCATACAACACGCAGAGGGGAGACATCTTAAGGATGTGATGGTAGCTAATCCGGTAAGCCATGAGGGCACTGGGTAAGTAGAGATCCCAGTGTAAAGGGTCAGAGCTAGCCATCTTGTGGAGGATGGAAACCAGAGTTCCATTAACCCTTTCCACAGCCCCATTTGTAGATGGGTTATAGGAGCCAAGAAGAGTTGTTGTGCTCCCAAGGAGGTGGCGAGGAGCTGTACAACTTGAGAGGTAAAGTTCTTCCCATTATCACATAAGAGGACTTAGGGCATCCATGCCAGGTAAAGATATACTGGTGTAGGAAGGTGTCTGTGGCCTTGGCAATCTGAGCGGGGAGAGCCACATCTTCAACCCATTTGGTGAAATGATCAATACCAACCAAAATATATCGATTGTCCCCAGTAGTTTGAGGGAGAGGACCTACCACATCCAAGCTCATGGTGTGGAAGGGCTGTTGAGGCGTGGTTGGTTGATACTGGTACTGGGTCTTGAAGCTGTATTGTTTTTTGCAGGTGAGGCAGGCATCCAAAACCTCAGTTATGGTTTCCATGATGCCCTCCCAGTAATACCGCTCTCTAATCCACTCATAGGTTTTTTGGGCTCGGCCATGGCCCATCATCGTGTGGGACTCCATTATTACAGGTATCCGCCCAGAGGGCCGAAGATAGGGCAACCATTTTATCCCTACTTGTTTGTATAACTTCCCATTTTCAACCTTTGTGTTGTGGGAATGGCGAGCGAGCATCTTCTGTACAAGTTCATCTTCATCCGCCCAAGCCTCAGGAGTAATGAGGAGTTCATGAAATCTCTCTGCTTTGCTATTATCAAGGTGAAGGAGAGGCAGCCGTGTCAACCCATCAACATTCATATGGCTGGTCCCTGCTCGGTGCTCAATGGTCATGTCATAGTGCTAGAGATTAAGAGCCCAGCGCGTCAACTGCCCAGTGGGGTCCTTCATATTTTGCAACCACTTTAAGGAGGCGTGGTCAGTAATAACTTTGAAGGAAGTCTCATATAAGAAGGAGCGGTAGTATTTCATGGCAAGCAGGATGGCAAGGCACTCCTTTCAGTGACGCTGTAGTTGCGCTCAGCCTTAGAGAGCATCTTGCTGAAATAGGATATGGGATGATCAATCCCATTTTCATCCATCTGAGCCAAGGTAGCTCCAACGGCAAAATCAGAGGCGTCCATGAATAACATGAAGGGCTTGCCATAGTCAGGATGACGGAGGATAGGTCGCTTCTGCAATAACCCCTTCAGGGTCTCAAACGCGGCCTGTTGTTCAACACCCCACTGGAAGGGAGTGTTCTTAGCCAAGAGCCGTACGAGGGGCTCACTGAGCTTGGAGAACTTGGGGACGAACTGATGGTAGTACCCCATCATACCCAGAAAGACTTTAATGTCGCGGAGGGTTTTAGGTTCAGGCATCTTCGCTACTGCCTCCACCTTGTCTTTGAGGGGCTGAATCCCTTCGCGGGAGATGGCGTGCCCAAGAAAGTCGAGCCTCCTCTAGAAGGACGTACACTTGGAGGGCTTCAGCTTGATGTGAGAGGCCCACAGCTGTTGGAACACCTCCTTTTAGTGTGAGAGGTGCTGTGTGAAGGTCTTGGAAAATACTGTGATATCTTCGAGATAGACAATCACACAGATTAGCTTGAGATCCTGGAGTATATGGTCCATCACCCGCTGAAAGGTTGCAGGGGTGTTGCATAATCCCTGAGGTAGCCAAGTGGGTTGGAAAAGACCCTCGCTACAGTTGAGGGCGCACTTCTCCTGGTCTTGAGGAGAAAGGTCCATCTGCCAGTATCTGCTAGCCAAGTCCATGGCTGAAAAGTACCGGGACCCAGAGTTTTGTGCCAGGGCGTCATCAATTTGGGGGATTGAATAGTTGTCCTTCTTGGTAAGATTGTTCAGCTTGCGATAGTCTATGACAATCCTATTCCCGCCGTTCTTCTTTTTATCAGTAGAAGAGGGGATGACCAGGGGCTTTGTGAGGGTATCAGCAGCCCAGCGTCCAACAATTTTTGAGCTCCATCCGCATCTGTTGCTCCTCAACTTTTGATTTACAGTAAGGCTTGGATCAAATAGGGCGAGCATTCCCAATGTCAATTGTGTGAGTCCAACCCTTCGTGTGCCCATAGTCGGTATCAAATTGAGATTAAATGTCGCTATAGGACTCCAGTAAACTGTGAACTTTATTAAGCTCAGTTGGAGTTAGATCATCTGAAATCTTGCCGTTGGGCAAGGTGCATATTGTTTGATTAGTGGGCAGTCCCATATCCGCCATAGACCCAAGGCAGTGAACTTGGTGGATGTCTTCAATAGGTAGCAGCAGGGCTTTTCCAATCTCCTGATGCTTTTGGATGATCATGTCCTTACCAGTAAGGTTCCCCAGCAGAAGGTTGATAGGGCGCTGGTAGGCAGGGTCTAAGATACCTGGCAATACCCGAGGTTCCAAAGGGCTTAGGCCATCGATGCTTGTGAGATGCAGAAGGAAGTTGCGAGGGATGTGTATGGTAACGTTGGTGTCTATCACCTTTTGCTCACCCGCTTTAATGACTATCTCATCTGCCGCATACAAGGGAATGCCCTCTGAAGCATCCACGGAGTCAGGCAACAGTTTAGTGTTTCTGCCCGACGTGGTGTAAGTAAGGGTAAGGGTGGAAGAAGGAAACTCAACGACGCAGGTATATTCCTTCTTCTTAGGCTCGTTGTTGTTAAAGGCTAGGGGAACTTCATAATTTAGAAGAGAGAGAGTCCCCTGTTTCATGTTAATGATCCCGTCATACTCAATCATGAATTGAGTGCCAATGAGAAGGTCGTACATGTTGTTGTCAAATGCCACAGCGGGGGCAGCCAGGATGAGTTTCCCAATTTGTATGGGTAAAGAAGAGTAGGCTCCAATAACTCGTGTGTTGTTGGGCCCTGCAGTTCCAAACTCTTGAGAACAGTCGAGGTCAGGGGCCAACTTAATCTTTTTGATGAGCTTGGTGGAGACCACGTTCACTGGGGCACCCGTGTCAAGGATGGGTAGCACGCGCACCTTATTGATAACAACCTCTACCTTGTTTATCGTTCTATCAAAGGTAGGGGCGAGGGCAAGAACCTTCTTTAATTGGAAGGTAGAGGCCAGGCGTTGAGCCATCGCGGGCCATTTATTTTTAAGGGATTGAAGGGTATGGACCTGCGGAGTAGAGTGGATCATTGCACCAATAAGATGGTCAGAATCGCTCGCAGTATCTACCACCTCTGACACTCACACTAGCTGTTGCATATAGGTGTGTCAGGGGATCACACCTATCTCAATTCATTCCAGCCTCAATCTATCAGGCACCTGCACTTCCATTGGCGCTCCCAACGCATGATAGCCTATGACCTCCTCACCCCCTTCGGACTCATCATCAGGGGGATTGTCAATGCACCTCAACGAGCATCTAAGAGGGGATGGAGAAACTGGCTTGATCTTCTCACAGGGAGGTCTTTGTCACTCACTTCTACCCTGTTCACTTTTGCAGGGTGCATCGTGGAAGTACCCTCTTTTGGGAAGGCGATGGAAGTGTAATAGGTTTGGCTTTGGCCAAGACAGCAACCAGCTTGGGCAATCCCTTAACAGTAGGTTTTATACTAGCAGCAGCCTGAGAGGAGGCTGAGGGCGATTGGGGCAGCGATTTAAGAGGGAGCGATGCTTTAGTCAACTTAGAAGACTGCTCAGCAATAGGCTTCCCAGATGAAGGGCTAACCAACTTCGCTGGCTGAGCTTTTGAACTTGAAGGGGGAGAGGAACGCGGCCCGTAATGGCCACTATTTGCCGCCTATCCTCACATGATGGAGGAGTATGTTGGCGTGGCAATTCAGCAGAGGTGGGGTTCCATAAGGATACAGCCATAGATGGGGCTGAAATGGTCCAAGTTCTTCCCACATTGGAGCTTGGAGCAAAAGTTCAGGTTTGTAGAAGTCAGCCACTTCCAGTAACGCCTCCTTAATATCCTGTACCGTTTTGAGGGAGAGCTTAACTGCAGTGGTATGTATAGCTAGAGAGGGATAGGCCGCTAAGCTAACCATGATAGCTCAATGGCGTCATCTAGAGGGAGCAGTTTGGCCAGCAACAGCGGTTGAGCTTGGGCATAGAAGCGTTCAATGAAGGAGGGGAGCGATTCATTCTCCTGCAGGCAAAGGCGCATAAAGGCCTGTTTGTGCCGCTGTAAACTTTGTTTGGATCCAAACTCATCAAGCAACGCTTGTTTAACCTCCGCTCAGGTGGTAAGTGTGGCCATCATGGGAACCATGATCTCTTGAGCTAGATGACTTAAACAGGGAAGGAGACTCTGGGTTTTTGAAGGTCAGTCGCTCCTTCCACAGCGGATTCAAAAACGTAGAGGAAGGAGGCGATGCTGCCTTCCCCAGGGGTAAATCTTATCTCTGAACGGAGGTTTAACTATCAAAGGGGAGGGCCCATGGGGGCCATAAGAAGAGAGCTGCTCAAGCCTTTTGAGGCGATCCAAAGCACTGACCAGCTGGGTTTCGACTGCAGCTAGCCTTAAATCCGCGGTATTTGCCATTGTTAAAAGCTTTTTTGGTGTATACATGTATGCCCTGTAGTGAGCACCACTTGTTGGATTTTTGGCCTTTTTTAGGCTTGCTGGTGCAGTATCGCCTCAAATCCAACAATATCGCAGGAGCTGCTCTTACCACTTATCAAAAATAATATAAACAAGCACTTGATAAAATGATTTGTTTTTATATGTTTTTTTATTTAGGCGCCGCGGGGGGAAAAAGCTAAAGCTTTGATAATAGTGCAATAATAATAAATAAACGATTCATAGTTCAGGCTTGGATTGCTTGGTGCTGTCCAAATTAGGAAATATGTTGATTCAGCCTATTGGGATGTTTGAGACTCACATCGCTTCAATGTGAGGGCCAAAGGGGATGGAACCGCCAGGAAAACAAACCCATGGGGTAGGGATTTGGTTAAATTGGCCCAATCAGAAGGCAGAAAAATCTTTTCGCCCTGAGGAGCCCCCACTGACCCTATAAAAGGGGCCAGTCTTTGCATGAGCATTTAAACGGAATTGGCAGTAGTCGTGGAAAGAGCCTCTGACGGACTCCCTGAATTCGACGCATAGTTGGCGCAATTTGACTGCCTAAACTCGTGGTATTTGCCCGAGTTTTGTTAATGAAAGTGTTACCCAATTAGTAGGGTTCCACCGAGAATTAACCAGGGTCTTTTGGCTGATATTTTGTTCATTAAACTCGGAACCCTCTTATAACATACTCGGACTTGTAATTGTCTAACAGATAGCAATCAGCACCATACTAAGCCAAGTAGACGAACTTGGGGATGAACATCCTGTGGCGTATGTGAGCCAGACACTCTCAGCTGCTGAGAGGAACTACACTGTAACTGAGTGTAAATGACTTGCAGTCATTTGCAAATGTAAGCAGTTTCAGGTGTAATCCATGGAACGCACTTTAAAGTGGTGACAGATCACTCTTTGTTGCGTTGGCTCCACAATTTGAGAGAGCCAGAAGGATGACTGGCCCAATGGGCACTTAAGCTACAGGCTTACAATTATGAGATTGTCCACTGAGCGGTGACTTCTCACCAGAATGTGGATGGCTTATCGCAGTTACCAATGATCCAGATGGTATACCCACAGGTGGATGAGCTATTCCAAAGAATGATTAACGGAGAAATTGGGAACGAGCCCCAAGAAATCCAATGTGCACTTCAGAAAGTGATGGAAAACACCAAGACCATGGATAGAAAAATGTTTAAGATGAATTATGGGAAGTAGTTATTATTCCTGAAGCCATTGGAAAGAGCAGCTATTGTGCAAGCAGCTCATAAGGTTGTCAGGCATGGAGGCCTAAGAAAAACAACTGATCATATTTGCCAGTACTACTATGAGTCCTTCAACTACAATGTTGCAGATTATCTAGCTTGTTGTGTGGAGTACCAGCTGTACAAACCACATAAGAATACAACTGGATACTGACTGGTCCGCCCTGGATTTGCCTGGCATGCGGTGTCCATCAAATGATGGGACTGTTGATGATGAGCACAGGGGGAGTCAAGTACATAATAGTTGCCATTGACCATCTGACGAGATGGGTCAAGATGAAGGGCCTGGCGAAAGTAGACACTACCAGCACCGCGAGGCTTATCCTGGATCAAGTAGATATAGACATGGATGCCTGCAGGTCCTGCTTAGCAATATGGAAAATTTCAAATCTCATGTGATCCTGCAATTGAATGAGATAATGGGGATCAGAGGAGTCATGTCAGTACCCTACCGGCCAGAGACAAATGGACTGGTAGAATGGGAGAATGTAATGCTGTCCACAACGCTAAGGAAGCTGATCGCAGAAAGAACTTCCATGTGGGGAACATACCTGAGTTTGGTGACACTCACCTAAAATATCAGTCATAATACTGCGATGGGAAAAACGCCGTTTGAGTTGTTGTATGAGAGAAAGGCCGCGTTGCCACCAATTTTATATTTGGTGGTGGAACCAACGTCAGGGATGAGTGCCAAACAGTACTTGAACTGACTGACAAATATCCTTATTGATATGCAATTGCAAACATTCAATACTACATTGAAGAAAAGGATATGAGCAAAATTGACAGATGATAAGAACTGACTGGCCTTTGCAGAATATCGAATAGGTGAAAGAGTAGCCTATTGCGATATTCATGGTTTCAGAAACAGAAACAAACTAGATGCATTGTGGTCAGGTCCGTTTGAAGTTATCGCTAAGATGGCAACTGATGCCTATTCCATCAAGGATCAATTGGATAGACGAATTGTGAATCTAGTCCATTGTAAGTATATGAAGCAATGGATTGACAAAAAACTTATAGAGTTTCCAAAGGACTGATGAACCATTAAGTTAGTCATGTCCTGATGATTAGGTCAAGTCCAAAAAGGAACTCTGAACCAATATAGATGGTTAAGTCCAAAAAAGAACCTCTGAACCATAAAAAACTGTCAGGTTTAAGTACCCAGGATCCAGTTTGTGGAAAAATATAAAAAGATGGGCCGCTGTACTGAAACAAGATCTAGTCCCATGGAAAAAAGAAGAATAAAAATAAAGAATTGATAAAAGATAATGGAAAAAAGATTATAAACCGCACAGAAAAACCAATATAGTTTTATAATTTTTATTTTTGTTAATTTTCCTTGATATGGGATGATTCCGCCTATGTCGCCTCTTTGGGGAAGGGAGGATGAATCACGGTAGGAATGAACAGCCCATTAAAATCAATTTGTGATCAGATGCTAGTGAGGGCAAGACCTAAATAAAATCCATGTTCTTTGAGTGGATGCTGAGCTCTGTGAGAAAGCGACTAGGGGAAGGGAAAAAGAATGTTAAATGAAGCCAATTGCAAAACCTCAGAGTGGGGAGAAAAGCAACAGTACAAAAAGAGGCAATTGGCAAGTAACCCCAAGTAATCCTGATATGGCACCGGAGCTGAAAGATTAATCTTGAGTGCCTGACAATGGGCTTCATCAAGAACACTGTACATATGGGCTGGCAGTGAACAAGAGATGCTTGACGGGGGTTGCCAAATCATGCCCCCTACTAATGCCATCAGTGGAAGATATTGATGGGAAGTGCCAGCAAAAGATAGTCATGCATGGAGCAAATGGCATCCTGCAAGTGACAACTATAGGCTTCTCAGAAGCTGAAGCTGAAGGAGCGGTGAAACCTGGGAGAGGCTGGAAGCTTCATGGACCAACTTTGAAGAACTTGGCCAGCAAACCTGAAGAGCATAAGCGGCAGTATCATGATCTAGGATGTTCTCAAGATCAGGGGGATTCAGCGCTAGGGACAAAGCCTTGGTGACTTGGGCCCAGAGTTCAGTGTAGGGGAGCTCGAAATGAATACTGTCACTGATGGTGAGCTTAGTAGCCAGAACAGCAGGTTTGTAATATTGTCTGAGTCAGAAGAGGAACTCAGGAAGCAGGTCTGACACAGCAAGAAAAGAGCAATCAATAAACTATGGCATAATCTCTGGAGCATCCATGATGGTGGTCGGTGCATCAGTGAAAGGAGCCAAATCCAGGAGAGTTTCAAAATCCAACTCTGGAATTAGCAATAGAGTAAGAATCAGCTGAAAGTTGTTTGAAATGATTGCAAGCCTGGTTTTAGAGGGATTAATTACCATTTCTGGTAATTCAATGGAAGAACTAGCTCTGGTGCCAGACTAGGAGTATGAGTCCTGGAAGGACCATAGAAGAGGTTCCACCATGCATTTTGACCCATCTTCTGGAAGAGCCGGAGGTCTTGATCAAACAAATGATTTAGAAGCTGCTGGTATCACAACTCAGAATTTGACATATGAGCTGGATGAGAGGGAAGGTTTCAGACTTATATGGAAGCCAGCATTATGCATTCTACATTCCATTAGCTCCCTTTTATGTAGAAATATCAAAAATAAATGGGATAAGCTCTCCAAGAGAAGAATTAGGAATGACCTGAGCCAAGAGGTAATGAGATATAATGAGGGCAAACATATTTAAGTATTCTTAATTGAGCCACAAAATGAACATTGGTGACAAGAGTCTTCTATCTAGGATGAGGAGAAAATCAGGAAATCAAGGACGCTGGACCAACCATCTAGTACTAAAAAAAAGGACGCTGGACCAAGAATCCTAAATATGTCAGTGGTTCATATGCCCTGACGGGGGTTAAACTGGATCCCAGGACTAATATTGTCACGAGTAAATCAATCAGCCCAGCACAACAGTAAATTGTGGGGATTGCGCTCTGAGTAGGCGGTAGCAAGGAGGAAGAGGAAGGGCGCTGCATGCCAAAGGTCATCCTGAGCAGCATTTAGTATTGACAAATTTACTCCACTTGAGCCAATTAAGTATTTGACCAAGTGTCTGAAGTGGTGTTCTCATGCCCCGGTCCTTTTCTTGCTGGAAATCTAGGCAAGAGGGGGATGTGTTGGGATTTTTGCCCATATTCCCAGCCTGCTAGATTACCTGATATTGCTTGGGGAAAATTCCTTAAGGCGAAGTGAATTGAAAAATTAGTTGGCCTGAGTTTCAGAGGAACTATGTCCGGGATATTTGGGATATTTGCCTGGTAATATCTGTCAGAGATCAATCTGGATGAATATCTAAGATCTCATTGGGCGGAGTTGCTGATGAAATAGGGGCATCTGATAGTGATTAACTATCAGGTGTACTGATTGGGTTCGGTTGGGTTTCATCACTGACTGATTGGGAATGAATAGCAACTTGTGAGGCGAGTGATGCTGCCTGCAGCTAGTAAATTGATTGGTTGGTGAGTGACCTGCCATAATGGGTAATAAATCCCATTACCTAAGTAGGTCACTAGCCAATTATGGTTGGTTCACTTGGATTGAGAGGAAATCGTTAGGGAAACGCTTTATGGCTCTTTCTGTTTGAGGTCTCAAGGATGTCCAATGACGGAATCCTAGCCAGGATGGGGAGACCATCGCTGCTGGGAAAAGGATGGGTGATTCAACAGCAACGGCTGCCATTTTATCAAAAAGGTGTCAACTGAGGGTTAGACAGCTGAATCCCCTACATATAATTCCATAGGATTTACTATAATAAAAAACCCAGAACAAAAACCCAGAATAAAAAACCTAGTTTCTAGATAACAAGTACTTTACAGTTATATTATCAATTCAGTGTGTAGTTAGACTATCAGCTTCTATTATGTCATTATATCTAAGGATTATATTGCAGAAGGCAATAATTGGAAGACTCTCAGAGATAATAGTAAAGATCTGATCAGGGATATAGAGATGAAGGAACCACAATCAGGGATAGCTGCTGACTGTGTGTTAAGCCTAGAGAGACTGTCACCAGGGTATCTTATCAAAAGATTGAATGGACAAGGATATAGGGAACAAATCCCTATGAGTATGACTTCAAGAGTATTTAATTACAAATACTGTCTGAGAGTTGGGCCAAATAAAATTTCAATCTCAACTACGGATAATAGTCTTCATACTATTATCAACTCATAATACATTCTACACAATGAGACGAAGTGCACAAGGAAACCAAGCCTGTGCAGTAAAAAGGATACTGGGTTGCCTGCCAATAATTAACCTAGAGTAATTTTTTACAAGTTGGTGCTCACTACAGGGGTAGTTGATTGAAGAATTTATTATAATATCATACAAAGAAGAGCTATGCAAGCTGTGGACTGGGATTGCCACTGTAAATGAGAATGCCTTAAACTCAACAGACCATCATGAGTTTGCGGCCCTGGAAGAATGAGTTGCCAATGTGGAGGAAGGAGTAGAGAATGTGGCCAGCTTTGGGAACAAGTTACTTGGCAAAGTAAATTTGTTGGAGAAGAAAGAAGGAGACCTCATTTGAGAGGTCCTATGCTTGAAAATGGAGCAAGAAGCGGATCGCATTTGTTTAAGAAAATTTGGAGCGGATATCAAGAAATTAATCAAACAAGTGGATGAACTTAAAGCTCAAATATCTGCTTGTGAGCCTGATATGGCAAGCAATGCTGAAGAGAGAAGTCCTTGCACTATACTTGGGAAGTTGAATACCCCAAGGAACATGCCACCCACTTTTAATGCCATTTTGGAGATGACACCCAAAGTCACTCCTCAAGTTAGCCAAGTAGCTGATCCAAGAGAATCAGCCAGAAATGACTCGGAGGAATTTAGGGCAACGCCAAAATTGCCAACATTCCATCAGGATAATACCCCAGCATTTAAGACAACTGTTCATCATGACCATGAATGGCTATGGAGATCATCAAAAGGCGTTGATGGTTATGAATTGCTTGGACACCGACTGTCTAAACTTAATGTTACCTCACCTAGAGGGGGACAGATGGTTGTATGCCGAGGCAAAGGCAACCATCATGAATGAGTTTGGGAGTCCGACTCACATGTCAAAACGCAAGCAAGAATTTATGGGAATTCAATTGATTAAAAATGAGTCTCTTTCTAGCTTCGCGGATCAATCTTACCAGGAGTCACAGATCCTGACCAGAGCGGAAGTATTGGATAACTTTAAAGCTAGAATTGCACTGCAAGCGGACCTTTGTCCCTATCACGATTTGCATTTTATGATGTCTTCAGTGTTTATGATGGAAATAACTACCTTGCAAATGGTAGATAACTTGGAGATTTTGGGAGCGACATTTGATGCCCCAAATACAAGCTTCAAGTCAAATCTGGTACAAAATCCAAATCCCACAAAGGGAAACAAAGGAGCAAAGGAGGTTACCAATCAAACCGCACTGGAAAATAAGCCTGAAGAATTCAGACGATTAAGCAAGGAGGAGAAGGTTTGCTATCAGTGTGGCAGGAAAGGACATTTCGCCGTACACTGTAAAAAGCTGAAGGATCAGATTAACGTGGTCCAGGTCAAGGAGACAGCAGCTGCCAAGGATTTGGGAAAAGGGCCTGCTGCCTGGACAAGGAACAGTCTAGAGTGGCGGAGAAACCTGTTCCTCCCAATATCATGAATAAAGAAATTGACACTAGTGATCTGTTTATAGATGACAAGCAGGATCAGCTATACCAAGTGGTCAATATGGATGTGAATGCCGTGACCAGAGCCAGGGAGACGAGAATCAATCCCAAGATAATCCAGGAAGTTGCCCAGCCGTATGCCCAACAACTGGAAGAGAAGATTCAAAAGTTGAGAATCCTGAAGAGTTATCAGACGTCCGTTTATATGAGGCCAATCTGTTATTACCCTTGGTGCGTTAAAGAAACCATTTCCTGAATTATCAGCGCAAATTATTCACACCATAGATTTAGCTAATAATGCCGTCATTCACTCATTAAATACTATATTACAATACTATGAGTGTACATATATAGATATAAAAGCGATTTGAATGAGGGTGAAGGCGATTGTCAACAGCAGAGCGCCCATCATTATTTTATTGACTGAACTAGTAGAGAGGATAAGGATCTCACTGGACTTGGAACATAAGAAGGAATACGGGACAGCTGGGCTGAACACGACCGTTTTCTGTAGAGCATATAGTGCTCTGCCACTATGATTCAGGTTGTTGGTGATAACTGCGCCAGCCATAGTTTTGGACAATTAAAGCTACAACATTCTGATTGTAACAGAGTTTCTACACGCTATATGGATTTAAATGTAACTTCAAGGATAATATGTTGACCATCCTGGGTCAGACGATACCATTGGTATACCAGAAGGATGGTGAAGCTCCTTTGAATTGGAGAAACAACTTCATTAGTCTGATATAAAATGATGACATTGTACCAATCTAATACCAACTAGTTGGTAGGAAGCGATGCGAAATGCTGGCAGAAATCCTAGAGAACTGGGGAATTCCACTAATGATCAAGAAGGAGAGGACCATACCAGCCAGATCGCAGATAACAGTTGACACAGGGTTGATTTTGGAGATTCCTGAGATGTTGTATGGGGAGGTCAGAAGCCCTTGAAAGAAGTCAGAGTGGAGCCATGGGTGGCTCCTGGGTTAATAATGCCGGGCCATGGAGAAATTAGGGTTCTTATGGCGAATTTGAGTGAAAAACTAACGAAGATCAAGAGGAAACAGATCATAGCATTTATTCTGATCCCAACAGCCAAATTGAGATGATTCTATGATTTTGGGTCTCTCAATGAAATGAGATTATCAGCTGAGGTAGCCAAAAGCATCAACCTATTGGTTGATTGAGAGCAGCTCGCTGATCTGCCGGAAGGCCAGCAGGAGGAGGTGCTCAAACTATTCAAGAAATATTTGGAAGTGTTTGCTCAGGTGACCACAATTTAGGATGTGCACAAGACATAATTCACAAGGTTAACACTGGGGAAAATCTACTGATAAGGATGAGACCAATCTGAATATCAAAAGCTGCAGAAGTGGTAGTAAAGGATGAAATCAGCAAACTAGTGAAGCATGGGCCTCTAGTTCCATCATCAAGCCCCTGGGTGATTTCAATTTTGATCTTGAAGAAGAAGGATGGATTAAACCAGGTGGTGATTGAATACCAAAGATGAACAAAATTACGAAGAAGGATTCATATCCCCTACCAAAGATCGACGATGCACTAGATCATTTAGGAGAAGCGAAGTAATTTTCTGTGATGGATCTGATCCTGGGATATTAGCAGATCGACTTACCAAAGGAAGACCAAGAAAAATGCGCGATTATTACCACGCAGGGGCTATACCAACTGACTAGGATGCCCCTGGGTCTCTGCAATGCGCCTGCAATGTTTCAGAGGGCCATGGATGCAATACTAAGCGACTTGAAGTTGTCGTGCATCCTGGTATATCTGGATGATATCAACATGTTCAGTCGACGTATACTGATCACTTGAACCACTTGGAAGAAGTATTAAGCAACTGTCCGCGGCCAACCTGAAGATCAAGCTAAGGAAGTACCACTTCTTCAAGAAATAGTTGAAATACCTGGGATTTGTAATCAACTCAAGGGGATTGCAGAAGCAAACTCAGAAGATAGCAGGTATATAGCATGTGGCTGTACCAAAGAGTGTCTAAGACATTCAAGTATTCCTTGGGATGGTCAGATACTACAGAAGATTTAATTGGGACTTCGCCTGAATATCCAAGCCAATATTCCATTTATTAAAGGATCCAAAAAAGGATTCTTATGGAATGAAGAGGCCCAGGACTCCTTTGATAAGTTACGCTGGTATTTGATAGATTCGCCAATTCAGAAATATCTAAATTTTGATCGGGAGTTTATCATTCAAACCAATGCTTTGTTGACAGCGATCAGCGCCATACTGAGCCAAGTAGACAAACTTGGGGATGAGCATCTGGTGGCATATGTGAGCTGGACACTCTCGGCCGCTGAGAGGAACTACACTGTGACTGAGTGGGAATGCCTTGCGGTCATATATGCGTGCAAGCAGTTTCAGGTGTATGTCCAAGGAACGCACTTTAAGGTGGTGACAGACCACTCTTTGCTGCATTGGCTGCACAATCTAAGAGAACTGGAAGGACTACTGGCCTGATGGGCGCTTAAGCTTTAGGCTTACAATTATGAGATAGTTCACCAAGTAGGGGCTTCTCATCAGAACGCGGATGGCTTATTGCAGTTGTCAATGATCCAGTTGGTATACCCGCAGGTGGATGAGCTAATCCAGAGAATGGTCAAAGGAAAAATCGGGGATGAACCCCAAGAAATCCAAGGTTCGCTTCAAAAAGTGATGGAAAACACTGAGACTATGGATGACAATTATTCAATATGATCAATAAGAAGCAGCTATGACTCCCAAAACCATCAGAAAGAGCATGATAGTACAAGCAGCTGTAAAAACTGCAGGGTTTTCACTGGTGCACAGGTTCACTTAACTACTGACTCTGGGAATAAACATGAATTTTCTAATTGTATGAAGACAATTAGCCTAGCCAAGTTTGGATAAACAGGGTAGCTTTGGCCCTACTCTGGAAATATAAAGGTTCAAGTGACTTCAGCCTCACTCTGGCAATATATAAGGATTCAAATGACTTTGGCCTCACTCTGGCGTTGACACTTAGACAAGAAGTACCTCTTCACAACTTCACTCTGAAGTAAACAATTAACAATTGAAAACAATAAAGTATTCAAAGTACTAAGGTGTTTATTATTATTAGAGTGAGGGAATATTTATAGGGTAAAATGGTGATGGACATGTGTTAGGGGTATTCGTGGTAACCAAAATATTTTCAGCATGCCTAGCCAATAAAAAGGGATATCCATGGTGGTATCGGCACGCCTATCCAACAAAAAGGATATCTACGATGGTCTCAGCACACCTAGCTGACAGAAAAGAGATATTGGTTCAATTTTGGGAAATATTCCAGCCAATATTCACAAGGAATAGTGTAATTAAATTGCCATTCATATCAGCCCACATGTCAGCTACCAAACCCGATGATTTCCCATGAGTAATTACCCATTTTGAGTCAATTTAATCATCTCCAGATTGTTGGCAACAATCCCCAACAAAATTGTAACTGTAATCATCATCAGATATGATCCTATGAGGATTACAATTAAACATTTAATTGGTGATTATTGCTGAAGAGACAGCATAATCAATCAACATCTCAAAGCTTAATCAATAAGCTAAATTAATTAAAGGAACTAATTATTTTAAATTATTTTAAGCTTAGATAATATGCAAGCTGGATATTGTGGTCATATAAATTCCCACACATCCCCACGCTTGACCAGATTATCAGCTAAAAATGTCTTCATCAAATAGTTCCTTCTATGAATAAATCTTATCTAGTCTGAATGAAGCGGATGCCTCCCATTTCCAAGTGATGTCACAAACTGCCCAAAGAGGTATCCTTTCCAGTCCAGCTAGATCCAGCCCCCGAGTCAACTTGATTCAGCAATCCCCTCTTCTGCTCTTCCCATAATGGTGCCAATTTATGAAGAGGGGACAGGGTTGGCTGTTTCATCATTAAATTCTAGTTCATTCATCCCTCATATTTTTATCGCAGAGCTCAGTTTCAAGGCATTTTTGGATTCAGCTCCCATTGTTCTATATCCAGTAATTGCCATTGAGCCTAATGAAGTGATTTCTCCCAACTTGGATCAATCTTTACTAATCAAGTCAGATCTTATTTATAAGTTCCTTTTTCGAATTGGCCAATTTTATCAACTGACTATCTTGTCTACCAAATTGACAATTGATAATGACAAGCACATTGAACTTCTGTACCATGAACTTCAGGGTAAATTGACCAAGGCACTTAATATCACTTTTGCACTTCAAGACCTTGATAGTTTACTTGATCAGGATTCTGCCTCCTTTGCACTCCAATTCGCAGGGCAAGTACTTTGCACATGGGCTACTTCACTCCCTGCATCGCCAAATTTTCACCTTTCCTTTCCCTTCCAGTTTCAGGAGGCCTGCAGCCGCTGCCTTCAAGATGCTGTTCACTGCCTGCATGATTACTTTGTGATTGGGAATATCCGGCGATATCTTCCATTAATGGCAATAATTGGTGGTATGGTTTGTCAGCCACCTGTGCATTTCCTTTGTTTGCGGTTTACTCATATGCCAAGTGTTCTTGACAAAGCCCATCATCAAGCACTTTGGACACAGCTTCCAGCGCCTGTGCCATATTGAGATTACACAGACTTGTTTGCAGATTGCATATTCTTTCATTGCTGTTTTCATCCTGATCTGAGGTTTCCCGACTTGCTGAACTGGATGTCCCCATCACTCTTCCCATTGTTGCTTATTTGCAGAATCCACCTTGGATTCAAAGAACTTGGTTTTGGCTTGCTCTGTCCCTTGCAAGTATCTGATCTCAGATTGACTTTGGCGACCTCTTTCACAACATTGTCATTCAACCTCCCTCCCTCCAGAGGCATCAAATAAGAGCTTGCAATTTGCAACCTGAGGCATAAAAAATAAAAAATTAAAAAAATTAAATAACTTTTTCCCCTCTTTTTTCCATTCTTTACTATTATTTTACTTTTTTTAATATCTTTTTTTAAGAAATTTGCTGTGTACTCTATTAATCAAATGACCATTGGATATATTTTTGAATGTGTAGGCATCATTCGCCATTTTTGCAATAATTTTTAAATGGTCCCAACCATAATGCATCTAGCTTATTTTGGTGACCAAACCCATGTGTATCGTAATAGGCTACTTGATCTCCAATGGTAAATTCCCTAGAGCGGATTGACTCTTATCATTAGCTTTATTGCCTGAATCCTTCTCTTGATCATTGTATCACAGGCTTGAGATTGGAGATCCACAATTATGTTCATGAGTCAATATAGATATTTATCCATGCACATCCTTGGAGTCAACTCCACTGCTGAATAGAAAAATTGGCGGCAATGCTGTTATATGACCATATAATAATTCAAACAGCATTTTTCCCATCGTTGAATGGAAACTGATATTATATGCAAAAGTTACTGAACTTAGATAAGACGCCCAAGATGACGCTTTACCTGAGATCAGCTTTGTTAGCATATTGGCAAGTGTCCCATTGACTCGTTCCACAACTCCGTTTGTTTCAGGCTGATAGGGTGCAGACACCACCCCCTAAGTTCACATTAGTTCATTCAGGCGTGGAATTACAAATGAGGTAAAATTAGTCCCATTGTTACTCAGCAACAATTGTGGACACCCATGTTGGTATACCACCTGCTCCAGGATGAATTTGGCGGTACTTAGGGAATCTGCTCGACTCAAGGCTCAGGTTTTGACCCATCTCATAAGGTGGTCAATTGCTACTATCATGTAACGTACCCCACCTGTACTCGCACTTAGTGGCCCCATAATGTCAATTGAAACCATGTGCCATGCAAACCCTGGCTTCACTAATTGGTAATTCATCACGTTCTTATGGGGCTTATGGATCTGACATTCCACGCAACAGGTAATATAATCAGCAACATCAAAACTCAGGGACTCCCAATAGTAGTATGCTGGATATGTTTGAGCATCTTCTTTAACCCAACATGTCCAACGACCTTGTGGGCAGCCCAAATTATCTCAGTGCATTCCAATGGTTTTAGAAAAAAAGCCTCTTTTTGTCCATTATTTTGAGTAATTGTCCATTAATGAGCTCATTATTTTCCATTGTCTTCTTTAATGCTTTTAAAATTTTGATTGGCTCTTCCTGCAATTCCCCATGGATCATTTGCTTGAATAGGTCATCAGCACAATCTTGTATAGTAAGAACGGTTGTCAACCTAGACAGACCATCAGCGTTCTGATTCTTATCTCCCGCCTGATGTTCTATCTCAAAGGTGTAGGCTTGTAACTTCAAAGACCACTGCGCCAATATCCCTTCCAGTTCTTTAAGATTATGAAGCCATCGGAGAGAGGCATGGTCATTCATGACCTTGAAGTGTGTTCCATGGATATAGATTTGAAACTGCTTGCATGCATAGATAACTGCAAGGCATTCTCGCTCTGTAACTGTATAGTTCCTCTTGGCCTTTGACAGTGTTTGGCTGACATACGTCACAGGGTGTTCATCCCGCTTGTCATCCACTTGGCTAAGGATGGCTCCTATTGCCATCAGTGATGCATCTGAATGAATAATGAATGTCTTCTCAAAATTTTCATATTTTAAAATCAGACTTGTTGTCAAGTATTTCCTCAACTCATTGAATGTGAGTTAATCCTCATCATTCCAGATGAATACCTTCTTCAGATCTTTCAATAGGTGGTAAAGCGGCTTGGCTATTTTTGCAAAATCCTTAATGAATCATGATAGTAGCTGACCATTCTGAGGAAAACTTGAATATCACGTACACTCTTAGAGACTGACATACAAGTAATTGCTTCTATCTTTTAGACTTGGGGCTTAAGTCCCTCGGCGTTAATTATGAATCCTAAGATTATAATTCCTCCTTAAAGAAATGGCATTTTCTTGGCTTGATTTTGATATTTGCCGAAGCCAGTCGCTTGAATACATCCTCAAGATGTTGTAAGTGATCGTTAAATGTTCAGCTGAGTACATTAATATCATCTTGATAGGGACCATCTAGTACTAAAAAAATATCATCTTGATAGACCAGGACACAGGACAGCTTCAAATCTGATAAAAAGTCTTGTCCATAGCCCGTTGAAATGTCACAGGGCGTTACAAAAGTCATGAGGCATCCTTGTCAGCTGATACAACCCCTGTGCTGTGATAATAGCACACTTCTCTTGGTCTTCTGGGGGCATGTCTATCTGCCAATATCCAGAGATTAAGTCCATTGCGGAGAAAAACTTGGCTCCTCTAACTGATCCAGCGCGACATTGATCTTAGGCTGGGGGCATGGGTCCTTTTTCATGATTTTATTTAACTGACAGTAATCTATTATGACTCGATTCAAACTGTCTTTCTTCTTAACTATTAATATAGGGCTCGCCCATGGGCTGGATAATGGTATGAGCATTCCATGCTCTAAGAGTTTTCAATTTCTTCAGCAACAACTGCCTCTGCCGCCCTGTACTATCAAACAGGCCTCAATTGAATTGGCCCATCATCCCCAGTATTGACTCAGTGTAAAACATCCTTTGCACACCTGAGATCATGGTCATCCTGCATGAAAATAACTCAGTATTTCTCAAATAAGGCCAGAACTTCATCTTTCTGGCCCTCCATTAATCCAGCTAACCGATCCTGTTCAATTAGCATATGGATATTCCCATCGTTTTCTTTTGGAAGTCCTAATTCATCCAATTCACCAAATTTGTAGAAGGAGAAAATCTCTGATACTGGTTTTAGTTGGGCGAATGCAACCACCTGGTGTTGTTTGACCTTTATTGGAGATTTTCCCAGATTGGCTAAAGAGCCCAAATCTCCTCATGACCAGGGATTAAAATTCCTGGGGGTACCCAAGTTTTGATCCTCAGTTGTTGCCAAGGAGCTTTGATTTCCAAACATAATTGCTCTGGGATCTCCAAAGTCAGTCCAGTCTCCACAATTTGCTGCATTCCCGGTTTAATTATGACATCTTCCTTAGAACAGATTGGGATCCCAAAATTCTCATTTATATATTTAGGTAATTTATGGGCTTTTCTTTCGACTAATTTGTAATCAATAGATAGTATTCCATACTTATAGACTAAAAAGATGAAATTATTCCATCTACTGAGGGGCGTTTTCCCCTCACATTAATAGACCAGTGGCAATGTTTGCCCCAGAATCATCAAAGTGTTTTCTTCAAAGTCACATTTGACCCCATACTTCCACATGAAGTCAGTGCCAATGAGTATGTCATAATTCTGGTTGGCTAGAAAATCACTGGCGCTAATATGACCAAGGATTTAAACTGTAGTGGTAGAGCGCTATAAGCCCCACAGGAAGTTGTAGAGTCAGGGCCTTCCATACCGTACTGCTTCCAGTGCTCTAAATCAGGTTTGGCCCTTAATTTCTTTACTAATTTGGTCGATACTATATTGATCAGTGCTCCACTGTTGATTATTGCTCTGATGGGGATTCAGTCCACCAAAATGTCTGTATACATGCACTCAGAAAAATAAGATAAGATATTGTTTACTGCATGTATAACAAATTGTTGGCTGAATCCAGGGTATGAATTAACTGAGCTAATATATTAGTGAACGTTTCTCAAATTGTACCAATTGGAATCGATACATTAACTCCATCTAACTTGGTATTCAAAAAGTATGTCTCATCTTTGGCATTTTGGACCTTCTCCACTATCTGTCATGCATATGGGCGAGCTACCTCCTGTATAATTTTGGGGTAATCACCTTCAATTTTGATCTCATTATTGCGTTTACATCTTGGTACACGATCTGATGAAGGGTTTTTTTAGGATCATCCGCAAATAGATCTGACTTGTCCAAACCATCTGATTTATCTGGGGGAACTTGGTTACCTGCAGTTCTAGACTGTTCCATGTTTAGACTGCATGGTCTTTTCCTGCCCTTCAGTAGTTTCCTGTTTATCCTTATGCTGGGCTAAGTTAACCTGATCCTTTAGTTTGCGTTGTCCACAGTTATTAGCAAAATGCCCAGGCTGTCCACACTTATTGCAAGTTTACCGAGGCTTGAATGGTCTAGCTCCTTCATACTGTTTATCTTGATTTCCATGATTGTTTAAATCTCTGGATTTGTCAGGGAATTGTCCTGGTCCCTTGTTATTTTTTGACTGGTTATTCAGCTTGTATGTCTGATTTGGTGTGTCAAAAGTTGCTGATAGAACCTTTAGGTGTTATACCATTTGAGCAATAGTGTATTTACTGGTCAAAATGGATGACATCATTTGGTGCAATTCTCGAAGAGGGTGCAACACATTCTGCATCGCAATTCTCCCATCAAAATTGGTCATCATGTTGGCCCCATTGAGGATTTGAGGTTCCTCATAGAAATGATTGGTGAACACACCCACTGTTTCACCCTTCTTAAATTGAATGCCCATGAATTCTTAATCCAAGCTGCCATCTTATCTGGACTACCAAATTTGGTCAGAATCACATCCTTTGCCTCCTTGTAACTCCAGTTCTCCCCACTAAGGTAAGGCAAAACTAGGTTTTGGCACAAAATATCAAGACAATTCACGACGGTGACAGCTTTTTGTTGATCACTTTAACTGTACATCATCATTTCAAATAACTGGAAGAAGGCAGGCGCATTATCCTGATGGAAAATGGGCAACTTCGGAGTACTCTTGAAATCTTCAACAATAAATGGGCCAGCACTTCTAATTGGGATTTGAGCAGACGCTGGAGTTGCTTCAGGAAATGCTGCAATGGTTAAGGGCATTTCCTGAACAAATTGGATGGTGCTGTCAGCAATACTCTCTGCTTCAATGGATGCTGATTCCTCCTCAAATAAATTCTCCTCATGGTACTCATCCTGTGAACAAGTACACTTAGAGTTTTTAAGGGCATCCAATCATCTAAGGATTTTATCTTCCCAAGCCAAGCATTTTTGGTCAATTTTCCAAATGTTGACGATTCTTATCACTTTCCTTTTGTAAAGTCGCTTTCAGGGTTTTGACTTCTTTCTGCAGCTTGCCCTCTCGGTTCTGAACATGGAATAAATGCTCATACAATTCACAGTTCTCTTTTTCATATTTGGACATTTCATCGTCTAATTTAATGACTTTGAGTTTCAAAAAGTCTAATTTGGATTGAGTTGCTGATTCTAATGCATTCTTGTTGACAATCTCTATCTCTGTGTGAAGCTTATCAATTTTGGCTCTCATCTCTTCATTGAGTCATTCAAAATTCTTTCCATATTGTTGACAGTACTCTTAATTTCTCATCTTCCTTTGACTAAATTGAGCATGACCGTGTGAGTTTAGGTACTGGCTGCAGTCATTGGCACGGCTGCCTCCTGAGCTCAATTAACTCAGCAATATTCAATTCAGATAATTGGCAGTGCTTATCCATATCATGTTTTCACTGGTAATTGAACCCAATTTGGTTGATGATTTCTTTGACTATCCCCCAAAGTTTAGTATTCAGCTCGGCCACCAGATTCTTGATTTGGGTGTTAGATTGCTGAACACACTGTGATGTGGAATCCAAAATAGCGCGAATATGCTGAAAACTGACGTCTAATTGTCACATTAACGCCTTCTGTTGTACGCTGTTATTTTGGGTATACTCAACAAGATCAGCCATCACTGCCTGCTGCCGTACTTGGATGGCTCTCATGTTTTGGGTAGTGGGCTGTACATATTTGATAATATAATCGCCAATATCACCAATGCTCTGCAAATACCCTATTAATGTTGAAGTGTTAATATTAAGGAAGTTTTTGAAGTGTTGTCTTTGCTCTTCCTGATTGGTATTATGGTGGAATAATCCACAGATTTGGTCTAAAGTATCACTCAGCAAAATTTTGAATCCTCTCATTAGGATATCACTGATACTGGGTATATTTTTCTCAGATTCACTCCAAAGGCGGTTCATAAATCATTATGGCGCTCTCAATTTACTCCAATCATTGATAGATGGATGTAAAGGGGATCCACCAGCATTCCAGCCTCTAATTGGATATTTCTCCGGTGGTCTGCTAATGATCATGTTTCTTTGTTTCTTTGATGTTCCATATTAGTTAGATAATTTGGCGTTATTATTTTCTTGTAAACTTGACTCAACCCCTGTAGTGAGCACCACATGTAAAAACTGCGGGGTTTTCACTGGTGCACAGGTTCACTTAAAATACTGACTCTGGGAGAAAACACAAATTTTCTAATTGTATGAAGACAATTAGCCAAGTCAAGTTTGGATAAACAGGGTAGCTTTGGCCCTACTCTGGAAATATAAAGGTTCAAGTGACTTTGGCCTCACTCTGGCAATATATATGGATTCAAGTGACTTCAGCCTCACTCTGGCGTTGACACTTAGACAAGAAGTACTTCTTCACAACTTCACTTTGAAGTAAACAATCAACAATTGAAAACAATAAAGTATTCACAGTACTAAGGTGTTTATTATTAGAGTGAGGGAATATTTATAGGGTAAAATGGTGAAGGACATGTGTTAGGGGTATTCGTGGTAACCACAATATTCTCAGCATGCCTAGATGACAAAAAGGGATATATACGATGGTCTCAGCATACCTAGTTGACAGAAAAGATATATTGGTTCAATTTTAGGAAATATTCCAGCCAATATTTACAAGGAATAGCATAATTAAATCACCATTCATATCAGCCCACATGTTGGCTACCAAACCTGACGATTTCTCCATGAGTAATTGCCCATTTTGAGTCAATTTAATCATCTCCAGATTGTTGGCAACAATCCCCAACAAAATTGTAACTGTAATTATCATCAGATATGATCCTATAAAAATTAAGATTAACCATTTAATCGGTGATTATCACCAAAGAGATGTCATAATTAATCAATGTCTCAAAGCTTAATTAATAAGCTAAATAAAATAATTGGGACAAATATTTTAAATTAATTGAAGCTTAGATAATTTGCAAGCTGGATAATGTGGTCATATAAATTCCCACAACAGCTCACAAGGTTGTCGGGCATGGAGGCCTGAGAAAAACAACTGACCATATTCGCCAGTATTATTACTTGGAATCAATCAATTACAATTTTGTAGATTATCTGGCTTGTTTCATGGAGTGCCAATTGCACAAACCACACAAGAATACAACTGGATATCAGCTGGTCCGCCCTGGATTTGCCTGGCACACTGTGTCCATTGATATGATGGGACCGCTGATAATGAGCACATGGGGAGTCAAGTACATCATAGTTTCCATCGACCATCTGACAAGATGGGTCAAGATGAAGGCCCTAACCAGAGTAGATGCTACCAGTACCGCGAGGTTCATCCTGGACCAAGTGGTATACCAGCATGGATGTCCAGAGGTACTGCTGAGTGACAATGGGACCAACTTCACATCTCATTTAATCCCAAGATTAAACAAAATAATGGGGATCCAAGGAGTCATGTCAGTACCATACCGGCTGGAAATGAATGGACTGGTAGAATGGTTCAATGGGACACTAGCCACGACGCTAAGGAAGCTAGTTGCAGGAAGAACTTCCACGTGGGGACGTACCTGAGTTTGCTGACATTTGCTTACAACATTAGTCATAACACAGCAACAGGAAAGATGCCATATGAATTATTATATGGAAGAAAAGCCGCGTTGCTGCTGATTTTATATTCAGTGGTGGAGCCTATGTCAGGGATGAGTACCAAGCAATACTTGAACTGACTGACAAGTATCTTGATCAATATGTAATAACAAGCATTTGACACAACCTTGAAGAAAAGGATACAAGCAAAATCGACAGATGATAAGAACTAACTGGCATTAGAAGAATATCATAAAGGGGAAAGAGTTGCCCATTGTGATATGCATGGTTTCAGATAAAGAAACAAAAAAGATGCATTGTGGTCAGGTCCATTTGAAGTAATCGCCAAGACAGTGACCAATGCTTACTCCATCAAGAATATCTTGTATGGAAGAGTTGTAAATCGAGTCCATGATAAGTATCTAAAGCATTGGATCAATGAAAAAAAATAAAAGAGTTCCCAAAGGACCAATGAACCATTAAGTTAATCATGTCCTGATGATCAAGTCAAGTCCAAAAAAAGGACCTCTGAACCAATCTAGATGGTTAAGTCCAAAAGGGGACCTCTGAACCATGGGAAACTGGTAGGTTTAAGCACCCAGGACCCAGTTTGGGGGAAAAGATGGACCACTGAACTGAAACAAGGTCAAGTCCCATAGTAAAAAAGAATAACAAAGATAAAAAATTGATAAAGATAGGGGAAAAATTATAAACCGCATAGATAAAAAAGCTGATATATTTTTATAATTTTTATTTTTATTGATCATCCTCAGTACAGGGATGATTCCACCTATGTCACCTCTTGGGGGAGGGAGGATGGATCGCCATAGGAATAAACAGACCATCGAAATCAATATGCAATTGGATGCTATTGAGGGCAAGACCTACATGAAACCACATTCATTGAGCAGATGCTGAGCCCTGAGAGAAAGCAACTAGGGGAAGGGAAATTGAGAAGTTGGAGAAAGCCAATTGCAAAACCCCAGAGCGTGAAGGAAAGCAGCATTATAAAAAGAGGCAATTGGCAAATAACCCTGAGTAATCCTAATATAGCACTGGAGCTGGAAGATTAGTCCTGAGCGCCTGCCAATGGGCTTCATCAAGACACCAGACATGTGGGCTAGCAACAAAGAAGGAATACTTGACAGGGGTTGCCAAATAATGAATTCTATTAATGTCAGCAGAGGAAGATACCAATGGGAAGCTCCTGAGAAGAGATAGTTGTGCAGAGAGCGGATTGCATCCTGCAAGTGGCAACTACGGGATTTGCAGAAGATAAAGTTGAATGAATGGTGGAACCCAAGTGAGGCTGAAAGCTTCGTAGACAAACTTTGAAGAACTTGGCCAGCAAAGCAAAGAGCATAAGTGGCAGTATCCCAATCCAGAAAGTTATCAATATCAGAGGGATTCAGCACTAAAGTCAAAGCCTCAGTAACTTGGGTCTGGAGTTCAGCGTAGGGGATCTCGAAGTGAATGTTGTTACTGATTGAGAGCTCAGAGACCAGAACATCAGGTTTGTAAGATTGGCCAAGTTGGAAGAGGAACTCAGGGAGCAAGTCTGACACAGCCAGAAATTAACAATCCAGAGCAACTGGCATAATCTCAGGAGCATCTACAATGATGTTCAGAGCATCAGCAAAAGGAGCTGAATCCAGGAGAGTTTCAAAATCCAACTCTGGAATTAGCAATAGAGGAAGAATCAGCTGAGAGTTGTTAAAAATGATTCAAGCCTGGTTTTGGAGGGATTAGTTACCATTTCTGGTAATTCAATGAAAGGACTAGCCGCTTGCACCAGACTAGGCGTATGAGTACTGGAAGGACCATAAAGAGGTTCCATCAAGCATCCCAACTCATCTGCTGGAAGAGACGGAGGTCTGGATCAGACAGACTATTGAAGAGCTGCTGGTAGCGAGACTTATAATTTGACATATGAGCTGGACGGGAGGGGGATGTTTTACTTATATAGAAGTTGACATTATGCACTCTATAATCCAAAAGCTCCAATTTTGGGAAATTAATCTCAAAATTAATGAAATAAGCTCTCCAAGGAAGAATTAAGAATGACTTATGCCAAGAGGTTATGAGTGAAATAACGAGGGTGAATAAGAAATAAGTATTCTTTTTTAAGCCGTGAAATGAACATTGATGGCAAGAGTCTCTTGTCTAGGATGAGGAGAAAATCAGGAAATCAAGGACGCCGGACCAAGAATCCTGAATATGACAGCAGGTCATATACCCTGATGGGGTTAAACTGGATCCCGGGACTAATATTGTCATAAGTAAATAAATCAGCCCAGCATGACAGAAGGTCGTTGGGACTGCGCTCTGAGAAGGCGGTAGTGAGGAGGAAGAGGAAGAACGCCATATACTAAAGGTCATCCTGAGCAGCATTGAGTATTGACAAATTTACTCCACTTGAGCCAATTAAGTATTTGACCAAGTGTCTGAAGTGGTGTTCTCATGCCCCGGTCCTTTTCTTGCTGGAAATCTAGGCAAGAGGGGGAATGTGTTGGGATTTTTGCCCATATTCCCAGCCTGCTAGATTACCTGATATTGCTTGGGGAAAATTCCTTAAGGCGAAGTGAATTGAAAAATTAGTTGGCCTGAGTTTCAGAGGAACTATGTCCGGGATATTTGGGATATTTGCCTGGTCATATCTGTCAGGGATCAATCTGGATGGATATCTAAGATCTCATTGGGCGGAGTTGCTGATGAAATAGGGGCATCTGATAGTGATTAACTATCAGGTGTACTGATTGGGTTCGGTTGGATTTCATCACTGACTGATTGGGAATGATTAGCAACTTGTGAGGCGAGTGATGCTGCCTGCAGCTAGTAAATTGATTGGTTGGTGAGTGACCTGCCATAATGGGTAATAAATCTCATTACCTAAGTAGGTCACTAGCCAATTATGGTTGGTTCACTTGGATTGAGAGGAAAACGTTAGGGACACATTTTCTGACTCTTTCTGTTTGAGGTCTCAAGGATGTCCAATGGCGGAATCCTAGCCATGATGGGAAGACCATCGCTGCTGAGATGAGGATGGGTGATTCAATGGCAACGGCTGCCATTTTATCAAAGAGGTGTTAACTGAGGGTTAGACAGCTGAATCCCCTACATATAATTCCATAGGATTTACTATAATAAAAAACCCAGAACAAAAACCCAGAATAGAAACCCTGGTTTCTAGATAACAAGTACTTTACAGTTATATTATCAATTCAGTGTATAGTTAGACTATCAGCTTCTATTATGTCATTCTATCTAAGGATATTATTGCAGAAGGCAATAATTGGAAGACTCTCAGTGATAAGAGTAAAGATTTGATCAGGGATCTAGAGATGAAGGAACCACAATCAGGGATAGCTGCTGACTGTGTGTTGGGCTGAGAGAGACTGTCACCAGGGTATCTTAGCAAAGATTGGGTGGACAAGGGTATATGGAACAAATCCCTACAAGTAAGGCTTCAAGAGTATTTAATTGGAGAACTGGCTGAGCGTTGGGCTAAGTGAAAAGTTTAATCTCAACTACAGATAATAGTCTTCATACTATTATCAATTTATAATACATTCTTCACAATGAGACGAAGCGCACAAGGAAATCAAACCTGTGCAGTAAAAAGGTTACTGGGTTGTCTGCCGATAATCAATCTAAAGTAAATTTTTACACCCGCTGTCCTGGCTACTGAGCTCACCATCAGTAACAGTATTCATATCAAGCTCCCCTACGCCAAACTCCAGGCCCAAGTCACTGAAGCTTTGTCCCTAGCGCTGAATCCCTCTGATCTTGAGAATATCCTAGATCAGGATATCACCACTTTTTCTCTTCAGGTTTGCTGGCCAAGTTCTTCAAAGTTGGTCCATGAAGCTTCCAGCCTCTCCCAGGTTTCACCGCTCCTTCAGCTTCAGCTTCTTAGAAGCCTATAGTTGTCACTTTCAGGATGCCATTTGCTCCCTGCATGACTATCTCATCTCCAGCGCTTTCCATTGGTATCTTCCGCTGATGTTGTTAGTAGAGGGCATGATTTAAAACCCTTATCAAGCATCCCTTGTTGGCTGTCAGCCCATATGTCCGGTGTTCTTGATGAAGCCTGTCATCAGGCACTCAAGACCAATCTTCTGGCTCTGGTACCATATTGGGATTACTCAGGATTATTCAAAGACTGCCTCTTTTCACACTGTTGCTTTCCTCCCTGCTCTGTGGTTTTGCAATTAACTTCTTCCAAAATTTCAATTTCCCTTACCCCTAGTCACTTTCTCGCAGGGCTCTGCATCTGCTCAAAGAACATGGTTTTATGTAGGTCTAGACCTCACTAGCATACAATCTCACATTGATTTTAATGGGCTGTTAATTCCTACAGCGATCCATTCTCCCTCCCCAAGAGCTGACATAGGTGGATTTATCTCTGTATTGAGGACATTTATTGGAAAATAAAAATTATAAAACTATTTAAGTTTTATTATGTGATTTATAATCTTTTCATCTAATATCTTTTATCAATCTTTTTTTTATTCTTCTTTTTTCCATGGGACTTGATCTTATTTCTGTTCAGCAGTCCATCTTTTTATTTTTTCCCCAAACTGAGTCCTGGGTACTTAAACCTGCCAGTTTTCTATGGTTCAGAGGTCCTTTTTTCGGACTTAACCATCTAGATTGGTTCAGAGTTCCTTTTTTGGACTTGACCTAATCATCAAGACATGACTAACTTAATGGTTCATCAGTCCTTCAGGAACTCTTTTAATTTTTATCAATCCATCACTTCAAACACTTTGCATGGACTCAATTCACAACTCTTCCAAGATCCTTGACGGAATAGGCATCAGTCACCATCTTAGCAATAACTTCAAACAGACCTGACCACAATGCATCTAGTTTGTTTCTCCTTCTGAAACCATGCATATCGCAATAGGCTACTCTTTCACCTATTTGATATTCTGCAAGGGCCAGTAAGTTCTTATCGTCTGTCAATTTCGCTTATATACTTTTCTTCAATGTAGTATCAAATGCTTGCTATTTAATATCAATCAGGATATTTTTCAATCAGTTCAAGTACAGTTCAGCACTCATCCCTGACGTTGGTTCCACCACCTAAATATAAATTTGACGGCAACGCGGCCTTTCTCCCATACAACAACTCAAATGGCGTTTTTCCCATCGCTGTATTATGACTGATATTTTAGGTGAATGTCACCAAACTCAGGTATGTTCCCCACATGGAAGTTCTTCCTGCGACCAGCTTCCTTAGCGTTGTGGCCAGCGTTCCATTTTCCCATTCTACCAGTCCATTTGTCTCTGGCCGGTAGGGTAATGACACAACTCCTCTAATCCCCATTATCTCATTCAATTGCAGGATCACATGAGATGTGAGGTTTGTCCCATATTGCTAAGCAGGACCTGCAGGCATCCATGTCAATATCTACTTGATCCAGGATAAACCTCGCGGTGCTGGTAGTGTCTACTTTCGCCAGGCCCATCATCTTGACCCATCTCATCAGATGGTCAATGGCAACTATTATGTACTTGACTCCCCCTGTGCTCATCATCAACAGTCCCATCATTTGATGGACACCGCATGCCAGGCAAATCCAGGGAGGACCAGTCAGTATCCAGTTGTATTCTCATGTGGTTTGTACAGCTGGCACTCCATACAACAAGCTAGATAGTCCATGACATTGTAGTTGATGGACTCCTAGCAGTATTGCAAATATGATCAGTTGTTTTTCTCTGGCCTCCATGCCTGACAACCTTATGAGCTTCTTGCACAATAGCTGCTCTTTCCAATGGCTTCAGGAATAATAACTACTTCCCATAATTCATCTTAAACATTTGTCTATCCATGGTCTCAGTGTTTTCCATCACTTTCTGAAGCGCACCTTGGATTTATTGGGGCTTGTTCCCAATTTCTCTATTGACCATTCTCTGGAATAGCTCATCCACCTGTGGGTATACCATCTGGACCATTGGTAACTGCAATAAACCATCTGCATTCTGGTGAGAAGCACCCGCTCAATGGACAATCTCATAATTGTAAGCCTGTAGCTTAAGTGCCCATTGGGCCAGTCATCCTTCTGGTTCTCTTAAATTGTGGAGCCAATGCAACGAAAAGTGGTCCATCACCACTTTAAAGTGCGTTCCATGGATGTACACCTGAAACTGCTTACATTTGCAAATGACTGCAAGGCATTTACGCTCAGTTACAGTGCAGTTCCTCTCAGCAGTTGAGATTGTATGGCTCACATACGCCACAGGATGTTCATCCCTCAAGTTTGTCTACTTGGCTTAGTATGGCGCCAATCGCCATCAATGAAGCATTGGTTTGTATAATAAACTCTTGATAAAAATTCAGATATTTCAAAATTGGAGAATCTATTAGATACCAGCTAGCTCATTGAAGGATTCCTGCACTTCTTCATTCCATACAAATCCTTTTTTGGATCATTCAACAGATGGAATAAGGTCTCAGCTATTTTAGCAAAGTCTCAAATAAATCTTCTGTAGTATCTGACCATCCCAAGGAACACTTTGATGTCTAGACACTCTTTGGTACAGCTATCCGTTCTATGGCTTCTATCTTCTGGGTTTGCAGCTGCAATCCACTAGAGTTGATCACGAATCCCAGATATTACAATTCTTTTTTGAAGAAGTGACACTTCCTCAGCTTAATCTTCAGGTTAGCCACAGACAGTCACTTGAATACTTCTTCCAAGTACTGTAGGAGATCAGTAAACGTCCTACTGAATACATTGATATTGTTCAGATATTAGGATGCACAACAACTTCAAGTCGCTTAATATTGCATCCATGGCCCTCTGAAACGCTGCAGGCACATTACATGGACCCTGGGGCATCCTCGTTGGTTGGTATATCCTCTGTGCAGTAATAATCATGCACTATTCATGGTCTTCTTTTGGCAAGTTGATTTGCCAATATCCTGAGATCAGATCCATTGTGGAGAAATACTTCACTTCTCCTAATTGGTCTAGTGCATCATTGATCCTTGGTAGGGGATATGAATCCTTCTTCATAATTTTTATTCAGCTTTCAGTAGTCAATCACCACCTGGTTGGAGCCATCCTTTTTCTTCATGAACAGAATTAAACTTACCCAGTGACTCGATGACAGAACTAAAAGCCCATGCTTCACTAGTTTGCTGATTTCGTCTTCCACTACCGCTTCAGCTTCTTTCAATCGTTGGATTGGTCTCATCCTGATTGGCAAATTTTCCCCAGTGTCAACCTTATAGATCACATCTCTTGCACATCCCAAATCATGGTTGTCCTGAGTGAATACTTTCTGATACATTTCATGTAATTTGAGCACCTCCTCTTGCTGGCCTTCTGACAGATCAGCGAGTTGCTCTCAATCATCCAATAGGTTGATGCTCTTGGTTACCCCAGCTGGTAATCCCATCTCACCAAGCGCTCCAAAATTGTGGAATCTCCTCAATTCAGCTATCAGGATCAGATTAACAAATGCAATGATCTGATTCTTCCTAATCTTCATTGGTTTTTCACCTAAGTTCACCAAGAAAACTCAAATTTCTCCATGGCCCAGCATTATTATCCCAGGAGCCACCCAAGGCTCCACTCTGGACATCTTCCAGGGGCTTCCAACCTCCCCATACAACAATTCAGGTATATCTAATATCAACCCCATGTCGACTATTATCTGCAATCCTGGCAGTATGGTCTTCTCATTCTTATCCTCAGTGAAATTCCCCAGTTCTCTAAAATTCCGCCAGCATTTCGCGTCACTTCCTACCAACTAGTAGGTATAAGATTGGTACAATGCCATCATTGTATAAGATTGATGAAGTTGTTTCTCTGATTCAGCAGAGCTTCACCATCCTTCAGATATACTAATGATAATGTCTGACCCAATATGGTCAACATATTATCCTCAAAGTTAAACTTAACTCCATATAGCATGTAGAAACTCTGTTCCAATCAGAATGTCATAGCTTTGTTTTGGCCAAAACTAGTTCTGGCAAAGATACCACCGATAACCTGAATCATAATGGCAAAGCACTATACGCTTCACAGGAGATGGTGGTGTTTGGCTCAGCTGTCCTGTACTCCTTCTTATGTTCCAAGTCTGAAGAGATCTTCCTCCTCTTTACCAGCTTGGTTGAGACAATGTTGATGGGCACTCCGCTGTTGACATAATGCCCTCACCCGCACTCAATTCACTTGTATGTCTATATACATACACTTGGAGTATTGTAATATAGTGTTTACTGAGTGTATAGCAGCATTATTAGCTGAATCAAAGGTGTGAATAATTTGTGCTGATAAATCAGGAAACAATTCCTTTATCATGCTGAGGGGGATAAACAAATCGGCCTTATCTAATCGAACTTCAGATAATTCTTTGGGATTCTTGGCAGTTTGTGTCTTGTCCACCAGTTGTCAGGCGTATGGCCAGGCAACTTCCTTGATTATCTCAGGGTTGATTCCCTTCAACCTGGATCAGGTCACTGCATTTACATCCAAATTGAACACTTGATACAGCTGATTCTGTTCATCATCATCATCTATGAACAGATCGCTGATATCAATTTCCTCAGTCATGATGTTATGAGAAACAGGCTTTTCTACAGCTCTAGACTGTTTCTCATCTAGGCCATGGGCCCTTTTCCCGATTCCTTGGTGGCAGCTGACTCTTTTGCCTGGACAACGTTGATTTGATCCTTCAGCTTCTTACAGTGCATGGCGAAATGTCCTTTCCCACCACATTGGTAGCAGACCTTTTCCTTCTTATTCAACCATCTGAATTCTTCAGGCTTATTCCCCATCATGGTTTGGTTGTTCATCTCTTTAGCATCTTCGTTCCCCTTCATGGGATTTGAATTGTGTACTGGATTAGATTTGAAACTTCTATTTGGGGCATCAAATGTCGCTCCCAAAATTTTCAAATTATCTACCATTTACGAGGTAGTTATTTCCATTGTGAACATGGAAGACATCATGCAATGCAGATTGCAATAAGGCTTAAGGGCTGCTTGTAAGGCGATTTTGGCATCGAAGTCATCCAGTACTTTCACTCCAACCAGGATCTGTAATCCCTGGTAAAACTGATCTGCGAAGCTTGCTAGAGACTCATCTGTATGGAACTGAGTTCCCATTAACTCCTGTTTGCGCTTTGACATGCACATCAGGCTCCCAAATTTTTTTATGATGGCCATCTTTGCCTCCGCATATGACCAGCTGTCCCCCTCCAGGTGAGGTAACACTAAGTTATGACAGTTAGTGTCTAGGCAATTCATGACTGTCAACGCCTTTTGACAATCCCCCATAGCCATACATGGTCATATCAAACAGTTGAAAAAATTCTGGGGCGTTATCCTGATGGAACGTTGGCAATTTTGGCATTGCCTTAAATTGCTTAGAGTTATCTCTAGCTGATTCTCTAGAATTGGCCACTTGGCTCACTTGAGGAGTGACTTCAGGCGTCATCTCTGAAATGGCAGCAAAATTGGGTTGCAAATTTCTTGAGGTATTTGACTTCCCAAGTATCGTTTAAGGACTTCTTTCTTTGGCATCACTTGTCATATCTGGCTCACAACCTCATTTGTGAGTTTTAAGCTCATCCATTTGTTTGATCAGTCACTCTATATCCACGCTGAATTTTCTCAAATGAATGTGATCTGCATCTTGCTCTATTTTCAGATATAAGCCTCTCTTATGAGGTCCCCTTCTTTCTTCTTCAATGAAGTTACTTTCACAAGTAAATCATTTCTGAAAATTGCAACATTATTGATCTCTTCCTCCATCTTGGTGACTTGTTCTTCCAAGGCTGCGAATTCCTGATAATCCACTGATTTTAGGGCATTGTAATTCACAGTGGATAATTCCATCCACAGTTTGCGTAACTCATCTTTGTATGACATTCTTATAAATTCTTCAACTCAACTACACCCCTGTAGTGAGCACTAACTTGTAAAAATTTACTGTTTTGGGTTATTATTGGCAAACAACCCCAGTAATCTTTTTACTGCATAGGTTTGGTTTCTTGTGCACTTTGTCTGAGTTGTATAGTATATCAGATTATTGGTTGATAATAGTATGATGACTATTATCCATAGTTGAGTAGAATTCTTATATCTTGGCCCAACGCTCAGCCAGTATTACTGGTTAAAATACTTGAGACGACATGATCTAAGGATTTTTTTCCTTGTTCTGTCCAACATGATCTTCTCTGAGATTCTCTGGTCATAGTCTCTTCAGTCCAACACATAGTCAGCAGCAATCTTCTATTGTTTCTCCTTCTTCTCTAGATCCCCACTCAGATCTTTACTCTTTTCCCTAAGAGTCTCCAAATTATTGCACACAGTAATAATATCCTTGAGAAGAATAGAACAATTGAAAGCTGAAAGTAGTTTACTTCTTAAACTATATACTGGATGAACAACTACAGAATTATATAACTGCAATATGATCTAACTATATGTTTTTTAATATAAGTGAATTCTAGGGAATTTATAGTGGGTATTCAGTCATCTAACCCTCAGTTGACACCTCATTGATAAAACGGCAGCTATTGCCATTGAACCACCCATCCTCATTTTGGTAGTGATAGTCTTCCCCATCCTGGCTAATATTCCATTGTTGGACATCCTTGAGACCTAAATGGAAAGAGTTGGAAAATGTGTCCCTAACGTTTTCCTCTCAATCTAAGCAAAACAACCATATTTGGCTAGTGATCTGCTTAGATAATGGGACTTATTACCCATTAAGCAGGTCATGTACCAACTGATTGATTCGCTAGTTGCAGGCAGCATCACTCACCTCAAAACTTGCTATTCATTCCCAATCAGTAAGTGATGAAACCCAATCAATCCCAATTGGTACACCTGATAGTTAATCACTATCGGATGCCCTTATTTTGTCAGCAACACTGCTGACAAGATTTTAAGTATTTATCCGGTTTGATCCCCACTGGATCCAACCAGGCGAATATCTCAAAATCCCCCAAACATAGTTGCTCTAAAATTTGGGCCAACTGATTTCTAATTTACCTTGCCTTAGGGAATTTCCTAGCAATTACTGGTAATCTAGCAGGCTGGGAATATGGGAAAAAATCCAAACACCAACGCTGGGTGCAGGTCAGATATGCTCAGGTTGGTTCAGGCCAAGTGCAAGATGCCCAGCCATGTGTTACAACAGTAGTAATAAAATGGATGAGTTACCTTTTAAATAATGCCAGTCTGGTTCAGTTGTTAGAAAAATGAGGTTATGAAATCTGAAATTATTTAAATTTCCAACTTTGGTCACCCTTGCCTTCAAAATGATAACCTGAGTTTGGTCGATCTATAAATATGGTACCCTGCCCAATGGAAGAGTGAACAAATTGGTACACCTGGGCTTAGCACCAATTCCACCAATCGATTATTCCCCAGAAATCATTTAAGCATGATTCTTCATGACCAACCTTCCTCATTGGTTGTCTTCCTTCAAATTATTCCCCCATTTGTTTACAGCTTTCTAATTTATGGTTAAAATTAAAAACCTGTGCGTGGACCCCCTCATGGAGGTTTTTAACCTGTTGGCTGTCCTATCCTCATTAAATTATCTACAAGATCAAGTGCACCGTTGGGCCCCCTTGGTTCCCTCCAAACTGATGCACCCAAACCCTCCAGCACTGATCTCAGTTGGTTATGGGCACCCCCAAGTGGTCCAACCAAGGTTTCCTGTTTAAATGTTCCAATTACTCTATACCATGTTATATTCCTTTGCACAGGGTTACTTTGGCTATGGCACCCTTTGCGGTGCCCTTCTTACTATAATTATGATAAGTTTCCTGGATTTGTAACTGTACACTGCACACCACCTTGCTGGGAACTGGGGAGCTATAGATACTCTCCTGACAACATGAGCCTAAAAGAAATACTCTGGTGCCATAATGTGAGCACATGGGGGATTTGTTGGGCTATGGCAGAGTGATGGGGATGATGGTGGTAGTGGTGTGAGGGGTAGCAAGGTGCTCAGCACCAGAAGGGATGGTGAAGATGAGGTGGGTTGAGAGCTATAAGCCAAAAGCCCTGATATCAACTATTTATGCAGAATTTAGGGTGGGAGGTGTGAAGGGAAGTTTGCAAATAACACCATCAGTGTGGTGTCAGAAGGGAGGCAAGTATAGGTAGTAGGAATGGGAGTACTTTTAGAAATTAGGGGAGTCAAAGCTGCTGCAGCATCCTCCTCTATCTAGAAAGGCTATATCAAAATAGCCCTTAAAAAAGTGAAAATCAATAAAGCTAGCTGGTACAAAGTCAGCGGTGGCTAGTTTGACCATTGCTTTTTCATCATATAAGAATAAATGCCTGTAGTCAACATGGAGGCAAATTAAATATTAGATCAAGGAAGGGCAAGAGGATTGTGGCAAGAAGGGTGGATTTGTGCAAGGTGGAGTGCTAAGTCCCATAGGGGGACAAAAAGGCCAGAAGAGTTTGGTGGGCTATTCAAGCCCTTTTGAACACATTTTCCTGCAGGGTGGAAAACATTAGGTGGTGGAGCACAGCTGCCCCACACTGGGGCAGCAGGTGGTGGATCCGAGGATATCAACAAAAAGGGGTATGGCCCAGCAGTCGTGGTAAAATAACTTATAAAATTTGCTTGAAAGTGATATCGAGCAAAAAGAAAAGGATCCTAATCATCATTTTATTATTTTAATATAAGTAATACAAGAATCCCCTTAAAATTTATTTCTGCGATTGAGAGGATACTTCTCCCGCAATAGTATTGTTAAAATCAGGGTTAAAAAACACCGGTGAGTATACCGCCTGCCCTGATTCCAGCATACCTAAAGAAAGGACTATAACGATGAGGACGAATATTAGATTTACCTTTTTAGCCTGGATCTAGCCAGATTTATAATATCGTTAATTAGATGAATCTATCTATAGAACTTTTGATTAAATAAACTTTGTCACCATCTATATTAACTTCCATAACACCCTACTAAAATTTGACAGGCGATTTTTTGCGGCAGTATGATAAACTTACGATAAGAGATTTAACAAAAATTTATAAGGTAAGAACATACCAGCTGGGAGTAATCAATCCATTATTAGTTATTCCGAGTTTAAACGGTACCAATTTGACTTTTTTAGCCATTTTTTAGGTGAGGTTGCGTAGATGTTTAAAAGGTAGTACCTTGAACCCTTTATTCTAAACGAGGATTGTGCGACTTGATTGGAACGCTTAACCTAATCGGTTCTTAGATAAACGATCCTTCCCTTTTCCTTAGACGGATGCTCAAACCCTATAAACGATAAAATTTTAAGGTATCGATTAAACTATACCGATGAATTATGATGTAAGCGCCTTATAAAAGTTTTGGCCAGTTTAATTAGGGGTTTGGCTATAACTAAATGGGGTAGATTGGCTCCTAATTAGCCATCAGAGGAGATCATCATAAACTTTATTCCCCAACATCTTAAGTTTGATATCGAATAAAATCCATACCATCGGGTATGGACAAGTTGAGTTTTTGGATAAGGTATAAGTGGTAGTATATGATGAAAAATGGAGCTATGACGGTAAATTACTTAGGATTATGGAAGGTTGAAGCACTAAAACGCTACCCTCGGGCTGGGATAAAGCACTAAAACGCTACCCTCGGGCTGGGATAATCGAGTAACTGGAACTGGGGTTCGGAGATTGACACTTGTACTAATCAAATTAAGGGTCCACTATGGATTTAATCTCGCTTGAGTAAGGTTCACTTAGTCGATAAAATTAACTCCAATGATTAGTTATGTGGCGAATTAACGTAAAATCTAAACAAAGGATGGCGCTAGGTGCTGATAAGATAGCACAACGGTGATGGATTTTTTTAAAGTGGCACCTTATTCTGATACGCTGCGATTAAACCTGAGTCGTATCGTTGAGTCGAATTTGAGATAAAGAGGTTGGTGGATATCCAATCTGAAAAGTATTAATTTGTGGTTAGATCCATCGACCGCGTAACTTAGCTTCTATTGATCTTCCAATGTTAAGAGTATACTTTACATTTGTATATCTGGCATCGACGATGGTTGCCAAAGGTAATGTGATATGCCTTACACTAACCTTCAGATAAATGTATAGGGGATTTCTCTGGCCCCTACCCAGAAATCGAAGGGTGCGTTGTTATTGAAGGCAACGTAACCTTCCGTACCGCTTATGAAAACGTGAATAGCGTTGACATGCTGAGAGAGGTGCGAGGGAATGTTCGAATTATGAACAACCCTTCGATTGTCGGATTCCCCCGCCTCGAAATGGTTTCGGGTAGCATCTCGCTTGATGGGTTCTTCATCTTTCCACAGGATGGGTTCCCTCAATTGAAATCGGTGGGATCTCTCATCATCGACGGGGTTACAATGCCAAACCAGTTCAACTTTAAAGGCCTTAATGTAACCAAGTCTTTGATTATATCTTATACTGATGTTGCTATAACTGGCATACTGAGCACCGAGTTAGAAGAGTTGAAGGTCACATATTACCGCAACCCGAACGGAATCCAACTACCAAAACTTAGAGCTGTCGAGGGCAATTTCACTCTATTACATGGCGATTACGGCACCTCAGCCTTTCCCGCCTTGGTCCAAGTTGGTGGATCGCTTGAAGTTGACAATGGAAGATTCCCTCTTCTCAACAAGGTTTCTGGAAGCCTTATCCTTCAAGGCGATACCAAACTGGAACACAACACCTTTCATAATTTAGAATCTTTGGGGTCGCTCGTCATACACGAATTACAAAGCCCTGCCAGCTTGGAGTTTCGCAACCTTAACTTGACGGGAACTTTGGAAACCTCCTTTTCCAACGTAGGCATAACTGGCATATCAAGTACAGCTATAAGGGAGTTAAAGGTCCATTATCACAACAATCCAGATGCCATACAGCTGCCTCAACTTAAAGAGATTAAAGCAAACGTTTTTCTATCAAGTATACAATGCCCTTGCAAAAATTTTCTCCGCCGAATGTTCCCTGCGCTGGAGCATGTGGGCGGATCGATCGATATCGATAATATCATCCCGGAGGAGAGCTATTACCTCAGCGAGCACTTCCATAACCCAAACCAAATTTCCCTAAACCTACCAGTCATCTCCGTTGGCAAAGATATCTCCGTTCAGAGGTGCCCCTCAGTCAAAGAAATCATCTTAAAACATCTTGAAGTGGTTAACGGTGAGATCTATGTTATATTCAATAGCCATATGGATCTATTATCCATCCCCAAACTTAAGAAGGCTGGGTCGATTTACTTTGCTGACTATGTGGAGACCATCAATTTCAATACCGAGATTCGTTGGGATAAGCCATCCTATTTCAACACCAAAGATCCGATATTTTGTTACCTTTATAACCCGGGGGAGTTTTCACTCAAGAGCGCGATCGATTGCAATGGCTTATGCTTTAAAAGCATAGTTCTGACCACCCAAAATTTTAACATGGCCATGAGATGTCAGATAATCCTCGGAGATCTCACATTGAATGACCAAACCAACCTTACCAACCTTTCCTTCAAGAACCTCGAGGCGGTCTACGGAAACGTCATTTTCAATGGGTTTAAGAAATCCGTGCAGTTTCCAAACCTTAACCAAATCGCTGGAACTCTGCTGATCAACAACAGTACAGTTCAAAATAACTTTGTGAGGTTGAGAGGACTAAACAAGTTGGATGTATCGAGCTTGGTTAACGGCATACTCAAGTTCACAAACCTGGATGTTAAGGATACCGTCAGCATCCAAAACACCCAGCTAACCCAAGTCACCGGGATTTCGAGTAAGGAGATCAGTAGCATAATTGTCAGGAACAACCCAAACCTTTCAGCGATCCCGTTTCCCTCACTCCAAGTACTCAAGGAGGTTACGTTCTATGAGAACCCAAGTTTAAATGCTAGCTCTCACATATTCCCCGAACTGAAGGTTGTCGAGGGAACCCTTGAATATAAAAACTCCGGCACTTACCTCCACTTCAAAAAACTTGAAGTTGTTTTCAAAAGCTTCCAACTCTCAGATAATAGGATCCACCTTATCAGGGCTCCCAACCTTAGACAAGTTGGGTACCTTTTAATCGAATCGAATCATCCGATTGAAACGGTCGATTTGGATGGTTTGGAAGATGAAAATAGGGAACTCAAATTTACTGCCAACCGAACTCGAATCTCGCTTACCCTCGCTCTACCCTGTGAAGGGGAGGTATCCTTTAGAGATAACAAAACTGTTAGGGGAACCGTCAAGGTTGATAAACCTAATTATAAGCTAAAGGCTACCAGCTCAGGTTCAACCCGTTATCTTGCTGGTCTATTAACCATCATTTTATTAATCATATCCAACACTTTATGAAGTCTATTAAAGTTGAGTTTATTAGCTCATAAGATTATCCTACTCTGTTTATTTTTCGAAGGGGTGCTTGTTTTTAGATTGCATATAAAATTAAGATCGACCTCTTATAAAATTTTACATTATAGTTGGCAATTCGATAGTTTTTGCCAAAAACTTAAACGGATGTATTGCATATATATTAAGTTATACATAACTTTAAGGTGACACTTTATTATAAGGAATAAAACTTAGTTTCCGATAGTGATAAACATTCCCGCGAGTTTACAGGGTTGTAAGATGACTAAGCGGAGGTAGATGATCCGCTTTCAACCTGATCATCGGTATCTCCACCATAGTATTAAATCTGGTCAGTTACCTGATAAGCCCAAGGTAGTTTCAGCTGACAGATCTTGTAAAACTAACGGTTGTGTTGGAGAAAATACTAGAAATTAAAGCTGGTTGTAAGTTAAAGTATACGGCCAAACTAAAACTTCATGAAACTCCGCCTGGATCTATTCTGTTTATGTAAGATTACTAAAATTATCCCAGCATATATTGATATAATATTACAACTTATAAACTAGGTTAAATAAAAGAACCCTCTAAAAACTTATAGCCCATACCTCTTTCATCTTTTGTATTAGGCTAAAAATAGATAAGCAGATGGATAGCGTTTATCCAATAATCTAACTTAGTATCAAGGGTTAAACTAAAACTGGAGGTTATAAGCCTTGTATTTAACTATTAGTTTTTTCGTCAGTAGGTCTTTTACTTAAATTTTTTATGATATAGCTGTAAAATATCTGATCCAATATAGAAAAAGATCATATAAACTGTATAGTTTAATGTATATTTTGAGTAACTAGAGGTTTTATGAGTGTAGGTTACTTTTTTCTATACGCTTACCTTCTTTACTTGTTTACTACCTATATAGTTTTAATTTTAATTTATGGTTTAACCCCAGTTCAATAAGCGTGCTATAATATTTTCGTTTTTTAATGGCCCTAGTATTATAATTTAAATCCTAAGTTAAAAAATTAACCTTTTTAGATTACCTTACATCATTAAATTACTTGCTGGTCTATGCCTTTTACAGATAGCGCTATATTGTTTAGTTATAAACTTTATTTATTAGGCTAATTTTATAAAGATGATATGGAGAATAGTTCTGCGCTCAGGTCATTCTCAACCAAGTAATTTTTGTACTGAAGGGGAGCCTATAGGTTAAATTAGGTTTAGAAACTTCTCACCTACCTTCAGCTTGGACTGAAAGTATCAAGCTAGTACACACATGCTGAAAACTGTATCTTCTATAAGAGCTAAAATATATACTTTTAGTACTAGGTGGTCCCAACCGGATGGGGGATTTACCAATCTTTGTTCAATCAAACCTGAGATCATAAGAGCTTGAGGTGAAGGCGGGATAAGTAGATGTTTTAGGAAAGGGTGGGAAAGGGTTTTCAAGAGCCAAATGTCCACTCAAACTGACCTATTGCATCTGGCGCATGGTCAATACTATCAGGTTGTCTCAAATCAAACCTTAAAGTGGGTGACCATGTACTTTAGTGTCCGCTGGTTGAAGTCAAAAGTGGCGCAAGGTTATTAATTATAAATAGTCCATATTGTTATGCTGAACGCCAGGGCTCTTAAATGGTAGGGGCAGTTGGGGAGAGAATGGTTAAACATTATGTCCTGAACTGGATGCCCAACCCAGGGTTCTGCTTGAGGAGTTTGTGAACTTTGCTCCAGATGGGGGTGATGTGGGGACTGGTAAATAAATAGTGGAGGTGGGTGTCAATTGGCTCAGCACACTGTAGCTCTTGTGCTGGAAGGTGGGACCAGTTTGATCCCTTATCCTTTATAAGCAGTGAAGAACTTGTCACACTATATTAAACAGTTTTACCAAGAGAATCTGGCAAAAGTCATCCTGCAAAAGCACCTTGAGATTGCATTCCCCTGTGGGGGTAGAAGCTCAAGTAGTCAGAGTTGTTGAAGTTTTTACTACTTCAGATAGCTATATCTTCATCTGGGGATATAGATGGAGGTATTGACATCTATTGTATAGACAATTAGACTAGCAGATGGTATTTCTTAAGATATCAACCCTAAAATATAAGCCTTGAGCTTTATTCTCATGTCATCTACTTATACTTTAGCTTCCAACCCTATGATTGTAAAAACCGTGGGGTTTCTACTGATGCGTAGATTTGCTTAGCTGGTGGTATGGCATTAAAGTTAAAGCTTGCTGATTGTATGATAACATCTAACCTAGTTGAGTCTTGAACCTTGTTTAACTTCAGTCCTACTTTGGCAAATATTGGCAATACAAGTGAGTTCAGCCTCACTCTGGAAATTTATTGATAAGAAAAGTTACTTTGACTCACTCTGGTAGTTGACACTTAGAAAGGAGATTATTTTCTCAACAACTTCAACCTGAAGTAACACAATGAACAATTGATACAATAATGTAGCTATAATTCTAGGGTGTATTTTATTATGAAAATTAGGAATGTATATAGGCGATAGTATTAGAGAATATGTGTTATGGTAATTGTGGCAATCTTGATGGTCTTGGCATTTCTAGCTGAAAGAAACAGATATTAGTATAATTTTTAGAGAGAACCCAGATTATATTTATGATATACAGCTAGATAAATCGCCATTTGAGTAAACCATCACGTTGGCTACTATAGATGACAATTTCCCATGAGTAATTGCCCTATCCAAGATGATTTACTCATCAACCCATTGTTTACAACTATCCCCAACTGAGATAGCAATCATAATTTTTTATCAGATATATAGCCTTTGTAAATTACAATTCACCATATGATCAGTTGTTAATGCCAAATAGACAACTGTGATTAAACTATTATCTCAAAGCTTAATCTATAAGCTAAATTAGATATATGAACCAATAATTTAATAGATTGTAGCTTAGATAATCTTAAGCTGAATGATGCAGTTATATAAAATTCTCACAAATACCCCACTTGATTATAACATACAGAAAGAATGTCCATTTCCTCAATAATTCTTGTCATGAATGATACTTGGCTGGTCTATCTGAAATGGACGCCACCATCTCTGAGTGATGTCATGAACTGCCTAAAGAAATATTGTCTATGGCCCTGCCTAGAACCAGCACTCTAAGTCAAACGGATTTAGTAAATCCTCCCTCAGCTCTTCCAACAATTTTTCCCACCCCTGAAGAAGAAACAGGGGTGGCCATCATTCTAACTAACTCATGGTCATTATTTCCTCTTTTTCCCATCACTAAACTTGACTTTAAGTTATTGTTAGGTTCTGCCCCATATATGCCAAATTTAGTAATATTCCTTGAGCTAAATGAATCAATCCTCTCTGATTTAGACCAGTCATTCCTCTCCAAATAAGATCGTCTACCAGAGTTTCTCTTCAAATTGCATAATTCTACAAGTCAACAATATTGTCAACAATAAATGACAATTGGGAATAAGGAACATGTCAAGCTCATTTGTGATGACCTTCGTGGAAAATTAACTGAGGTTCTTGGCATCTCCTTCAGCCCTCGTGATCTTGATCATATTATTGATTGAGATACCGCAGCATATGCACTTTGCTTTGCAGGACAAGTCATTTGCACCTGGGCCTCTAAACTCCATGCATACCAACTTTTTACCATTCCTTCCCTTTTTGCCCGCCAGGAGGCATACATCAGCTACCTCTAAGATGCAGTTTGTTGCCTGAATGACTACTTCATGGCTGGGACTATTTGGCAATATCTTCTTTTCATGACAATAATTGGGGATATTATCTGGGAAACTTTTGTTCATCTCCCTTGCTCAATGTTTTCCAACATGGCTAGTGTACTCAACAAAAGCTCGTTGCCAAGCACTTAGCAAACATCTTCCAGCGCCTGTGCCTTATAGGGATTACATGGATTAGTTTTCCAATTGTGTCTTCCTCCATTGTTGCTTCCCCTCACAATCTGGTGTTTCTCATCTCAAAAATTTGGATATTCTAATTTTGCTCCCAATTATTGCATATTCACAGAATTCTCCTAACGTATAAAAAATATGGTTTTGTGTGGCTTTAACTCTTAAATGTGAAAATCTCATATTGACTTCAGCGGCCTCTTTTCCACAATCGTCATCTAGCCTCCCCCTAAAGGCGTTAAAGGAGGACTTGCACCACACAACCCAAGGCCAATGAATAAAATAAAAAATAAATATTTCATTTCAGTTTTCATATATATTCTATACTTTTAATCTTATATTACTATTTTTCCCTTTTTTAATTTCACTTTTTTAGGAATTTACTATATACTCTACCAATTACTTGAACATAAATAACATTTTTGATCAAGTAGGCATCTGTTGACAACTTTATAATAATCTCAAGTGGTCTTAACCATAGAGCAGCCAATTTTTTTCAGTCTCAACCCATGTATGTCACAAATTAGCAACTCATTCTCCAACGAAAAACTCTTTCAGGCTAGGTCAAACCTTACCATTGACCTTCTTAGCCTGAATCCTTCTCCTTACCATCATATTGTAAGCCTGAGATTAAAGGTCAATTATAAGGTTTGCAAGCCATTATAGGTTTTCTGCACTCAACCCAGAAATTAATTCCACCGCTGTATAGAAGAAATGGTGGTAATGCTGCCCATTGACCTTACTATAGCTTGAACGCATTTTCCCCATTGCCAAATGGAAAGCTGATGTTGTAAGCAAAGGTCACTGAGCTCATATAATATGACCATGAAGACGCTTTAAGTGTACCAGTTTCCTTGACATAGCAGCCAGTGTACCATTTACTCATTTAGTGACACCATTCTTTTGGGTTGATATAGAGCAGGTACCACTCCATTTGTACCCATTAAGTCATTCAGTCAGGAAACAACGAAGGCGATGATATTTATCCCATTATCACTTAATAACACCTGGTGTTAACCGTTTCAGTATACCATCTGCTCTAGGATGAATTTTGTGGTACTAATCGCATCCACTCAGTTCAAACCTTATGCTTCAACCCACATTATAAGATGATCAATTGCTACTACAATGTATCAAACTCCTCCCATACTCAACGTTCAATGGTCCCATTACATCTATTGAGACCGTGTGTTATGAAGATCCCAGTTTTAATAACCACTAGCCTATCACATTCTTATGTGATTTATGGGGTTGACACTCCATGCAGCAGGTGATAAAATTGGCAGCATCATAAATTATAATTCCAATAATAGTATTACCAAATGTGCTCCACCGGTTTCTTCAATCCACTTTAGCTTAAAACCTTGTGCACAGCCCAGAATATTTGTGTACTCTGAAGGCTTTGGAAACAAAAGCCTCCTGTCATCCTTTACAATAAAAAAAGTTGGAAATTGATGATTTTCATTTTCTTCATGGCTTTTATCAACGTGGTCTGAATTTTGACTGGTTCATCCTGTAATTTCCCTCAAGCCATTTGTCAAATAGGTCATCAGCCCATACTTGCACAGCAAGAATGTCTGGTAACATAGATAACCAATTAAAATTCTGGTTTTTATCTCCTGCGCAATGCTCTATATCAGTCATAGGCCTGTAATTTTAAAGCCCACTCTGCCAGTCTCCCCTCCAGTTCCTTCAGATTGTGCAGACACCAGAGAGAGGCGTGGTCAGTCATGACCTTGAAAGGCATTCCATTAATATATATATGTGAAAATGCTTTCAGAAATAAATTACTGCTTGCCATTCTCATTTGATGACCATATAGTTCCTTTTAGCCTTCAACAAAGTATGGCTAATGTAAGCCATGGGATGTTCTTTCCCACTTTTGTCAACTTGACTGAGTATGGATCCTATCGCCGTCATCAATGCATCTGTCTGGGCTATAAATGGCCTTTCAAAATTTGGTATCTAATAATAGAACTTGTAATCAAAGTTTTCCATAGTTCATCAAAAGCGTTCTGAGCTTCATCTTTCCAAATGAACCCTTTTTTCAGATCCTTTAGGAGGTTGAATAATGGATCAGCTATCTTTACAAAATTATTAATGAATTGTCTTTTATAGCTGACAATTCTCAGGAAAGCTTGAATATTGAAAACATTCTTAGGGACTGATATCCATTTAATTGCATCCACCTTCTGTACTTGGGGTTTGAGTCCATCAGCTTTAATCACAAATCCTATGTATTCTAATTTTGATTTAAAGAAATGCCAGATTTGCAGTTTTATTTTAAGATTAACTGAATCCAGTCTTTTAAATACTGTTTCTAGGTGATACTTATGATTTTGAATGTCTGGCTGAACACAATGATGTCATCCAGATAGACCAGGACACAAGAAGATTTTAAATCCCAATAAAATTTGTGTCCATTGCCTGCTGGAACATTGCGGGGCATTGTGAAAGACTTGAGGCATCCTTGTAGGCTGGACAACCCCTGTGCCATGATTATGGATCACTTTTCCTGATCTTCTGAAGGCATATCTATCTGCCCATAGCCAGAATCAAGCGCATTTCATAGAAAAATTTAGCTCCTCTTAATTGATCAAATGCGTTATCAATTCTCATTAGGAATTACAAATCATTTTTTATATTTTTTATTTAACAACAGTTTATCAATCACAACTCTATTCAATTCAGCTTTTTCTTAACTATAAGTATTGGACTCGCTCATGGACTAAATAATGGTACAAGCAATCTGTGCTTTAATAACTTCTCAATCTCTTTGGCAATGACCGCCTCTGCTGCTCTAAACCTCTGATGGGTCTCATTTAGATCGGTCTCACTTCTCCTATCTTGAATCAGTATAATACGTCTTTTGAGCATCCTAGATCATGCTTGTCTTGTGTGAAAATCTTTTCAGTACCTCTCAAACAAGGCCAAAACTTCACCCTTTTAGCTCTCTGTTAAAGCAGCTAATTAATCTCTCTCAATTATCATATGAATATTCACAGTAGAATCTCCAGGTAATCCTAACTTAAAAATTCTATGAACTTTTAAAAAGAACAAATCTCCAATACTGGATCCAACTGATATAATGCAACCACTTGGTGCCGTTTGACTTCCATCAGATTATCTTCCAGACTAGCCAAAAGGATACAAATCTCCTTGAGAATGGGTTAAAAATCCCTGAGGCTACCAAAGGTTAATCCCTGATCGTTGCCAAGGAGCTTTAATATCCACATATAGCTGCTCTGAGATCTCCAATGTCAGCTCGGTTTCCATGACTTGCTGCATTCCCAGCCAAAAGTATCATCCTCTTTAGCACAGATCGGGATCTTACGACTTTTTTCACATATTTTATTAACTTTTGGACTCTTCACATCTAATGTGTACCTGATAGGTAATATTCCATCCTTCTATACCAGATTCATGAAGTTGTTTCTTTTACTAAGGGGCGCTTTCCATTCTCGTTAGTAGATTAACAGCAACTTATTTCCCAAAATCAGTAAGGTATCTTCTTAAAAGTCACACTTGACCCCATACTTTTGAATGAAGTCAGTGCTGGTAAGAATATCATAATCTTTGGTTGGCAAGAACAATTGCTGGTGCAAACATGACCAAGGATCTAAACCATAGAGGCAGAGCACTATAGGCCCTGCAAGAAGTGGTAGAGTGAGGATTACTATCCCTTACTGCTTCTTGTGCTCCAAATCTAGTTTTAGCCTTAAAATCATCAAACCAATTTATTTGAGCCAATGTTAATCTGTGGTCCACTATTGATGATTGCCATGACAGGGATCATGTCCACTAAAATCCATATATATGAACTCAGAAAAATAGGATATACTATTTTTTACTGCATTTATGGCATATTTTTTTGCTAATTAAGGGTGTGAATCAATTGGCAGAAAGATTAGGGAAAGTCTATCTGATAGTACCAATTGGAATTGCTACGTTAACCTCATCTAATATAGCAATTAATAGGTCAGTTTTATCTTTGGCAGTTTGGACATTCTCAACAATCTACCAGACATACAGCCAAGCTACTTCTTTTAAAATTTTTGAAGCGCCCCCCTTTGATTTTGATCTAGTTACTGCGTTGACATCATGGTAAACCACTTGGTGTAGAGGATTTAACTCAGGATCATCTGCAAATAGCTCTGAATTTTCCAAAACATAAGGTTTATCGAGGGGAACTTAAACACTTGAAGTTCTAGACTATTCCACGTCTAGACCGCATGCTCTTTTCCCTGCCCTTTGGGAGTTTCGTTTTTCTCTTTTGGCTTCACTATGTTAACATGATTCTTAGGCTTTTGCTGTCCACAATTGTTGGCCAATTGTCAAGGTTAGCCACACTTAATTCAATACAAATGTGCTTGTTGTAGTTCTAGATTCTTTATACTGTTTATCTTGATTCCCTCAAATATTGTATTCTCTAAATTTATTAGGTGATCTTCCCAAACTCTTGTTGTTAATAGCCTGATTGCTCAGTTTATAAGTCTGATTTAGTGTTTTAAGTCGCTGACAACACCTTCTGATACTTTACTATTTGGGAAATGATATATCTAATGGTAATAGCTGACGCCATCGCATGATGCAGATCATTTTATGAGCACAACACATTTTGTATGGTTATTTTTCTGTTGAAATCATCCATAGCATTGACTCCACTAAGAATCTGAGCTTCCTCAGAAAAATTATTGTCAAATGCACCCAGTGTTTCAACTTTCTTATACTGTATACCTATAAATCTATGTTTTTGGGCAGGAACTTTCTCCAAGCTCTCAAATTACTTCATAATTGCTTCTTTCGCCTCTTTATAGCTCCAACTTCCCCATTAAGATAAGGCAAACTAGAATATGACATGTGGTATACAGGCAATTCTTGACGGTAACTACTTTCTGGCAATCGCTGTAACCATACATGGTCATTTCAAATAAACTGGAAAAAGGCTGGCACAATAACTGATGAAAAATGAGTAGCTTAGGAATGCTTTTTAAGCTTCAGCAATAATTAGCCATTATTTCTAATTGGTATGTGAACTGACGCTATAGTAATTTTGATGTTATTTCAAGAAGGGCTACAATGGTTGGTGATATTTCCTAAACAGGGCGAATCATGCTCTTAAACCAACTTTCTACATCAATAGATACTGATATTCCTTTAATAATTCTGCCTCAGGATTATCATCCTGAGTGCAGTTACACTTGTAATCTTTGATGTCATCCAAATGTTTGATGATTTTCTCCTTCAACTCTAGAATTTCTGTTCATTTTCATGAAGTTAGCAATTTTTCTCCATTTCTTCTTCCAGAGGCGTTCTAAAGGTCTCAACTTCCTTCTGAAGTGAGGCCTCTCTCTTTTGCATGCCAAATAAATGGTCACAAAATTCAAAACTTTCCTTTTAATGTTTAAACATATCATCAACTAACTTAATTACTTTGAACTTCAATGAAGTCAATTTGGATAGTGTTGCCATCTTCAAAGCATTTTTATTAATTTTCTCTACTTTCATGCAGATTTTGTCAATTTTTGGTTTTCATTTCTTCCTTAAGCCTTTTGAATTGCTATTCAATATCCTCAACGGTGCTCTTAATTTACCGTCTTCCTTTGACCAATTGAGAATGATGTTTGAGTTTTAGTATTGGTGGCAACCATTGGTTCAGTCACAGCCCAAGTTTGGATGAATTTGAAAATATTGGACTCTACTCTTGGAAATGCTTATCTCATTGTGTTTTCACCAATGGTTGAACCCAATCTGGTTAATGAACTCTTTGACAATCCCTTGAAGTTGTATATTTAAATCAGCTACCAAATTCTTAATTTGAGTGTTTGAATGTTGGACACACTGGGGCGTGGAGTCCAAGACTATGCGGATCTGTTGAAAGCTGGTGTCCATTTTGCTGCAACGCATGTAGCTGTGCTCTACTGTTCTGTGTGTAAATCACTAAATTGCAATCACTGCCTGTTTTCAGGCTTGGATCATTCTTATATTTTGGGTCTTTGGCTGCACATATTTGATAAATTAGTCGCCAATGCTACCAATAATACAACAATTTTTTGAGAGAGTCAGAATTTATGTTCAAAAATGTTTTAAATGCCATCTTTGTTCCTTATATTTCATTGCGTGATGAAATAACCCACAGATCTAAATCCAGGTTAAAAGCGGGAAAAAACTAGAGACCTCTCATCTGGATCTCACTAATTTTGGTCAAATTGTCTCAGATTCACTATGAGTGTGGTTCATAAATGGTCACTGCATTCTTCACTTTAATACTTAATAGATATATGTATTTAAGATCCACCAGCATACCCACCTCTAAGTGGATATTTACTTGGTTGGGTGCTAATGATCCCTCCTCCTAGTTGCTCATATGCTCCATATTAGTGAAATAGTTTGGCTTTATTAAAAAGAAACTCAACTCTTCCCCTGTAGTGAGCACCAAGCATAAAAACTGTGGGGTTCTACTGATGCATTGATTCACTTAATTGGGGGTTTGGTATGAGAATATAGACTTTCTGGTTGTATTGCAACAACTAGCCTAGTCAATTCTTAACTCTTAAGTAACTTCAGCTTACTTTGGCAGATATTGACAATTATTGTGACTTTAGCATCACCCTGAAATTTATTGACAAAACAAGTGAATTTCGCCTCACTCTGGTGATTGACATTTAGAATGGAGCTTAAAATCTCAACAACTTCAACTTGAAGTAACAAACAATTGATAATATTAGGTATTATAAAATTTAGGGTATTTTTAGTATAGATTTTAGGGAAAATATATAGGCGATAGTATTGGAGAACATGTGTTATGGTAATTGTGGCAATCATTGTGGTCTTGGTATGCCTAGCTGACAAAAAATATTGCTTCGATTTTTGGGGAAAACCCAACTTATTTTCATGATGAGTAGCATAGTTAATCGCCATTTGGACCAGCCATCACGTTGGCTACTATAGATGACAATTTCCCATGAGTAATTGCCCTATACAAGCCGATTTACTCATCACCATGTGGTTGGCAACAATTCCTTATTGAGATAACAATCTTTATCACTAATATAATTTTTTAACTTTTCAATTAACTTGATCAGTTATTATTGCCAAACAGACAACTGTAATTAAACTATTATCACAAAGCTTAATTTATAGGCTATATAAGATAAATGAGCCAATGATTGGTAAGAACTGCTTAAAATTTATAAGCCAGATAATATGATCATATAAAATTCCCACAAGGATCTTCTTGAAAACAAGTAAAATCCTCGATGTAATACAAAGAGAAAGTACAAAATGTAAAAAGCTTGTATTTTCCAACTACCAAATTGATTATAAATAAAGCATTGGAGTACAGGGATTTAAATAGGGTTACTTCTGATACTATATGAATCTTTACCCATGAATCATCTCCATGCGCCGCTACTTAACAAGTGGCTCTTGACTAAGGTTTCTGAGAGTCTAATCACATGTGAATCTTTCTGCTGTACACTCAGCTGCACCTTATGGTCAATATCTTTCATACATAATTACTCCAAGGCAGGATCTCCTCTAATTCATTTTCAAAAACTAAACCATAATTCCTCTGAACTATGGTAGCACATTGATAAGACAATTCATATCACTAATTAGAAATAATCCAATTGTAACTTATTGACATTGAAACCTAATTTCAATTTAACATGAAGGGCCCCCAATACTGGGTAATTAAGTCAAAAGTTACTAATGGAACTGTTAGGTCACAAATTCTAAGTCACACTTGTAATTAGAGTATTTTATATTTAAATAGCTGATATATTCACCACCATATATATATAATTTAGAATTAAGCCAATATTATTATCTTCAATATAATATCTGACACTTCAAATACAGTCAGTCAACAACCCATACCTACATTGACTGGATTATAAGCAGAGGGTTGTTTTCTTCCTTGATAAAAATTTCTCAAATCTTGCAATCTTCAAAGTTAGACCGTTATCTTGGTAGTCTTTACACCTTGGATTGGTGCACTTCTTAAATGAACAGTTCTTTGATGCGCCACTATATTGATAATTTAGGCATTTTGCCTTCGTTTTTGCATTCAGGTTGAAATTTATGCCTCAACTGTCATGGAAGATTCATCTTTGAGGCCAGTCATAACTCAGTTAAAATCCAAAGATCTTAACCAGTTGCTGCGTTTTGAGCCCATGTCAACGAACTGCTCAATGAGTAAAACATGAAACTCTTTTGACAGCTTCCTTTAATTTTTGTGGCACTGTGGCCTACAATATAATAAAGAAATTTTAATTTGTTTCTAATTTTTTCTGGAGGTGATCTTCTCCCTGATTTCCCTTTTGGTGTTTATAAATTCCACACATATAGCCTCCTCTCTTCACTATATGTGGGCTGCGTAGCCACTTTGGGTTTAGATTCTAACTTGATATCCGATCTTTTGGAATTCTTTATAGCTTCCATGATAGCTTCTGAGTTTGACGTCTCCCCAATTGACCCTTTTGAAGCCAACCAGGCTTTACTTTCCAATAGCTCAGTCGCAAGGCTCTGTTGCACGCTAATGACGGTTCATATTGACTTGCATTTCCATTGGGCCTAAAAAATTATGCTGCTAAAGATTGTCATATCCTTTTGGCTCACCACTCCCTTTGCAAAAACCTTTCAAGAGAGATACCAGAAAAATTTCTAGCTCAGATGGCTCTACTTGGTGCATGCATTAATTCCCCTCTAGCTGCATTTCCAACCAATTCTGTGCCTGACATGCACAGGGTTTGAAGAGGCCAGCTTGCAAATGTTTCAAGCCAAAAAATTTCTCACAGCCAGTTTATCCCTGCCTCAGGAGTCTTCTAGCTGATTGCATTTTTCTTTCAAGTGCTTTCTCCCCCAAATGTAGCTTTTACTACCTATTTCAAAGTACTTTTCAATGTTTGCTTCCCTTAGTTTAGTGCCCTTCCTTAGTCATCCAGGCAATGTACCCAGTGCTGAGTTTTCCTAGGTTTAGCTCATCTTTGACAAGGTCTTGACAGTCGCTACTTGTACAAACATTAAATTTTTTCACCAATCACTCTTCCTTGGGTTTCATCTGTACAAGCACATTCACCTTTCCCTCCTAAAGAATAATTATTGTCTCTGATAATTAAGCTAATGAGCTTTCAAATATATGAAATACAAAATTGCTTTTTATAATTATTATAATAATCATTATTCATTATATTTTTTATTTTTATTTTTTTATCTATTCAATATGACATGGATGAAGAAACTTAGCATAAACTTGATTCACAGCACAACTGCCTTGATCTTTGATAGTGTATACATCTTCAGATAATATTTTAAATATGATAAAATGAACTTTCTAAAGCAAAGCCAACTTGTGTGCATGGCCCTCTGTATGGGTATCACAGTATACTATCAAGAGATTTCTTTTGAACTTTGTAACTGAAGCTTGATTAGGATCAATACAACTCTTCTGACTTGTTTTTTGATTGATTGCATTCTGATAAGCCTCATACTGAAACTTGATCAGTGTTTCTCCAGTTATTTGACATAACTTGTAGTGCTGAATGCCTCAGTTAGATCAATAGCTGAATAATAACATTGGTAGAAATGACTGTCTACAGTACAATAATTGAAATGAAGATTGTCTTGTACTACTATAATGTTTGATATTGTATGAAAACACTGTAGCATTAATTAAAGTAGACCATTGTGATGGCGTCGCAGATGATTTTTTACGCTATATGCTGTCAAAAAGTTCATTCACTTGTTCTATCATTTTATTAGCCTCAGGGTGGTACAGCGTCAACAGTACTCCTTTGATAGAAATTGGTTCATTTAGGAGCTGCACCATTATTACAGTGAAGTTCATTCTGTTGTCTGTAAGGATTTTCTGAGGGCATTAATGCTTTTAAATGATATACTTCATAATACCTAGCCGCTGTCAGGGACCAACGTCTCATATATCTTTTTCTCCCACCACTTAGTCAGTTGATTAATAGCAACAATATTTGTTGCTAAGGCTATTTATTGTCAATAGGCCAACAACATCAATTGACACGTATGCCATGCCCAGTTTGGTTTGATTAAATGATATTGTACATTAGTCTTCATGGGCTTTGTAACTTGGCATAAATGGAAATTTTCAATAACATTGTGAATATTAAATTGTATGGAATCCCAGTAGTAATTAGTCCAAATGAATTCCAGCGTCTTAATCATTCTTCCATGTCTCGTTGCCTTGTGGTCCTGAATAATAATATTCATCCATTCATAAGATTATGAAGAAATTCTACACTGTCCATCAGGCTTAAGTTAGTATAATACTTCATAAAATACTTGTTGTCCTCTAATACTTTCTTAATAGCCTTTCTTCACTTCAGGCGGCTGATCCTCATACTTATGATTTATCATTTTTTTCATAGAGCTCATCAACCAAATTGCTCAGAACAGCCACATTTGGTAGTCACAATAGTCCATCTGAATTCTAATGAGCAGCTCCAGATCTATGAATAATCTTATAATCCTATACATGTAATTTAGGAGCCCAGCGGGCTAAACAACCCTCAGACTCTTTTATTTTTTGTAGCAGACGTAATGAACTGTGATATTTTACTATTTAGAACTTGGCACATGAATGTACAATACAGGATTGTTTAAAAGCATATATCAGCCAATCAATCATGTTTGGTCACTGTGTAGTTACACTAATGCTTATTTAGCGTTATGATGCAATAAGTGAAAGGCTGCTCTTCTCTATCATCCCCAATCTGAGATAACACTCTATTAATAGTGGTCATCAAGCATTAGTTAATATGATAGATTTTTTGTAAAATTAAATATCATAGGACAGGCGCCATACTCAGCATGGTATTCAACACTTTAAAAACCTATTGATATTCAACTGCTCAACAAAAATGAACTTCTCCTTATAGCAGGTGTAATAAGGGCTCAGAAATCTTTGCAAAACCTTTAATAAATATTAAGTAATAACCCACCATCCCTAAAACACTTGGGAATCTTACATACTTTCAGAGCTTGCAGGTTATTTATTGCATCCACCATAAGATTTTGAGACCTCAATCCCTGAGGATTGATAAAGAATTCAAGATACTCCAACTTCTCTTTGAAGAATTGACATTTTTGGAGCTTTATATTCAGGTTGGCCCTCAATAATCATCCAAACACTTGTTTAATGTGTTGCTGGTGTTGATACAACTTTTTCAAGAAGGCATTAATATCATTTAGATAAACTAGTACACAGGATGTGGAAGATTCCCAAAAATGGTATCCAACACATTAAAATATTTGCTGGTGCATTAGACAGTCCCTATGGCATGCATGTTGGTTGAATAAATCTTGAACTACGATAATTGTGCACTCCTCTTGCTCCTCCTTAAGCAAATCAATTTTCCAGTATCTGGAGATAAGATCCATCACAATTCTCTAAAGCCTATTGGCTAAAATCAAGTGTAGTATCTCATATAATATCTGTCTTTAACAGATTGATAGGTAAGGTCTCCTGGTCCTCTTATCTTGAATAAAGTGAATAAAGTGGAAATAAGGTCCATCACTGTAAAGTATATCGCACCTCCCAGACAGTCTAATGCTTCATAAAAATTGGAAATGCGTACAAATCCTTTTTGTGATGGCGTTGATGTGGTTATATTATTACAATGTGGTTACTACCTTCCTTCTTCTTTATAAATAATTCTGGGCTAGCCCAAGGGCTTTTTGAAGATATAATAATTCCACTCTTTAAAAGTGTGGTAAGCTCAACCTTACTACTTCACTGCTAGCTCAAAAATTCCTAGCCAGACTCATCTTAATGGGAGCATAATCCCCAGTGTCCAAATTGTTGTACTCCTTTTTCACAACCCAGATCAAGATAATCTTTTGCAAAATTTTAGAGTATAATCAAGTAAATCCAATGTTCCATCATTTTGCTTCTTCAACAATCCTGTAAGTGATTCTCATAGAATCACAGCATGTGCCTCACGCTTCTTTAGGTAGTCTAAATCTGATAAATCACTGAATTCTATAGCTGACTTAAATTCATCCTTGGGTACTTGATGCATAAAAGCGACCATTTGGTGCTTTTTACTCCACTGTTCTGTTTTGTTAAATTCACCAACAAGACATCAATTTCGCCGTGTACCACACCTTCCTTTATAAAAAGAGTATCCCTTAAATCAGCCCACATCACCACACCCTGGTCCACAATGGTGTGACTATTATCTCTCACTTCCACCCTTTTAACAGACCCCCAATGCGGCCTTGCCTCCTTGACCTCCTACCACCCGCCGTGGAATAAGATATCAAGGCGCTCTGGAAAAACGTTACCCACCCTGTTCTCTCAGCAAAAATGTCAAATACGCTATGGCATTTTTACACTGCTCATACAGGACAGGCGATTGACCTGGTCTCACCTTCCAGTACAAAAGCTGACTGCCTTGTGAAGAGCTGACAGACACCAACCTCCACCGCTTCTTTACTTTCCCCGTCATAGTACCTTTCTGGAACAAGGTCCAAGAACTCCTGTGAGCAGAACCTGGGTAGGGCACCCTGCTCAGGACTTCATGTTCAACCTCTCATCCCCAATTGTTCCCAATTGTTTAAGGGTCCTGGCATTTGGCTAGTGATATGGACTATTCATAATTCATATCTTTGCGCCGCTTTTGACTCCACTCTGTGGACGCTGCCCCATATGATTACCCACTTTCAGTTTCATTTTGAGATGGCTCTGAGAGTATTTACCATGTCGCCATGGGCCAATAGGTCAGTTCAAGCGGACACCTGGCTCTAGTAAAGATTTCCCCCAACCTTTCTTGACACCTACGCTTATCCCTGCATTTACCTCAGGCTCTTAGAAGCTCAGGCATGATTAAACAAATATTGGTGTATCCCCTTTTTAGGTTGGTACTACCTAGTGCTAAAAAAGACATTAATTTCGCCATATCTGGGTATAAGTATTTCAGGCGCTACACTGGGTTTCATTTGAGAAAATTCCAGGGCAGCAAGTCCACCCCATAAAATCCTTATGGAATGTCCAGTGTGGTCCATGTACTCATAACCAGCTGGTTTCTGGAGCTTTCATTGCGTCCAAAATTACTCTTATCAAGGTATCCCACAATTTTTATTTATGGTGGTGGTCAATAATCAGCTCGTTTTCCCTTGTAGTGGTTCTAATCACTATTTCATCAGCATAGAATATTAATAAAATTTCAATGATGGCTGATGGGCTTGTTATTAGTTTGACTGTTTTAATCTGGAAGTGTGTGTCCCAATATCATTAACATGTTTTTTGAAGTCACAAGAAATTCCATAGGTCCATAGAAACTAGTTCAGATTATATTTCATAATTGGCGTTTGAGAGCACTATTACAGGTGCAGATACTATAAACGCCAAATTGCAGCAACAAGGCGCTATAGGCTCCTTCACTTTTTGTACTGTTAAGGCCTGCTGTCCTATATTCTTGTTGATGGTCAGTATCAGGAGAAAAATTCAGCTTCTTGACTAATTTAGTAAAAGCAATATTCACGGGCGCTCCTCTATCAATAATTGTTACAATCTTGATTTTGTTGTCAAGGATATCACCATACATACACTAAAAGTAATAAGAATCAATTGGATTTACTAAATAATATGAGAAGAATCCAGATAATTGAGAGTGTGTAATAAAGTGTTTCCAATAATAGGACATTAAGTGATAAATGTGTCAATGGTCATGACTATGTTTATGCCCTTCAAACTTAGGGTATCATTTTATGACTTGGCCCCTCAGCCATTATGTTCTCAATAATTTGCTGTTCATACAGTTTAGCAACTACATCAGTTACATCAGTAAAATTGAACTTTCTTCTGGGAGCAAGTCACCACATGAACATCATTGTATTTTTATGATGTACTTAGATAGGGTCCATTGCAATGATGTCTTCATTATTACTTAAGGCTTCATTGCTGACAAATGCATTTTGATCAGGTGGGACTGATAAATTTGTTATAATAGAGCATCCCACTTTTATTGTGCTTTCTCTTTTTTTAGCACTGGTGGTTCCTAACCCAAAAGGGGAGCCGCCATGCATCTGTACCTGTAAATGGGCCAAACAAAGGGATTATAAAAAATAAAAAATTCATAATATGGCACCTCAGCTAACAGCCTGGGAAGTCATATCAGAAGGCGAGGAAGCTTTAGGGAAACTTTTTTCTGGCGCTCGCTTTAGCTGGTGGACCATGGAAGACAGCATTGGGGTGGGAACATCAATGACATGGGGCATAAGGAGGTATAGTTGTGGGTTTTCTTCATTTATGAGGCCAGCAGTGTCCCTTGCCTCGCCATATTGAGCAAGTTGATACTCAGCAAATGTGATGAGAGCTGGCGCACAAGTGAAAGACCTGATGCACCAGTGGGTTTTAAGATAAGCGAAGTTAAAAAGATTTGTTTTTGCTGCATTGATGCAATCATGGCTTGCACTGAAAGCGAGCTCCTGAATTTGATATTTTGCATTTTCCTCAAAATCATGGGGAAATTTGGGATGTGATACCCTCAACAAAGGGGTTCCATTGCCCCATGGAGTTGTTGGTGGAGGAGGGTGTTGGCAGGAGCTTAAGGGGCTTCAACTGCCATTTTATTAATATTTTTAAAATTGAGAAACTGTTTTGAGGGCAAAAATGACAGGGCTGCAATTTGGGAGGATCAATGGAAAATTCTCCAATTAAAATTCCAGCTTGACATTAAATGGCCAGTTGCTATCATTAATCTATTTGAGAGACTTGAATGGATTGGATTCAGCAAGCACTTGGCCAGCCACCAGAATTGGGGCAGTGGCAGAAGCTGATTGGCCATGTGCCATTGACCATGGCAGCTTAGCTAAAACTGAGACAGCCATCAACTCAGGATTTTGTAATCCAGTCAAATTGTTAGAATTTTTTAAATTTTTTAAATTTTTAAATTTTGATTGGCTGCCATCTTAGAAGTGGCACCAGAATTCGCTGAGGTTGGGGCGGGAGGATGAGCCCCATTCAAAAAATTGAGCCAAACTGGCTACTGAGCAGATACTGGTGTAGACGCAATGGAAGTAGCGGTGGCTTTATTGTGCTTTCTCTTTTCCCTCCTTATGAGAATTAACAGGAAGTACACATTATAACTGTGTTGGTGACATCTTGAGGCATAGTGCCCTTTACTTTTGCAGTTAAAGCAAGTAATTTTAATTCAATGTGCATATTGACTCCATGTTTTTATATTGCTCTTTTTTGTGGGTGGATTGCCAAAATTCTTTTTGTTGTTTTTAAAAGGGTTTCCTGAAGTGCCTACAGGTCCTGGTTTGTAGCTGGTATTAGGAGGCCATATGTTTGGGAGCATCAATATAGTTAAGCAACCAATTTAGACGTTGCAAGGTTTTAAACAAAATACAGGAAATAAAGTACTTATTTTTTTATAGGGTTGCATTTCATATTGCAATGCAATTTTGGCATAGAAATCAATCACTGCCTTTGCGCCATAGTGAACTTGTGCTTCTCAGTAAAATTAATCTACAAATTCAGCAACTGCTTCATCCTTCTTAGAGCTAATATTCATGTAATTACCTTTTCGTGGTGACATCTTTTATGAAACAACTAATTCGTGAATGACAGCCTCTTTGACCTCAGCATATGTAAGCTTTTATCAAATGTGGTATAATCAACTTGATGTTCCATTTATTTAATAAGTTAATGATGGTAGTCGCTTTGTTATGGTCACTGTCCCCATAAATGGTAATTTTAAATCTTTTTAATGAAAGTAACCACGATTTCATTTTTGTCAAAAAACAAGTAGATTGGTAGGTTTATAGTTATCATTATCTCTTTCAGGCTGATAGCAATTGTTTATCAACTGACTCATCCCTGGTGTCTCAGGGCGCTGAGTCGTAGTACCCTTAATAGAGGAACTTATATTGGATAATTAAACCATATTTCTAGGCATCTGTAGATATTGCTCAGAATCAACTTCAGTATCGACCTCTGAGGCTTCTTCCTCATAATATTTGGATATATTGCCAATTAAATCGTCTGGGGCGCATTGGCATTGACCATCATCCAAATCTTTAATTCAGTAATCAATAAGACTTCTCAATCCACACGGCTACAATTTAAAACTTTAATCTTGCATTTAATCTTGTTTAGACTGGTTGTTTGCAATTTCAGAACAAAATTACTTCATCTTTTTCCTCAGATAACCTTCTAAAGTTGGTCACTTATTCATGGAAAGTATTATCTGACTCATTGATAGGGATCAACTTCTTCATTAAGATTGTTTATCTATTGATTCAATTGGTTAGCCGGGTCTTAGATTTCTTGTTTTACATTGCTGTACTTCACCTTTGCGCCAATAATTGTTTTACTCTAAACAATCATCCTTCATTAAAAAATTTGGCGCTTAGCTGTTAGTACTGATTGCTAAATTCATTGTTATTATTCAGTTGTTACTCTTGGACTTCATGGCTAAGTCTCATAAAGTCTGAAGCCTGCATAGAAGTCTGAGTTACATTGTTCCCATGAGTTGGAAACTCCTCTTTTATCCAAGAAGGCTCTAAACACAGGGCGCAATCTGCCATTCAAGCTCTTGCGCAATTTCCAATACTTGCCTATTAGCCCAAGTAGCCTAGTTATGGGTTTCCTCCAAGCTAGAGCGGACTTCTTTAAAGTTAGCTTCTAGACATATATTTAATATCTGCGCCGCCTGTATTTTGTTTCTTGATAAATTTACCAACTCAGTGATAGCTGCATGATGGCTGCAAAAGTCATCTATGAGTTTTGGAAGGTAAGTTATAACTTTTCAATTAAATATTGGGTGATGTTATTGGTCTCAAGCAATCTATTTCTGATTTGTGCTGCGCTAATTTGTGTGCCAGATATATTGCCCACAACACATCTTGGCGACATTAATGGTAAAAAGAAATTTTTCTTGACCTCAGGTCCTTGTCTTTTTTAGCTTCTTAAAAGTTGCTGCTCTACCTGCTTCAATTTTCATAGGAAATTGTTTCATCAGGGTAGGTGATTATAGGTACGTCGTTCCAGTTAATCTGAAACACAGTCATTTCAGTGTTCCAGTAGGTAATACAATGGTTCTGAGAAATCAATAAGGGTTGGGGTTGTTCCCCTGCTCAGAATGAACGTCTGTCATCCCAGCCATGGACACCACTGTTGAAGTTTATACTACTTCAGACAGCTGGTTCTTCATCTGTGGATATAAATGGAGTTACATATGTCTATTGTATGAAGACAATAGACCAGCAGATGATATTTCTTAAGATATCATATCCTTAATGTATAAGACTTGAGCTGTATTCTCCTGTAATTTACTTTACTGTGGCTTCCCACCTTATGATCTTTCTGACCAACAAAATAAATTCTCAATGTAATACAAAGAGAAATTATAAAATGTAAAAATCTTGTATTTTTGAACTACCAAATTGATTCTACATCTAGTAATAAAGTACATGAGTTTAAATAAGTTACTTCTGATGATATCTGGATCTTTGCCCATAAATTCTTTCCTTGCGCCACCACTTAACAAGTGGCTCTTTTACTAAGGTTTCAGAGAGTCTACTCACATGGGAGGTTTCCTGTTGTACACCCACTCCACCTCATGATCAATATCATTCCAAGATAATTACTCAAAGACAGTATCTCCTCAGATGCTTCTTCAAAATGCTAACCCATCATTCCTATTAACAAAGGTATCACATTGCCAAGACAATTTATATCACTAATTTGAAATTAATTAATCATAACCTGATCAACATTTAAACTAATTTTGACCTAACCCAAAGGCCCCCAAAACTGGGTCATTAAAGCGAATATTAAGTGAGATTGTTAGGTGCAAATCCTAAGTTTCACTTGTACTTAGAATATTTTTATATAGTAACCGCTGATATGTTCATCATCATATATATAATTTAGGATTAATCCAATATTATAATCTTCAATATATAATATATTTAACAATTTAAAAACCAGACAATAATTCAATAAGGGTCAGTTTGGTGGATGTTCATTGGATTGTGATGGTAATGTACTATCTTACCATTTATAAATCAGAGTGTGGCAGTGAGGGCTCATGCCAGGCCACTTCGTTTGTATGGGAAGGCGTGGTACACCCATACACCTACCCATTTGAGGGGCCGTATGGCCTGGTTCTAGCATATAATTGAGGGTGGCTCAAGATAATGTCCCATATTGTTCATTAGCTATTATCTAATTGCAGTTGGTCAGTCTTGAGGGAGCTCCAGGGAAGCTGATATTTCTTGGAGTAGTGTCCAAGTACACTGAGGCATTGGAGTCCTGACCAGCAGATAATAGGGTAAAACTTTAGTCAATATTGAGGTATCATGATCCTTGGTATCCAGAAACCCAGGCCTCATTCACTCCGTGGTTGGTATATTATTGTCAGGACAGTAGGCGGGTGATTGGATCCTCATTCCAGCATCAGATTATCACATTAAACCTAAATTAGAAGTTATTTGTAAATGGGAAAATATAGTTAAGGAAACACACTTTTAAAAGATAAAACACATTAGCCATCAGGGCTCATCACTGGGGGGTGATACACCAGCAGTTCCAACTAGCTATCCAGGAGTTTATTACATCAGTAAGCAATCCTCATTGTCCTTGATTGCATTCCCTTGGGGATGGTGAGGACACCTAATTGACAAAAGGTGTCATGGGTAGGTTCCATAACAAAATGGGGTAAAGGACGGGGTATAAAATTGTAATATAATGCTTTTAAAGGTGATACCTTTTGCGTTAGACGCCTTGGAGTAGCAATCAAAGGCCTTGATGACTAGGTTTAGTTCTTTTACCTTCCAATACCACCTCTGTGTCATTGGCAAAGGCTATGGTGCAGGTAAGGGGTTTTCCAGAAAATTGAATTCACAAAAGTTGCTCCTGTAGTAAGGCTAGGAGAGAATCCAGGGCTATGTTAAAACATAATTGGGCCCAATGGATCCCCTTGATTGAGACTCTTTTTAACCAAAGCTGCCACCATAAGGACTGACAGGGCCAGTAATTTAATATAAAGCTGTTTGTAGAGTGCTAATATCCACCTCCTAGCTTGCGGTGGGATGTGTAGGTGGGTTAGATATGCATCATGATACTTCCAATTAACTCAATTATATGTTTTTCATATCAAGAAGCGCCATAAAGCTATGAGTTTGGTATTAGTTAGCTGAAAGTTTCGCAAGAAACTCATTATAATAGCTCCATAACAATCTCCCTGGAATGAAGCAATGCTGAGATGGGTTGAGTCAGGCGCCACTCACGTAGTCATGAAGTTTACTAGGAGAATAGTGAAGATTTTATGGCCTAAGTTCATTAAAGATTGTTGGATATCAGGATATCTGTCATGAGGGGAGGAATATCGAGCGTTTGACCCACTGCAGAATCAACGCCTAGACCTGAGAAGAAGGTTAAAGAAGCTACTCAATTAATAGCGCCAAAAAAGATAGTTGATAAGGCTCAAACAGATACTAGGAAAGTTCAATCAAGCCAATTTGAGCTTAAGGTACAATGAAATGATATCCTACCAAAACAAAATGTTAGATCATTAGAAAACCAGGCAGTATTTCTCAAGGTGGCACATGAGGCATTAAATAAAGCTATATCTACAATAGGGTAAAAATTAATATTCAAGCCAATGAAAGAAATAAGTTTTACCAAGTCTTATCTGACTTAATACATTCCACATAAACTTTTGCTATATTAAAATATGCTAGAAAGGCATTATACCATCTAGATTGCATCGCCTGACCAAGAGCCTCCCATTCAGATTTATCACCCTATTATATAAATTATTTTCTTTATGGGGTTTATATTTTTATATGCGACATATAATAATCCCTATTTTATACTAGAATAAAGTTACGTCATTAATTCTATATCTAGTTTTGGTACTTGACTTCAATAAGTCCATTTCGCCATACTTACCATATACTGATACTCTACCTGACAGGAAATGAGCAAAGACTTGATACTCTTTAAGATAAAAACTATACTTGTCATGCATCTTAAACGGTTTTAAATACTGAATTTCAGGTTTCTAGGGAATAGCACCATTAATCTCAAAAATGTAATCTCAGCAGGCTGGTGCTCACTACATGGGGCTCAGACATTGCTTAATAATACCTGCACCTAATTGATTGAACCATGGGTGATAACTCAAATGATAGTGTCACTCGCTGAGTGCACAATAAAATGGCAAAAAAGATGAACAAAGGGAACTCCGCCCATTGTCACAATTGAAGAAGTTTGAGAAACTTTTATTGAGATTTTAAAATCTCTTCTTCTAACATGAATTTTCAACAAAGAAGTTTAAAACCTAATATGTGGAGTCATTAATTATAAGAAAGAGCCAGCCGCGAAAGGGCATCCACAGTGGACAGGACACTCATGAACTTATATAAATCTAGTGCTCTCCCAGAGAGCTATAGATCAGTGTGAATCTATTTCACTATATACTGCAATTTTTACACCCTGCGCCCTATCATATAATGCATTTACTAGGAGTCCACAATAAGGAACTCCACATCATATTAATACCTAAGGGGATTACAGATGTACTACAAATAGGTATATATTTTAGCATCACAAAGTATAAGGGACGTCTTCCGTTTGATTGAGCAAACTGTTCCAATATCATACAGCTCCATAATCAAGTGGGACTACTGAGACTGTTGTTACAAGTATGTGAAGGAAGCTATGATGCACCTCTGAAGGTCATTTCAGAGTAGAAAAAGGATACCAAAAGATTACTCAACGCCTTTGTCAAAGGTCCTTGAAGACAAGATATTGAAGCACATGGAGAAATGGTAACTCAAGATTCTACTAGCCACCATCATGAGGAAGAACAGATCACCCTCACCAAGTCCTGGTAGAGCAAGACCTACGACTTATTGATGATCTGGAAGCCAATTGAACCTCTAATACCTCATTAGTAACTCAAAATAGCTTTCTCAAGTGGACAAGTTGAACATGATTTGGCATTCTGTGTGACTCAGGCATCTAATCTTTACATTACCAAGTGAAGAAACAGATTGGAGTTTGAAATGAGAGGCAGATAACCTAGTTGAGAAGACACTTGGCAAGTCTACCGTCGCCTCAACAAAGCTGAGCAACGCTGGAACACTATTAAAGAAAGGGCTAAAAGCCAAGACTGGCAAACCTCCTCAGAGCACTACTTATAAAGGGATGAAGAAGGACTTGAATTGGCGCATTGGCGTATCATAGGATGAGAACAAGCTTTTGCAAATGTAACACTCATCCACTCACCAACAAACTTATGATCTGGATATTTTCTTTAAGGAGATGTAAAATGGTAAAGTTTTCTTAAAAGAAAAAAATAATATGCTGGATGTTATGCCAAGGCTTACCCTGGAGGAATGGAGCAACATCATAATCTTCTACAGGATCAATTATGTCAACTCTGCCAGTAAATTGCACAAAGCAATGCTTGAACCAAAATTATTAAGCCTAAAGCCCTTTAAGTCTACTTTTTTGCAGGATTGGAGGCACTTTTTTTCAGACTACAGTCAAGGACAAGTTTACAACTGGCAAAGAGACTATTTCATCTTTACCCTACGTCTATGAAGCCATGATGGAAGGTGTGACTGATCTTAAAAGGTTAAGCTTAATTATACTTTGTTTAAGCTGTATGGCTCAAAAGTTTTTTTAGACAATCGTAAGTCTAATATTGTAGTAAAAGTGCTTCAGCTTATAATACAGACGAAATTGGCCAAAAGACCATGGCTGATTCTTGGTGGAACCCTTTAAATCAGGGCAATACATCTAATAATTCTCGGTCAATTAGCATGAGATTAAGTAGTCAGATTGCTCTGACTAAGCAGCGGAATCAAGGGAGCCCATCTGAGGCCCCCCTCATTCCATAAATAATTTAGTCAAACCACCTACGCGGGGACTACCCCTTTTATAGCCTTGAAGGGTGTACCCACAGGTGCAAAAATCTTCCTCAATGGTGATTGGTTTCATTATATCAAAATTTTACCTAACGGACTGTTTATACCTACTATTGACCCTTCTACAACCATTCAGTTGAAGAAAAGGGAGTTTCAATATATCTGATAGGTTAAAACCTCATATATCCTGTTATAAAGTTGGCAGTAAATAAGAGATACGCTGACAGATATTGCACAGGGTTTAACCCACTGAGCAATTAGGACCAACAATATGATGATTATTGTCCTTGAAACAACAAAATAAGCTTTAAAATAAATATAGAGCACTTGCTCCCACAAAACTCTTTATTAATATACCTAATACAGCTGATTCTTGCTGTTTCCACTTTCTCTAAAACTACAAAAAAACCTCCTCTTCTTGATCATCTCATCTCGCCTATATTGGAGCGACTTTGGATGCTACCGCTTTGATGGCTTAGTAATTTAATTCACCACATCTCATCAGTTTCATCGATTCATTATCTATTAATTTCCCAATTGCCTAATATGAGACAATTTCCCAACAACCCAATATCGCCTCATGTCAAGGCACTCAAATTTCATTACTCATATCAAATCTCAACGGATTCCATCCATTCTGCCTTAATGACCTAGGGCTTATTGTCCAGTCATATTGGAATCATGACATATTCTAATTTGGATGTTTGTAGTTTATATGAATTCTTTAGCCATCTCACTACAAACCTCATATTTTTTAAATACTAAGCAGCAACTGATTTATAGGGGTCTCTCATCAGCCCATCGCACTCACTAATAAACTATATAAAAACTGACTTTTAGTGTTATTTATTTTTTATTATACTTATATAAGTGGTCAGCAAAGTCCCCTCAAAAGGTAGTTATTTCCACAAAAGAGATTGAATTTCTCCAGAACATATTGTTGAAATTTAGGGTGCCAAGCACCAGCGAGCAACCAAAAACCCCTGTTTACCAACAAGGTTATAGTAATTCATATGGGTGACATGCATACCTGGAGAGAAGTGAAGGAAGCACTTATCAAGGAATTTGGGTAAAAGTAAAGCCTGATTGTGAAAAAAGGGCCTTCATAAGAATTTAATTATACGAGAATAAAATCCCTTCATTAAATTTCTATGATTAACCTTATAAAACCCAAACTATGTTGACCTCAAAGATGTTTACATAGGATAATGACATACCATAGTTGTCGCTGGTTTATTTAGTACCCCTGACCTACCACTTCACGTCACATCTGTTAAATGAAGCTCCAATCCCATTTTAGATATGAAAGAAGCCCTGCTTGATGTGGTTGATATACACAAGCCAAATACCTCCTAAAAGGACTCCATGAAACCTATTTGTATACTATAGAGAAAGAAATCCAAAAAAGGAGGAAAAGCCAAAATGAAACTTCTGCAAGAACAACCATAATGAGGAAATGTGTCTTAAGAAGAACCCTGTGTCAGACATTCTCCTTTTAGATGTAAGAAAATGAATGTTGAAGGTATTAGTGCTCCCAAATCTGCTACTATGATTGGCCCATTACCTGCCCAATCTTTTAATAATATTGTGGATATCAACGCTATGAGTACCCACAGCAAAAATACCTTAGTAGATTCTCGGTGGAATCCTAACAACTGGAAAAATATAATTTATCATAAAAATTGGCTTAAAAGGGTAATAATTAATAATAGGATTACTCTGACTCCTTGGTTGAATTTGAGGAGTATAATATCACACGGATCTGAACCTCCACAAGGCAAGAAGATTTTACCCATTGATGATTAGGTGCAAGTTAACCAATAATTAACATCTGGGTCTAACCACCGCCGAGGTGCAAAGATTTTACTCAAGGATGATAGGGAAAAAATTAGCCAATCATTACCATCTGAGTCTACCACTGCCAAATTACCCAATCACTACCATCTGAATCTGACCATCGCTGAGGTGAAAAGATTTTACTCGCTGGTGATTGGATACAATTCATCAAATCATTACCACATGGGTCAGTTTTGACTCCCAAAATTTTTTATCTTCGATCTGATAGGCTAAAAGCCTATATTTCCTTATTTAGATAACTGAGCTTTGCATTCTTTTGCCTTGGATACCCCTGGTCTCAAAATTCAAACTAGTTTAAATAGGAAAAACTAGTATTGAGAAAGGGACCTTTCCTGGTTTTGCCCTGCCTGAATAATAAAAAACATAAAAAACTTTAATAAAGTGTTATTTCATACTTTTATTAAAAAGTAAATATCTCACTTTATTATATTATTTGTGGCATCCATTGGCAGATCCCACACCCTGCCTTGCCAAGCAGGGAAAAGGAAGGTCAGCTTATGGTCAGGTATCTCTAAAGCTGATTGACCCAAAGTAACTTGAAACAAAACATTACCAATTTCTCATTTTGCATGCACGGAGGGTGACTCTGGCGTTTACTCTGAAGGGGTTTATGAGAACATAAGTTATTATAATTTATATTATTAAAATGGCTTGCCATTCCAGACCACTTAATTGCCAAAAATATTGATGACGCCCAGGTTCAAAGAGGCACTGACCTCAGTCAGCTTATTGAGTGCACTAGAATAATTGATATAGTCAGCAATTTTGGTCAATACCTTTCCCTATTGATTCAACCCATCTTGAGCGTACAGAGTCTCCTGCAAATTAAGAAGAAGTATCCCAAGACTGCCTGAAAGCTCAATGCAACGTTCCGCCTCAGATAAGTGTTTGACCTCCCATTGAAATTTGAGAAACCGTTACCAAAGTAGAAGTGGTGATTTAAAAAGGTTCATGTTATGGCTACCTTGGATATGGTCTTTCCCATTAATATCGTTTCATCCAAATCATAAAAGAGCTCAAACTCTTTTTCAGCCTTATATACACTCAAAATATAGCACTGTTAGTCTAAACAATGCCAAGGCGATTTTTGCATATTCATCTTTGCCAGTCTGAGTTGGCAAGTTAATTTTCTCTGCTCCCGCAGTTGCCCTAGACAACAGCCAATATATTATACTCATAATGACACAGTTTATAATTGAATGCAATGGCTTCATTAACTTTTAAAAAGGGTTTTTATCAACCTCCTCGATTATGAAGTTCCCTTTGTATTATATAATAAAGACTCCAGCAAGAAGGACTACTATCGCCTGGTCAGGTACTCTTTTTCAATTTATCTTTGTGATAATCTACCTCTGGAAGAGATATAAAAGAGTTACCAAACTCAGTAGATTCAGCAGAGGGCATATTACTTTATGACACAGATGAGGAAAAAAGAATCAGGAGAACAAAGGGTAGTTTCTACCAACAAAACATTGAGGTACCACTGAACTGCATGCTACATATGAATATTGCCATTGGTGTAAGTAGGTTTGAACCAAGAGTTTACAAGGAGCCCTTGATCCAGTTATCAGAGGCCTATTGAGCTACAATTTGAATCTTAACCAACTAATAAATCCTAGTCAAGGAACATCAAGAGATTGGGTAAAGTCAAATATTTCATGTTGATGAAATTTATAAAGTATATTATCTTTTATTCACCTCAATTTTTGGCCTACCAACCAATCATTTAATTTGCGCTATCCCTCAAGTTCATATATTGATAATTTAAATAGGAGGAACTTGAGAATTTGCATCAACAACTTGAAGATTATCAAAATGGTTTCTACACGTCAGATGTTAACTATGGTCACATGAAAGATAAGACTCAAAGTACAGATGTAGGAGACAACCCCTATTTGATCAAAAAACATATAAGAAGTTGAAGGTAGAGAAACAATAATGAAGATTAAGCCCAGGCAATTATTTGATATCAGCCTACTTGTGCCCTACCAAAGTTCATGGTCATCCCCGCTTTTACTTATAAAGGAGTAAAATGTTGGTCACGGTATTTTATGGATTACCAGAAACCAAAGAGCCCTACTAAAAAGAGCATCTATCTGATCCATGAATTGGCGATGCTTTGACAGAACTCTTTGGCATAATGCTCTAATCCGTGATGGACCTTGCCAGCAATTATTGAAAGATGAATATAACACCAGAACACTAAGAAAAAGCGGTGATATGAACTTAAGAATTATATAAGCCTAATCCACTTCTCTTATTATTATGTAATGCTCCTGCATCATTTCAGCAGGAGATGGATCACATCATGCAAGATCATAAGCTAATCTATGTATCATGTACTTAGATGACATAATGGTATTTTCTAGAGCCTTTACTAATCATATAGACCACATATAGTCAGTTTTATATTGGATGATAATGAACAATATTAGATTAAAAATTGCAAAATATACATTCTTCCAACAGAAACTTGAATTCATTGTAAAAATGGTATCTCTGTAAGGATTCAACCCGTGTACTATAAAGTTGTCAATCTACAACATGTCTTAACCAAAGAGCCTTGAGAACTACAGGTATTCTTAGGAGTGATGGTATTTACCAGCAATTTAAACCTAATTTTGCTCAACTCACCAAACCATTTGTCCGTCTGCTTTCCAAAAGCACCCCTTTCTTTTAGATTAGATCAAAGAACCGCATTTATAACATAAGGATTTGTTAAATAGAAGACCAGATTTATTACATCCAAACTATGGAAGTCATTTTATCTTGTTTACAGATGCCTCTGACTTAGACGTAGCCGCCATCCTCTCTAAATTGGATGATGATAGCATTGATCACCTGGTGTTCTACTACAGTGATACGCTTTCCAAAACTGAGAAAAATTATAGAGTTGCAGAGAAATAGCGCTTAACTGTTCTCCTAGCCATAAAACATTTCTAGCCTTCTTGTACAGTACAAACTTTACAGTTGTTACAGATCATACTTCTTTAAAGTAGCTGCAAAACTTGAAAATTTGATTTGAAGTCTAGCCCTCTGGGCTCTTAAACTTCAGCAATATGACATTATTATTATCCATTAAGTGGGAACAAAGCACATGAACATAGATGGACTGAATCAACTGCCCCTACTACATATAGACAATAAAAATCTGAACGGTCACATGACCTAATCATAAAGCCGAACTTTTAGGAGGACAAAGATGAATCATTTTAAAAAATGTTAAAACGACACACTCAAAATAAAAAAATCTTGATCTGTTACTTTACAAGAAAGTAGGAACCAACTGGTGACCTTAATTTCAACCTTCATAAAGAGTAATAGTAATACTGAAAGCCCAAAATAACTTAGGACATAGAGGATCAGGAAAACTTGCAAATTTATCAAGGATCGCTACTATTGGGAAGTAATACAGGACTCTGTAGTTGAAGTCTTAGACGCTTGTAACACTTTAAATAGTAGATGCCGCATAACTTCAAGTACAAATATAAGCCCATGACTCTGTAGCAGCCATCTCATACCATCAGTTTAGACGTCATAGGTCCATTAACTGGATCCACAGAAGGAATTTAATATATTCTTTTAGGATTAATTATTTCACAAAGTGGGCTGAAACAATTGCCATTCCCATGCAGACCACTAAAGCTACTACCAAATTATCAAAAAAAGTATATTTTTAGGAACGGCTTCTTGCAGGTACCACTATATGTTAACAGGAAGCTTTTTTATTTAAGAGTTGTGAGGATCTTAGCTATAAGCATGGAACTCAATAATTATTTTAGCAACCTAAAATTAATCAACTAATGGGAATATAGAGAGAAAATGGAATGTTAGTTTTATTAATAAGAAAGACTGCCACTACTGATCCATTATACTGGTACCAATATCTCCCAAGCGCGTTATTGGATTACAGGATAAGTTTCATTCATATCATCAAAAGGTCTCCCTTCAAGGCCTTTTAATTAAGAGCCTGGAATTTCAGATCTATTAGCACGTGAAGTTACTAGTGAGATTACCAAAAATCCTGAAAAAGCGCTCAGAAAAGTAGCAAAAAAATTATTTAAATCAATCTGAAGTGATGAATAAATTTAGCTTAGAAGGTTACAAGAAAAAGTCAAGCAACAGATGCCTCTCACCACCACTACCTGCCTTTGAGAATTTTTGACTTAGTCCTGTACTATCATAACCATATAGCACCTCAAGGAGAAAAACTAGATCTAATCTGGAAAGGCCATATTCTATAACTTATAAACTTGGAGTTGAGTACTAAATCAATTCTCTTAAAACTGGAGTAGTATTAACTGTGTACATAGCCAATTCTTGCATCATCAATCAACTGTCAATATTCTTGGAGGGGAATTGTCAGGATTCATAATATTGGATATGATGAGAAGAATAATGAACAAATGATCCCTTTAATTAAATCAATGCCTAAACCTTAGGAGGGGGTAAAGCAATTACTTTAATTAATTACATGGAACAATTAATAGTTGGTAAAAAATAAATTGACCTTAAGAAACTTTGATGGCCAAAATGAGCCTAAGATACCATGATATGAACCACTTTCAATCAAAAATGAAGGATCATAAGAAAGTCATGTGACAATTACTCAAGGTGGCACTCAAGGCAGTGAACTAAGATGAACCGGCTAAGGGTAAGAATTAAGAATTTGTGATGAAATGGTTCAAACCATTTGTTTCATTTAGATTCAAAAATTTTGAATCCAAATTTTGAGTCAAAACGCCTGAGGGATTTCCTACTAAGGGTGGCTTAGAACCATGATTCTGCCACTCCAAGCTATACTTTAGGCTCAAAGGAGCTTCTAACATGGCCAGGAGAGGGCTTCCCAAAGTGCAACTTTTAAAAGGTTGAGCCCCATCATCCCAAACCTCAGTTTGGAATTTTAGCACTTCTCTTGGCCATTTTGGCCTCATACCTTAATGAGCGTTGTGTGCAACAAAGTTTTGTCACAAAAACAAACCCCTTAAGATTCTTTTCTTTTTAGTACTAGATGGTCCCAACCCAAGGGGGGATTCATCGATGTACCCCTTAAGATTCTGGGGTATTGACCCTCCCCAGTTGCTCTGTCTTTTTATTGTCACACTTGCAATGACAGAAAAAACTGGAAGCACCTTGCTCAATTTTAGTATGTTAAATAAAAATAAAGGTTACTTTGAAGATTTGCATCCTTGCTTACCTGTCATTCTTTTTCCGCATCCAAGATTTCCCCAAATTTTGAGAGTTAAAGATGAAATGGTATTATTAAACTATCCCAGATTACCTTAGTGGTCCAACTCAGCTGTTGGACCTATTTTGGCGTCAATTTACTCTGCTGAAAATTCAGTCATCTGCCAAACAGAATCTGGATGGTTCTATTCATTACAGAATCTGTGCACCAATTAACCCAAGTGATAACAAATCTCATCTGACTTGGTATTTTCAACTTGCAATTTTAACCTATCAAAAATATGTTACAAAGGCATTATACCATCCATAAAGCACTACCCGACCAAGAGCATCACTTCTGGATTCCACCCTCCATTATTTTTACTAATCCTTTTCTTTTTGGGGTTTATATTGTTAAGTATGTCATATAAAAATCCATCTTTAATACTTTATATAAAGTGATGTCATTATTTCTATATCTCGTTTTGGTACTTGATCTCAATAAGTCCATTCCACCATACTTACCATAGGATGTATACTCCACTTGTAGGACATAAGCGGAGACTTGGCACCCTCTAAAATAAAATACTTGTCATTTAGACTTGACGGCTTAAGTATGAATGTCAGGCTTCTCCAGGTATAGCACCATTAAGATAAAAAATAAAAAGCTCTACAGTCATGTACAAGTGCATAAGGTTTTTGCAATTGTGATTAAAAGGGATCTATTTGTCCATCCTACAGCTTTTAGTGTTCCATAATGTAAAGTTTCATCAACTTTAGGCACTTCACCTTATTGAAAAAGTGGGTTATATTATTGGGACCCATAAGGCTAGATGTAAAGGACATTTAGAATCTAATTCTTTATACTTGGACAAGGGCTTCTTAAATGTAAGAGTACTAAAAAAGGTTAGATATATGCTCTCATTTATTTAATGATAGTTGTCGTTGCTAAAATTATACATTATTGGGAAGTTATGCCATCTCCTGGTACCCTCAGAGGGAAATATGGCAGGGAGCACCAATAAAGGAAATCTCAGTTAATTGGCAAGCCTTTAAAAGACACCAGATTTTTCAGTCTTTATAGCATCAGTGAGCTTCTTAGCGGGATCTTTTTTTTCTTAGGCAAATAGCAATTTTACTTTAATCACATGTCAGAAGATAGTAATAAAGCATGCTATACTTAATAACGGTAGAGATACTATGGGGTGATCAGGTTAAACTTCCATTCTAATACTACGTCCTTTGTGAGGAATAAACGTGTTTACCTCTAGAGGGAGCTTTAATTTTTAGTAGGTATGCTACCAATACTTCTTCTTTAAATAGGCAATTTTTCGAATCTGAGTAAGCCTTCAATTTCTTGTCCTTTGACTTTGGTTTTTAAATTCTTGAATGGTGACCTCCATTGGTTTAGGCTCAGCTCTTTGACGAATTATTTCATGTTATAACTATCATAATTACATCTCTCCTGATAAATTTATAATTTTTTGTATAGGTTAAAGTAGGTATCATTTATGATTTACAGTATACTGGATTTTAACTTCTTGAATATCTTATCGTAATATAAAATTGTTACTAAAATTTGTTTTGTGTATGCTTTTATGTCCTACTTGATATTGTCATCAAGAGAAAACTACTTTCCACATGAGTCACTTTCTAAGCAGATTTATCAAGTTAGAGTAAAACTAAAACTTCAAATTCCTATAGACAGTTCAACCACAAAGACCTCAAATTTTCTGCTTGCTACTCCAGTATAGGGAATTGGGGAACCCCCCCACCCCCACCCCACCCCAGCATTTTAATTCAGTGGGAAACACAATCATAATAGTTCATCCAGTCACACCGGATACTTAAACTGTTCTTATAAGGATCTTAACCTCTATCACACACTCCCAAGTGATACCTTGAAGACCATTAGTGCTCCTCAAAGCAACATGCATTCCCAGCCTTTATTTAAATATGAGAATGTTTTCCAATACATGGATAAATATAATATAAAATTAACGTAAGCTGTGATAGAACCCCCAGCTATACTAACTTTTGCCCTTATATGGGTATTTTGATCTCTTATTACTTGCAAAGCCAATGCTACCATGCTTGTAACTGTGCAACTGGTACTAAAAGGCACTTTACTACCAACCACTTGAACCTGTCTGTCATGGAGAATGCCAAAAGTAATATAGTGTTCTGGTACTCAGGATGAGTTACCCTCCAAAAATCTAGAATACATTTGGTACAGTAATACATATTTTAGGTTAGAGAGATCTTAGGGCAGCTGCAGGTACTAGCCAGAAAATCCTAAACTTAAAATTATAGTCATCTTTTGTCATTGAACTTCATTATTTCTTGCAACCATTGGGGGTTTAAGATTTTTTTAAAGCAAAGGAATGGAAAGGCAAAAAATGGAGCAATAGTTGGAGCCTATTGGAGCTGCTTTATAAGCTCTTTAAATAGATAACTGGGCCAGGTTCAATACTCTTGGAAATATCCTCACGATTTTATCATGACAGATCAACATCCTTTTTATATCAAAATCCAATTTGGATACAACCTGACCAACTATATTGGTTTCAAACTTGTTGTCAAATATTTTTACTCACCACAATTGCATTTGGCGCACTGATGACTCCTCAGATGGACAGCAGGTTGCACCCACAGCGAGGCCAACTATGGGCAATCTCATTGAATATTTAAAGAGCTTATCATGCCCGCACTTATCAATGGCAGACTTACCTTTTCTAAAAATGGAGGGAAATGGCGGATAAGGATATCAGAGCCTAAGAGGTAGACTCAATTTATTTATTTTACCAGTCACCAACTTATTTTTTGCCAGGAGGACTCAAATTGATGGAGGAACCTCTTGGATGAAAATGCTACAAAATCTCTTCTGGCAATGGCTTATGACCACCACCACCTCCTGACACTCACAAATTTTTTCACCAAAATCATGGGTGATGAGCAGATGAATTCTAAGCGCAATCTCTAGGGGATACGCCATCAACCACCTCTCATCTACAAAAAGGGTTAAATCGCCTAGGATCAAGAGAGGGACGGACGCCTGCTTGATTCCATTTTTGGTTCAAAACGGGTATTCTTCCTGATTAAGACGCAAAGGTTGCTCCCCAGGGCTTACAATTACCCTTCCTTTTTTAAGCTAAAGTAAGCAACACTGGGAAAAAGGGTGAGCGCCACGTTCTTGTGCATCTTGGGTAGCTCTATGGCCAAGAGGTTCAATCTTCTGGGAAGGAAGAGGAGCATTGGGGTATGCAGCGTGGAATTCTTTTACCAACTTATTACAATAGCCACAGTCGCTGGTACTTACTTGGCTAAATTTGTGAAGGAAATCCCTTCCAGGAAGCCAAGTATTGCACTGAGCAACGTGATTTTCATGATGCCAGAATGACATCCATTAAACTTCTTCTGAGCCTTCAATAATGACCAGTTCAGGTACAGAGGGACCTTCCCCTATAAATGGGACAACTGGGAATCATGGAAGAATGGATGCTGCTTCTAATGAGCGTGAGTACCATCTGGAAGGCCCTTTTCCCAAATCTGGCTCCACTATGTGAGGATCAGAGCACTTGCGCATAAACTTCTGCAAGTGTATCTTAAACGCATGTGTCTCATATCTAACATAATTAACAAGCCCAACTTAATCTCATAGCAGGAAGGCGTTTGCAATCTGAAAACTGCTAGTAAATTACTTATTGCTCTAGTCAGGGTTTCCAAACCTGTAATTGCATACTATAAATATTCTGCAGAAGCTCCTTAGTGACAGGTACTTCATGGCGAAGACAAGGACAAATAAAGAACAATAATTATACCCCAGAGTAACTTTTTATAAAAAGAAACCATTGATAAATAGGTGGCATTGTTGTACGCAAACTGCACCATGGCAAGCTCAATGATCCAGGTATTCTGCAACGCGGAGGCATAGCAGCAAAGGTAATGATTGAGTACCTGGACTGAACCTATCCATCTGGCTATCAGACTGGGGATTTTATGGCATGGAATGGCACAACTTGATCTTCAAGATAGCCAAAACGGCTGTCCAAAAACAAGCCAAGAACTGCGGACCCCAGTAACTTACCACCTCCTGGGATATACCAAACATAGAGAAAACATGGAAAACAAAAAGCTGAGATATTCCTTGGGGGTTATGGCTGACATACAAGGAATTATAAGGAAACATCTTTAAAGTAGTACAAGATCACCATAATTTTATTAAAACCATTAAAAACGGGGACGCACAAAAAAAATAAACACTGAGGTCCAAGGACTTTGTGCCTGCTACAGGGGATAAAGGAGATAATTCCTATCAGATCTATCAGACTTAGCCACATGAATATCGTGCAATTAATGATTCAAACTGGTAGACGCTTGGAGATTCCTTTGCAGTTGAATGTTCGCTTTGTTAAATTAAGGCACTATTTATTTCCATGGGTGCCCCAATGCCGTGTATCATGATAATTGGGGATTACTTCATCCTGGAGTTAAGGAAGCACCCAAACCTTATCTAAGAACAAAATCGCCCAACTGTAAGCAAATAATGAGGTCACTTGTAGCTTGGCTAAATCAACTAATTGAACCCTAACCCCCTCCAAGAAGGAGGTCTGACCCGCCAGCATCTAAGGTACCAAAGCACATCCGGCATCCAGTCATCCCTAGAAAATTATGGGAAGAAAAATGGTAAGAATCTGGGAGGAAGTAACCACTGTTAACTGTTTTTCCTCTCTGTTAGACTCAATGAAGGGTCACTGCTTATCAGATTGGTGTTAATGTTTAGTGAGCCATTTACTAACTCATATTTAAAATTTGAGTTGTACAGTTAAAAAACATCTGAACATGATAGTGCACCAACCTCTGTGTTTTCCTGAAATACACAAAGGCCTGGTGGTCTGTCTAGACACCATTTTATGCCATGCGCCTTAAAAAATTACCGTTAGTTGGTGAGCAACCTCAACAAAGTGACAAGTTCCTTTTTTAAAAATGGCCATGATTGCTCTGAGAAGGAGAAATCTGGGAGATGTAAGAGATCTGATATTGCACCCCCATCGTGATCCTAAAGCAGGATTTCTTCCACTGCAGTCACCTAGGCATTACATGCCACAAATAAAGACTAAGAGGCTTTAGTGTGCTTGAGAAATGACAGAACACAAAACTTCCTTAATTGCCTTAAATTTACGATGGCAATCCTCCATCCATTTTTGTGAAACATTCTTCCCAGTCAAGGGATAAGAGGCGTCGCCAACTGATATAGCGCTGGTTAGCATTATTTCAAGAAAATGATTGTCCCCAGTAAACTATGCAGCTGCATTTGCGTGGTGGGTGTGGGCCAGAAAATGATAGCCTCAAGTTTTCTGAGATAGAATTTTATCCTTCAAGACATTATTACCCTGGAAGGTAACCTCTTTCTTTAAAAACTCACACTTTAATGGCTTTAAATAAAGATCTGACTTCCTAAGTGCCTCCAATACCGTCTCCAGTTCATTCAAATTCTATTTGGTGGTGGCGGAATGCTCTAGGATATCATCAATAATAACTTGCGCTATTGATCTTGAATCACCCAATACGTCATCAATAATGTGCTGAAGGTAGTGGGCACATTCTTGAGACCCTAGAGCATTACAAAAAATTGAAAATACCCCACTTAGTACAAATGTCCATCAGTCACTCCTGGCCTTCCACTACCTGGGTTTAATTAAAGCATTTACAAGGTTAATCTAGGAAAACACCTGGGATTTGGCAATATCCTGGCTAATTGTCTACTCCATGAGGAAATAAGGGATTGTTTGGTGTTACTATTCAGATGGCTTTAGTCCATGTACATGCGTAATGTACCATCAGCTAATTAGTAAAAACGAGGGGAGAGGATCTCCAGAAACCCCACCCCTTCAGGAGCATGTCATCTAACCACACTTTCAGAACCTTATCCTCTTGAAATGTATAGAGGTACATAGGGAAGTTGTTATTGATATCATTTACTGTCAAACAGAAGGCCATATAATATTTGGACTGGGAAGGAAGGTGAACGGCCTTCTCCATTTTGAAAATACCCTTATACTGTAACAAGATAGAAGGTATTCTTGCTTTAACTCAGTAGGGGAGGGAATAAAAGCAATAAAACCCAACGCACTAATAAGGGGAAAAGATTATGATAAGCAGGAGTTCGTCACACACCTGAGGATCTACAAAAAAACAAAAGGTTGGGATCCAGGCTAATACTAATCTGTTGACGCCGCCTCCAATCAATCTCAAAAATAACCAGAAGTAACAAATCTGATCTGTGGTAAACTGTTCTAAGAAGCCAAACTCATGCACCAGGAATAGTATGTGCCATCTCACTGCATAGAAAGTTATAGAGGCTAATGATGCAATTAGTATATAGTAACCTGCGTCAGAATCTAGGCCCAAATACCGAGAAATTTTTAAGCTTATAAAATTCTTGGCTGCTCCTGTATCTAATAGAGCCCTGACGAATACCATATGGGATCCCAACTAGTTTTAACAGATAACTAAAAGTAGGCATGATCCTGTTCATTAGCAACTTCACAGGACATAACTGGTGATGAAGGGATATACACTGAAACATCCGCCAAATCATCCAAAAAGGGAGAAACCATGTTTTGTCCACATAAAAACCTCAAATTCCATCTGTTGTCCTGCATGCAATAATGGCACTAACAGATATAATGGTATCTGTTCCCCAGGAGCATCCAAATTTACAGCAAGTATACTATCACCGAACATAAAATGGCAGGGATATGGGGAAGGATCAGTGGTAACAGGGACAATCAACACATTCACAACTTTGACTCTTCCAAGTTGGCCAGGACGTGGAGAGAAATATAGACTGATCTTCCTTAACATGATGTGTGTGATATTCACCCATAGTTTGGGTTAGGAGATATTTCTTGACTGAAGAATAAATATTATGATTTAAAGAATAGGCCATCCTTCCAACAACCACCACCTTAACAAAATATGGACCTTCCGTTAATAACAAAAAGTCAATGCAGCATCCCTCTTATAGAGAAGGGTGGAAGAGAAATAGAATTCAGGTCCCTCCATAATGTCATGGATCATGCTGATAATAAGAAGACTTTGCTGGACTTCAGAATGAGTTAACACCCAAAGCACCAGCCAGTATACCTCTAGTACAGCCATCCATATTATAGGATAGAGAGAGAATAGGGCAACCACGGGCATTAGCCAGAAAATCTTAAAATTGGAAATTATAGAAATAGAATGACCAGTGAACTTCTAATTTCACATTTAAAATTGTATTAAGGGTTTTTATCTGAAAGTTAATGAGAGGAAAGAAAAAAATGGAGTGACAGTGGAACCCGTTGGAGACCATTGTCATATAAGCTAATTATATTGAAACTTGAATCAGGGGCAACACTTTCAGGAATAATCTTGTGATCTGGTCATAGTGTATTGACACCCTAAATTACTGCTTTTTTAATTTTGGGCTTAACCTACCCAGCTAGATTGGGACCAAATTTATTTGTGAAAGTATATTCCACTGCATTTGAGCTTGGCAAAAAGACAATGACTCCTCTGACAGATAGCAGGTTGCGCCTACAGCCTGGCCAAGTATGGGTGGTTCATTGCATATTAAAAAGGGTTTATAATGCCAGTACCTTTTGGAAATAGGATCGCCTTACAAGCAATGGAGGGGAATGGTAGATTGAAATTTCTGATCCTGAGAGTGACTCAATTTATTTTCTCCAGTTGCCAATTTACTTTTAAACAGAATAAAAATTGTTTAATGGAACCTCATGGGGAAAATTGCTAAAAAGCCTCTGCTGGTAATGGCTTTTAACCACCTCCACCTACTGACACACCTCCAAAACTTTCTGCATCAAATTCTATGCGGTGATCAGAGGAAGACGAGGCGCAATCTTAAGGAACTACACCATCACCCCACCTCTCATCTACCAAATAGGCCAAAATATTTTGTGCTGGGGTTGATGGCCGCCTGATTGATTTCATTCTTGGATCAAAATGTGTATTCTTCCCAATTAAGCTGCAAGGATTGCTCCTCAGGTCTTACAATGACTACCAGTGGAGAAACTATGTTGTTTTAGTTCACTAGTTTGCCCAACTAACTTCCCCTCACTTTTCTCTATAATGAACTGGTGGTCAATTTTACTTCCTACGGCTCTGACCCCATTATTTAGTTTGTGATCCCAAATGGGGCCACCCATCTAGAAAGGACCTTCAGCATTTTCAACAATATGCCTAGTCTTCAAAAAAAATTTCCCGTTAATTCCCTTTTGCTCTGCTATCATTCTGTCTTCATATCTATTCTAGGTTTGCGTTGAGGGTGAGCGGACTATCTGTTCATCCTTTTTTAAGTTATATCACTCAAAATGAATATATCCCTCCCATGCAGCTTCTGCCAGCTCCAAGCCCACATCCATCAGAGTCAATCTGCCACCAATCTCACGTTAATTTCCATCTTGCCACAATACTTCGCTCCACTTATCCAAAAGCTGCTGCTGCAACGGTTCCATAACCTACCAATCATGACCCTTTTCATCCAAGAACTGTACTTCATCAGCCAATCAGTAAGATTCTTGGACTAGGTTTGATTTCTGATCTTCCTCTCATCCGACAAACACATCTGATCTTTTGCCAATTCCCCAATAAAGAGTAACCAGAACCCTTAGGACTTATGACTTATCTTGATAAATTTAGTGATTCTATTAAAGCATCTACGGTAAGTTTTGAACTTTTACTTAGTCCAGCTTATGTCTCTCAGTCCCCCTCATTTATACGCCACCAAACAAAAGCCCATCCATTCTAGGGTGACCATCAGCTTGCCGTTGAAGCGGCTGCTATTCCCAACTATCATCCCCTCTTGCAAATCTGTCATCAAGTCAGTAGTGATACTTGAAGGGGATATCTCTCCTCAAAATACTCCCACAACCATCATCCCTCTTGTCAAGTATGACATTCTTGAGCTCTATAAAACAGCAAAAGAAGCTATCAAAAACGTTGCTAAGTTTTAAGAAATCCCAAATAATATTTACTACATCAATGTCGCCATTTTAACAAACACCCCAATGACCACATTCATTTTGAGAAGGCCTTTAAAAATTATATTAGAAGACTTATAAAGCTGGCAATTTCTCTGAGCATTCGCTCATAAGGTATATTGAACCATATACTACTGATGCTTGAACCTTTTGATTCAAACCTTAGCCCTTGCTATTCTCAGGATGATGAAGACACTACTAAGTCTGAGCCCCAATACACACTCCCCTTTTTCCATGGTCAATTAAGCGGTTCTACACTTTCCCACATGGTTGGTTGTGTTTTCATTGGTTTTTAGATTTTTTATCCCTTGATTTAGGCGTTTAGGATTCTTTCTTGGGTTTTTCGTTTAAAATTTTGTAAAATTGGTAATGTCTGAAGCTAGTCATTTTAGCTCAAATGAAATAAATTATTAGAAAACTTTGTTAATACTTTCTTTTCTAAAGTTTTCCCTTTAGAAATTAGAAAATTTACTAATATCATATACATGTAGTTTGATGAGCTTATAAGATAAAAAAAGAAAACTAGCAACACTTTGACTTAGCTATAAACAAAAGGCAATAAATTGGCAAAACTGCACTATATTGAGCTCTCCCTATGATAGAGCTTTTTAAATATTATGAAATCTTATTAATTTATTATTATTATGTGTCAATGATAGGTGTAGAAAATGGGTTCAAATGCAATACTCGGTTACCTCTCTATAAGAACAGAAAACTACTAATATAAATTAAAAATAGTATAAAAATATTACTGTATCCTAGAATTTAACAAAAATTGTAGACCTAGTAATATATGCAGTGCAAAAAAGATTTTATATTAGCCATATATGAATTATTCACAATTCTGGTCGTAATTCCATGTATAGTGGATATTAGAAATGTGATGTTACCAAGGCTTGGTAACTCACTTACCTAAGCAAAATCTTTACCTGTCCTAAGCTTATCATTTCCTTTTTATTTAAATATAGGTCCTAAGATAGCTTATATAATCATTGTTAGTTTCTCAACACCTTAAGAATATTCTAGATTTTAAAAAACATTTAAATGATGTTATAATGTCTTTGGTATGACATTGATGAATCCCCCCTCGGGTTGGGACCATCTAGTACTAAAAAAATAATTTCTTTGGTATGGAATTTATGATTGATTGAAGTACTCTCAGTATAGCACAACTTTTGCTATTAAGTTCATATTGACCATATAAAGTTATAATTACAGAGGTCTGATATTAGTGATTTAAGAAATTATACGAAGTTGGCACAGGCTTGAATCTTGTTCTAATTGTTAGATTACTTTGCTATATTTAAGATGACGCAGGTGTGGTGACAAATGTTAATCAGTGGCTTAATATTGATACAAGTTTACGCTGGTATGGGTGTGCTGTTATATAAAAGGTTCAATATAATCATTTTTGTTTGATACTAATTATAGTTAGTTTGGGTTTATTCCTTATGATTGTTCATAATCGCATAGAACATTTCCCAACTCTTAACCATACGGGGATTAAATGTATAGTGATGACAAGAAATTGGAGCCTTAAAGTTGGCGGTCGTTAATCCATAAGCTTACTGCAATCTTCTTAGGAATTTAGCATTCACCCAATGTATGATATGTCCACATATGGGATCCTTAAGAGTGTGATGCTCTCATTTCTCTGTCATGGGCCCGCATGGGATGCCAACCCACTTAAAACCAATTCTCCTCTCCATGCAGAGCGCTGAGTGGAGAATCATCATCAGTGGCCATACTGCCCAGAGAGGTCGCCCTACCCGTTTAAAACAAGAAGTTTGTAAGAAAGTCATTTTAAACCCGATACCCCAATGTCCCCACCTCATTTACTGTGTGGACTACCTTTACAAGCTGGACATCCTGTACTCTTTGGAGACCCAGAAGGACATTTGGCTATACAATCACCATCCTCTTTTATAATCCCAGATTCACGTCCATTATGGAGATGCCTGAGAAAGGTGTACCGCATGGCTGAGCAGTCCAATGCATCTCAATCTTCATTTATTATATGTGGTCAATATGGGTCATTAGTCCATCGCTTGGAAGAATGCCCATCATCATACGTGATCATGAAAGATGTTATGCGCCTCTTTTGCCAGAAGCGTGAGCAGGATTTCAGCCTGTCTAAAAACATCTTCACCTTGACCATGGACTCCCCTATCCACCTAACACTCCGTGCGTTAATTGTTGCAGTAGTGCTATGGACGATCAACACTATTGTACTTGATGCACTGTCTGGAACTGACCCAACTCTCTCTGTAAAGCTGCGCGTCGCTTCCAGTCCCACCTCACGGATCACTTTCAAGCTTGGTTGTTTGGCCACCTGCCATCCTGCCAACGTCAGTTGGTATCATCCTGGTCCCCATCTAATTCCTCTCTTTGGACCCTTTTCTTCATTTGTGCTCAGTTTTGGCCCAGCCTCCTCTGTCACTTCCCCTCTTCCTTCCACTGGCAGTCCTTCTGGCAACAGGAGGTAGCTTTGGCCCCTCTGAGGTGCCTCTAGTTTTCTATGTGTTTTGTAGTTGGTATTTATTGGAAAAGTCTGTCCCATGGTTGGCCTTCCCCAAATAAAATTTAAAAATTTAACCGTGTTGTGCGTCTTTTAATAACTTACATTTTAATTTTAATGTCCCTTCTCAAATTGCTCTATTATGTTAGTCCTTCCAATCCGTGGTTATTCCAATATAACTTAAAATTTTCCACAAAAGCTAATTAAATATGTTGCTTCTAATATCTTGATCTTTGTAAATTTTCTCTTGCCAGCACGTTGGAGTATAACTTTCTCTAAAGCTTAATTAAGGGATTATGTGAATTTTTGAGATACCTTTAGGCTGATATACTTTTTAAAAAACAATAGTATAGAGCTGAGTGTAGTGAGGGTTGCTACCCATCTTATACCTGGAATGAAGACATCACCATAGATGAATGTAATGCAATATTATAGGCAAAGATAAGAGGGCATAATATATTCTAGTCAAAAAGTTTATCAGGCTAGCTTTAATAGGATGCCTAAAAGATACTATCCACCTTCTAAAGTGCAATAATTCTCTTATCTGATATGGCTTCAACAGACATCTCATATGCCTATTATATTGTTTTCAGTCTTTCATATGAAGTAATTTTGGTCCTATTGTCCATTTAGATAAATTGAGGGTACGTGTACCAGATGACAATTTTCCAAGATAGATTTGACTGTAATCATGGCACCTAAGTCCTTGTTTGGTTTGGCACCACCCACTTAGTAAGCTGTTGATTGCTACTATGATTTTTATTGGGAACATCTAGTAAATAGTGGCTTAACACATTGATTGATAGAGTGTGAAAAGGAAAAGTTAGGTTAGGACTTACAGTAGAGATGGCATTCTGGTATGGAACTTCCGCTTGGCAATCCTTTCATCAATGTATAGTCTCATGGAAGTTAAAATATATAGACTTAAAGTAGGATGTTGTCTTATCTTCTTGTATGTCTTATCAAGACTCTTATGTTCCATCACCTTGTAGTACAAGAAGAATATTCCCATCCATTTCATTAGACTTAGTACTAAAATTTCAACGTCTCCGTATTATTGAGATTTCCATCTTTGACACAGTTGTTTTTTATTTTCTTCTTTAGAGCATGTTGTATCTCCTCAATCTCGTCCTCATAACCTTAATAATTTTTTCATAAATTATACACCATTTTAAGTCAATACTTAATTTGGAAGCCAAGATAAGAAGTTGGAATTTTTTATCTAATTTCTAGGTTGGTGCTGTAGTTTAAAGCATAGGCTAGTAGCTTTAAGCACAGATTTCTAAAAATCCTTCTTCCTTTACGGTTCTGTAGCTATTGGAGTAAAGAGTGGATAATTATACCTTTAGGTGCACTCCATGGAAGCATTTGTTGTTATTAAAAAGAACAAATTAACACTAGTAATTTTTTAGGCCACGATTAAATTCCCTTTGTGCACTTATAGCATTTTATACAATAGGCCACCAGATGGTTAACGCCTTCTTTGTTGGTATAAGATAGTACCTATCCTGTGGTGGTGAGCGAGGCGTACATTTAAATGATAAAAGTTTTATAAAATTCAGATGCATAATTATTACCATCTATGTGAAGCACAACCTTATCTTAGTGAAGGGAAACTGGTAGTTCACAGTTCACTCTATTTGAACGTCATAATTGAAAGTTAAATTTATGGTTCCTTTTTTAAGTATTTTTATTATCTACCAGTAGACTTGTTCATCTTAAGGGGAAAATGTATTTTGCACTTGAAAGTTGGATGTTTTAGGTACTAGGCTGTATCTAATTTAGTTGGATGAGGCTTTAAGCCACAATCTTCTCTTTAACCGCTCAAAGTCACTTTTGAGCGATTTTAAACTTAAGTTTATTTATCCACAGCCATCTGCCCAAACCTATTCTTTGATGTCCTTGGCTCTGCCGCCTGCCACCCCAGTGTGGGGCAGCAGTGCACCACCACCTAGCGTTTTCCGCCCTGCAGGCAAGCGCGTTTGGATGGGTTCAAACAGCCCGCCCACTGCTTCCAACCGTTTTGTCCCCCCACGGGACTTTTCGCTCCACCTGGCGCGCGTCCACCCTTCTCGCCCCCATCCTCTCGCCCTCCCTCGCTCTGCTATTCGCTATTGCCTCAGAGTGGACTATGGGCGTTTGTTCCCATATACTGATAAGGCAATTATTGACCTAGCCACTACAGCCTTTGCGCCAGCTGGCTTTATAGACTTCCGCCCTTTTAAGGGCTACTTTGACGTTGGGTCCAATCTGAGTAGGATGCTGAAGCGGCAGAACAAACTCCTCTAATTTATAAAAAAAAACCCCATTCCCACAACCCGTACTCGCCTCCCTTCAGACACCACACTAGTGGTATCCTTTGCAAATCTCCCATCCCACCTTCCACCCCAGGTTTTGTATGACCAGTTGGTCACGGGGCTCATGGCTTATGGCACTCAGGCCAACCTCATCTTTGCCATTCCATCTGGTGCAGAACGCCTTGCTGCTCCTCGTGCAACAGCCACCATCATACCACACCACCCTACCATAGCCCAACAAATCCCACCCCGCGCTAGTGTGGCTGCAGCGCCTGATCATTTCTTTTGGGCTTGGGTCAATAATGGTAGGCAGATTTGTTCCCTCTGCTTTGGCCTTGACCATGCAAAAAGAGCGTGCCCTAAGGCCAAATCCGTTGATGCAGCTTCTGAGCCCCCTCTGGAGGTTCAGTATGGGGCGCTTTGCTGCCCCTCCCACCCTCAATCTCGTTCAGTGGGCCCACATGGAAAATCAGCCCCACCCAAAACCTCCATCCTCACTCTCCCACCTAAATCTACGCCAGCCAATCAGAGCAATGCTTGGACCAACATTTGCACCCAAGCAGCTTCCCATTCGCCCAATCCTACCCACTCAAATTTAAACGCCACTATTCCAGTGAAACAAAATCCATGGGACCTATTGGCTGAAACTGACGAATCAGGTAATATCCTCATTAGTAAGCATACAGGTCAACCTCTTTGCCATGGCGATTATAGTTGGGCAGAATTTTTCCTTCCCAACTTTGATGAAACCCTTACCCCTCGCCATTTTGCTCCTCTACCCAATACAGCCCCCTTCCAAAGTGACCACCAGCTCTCCTTAGCTGCGGTGGCCTCTCCTCATTGCCCAAAACTACGCACCGCGGTGGCCCAGTCAGTGGCTCAGCTCCAGCATGGCCTGCCCACCATCTTCTTCCCCCCCCCCCGACTTCCCTAAATCTCCCTGCAGTGACATCTCAAAACTATTTGATGATGCTGAAATCGCTGTTATGAATGTCGCAACGCTTGCTTCATTCAACCCCTCAGCCAAAATCACCCGCCACAGTATCTCCCTTTTCACCCAACTTCCTGAAGCCCGCAAAGAAGCTGAAGTTCTCCTCGCAGCTTTTGTTAAAACACTTTCCCATCATTATCTTGATGCAGAAGTGGAAAACCCCTACTACGCTGACCTCAGCCCCCACTATGCAGATGCCCCAACGCCCTGGCTCTCTGCTCTGATCTAGTACTGTAACCAACACCCCTTGATCGAGGTGGGTCTTTCTGAAAACCAGCCCCCGACCCCTCCTCACCCTCTGCCATGGTGGGTTAAGCAGTTTCTACTTCCCACCTGGTTAGTAGTTTTTTTTGCCATTTTGAGTGTTGTGATTGGTACTGTCCATCCCCTGATCGGCATACCTCAAATAAATCAAGGCTTTAAGCCACAACAATAGAATAAAACCCCAAACAAAAAGATGTTCCCAAAATATTGTATTTTTAATCTTGGGTTGGGGTCTGCTGAAGTTATATTGTGAAAAAATTCTCCAGTTGCTGCAGGTGTATATTGAACAACTGTTAAGATTTTTGCCCACCTTTTCAGCCAACTAGATTCCATTGATGCTAGGGGATATTTCCATATAGCGAGTGAATTAGATAACATTTGACCCCAATTTTAGGTTACCAATGTTCAGGAGATTTTAGGTAATTCACCTGGTTCAGATCTGTTAAGGGGTTGATCCAGGTGAATGCTTAATATCTCATTGGGCAGAGATGCTGATGAAATGGTGGCATCTGATAGTTGATCAATGAGTAACTATCAGGTTATTAATTTGGATTAGTCAGGTTTCATCACCAACTGATTGTATATTTAAGGAGCAAGTTGTGAGGCGAGTGATGTCATCTGAAACTAGTGAATTGATTAGTTGGTTTGTGACCTGCCACAATAGGTAAAAAGTCCCATCGCCAAAGCAGGTCAGCTAAATATGATGGTTATCTGGAATTAAGTAGAAAATGTTAGGGACACGTTTTCTGACTCTTTTAATATTAGGTCTTGAGGATGTCCAACAATGGAATCCTAATCAGGTTGGGGAAGACCATCACTGATGAGATGACAAAGGGTAATTTTAATGGAAATGGCTGCCGTTCATCGCTGACGCCAATTGAGGGTTGGGCACTGAATCCCCTCTATAGATTCCCCTGAAAATATACTAAATAAAAAAATTGATTAGCAGAATTCATTATTAGTTCTAATTATCTTCAAGATAAATATCTCTATGCGCTTTAATTGGAGACTCTTTACAAAGATAAATAAAAAAAGAATTGAGGATCCTTAGAAGAGAAGCTGAGTTAAGATAGGGATTGCTGCCAACTTTGCGTCACCAGAGGAAAGGTCATAAACTAGGATCTGAGCGTAGACTAAGTTAGGCGGATAAGGAAATAAATCCATCCTGAAGAAATCTAGAGTATTTTGAGGAGGAATACTGGTCAAGCGTTGGACCAGAAACTAGTGATCTATTCAACTATGGGTAATAGTCTTCATACTATTATCAATTTTATATCATATGTCATTAGAAGATACAAAGATTGCACAAACAAAACCTGTACAAGTTATCATTTTAGGGGTTAATATTCGTGAACAAGCAGCAAAGCCCCTAGAATTTCAACAATTGGTGCTCACTACAGGGTTGTATTTGAGTAGAATATACTAGGACAAGATGTCATACAAGGGAGAGTTAATAAAAATCTGGATGGAGTTGGCAACCATCAACAAGAACGCCTTGAATTCTGCGGATCATCAAGAATTTGTAGCCTTAGTAGAGAGAGTTAGCAAGTTTAAGCAAGGAGTTAAAGATGTCTCTAGCTTTGGCAATGAGTTACTAGGAAAAGTATCATTAAAGAAAAAGGAAGGATATTTAGTTTGAAAAATGTTATTCTTGAAAATGAAATTTGAAGCAGATCATGTTCGATTAAGGGCATTCATCACAATACAGAGCGTCTGATTAAGCAAGTCAAGGAGTTGAAGACTCACAAATGTGAATGTGAGCCCTATGTGGCGACCGATTCCAAAGAGAGAACCCCAAGAACTTTAGTTGGAAAGGCGATTGTTCCACAAAATATGCCTCCTGCATTCATAGCCATTTTGAAGATAACTCCCAAGATTACTCCTCAAGTTAGTCAAGTAGCCAAACCAAGAGTGGTGGCTAGGTAAACTTTGGAGGAATTTAAGCTACTCTAAAATTACCTTCTTTCCATCAGGATATTGCCCCTGAATTTATCTGATTATTTGACATGACAATGTTCAGTTACAGAGATCATCAAAAAGGCTTTGAAAGTGATGAACTGTTTGGATACTGATTGTCAGAACCTAGTGTTACCCCATCTAGAGGGGGACAGCTGGCCATACTCAGAGGCCAAGCGGCCATTATGAAAGAATATGGAAGTCCTATGAACATGCTAAAGCGCAAGAAAGAATTCATGGGAATTTAATTCCAGAAGGATGAATAACTTAGCGAGTTTCACCACTTTTTTTACCAAGAATCACAGATTTATGTTGTAATAATAGTGCTGGATCCTTTTGATGCAATGATTGTGATGCAAGGGCCCTTAAGCCCTTTTAAAATTAAATTAAAATTAAGATGATGTCTTCTGTGTTCACAATAGAGATTACCACCTTGCTGATGGTGGATCATTTGAAAATATTAGGAGCTACCTTCAATGCTCTGAATAGAAGTTTTAAATCGAATCATCAAAGAATCTGAATACTAAGAAGGGGACCAAGGGCGCTAAGAAGTCCAATAATTGAACCATGCCAGGAAATAAGCCTAAAGATTTCAAGTGGTTTGATAATAAATAATTACCCTGTTACCAGTATGGAGGAAGAGGACACTTCACTGTTTACTGTAAGAAGGCAAAAGAACAGTTCAAAGTGTTCTAGGAAAAGAGTCTAAACCTGCACATGAGTTGGGAAAATGGCGCATGCCTAGATGGGGAACAGTCTAGAGCTGCACATAAATTTGTTCACCCTATATATTACGTGAAGAAATTGAAAATTGGTGATCTGTTTGTTAATGATGACGCGCAGGATCAACTATATTGTTAATTCTTAGCATATAGGCTTGATTCTGACAAGTCGATTTGCACAGGGTATTAGCCACTGTGCAACCAAATTGGATGATATGAAGATTGCGACTTACTAATAAAACTCAATAAACTATATAGGGAGTTATCACCCCTTATTTTGACCTTTATTTAATATAAATCACAGACTTATCTGTAATTACTCAACCACACAAAAAGATCCCCTTTTCAATCCTCCATGTGACTCTTTATAACTTGGTTCCCCAAGCCAGATGCATCCTCAGCTTAATAGTCTTCAATTCATCTTTCCTTTTCTAGAAACTCTTTTTCATATCAAATCTCAGCATAGATCCCCTCGATTCGCCAAATGGTCAACATGTTGATCAATTATAATTTGTATACCCTTTTTCTGTAAATCTCAAGACCTGTCTTGATTTCCCTTTGATCCATCAGTATGGGTAGCATATTATCCAGTCATATCAACATCCTGACATTACCCCCTTTTGACTGGATGATAGGCTCTTACTGTTTATATGCTCAGAGGAACTTTGCATGAACTTGATTGATAATCTGACCCCCAGCGGGTTGGTTGAAAGTGTAGACATCCATGCCAGTCTTCTTGATTATCTCAAATGGGCCAGTCCAGATGTTGGAGAGCTTGTTTTTCTACTCAAATCTGTGTCAGTAATAGAATAAAACGTGGTCCCCCATAGTGAACAGCGGAAGTCCGCTATGTCTCTCCTTTGATTGGCTGCCTGATTGCGAATCTTCTTAGCCAAACTGGTGGATAGGCTTCTGTTTGCAGCTTGATCAATGTATCCATCAGAGTCTTCAAAATTCGTTGGGGATCCACACCACCAGTGTCCTCTACACATGAATAAAGCAAGGCAGGAAGAGCCAGATATCGACCATATACCAGTTGAAACAGGCTCTTACCAGTGGACAAATTATAGCTGATATTATACACAAACAAAGTGGTAGGTAAAAGGGCACTCCATTCTGATGGCTGATCATTTACCAATTTGTGAAGTATGTTCACTAGGGTTCCGTTGACCCGCTCCACCATTCCATTTGATTCTGAATGATAGGGGGTGTTCAAAGCCCCACAAATCTCCATCAACTCATTCAACTTTGGAAAATATATGCAAAGTGAAGTTGGTTCCGTTATCCATCAGAATAAACTGTGGGCAGCCATGTCACTGTATAACACACTCCATAATAAACTTGGCAGTGGTGACTGCGCCCAAGTTAAAATAGTCCTGGCCTCCACCCATCATGTCAAATGATCGATGGCAACGATTATATACTTGGATTGATTGGCACTACTTGGCAGAGGTCCCACTACATCAATGGAAACGCTGTGCCAGGCGAACTGGTGTTTGCCAGCTGTTATGTGGTCTTCTTGCGGAAAGGCTTTTCCACTTGACACTGATGGCAACAACTAACCATTTTCAATACGTTTTAGTGCATACTCTCCCAGTAGTATTGGGGTCACAAAAACTCTAGCATTTTCTGCAATCCTCCATGTCCTAGAGCCCGATGAGCATCCATAATAATTAAGGGTCTAGCTGAAGGTTTTGGGAAACTCAGCGTTGAGTCTTCAGTCTGCTTATATAGTTCCCCTTCACGTAGAAAAAGTATCTTTCATGAGCCCATCTTATACCCTGATCACCTGCGGCGGCTCATTCTGATATTTGTTCGCCACCATCTTCTCATACATTATGTCAGCAAATAAACGCCATGATAGTAACTGTTGGCAGCTGAGAAAGACAATCCTAATTTTGATGTTTTGCTCCCAGCTGATGTAAAATTTCAAAATCATATGCTTGAAGCTTCAGGTCCCAACATGTGAGCCATCCTTCCGGTTCATGAAGATTCTGTAGCCAGCGCAAGGAAGCATGATCTGTCACTACTTGGAATCTTATCACATGCAAATATACCCAAAACTGTTTGTAAGTGTAGATCACCACTAAACACTCCCGCTCGGTCATGGTGTAGTTTTGTTCATGCCAGTTCAGGCTTTGAATACAGAATGCGACAGGATGCTTCACACCATCATCATCCTTCTGGGAAAATACTGCCCCTATAGCGGCAAGGGATGCATCCGTTTGTACTATGAACTCTTTGTCAAAGTCGGGATACTGCAAAATGGGTGCACTTGCTAACGCGGTTCATAACACATTGAAAGAGTTCTGTCATTGTTCTGACTAATTGAAGGAAGAATTTTTCTTTATCAACTCAAAAAGCAGGGCCCCAATGCAACTGAAATTGGGAATGAACCATCAGTAATACTTATCCATCCCCAGAAACACCTGTATTCCAGCTTATTACTTGAGTGAGTCATCTTGCTTATCGCTTCCACTTTAGCTGGCTGTGGTTTAATCTGTTTAAATCCTTTATGAACCTGAGTTATTCCAATAGTTCTTTAAAGAAATGTGCCTTCCAAGGCTTAATCTTGATATTAGCGGCAGCGAGGCACTGAAACACTTGTTCCAAGTGGGCAAGGTGCTCTGTAAACATCCGCAAGAACACATTGATGTCATCAAGGTAAACTATGACTCAGGACAGCTTTAAATCACCTAAAATCATATCCACGGCATGCTGGAATGTAGCTGTGGCGTTACACAACCCTTGTGTCATGCAAGTCAACTGGAACAACCCTCTCAAAGTGATGATTGTACATTTCTCCTGTTCTGCTAATGGCAACTTGATATGCCAGTATCCCGAGGTCAGATCCATGGCAGAAAAATAATTTTCCCCACCCAATCGGTCTAACACATCATCAATCCACAAAAAGAGGGTAGAAATCCTTCTTTGTTACATTATTGATTTTATGATAGTTGATAACCACTCAATTCAAGCCATCCTTTTCTTTACAATGAGCACAGGTGATGCCCATGGACTGTTTGATGGCTCTAGCATTCCCTGCACAATAGGTTTATCCACCTTGTTGGAGACAACCTTTTCCTCTTCTTTTGACATCTAATAGGTTGCGATCAAATGGGAGGGTGATCCCCCATATCTATCTAATGTACCACCCTTTGAGCGCACCCCAAATCATGATCATCATGCGCAATAATATACCGATACTTTTCAAATAATGCCATAGCCTTGTCTTGCTGTTCCACCAATAATCCTGTGAGCGCTTCCCGCAGAACCATGGCCGGTATGCTGAACAATGAGCTTGCCAGTAGTCTAAGATCCTCCCATGAGCCAAAATCATGAATATGGTGAACTTCCTCTATAGGAACTAAGCGTAGGTAAGCCACCGCTTGGTGCCACCAGATCATCATTGTCTTCTTTTGTAAGTTCGCTAGCAGCACTTTCACCTCCCCATTCCCAGGTAGCAGTAACCCTGGAGCCACATGTGGTTCAAGCCATGAGTGCTGGTGAGGCGCCATAATTTCTTCATAAAGTCCTTTAGGGACATTGATTTCAAGCCCAGTCCCTACTATGAACTGGTGTCCAGAAGGTAGGCTCAAAGCGCTCGTTGCCCAAAGTGGGATCCCGTTGTACTCATCTATCTGGTTGGGGAGGTTCCTGGTCTGCCACCTCAGTTGTTGATAATGAACATGAATTACTCCATCACCGTACGTTAAATTGATTTGATTAGAGCGGATTGGGTCCTTTGGGATTCCACAAGAAGTAAAATATATGGGGATCTGTTGGCTTAAAATAGTAAGAGTTTCCTCCACCATATTTATCACAACACCAAATTATCTCATAAATGCCGTGCTGATTAACATGTTGTTATTTGGCAAAACCACCGCTGGAGTAGATGCCTGGACTGACCTGAATCATAAAGGCAATGCGCTATATGCTCCTTCAGACACAGTGCTATGCGTTCCCACGGTCCCATATACTACTTGAGGGTCCACATCCAGTTTCAACAGAAGTTTAGCCTTCAACCAAGTAGAGACTATGTTCACAGGGGCTCCCATGTCTATGATAGCGCGGATTTTTGTGTTTTAAACGAAAATGGCACAGTAAGTACATTCTGAGTAAGAAGAACCATCAGCGTTTATTCATGTACATCCAAGGGCTTTGTGTTACTCAAAAAGGAGTAAATGCCCTTGATGACCTGAGGATACTCACTAGAAATTTTCTCTAATGAAATGGCTACATTAATCCCTACTAAGGAGGCAACGTTTGTTGAGGGATACGCGTTGCTAATGCCATTCTGTTCCAGGATCTGCCACGCATATGGCTTCTGCACATCCTGACAGAACTTGGGCTCTGGGTGAACTTTTACTCTTGGAAGCGGAGGCAAGAGTATTTGACAGAAGCTGCTGGTATAACAAATCATCCAATTGAGGTTCAAATTCAACCTGAAAAGGTGTTTGGGAATTGCTAGGGACAAGTAAATTGGACTTAGCAGAGGTAGAGCATCCCATCTCTACTCCACTCGAGCTTTTCCCTGCTCTATTTTTTCAGTTGGCATTGCATACACTTGTGGTCTGCTACGGCAATTACCTGCATAATGCCCTTTTCGTCCGCACTGGAAGCAAGTGTTTATAAAAGGTTCACATATATAGCTTGGGGCAGAAGGACCAGTTCAGAAGTTGCCGGTAAGGTTCCAAGGTCATGGACAAACTGGTGAGGCGTATATGGGCTGAAAGGGGTCCACTGACTCATATAAGGGACAAATATGTTCTAGCGGCTGAGAACCCAGTTGCTGCAGCCCATATCCTGAGAAGTTTGGAGCGGAGACAGCAGAGGTCTTTTGGGCTACGTTGAGGCGCTGATCATGGTGAAGATTTGATGTAAGGTGTTCACAAACTGGATAAGTCTAGCATCTCCATCCAACATGTGGGACATAGCGTTATATAGTTCCTGATGTTGTTTGACAGCTGCTGTCATTGCTATACCAACATCCTCGGTGGATAAAATGTTAGCTCCAAGTAGGACATGTGCTTCCGCTAAAAAACGCTCAGCAAATTCTAATAGGGTCTCGTTTCATGAAACTGTATAGTCATAAAGTCAGCTTTCCGTTGGGCCATCTTGGTAGCACCCCAAACAGCCGGAGAACAATTGCGCTAACTTCTTCATAGGATACCAAGCTATTTGAAAGATAGCAGGTAACTTGATCAGCGCTTTTCACATATAAAGCGGACAATAACAGTTTCACTTTATGTCAATCACTAGCCCCTTCCACAGCTAATTCAAAACTCTTAAAATAACCATGTAGATTCCTGTCACATCTGAAGGGAGGTAATTTTTTGATTTGAATGGCTTCGCCTTGCTCCAGGTTCCTGTCACAAGAAGCAGGCGAATTGGTTTCAGAGTGACTACAGGAACCATTTCTTTGTGCGTTATCATACAGATGGCTGGATGGACTCAAATCCGTTGAAAAGGACTTGGAAGAAGTGGTGTCATGCGAGGATCCATTGTACCACCTGAAGGATATATGTTTGCTGATCCATAGCATTCTTCCTCCAAATCGCCACTAACTGTCCCACTCTCCCAGCTCCAGCATGCCCCACAAGATGTTCATTTATTAACTGCTCTGCTTTAACCAAATAGCATTTACACCGTCCATCCTGAAATTCCTGTTGCAGCGTTTCATAAAGATGTTGCAACTCTTGGCGGAATTTCCTTTCAACGTTCAGTTTTTGTTCCACGGCTTGTAATCAAGAGAAGACCTCTTTGATTATGTTTTTCAGGTAGGTATGCTACCAGCTAGCATTATCTACTTGTTGATTGGTGTCATTTACTTGGTTAACGAGGGAGGCTTGTTCCTGTATAAATTCCTCGTTGGCCCATCAAAGAGTATAAAAGTGTCCCTGAATGTCTGCATACTCTCTTATCTCACCAAACAGAAGAGGGAAGGCTCATTGGCGCTCAGCCTGACTAACATCTTTTCAGTTGTATAACCTGACAAATAATCTGGAGATATTTTAGAGATGTTGACCAAAGGATAAGCGCATTATATGCCATTCCCTGGGTACTTCATTTGATATGAAGTTGGGTTGATTCTGCCAATAAAGAGCTGACATGGTCTGCCACTTGCCGTTCCATCAGGGACATTTTTTACTTAAGCTGGGCAATCATGGATTCTAGAGCTTCCACCCATTTGGCTAGCTCCATCATAAACTGCTCAGTATTATTTCCCAATGTTGTTACATCCTGAATACACTCCGCCAATAGGCCATGCTGATCCAGCAGTTCTTTTATTACTCAAGGTAAATCTAAATTTAACTGTGGTACTAAAATGTCCAATTGACGGCGGACATCCCCAACGTGATAATCCATCTGTACCAGTGCCCCTTGTACCTCCAAAAACAAACAATCAAAGCAGTTGAGCAGGAGGCGAGTATTGTTCTGCTGTGCTCAAGTGAACTGTAATACATCTCCAATTTCATTATTGTGGCGAGCCAGTACATGTAGTAGCTGGAGAATCGATGGTTGCACATAAGTGACTAGATATTCCCCAATTCTGTGGGTACTAAGGCGGCGATCCAAACCCATTGTAATTGCGTCCAAGTAAAACATATACAGGGCGTATCAATTATCTTGGTCACATTGGTTATAAAATAAACTCATGGCGTTTTCCTCAGCCTCATCTTTGTATAGGATATATCCATGTAATAGCCATTCCATAATATCTCTCAGTTACTGAGGAGTCACATTTGTGGAGCATCCTTGTTGGTTGGTCATCAGCTCAGGGCAATTTTTTAATTGCAGATTGATCATATCTTCATCATCCCCCAGTTCAATCACAGTAAGTAATGTCAGTTCATGGTTAGGTGCCTCCCGTGCTTCTTCAGCATACTGAGCATGGAATCCAATCAAAATTATGTCAGAATGAATGAGGCCTCATCATTGTATTCTATTATTAAAAAACTACAGTTGACAAATGGCCTCCTGTAGTGAGCTCCACTATTAATTATCAGCGTATAGGCTTGATTCCACTGAGTCAGTTTGCACAAGTATTAGCCACTGAGCAACCAAATCAGATGATATGAAGATCGCTAACTTACTAAATAAAACTTGATAAACTATATATGGAGCTATCTCCCCTTGTTTCGACCTTTATTTAATATAAATTGCAGACTTATCTGCAATTACTCAACCACACACAAAAGATCTCCTTTATAATCCTCCATGTGACTCTTTATATTTTAGTTCCCTAACGCAGATGCATCCTCAGTTTGATAGTCTTCAATTCATCTTTCCTTTTCTAGAAACTCTTGTTCATATTAAATCTTGGCATAAATCCCCTAGATTCGCCGATTGGTCATCATTTTGATTGATTATAATTTGTATATCCTTTTTCTGTAAATCTCGAGACTTGTCTCAATTCCCCCTCTGATCCATTAGTTTGAGTAGCATATCATCCAGTCATATCAACTTCCTGACATATATCATGTGGTCAATTTATATGTGAATGCAGTAACCAAATCTGGAGCAAAGGGGACTGACCCTGAAACGATTAAGGAAGTTGCTCAGCCATATGTGCAACAACTGGCAGACAAGATTCAAGTTGCTGGAAATCCAATAGATTTGACTGAAGTTGAATTAGATGAGGAAAACCTGTCTATCCCCCTTAGCGTGATCAAGAAATTGTTTCCTGGTCTATTGGTGCATATAATCTACACCTTTAATTTGGAAAATAATGCTGATATACACTCAATACACTGGTTAATTGAGTATGGGTGCAGGCAATAGTCGCCAGCAGAGTGCTATTTTTATTGAATATTCACTAAGCTGGTAAATAAATTGAGGATCTCGCCCAATTTTGAACACAAGAAAGAATATGGAATAGCTGGGCCAAATACCATCATCTCCTATGGAGCATATAGCGCTCTACCACTCTAATTTAGATATTTTTCGGTATCCTCCACAGCAATAGTTTTGGCCAATCAATAATATGATATTATGATTGAGATGGAGTTCTAAGAAAACACAGAGTTAAATTCAACTTTGAATAGGATATGTTAACCATATTGGGTCAGACGTTAACATTGGTTTATCAGAAAGATGGGAAAGCTCCACTGACTATGAGGAATAATTTTATCAATATGCTCTACAATGACAGCATTTTCCTGATTTGGTACCAATTAGGTGGCTGAAAGTGACAAGAAATGCCAACAAAATTCTGGAAAATTGGGAAATTCTATGAAGATAAAGAATGCAAGGACCATACCACTGGGATTGCAGATCATAGTTGACATGGGGTTGACATTGGAGATACTTGAGATGTTGTATGGAGAGGTTGGAAGCCCCTGTAAGAAGTCCAGAGTAGAGCCTTGGGTGGCTTCTGGAATAATTATGTCAGGCCATGGAGAAATTTATGTTATACTGGCAAATTTGATTAAAAACTGATGAAGAATGAGAAGAATCAGGTCATCGCTTTTGTTCATCTAATCCCAACGACTAAATTGAGTAAATTTTACAATTTTGGGTCCCTTGATGAAATGGAATAACTGGCAGGGGTGACCAAAGGTATCAATCTATTGGTCAAATCGAGAGAAACTTGCTGATCTGACGGGAAGACAGTAGGAGAACGGTGCTCAAATTATTTGACAATTATCAGGAAGTATTTGCCCAAGACAACATTGATTTGGGATGCATGAGAAATATAATAACACAAAATCATCACTGGTGAAAATTCGTTAGAAATGTGACCAATTTGACAGTCAAAGGCGGCGGAAGCAGTAGTGGAGGAAGAAATTAGTAAATTAGTGAAGCATGGGCTTCTAGTTCCATTATTAAGTTCCAGGGTGAGCCCTATCCTTATTTTGAAGAAAAAGGATGGCTCTAATTGGGTGGTGATTGATTATCAAAAGATGAATAAGATTATGAAGAAGGGTTTTTATCTGCTACCACAAATTGATGATGTGCTGGATCAGTTGGGAGAAGCGAAATGTTGCTCCACAAAGGATTTAATATTGAAATATTGGCAAAATGATTTGTTATTGGAAGACTAAGAGAAATGTGCAATCAACACTGCGCAGGGTCTTATCAACTGACAAGGATGCCCCAAGGTCTATGCAATGCGCCTGCAGCGTTCCAAGGGCCATGGATGCCATATTAGATGACCTGAAGTTGTCATGCGTTCTGGCGTACTTGGACGATATAAATGTGTTCAGTAGGACATTTACTGACCATTTACACCACTAGGAAATTTTCAAGTGACTAATCATGGCTAACTTGAAAATAAAGCAAGGAAGTGCCACTTCTTCAAGAAAGAGTTGAAATATCTGGGATGTGTAATCAACTCTAGTGGACTGCAGGCACAGGGTAAGAAATTGAAGTCATAAAGCGAATGGCTGTTCTGAAGAGTGTCTGAGATATTTAAGTGTTCTTTTAAATGGTCAGATACTATTGAAGATTAATTTAAGATTTTTCAAGAATTGCCAAGCCCCTCTTCCTTTTGCTGAGGGATCCAAATAAAGATTATTTAGAGTGAAAAGGCCCAGAGTTCTTTTTATGAATTACGCCGTTATTTAATAAATTCTCCAATTTTGAGGTATCCAAATTTCATTCATGAATTTATAATACAAAATGATACTTATTTAATAACAATTGGTGCTGTCCTGAGACAAGTGGATGAACTTGGGGACAAAGATCTGGTAGCGTATGTGAGCTGGATACTTTCAACAGCTGATAGGAAATACGTTATGACTGAGTGTGAATTCCTTGCAGTAATTTATGCCTGTATTCAGTTTTGGGTGTATACTCATGGAATGCACTTCAAAATGATGGTGGACCACTCCTTGTTGGTTTGGCTACACAATTTAATAGAACTGGAAGGACAACTAACCTGATGTGCATAAAAGCTACAGGCTTATAATTATTAGTTAGTCCACTGAGATTGAGCTTCTCTTAAGAATGTGGATGGCTTATCAAGGTTACCAATGGTTCAAGTGGTATACCAGCAAGCGGATGAGCTATTCTAGATAATGGTCAAAGGAGAAATCAGTAATATGCCCTGAGGAATCCAAAGTGTGCTTTGAAAATCAATGGATAACACTGAGACCACGGATGGACAAGTTTTCAAGATTTTCAGTGTGAAACAACTATTATTTCCAAAGCCGTTGGAACAATTGGCTATCATTCAAGCTGATCATAAGGTTGTCAGGCATGGATGCCTGATGAAGATGACTAATCACATCTGCCAGTATTGTTACTAGGAGTTCATCAACTATGATGTAGCTGATTATCTGGCTTGATGTGTGGAGTGCTCGTTGCACAAGCCTTACAAGAACACAACTGGATACTGACTGGTCCGCCCTGAATTTTCCTGGCATACTGTCTCCATTAACATGATGGGATCAGCAACCATGAGTACCGGGGGAGTCAAATGCATCATTGTTGCAATCAAACATCTGATAATATGTGGTGAGACGAAGACCTCAGCGAAAGTAGATGCTACAAGCACTGCAAGGTTTATCCTGAATAAAGTAGTATATCAACATGTATGCCCGCTGGTCTTGTTGAGCGATAATGGAATGAATTTCATGTCTCATGTGATCCAGGGATTGTATAAAATAATGAGATCCAATGAGTTGTATCTGTATCATACCAGCTGGAGACAACGGACTGGCAGAATAGGTCAATGGAATGCTGGCTGTGATGCTGATAAATATGGTTCCAGGGAGATCTTCCGCATGGGGAACATACCTTAGTTTAGTGACATTTGCATACAACATAAGTCTTTATATGGCGATGGGAAAAATGACGTTTGAGTTTATAGATGGAAGGAAAGCTGCGTTGGCACCAATTCTTTATTTAATGGTGAAATCAACATTGGATAGGTGTTCCAAGCACTACCTGATCTGATTGTCAAGTAGACTGATCAAGGTGCAATAACAAGCATTTGATATGACCTTAAAAAGGGATCAAGGAAATAATGACGGATGATAAGAACTGACCAGCCATTATTTGAATACTAAATAGGTGAAAGAGTTGTATTTTGCGATACACATGGTTTCAGGAGAAGAAACAAGCTAGATGCATTGTGGTCAGGTACATTTGAGATTTTTGCCATGATGGCAACATATGCCTATTCCATCAAGAACCCCTTGGATGGAAAGATAGTGAATCAAGTCCATGCTAAGTATTCAAAGCAGTGGATTGATAAAAAAATAATAAAAAAAATGTTCCCAAAGGACCTCTGAACCATAATATGGTTAGTCCTGATGATTTGGTTAGGTCCAAAAAAAGGATCGCTGAACTAAACTAGATGGTTAAGTATTAAAAATAAGACCTCTGAACCATAGAAACGATAGGTCTAAGTATACCTAGGAACCAGTTTAGGGGAATAAATTAAAAAGATGGACTGCTGAACCAAGTGAAGGTCATTTACCATATAGAAAAGAAGAAAAAAATAAAATATTGATAAAAATGTAGCAGGAATTAAAATTAAAAAATAATAGAAAAAACATATATTTTTATAATTTTTATCAGTTATCCTTGACTTGGGGATGATTCCGCCTATGTCGCCTCTTGGGGGAGGGAGGATGGATTTCAGTAGAAGTAAACAAACTATCAAAATCTATATGAGTTTTGATGCTAGCAGGGGCTAGACCTACTCAAAGCCATGTTTACTTAGCAGAGGCTGAAACCTGTGAGAATGCGACTAGGGGAAGAGATATGGAAATGCTGGTACTTGCCAAAATTGATACCTCAGAGTGGGGAGGGAAGCAATAGAACAAGAAGAGGCAGTCAGAAAATAACCCTGAGTAATTCCAATATGGCACCAGAGCTGGAAGATTGGTCATGAGCGCTTGCTGATGGGCTTTGTCAAGAACATTGTACATATGTGCTGGCATCAAGAAAGAAATACTATGTTGGGGTTGCCAATTCATGCCCCAATCAAAGCCATTAGGAAAAGGTACTGATGGGATGCGTCAAAGATAAGATAATCATTTAGGGAGCAGATGGCATCCTGCAGATGACGACTATGAGCTTCTTCAAAGCAAAAGCAGAATGAGCAATTGAAGCCAGGAAAAGCGGGAAGCTTTATAGCCCAACTTCGAAGAATATGGATGTTAAAGAAAATATCATAGACTGCAACGTCTTGATCCAGAATTTTTTAAAATCAGAGGGGTTCAGAGCTTTAGATAGAGCCTCAGTTACTCAGGTCCTAATTTTGCGTAGGAAAGCTCAAAATGTTCATAGTTTTTGATGACCAGTTCAGTAAACAGAACATATGGTTTGTAATACTGGCTGAGTCAGAAAAGGAACTTCAGAAGCAAGTTTGATCTGGAAAAGAATGATCAATTGAGAGTGGAGGGCATTTCTTCAGGAGGTTCACCAATGATTGTATGAGTATCTGAAAATGGAGCCAAATTTAGAGAGTTTTGAAGTCTAACTTGGGAATTGATGACAGAGAGAGAATTGATCATGAGTCTGTTTTAGACGCTCGCTAACCTGGTTTCATTGGTTTGGATACCATTTCCAGTAATTCCACAGAAGGACTGGCCATGGATATTTGACTGAAAGTATGAGTCCTGGGAGGACCATAGAAGAGGTTCTGTCGTGCAGATTGAATCATCAGTTAGAAGAGCTGAACATCTTTATCAGACATGCTGTTGAGCAGCTGTTGATACCTAGATTCTATGTTCAACATATAATCTTGACAATAGGGGGATGTCAGACTTTTATGATAATCAACAATATGCACTCTGTTATCAATTAAGCTCTAATTTTATAGTTATTAATCTCAAAATTAATGAGATAAGCTCTTTAGAGAAGACCTAAGAATAATATGAGCTAAGAAGTTTTTATGGGAAAATAACAAGAGTGAATATAAATGAGCATTATCAATTATGCCACAAAATGAACATCAACGTTAAGAATCTCCTGTCAAGGATGAGGAGGAAAATCAGGAAATTGAGAATGCTGGATTAAGAATCCCAAATAAAACAGCGGGTCATGTGCCCTAATGGGGGAAAACTGGATCCTGGGATTAGCATCATCATGAGTAAATTGATCAGCCCAGCATGACAGAGGGTCATGGGGACCACGCTCTGAGGAGATGGTAGCGAGGAGGAATAGAAAGAGAACTACATGCCAAAGGTTGTCCTGAGCAGCGTTGAGTACTGATTAACCGTACTCTGCTAGAACTCAAGAAGTCTTTGACCTGGTGTCCAAGGTGGTATTCTCCCATCCCAATCCTATTATTACTAGAAATCTAGGCAAGAGGAGGGATGTGTTGAGATTTTTGCCCACCTTTCCAGCCAACTAGATTGCTTTGGATTACTAGGGGATAATTCCCTATAGCGAGTGAATTGGATATCAGTTGACCCTGATTTTGGGTTAACAATGTTTGGGGGATTTAGGTAATTCGCCTGGTTTTTATCTTTTGAGGGGTTGATCCAGGTGAATGCATAATATCTCATTAGGAAGCGTTACTGATGAAATGATGGCATCTGATAGTTGATCAATGAGTAACTATCAGGTTATTAATTGGGATTAGTCAGGTTTCATCATTAACTGATTGGGTATTTAAGGAGCAGGTTTTGAGGCAAGTGATGCCATCTGCAACTAGTGAATTGATTAGTTGGTTTGCAACCTGGAATAATGGGTAGCAAGCCCCTTTACCTAAGCAGGTCGCTTGATTAATATGGTTGGTTCACTGGGATTAAGTGGAAAACGTTAGGGACACTTTTTCTGACTCTTTCTGTTTTGGTCTCAAGGATATCAAATAACGGAATCCTAACCAGGATGGGGGAAGACCATCACTGGTGAGATGATGAAGGGTAATTCAATGGCAATGGCTGCCATTCATCAATGAGTCACCAACTAAGTGTTGGGCGCCAAATTCCTTCTATAAATTCCCTTGAGAATTTACTTAATAAAAAAGAAGTTAATTAGCAGAATTAATTATTAGTATTAGTTCTATTCATCTTTAAGGAAATTATTTCTTTGTGCTTTAAATGGAGACTCTTTAGAAGGATAAAGAGTAAGGATTGAGGATCATGAGAAGAGAAGCCGAGTTAAGATAGGGATTGCTGCCATCTTTGCGTCACCAGAGGAAAGGCTGAAAACTAAGATCTGAGCGTGGATCATATTAGGCGGATAAGGGAATAAACCCCTACTAAGGACATTAAAAGTATTTTGAGGAGGAATATCAGTCAAGTGTTGGACCAGAAACTAGTGATCTATTCAACTATGGATAATAGTCTTCATACTATTATCAATTGTATATCATATGTCATCAGACGATGCAAAGATTGCACAAACCAAACCTGTGCAAAGTATCATTTTAGGGGTTAGTATCTGTTATTGAGCAGCGAAGCCCCACTAATTTAAACAACAACCAAAAATACTTAGAGATTCAAGTACACTATGATGCATTAAATCTTCAGGGCACATATTACAGTGTCTAATGTACACTTAGATTGGCAAGACGTTTCAAAATCCCTTTGGCATCTAGGTTAGTTAGTATTTGTTGTATTTCTGATTAAGGCAAATTTCTCCTTATTTTCCTTTGCAGCACTGCCATGGCTTAATGATATGATAGGGGGCAATAATTGTAATAATAATGCTGGACATCAGGAGGTCAAAAAAGTCAGGTTTGAAAAGCCTTCCTGATTTAAAACATACCCTGGACCAATGCGGGGTATGGGCATGATATTCCAAGTTTGGTCCTGGTGATGTGCATGATGCTACGTCCACCTTTAGAGCCAAGATGGTAAGATACATTAGATATTTTACAAATGGAGACAGTTCAGTTTGTTTGCTTGTTGAACGAAATTTTAAAGCTGTTCCATTTAAAATATACTAATTTAAAAAGGATCCAGTTACAATAAATCACCCAAGTTTGGACTATTTTGAGTTAAAGTACCCTGTCAGATGGTACTGTGCATTTATTAAATTAATCGGGCTTAGCACTAGCCCTTCAGATCACTGACTTCTCGTCCAGTGTTTAATTATTTTTTGAGACTAACTTTCCTCGTTGGTAATCTGGTTTATTAATAGTTCCGTTAATTTAAGTATAAAATGTGCACTTTTTTAGCTTTTTTTGCAGACCTTAATCAGGTCCAGATTATTCAAATGCGTGACCATCTTGTTTGGTGCTCTCTGTGCACCGTCCTTCTTGGTGGTGCTTTGTTTACCCTTACATTGGCAAAGTGTTCCTCTGTAGTGGGGTGGGTCCTTGCCCACCTCTTCTACTGGAACTGGAGCGTTACAGACACGCTCCTAACATTAGATGCCCAACCATATTTTTGGTCTCGCTGAAATTTTTTCCAAGTGGAAGGTCTTTGAAGTGGTATTCAGGCGCTTTGGTTGTCCATTGTGGTTGGAATACTCTTGTCCGTGGTGGTCTCATTCTCATTGGTGGTGTGCCAACTAGGCGTTTATCTTCTGCATGATGTGTTACTTCCACCCTTTTGGCAAGTATATGGTGATTATGGAGCATTTAAAGCTCAGTTGCTCCGGTCTCTAAGTTTCCCACCACTTCTTCTCGTTATAATAAAACCAGATCTGACTCCCCTCATCCCAAGAGTTGAGTGGCTGCGTCGTTTTCTACCCAGTGCACCTTCCTGGGTGCTTTAAATTATAAAACTGCGGCGAGGGTGTTTTTAAAAATAGAGAGTGTGAAGCAACCCTTAGTGGCAGGGCAACCTTGTGCCACTTCTTTCAAACTTTCCCATGGGTCACTTGTGCACCGTGGTGTTAGGCATTTTGTGTGCCCTTATCTATATACTTCTCCCTGTGTCTTGGTCTTACCTGTGTCCATCATTTTCCAAACGTCATTTTTCCAAGCAGCTTTTGATGCCCCTAAATTGGATATATGTGTGAGTCAAGCGTCCTCCGCTGGCTTCAATCATCTGATTGAATATTTTTGGAACAATTACCCGCTCCAACCTGGAAGGGTCCAGGTAATTTGTCTGCCAATGTTTTAACCAGGGCGGCCCTTATAAATACTGTCCCCAGAAAATCGCTCATGCCTCTGAAAAAGGAGAAACCTTATCCTTCCATCCCTTTATTTTTGGCTGAATTTGAAGGCGAGCGGGGAACCAGCCCCAAAGTTAAATTAAATGTCTCATTTATACCACCGGGATGATTTCACCTGTTACAGCCCCTAAAAATATGTCGCTCAGGATTATTTTGTACTCTGAATGGGGCAGACTCCCCCATTAATCCCTTCTCTGTTTTGGTGGGATTTGAAGGTCATAAGAGAGTCTAGCCCCAAAATTAACAAAAACGATTTAGCTAAAATGAACATATCTCTGAACCGCGTTCAGATGGTGCAGTTGGGTTCATAGAAAAAGGGCCTTGTGATGATGGCCTTGAATAACGATTTACAACCAGCCACCAAATCTGGCATGGGGTTGTTAACGACCAAAAACGAGTTTTATAATGTGAACTTATTTAATATAAATGAGCAAAATATCATCTCTTGTGGCTCTGGTATAAAATCTTTTCAGTATACCAAATTACCCCAGAGAACCCCGCTGACTCCTACCATGGTTTGCAGACACAGGTGGTGGAAAAGGAATTGCTTTAAAAACTTTTTTTGCAATTCCTAAAGATATGGTGGGATATGCGACTCAGTAGTAGTAGTGGCCAAATAGCCTCTGTATTCTATGATGCAAGAATTATCCTGGAGACATGATTATGCCTGATGAAGAATTTTCTGGTGAAGTATTGGCATTGTCTGCTATGAATAAAGACCATTATGGATATTTTTTGTTATCTGCTACTTTTTTATCCCCTTTAGGGAAAATCAGCACAATGATTTTGATGGATACAGGAGCCTCTGAGAATTTTTATTGACCAAGATCTAGCCAACTATCTTGAGTTGAGTTACTTTCCAGGTGGTATGGTTAGGGGAGGGGCTTCCCAAGGTATTCCCACGCTGAAGGTTCTAGGGATAGTGGATTATCAAGTTGGAAAATATCATTTGGATGACCACTTCCAAGCAATTAAGAACCTCTTGTACAACATTACTTGGGAGTGGAGGGGTGACAAAAGTTTAAGGTCAGAACCAACTTGAAAGTTAATACCATATCATTAACGTTAAAGAAAGGCTATAAATTAGTTATTATCATGTCTGAAGCGTACTTTCAGAGCATTTTGCCCAATGGCCTAAAAACACACTCAGTATAGCTCCGCTGCTGAAGCCCTCTTTGGAGATACCCTTATCTTCCTACCTTAAGGGTCTGGAATCTTCATTTGATGAGGCTTCAGAAAATGTTTTACCTGCCTATTCAAAGTTTGATTGCGAGTTCAAACTCACCATTGTTCTGGTGCATATCTCTTCTCCCGTTTACACTTGATTGTATGGGAGGAAGTATCACTGGATGTTTGGGTCAAAGAGAAGTTTTTCTAAAGGTACAATATTCAGCGTACCTCTATGTTATGCTCCCCACTTCTTTTTGTAAGAGAGAGCCGATGGTACTTTATGCCCATGCATAGATTATGGGAACCTAAAAAACTTCACAGTACCAGATTTACATCTCATTCCATTAAACTCTCAGATTGCTCACTATGTGGAGAAGGCCAGATTCCTCTACAAACTGGATTGCTTAAACGAATTCAATCAGATCTGGATCAAGATGGGACAGGGTTGGCTCATCGCATTTCTGAACCAGAAAAGGAATTTTCCAGTTTTGGGTTATGCCCTTTGGGCTTACAAATGCACCTGCTATCTTCCAACGTTGTATAAATGTGCCTTGTGGGACCTGCTGGGTTGTGCGCAGTGGCCTATATGGATGATATTCTGGTGTATTCTGCTGATCATGAGTCCCATGCAATATACCTAAGGCAAGTGGTGTAAGGTTCAAGGTTAGTCAATCTTAATCTGAAAATCAGTAAGTGCAAGTTCTTTAAGTCCCAAGTCACCTTCCTGGGCAACGTCATGTTTGACCAAGGACACATGAAACTCAGACAAGGAGAAGGCGACTTTCAAGTGGCCCACCCCAACTTTGGTCAAGGAATTGAGGAGCTTTTTAGGGATGGGTACATTCCTTAAGGAATTCATACTAAATCTTTCTGAAGTGGTGGCGCCCTTGTATTAGGCAAGTGGTAAAAAAGTGCTCCAGTGTACCCAGTTTTACAGAATGCCATTTGAGATTTTCCTTTTAATGGGGGAAGCCTTAAATAGGGGTTGCAACTCGCCTATGAGCAAATGACAGACTGGATCCCCAGTGATTTGGGTTGAGCCTGATTTGAAGTATTAGGTATCAGCCACAATATCATCTAATTAAAAACCAATTTGACACCATCAACTAATGCCAAGGATGTCAAAAAATGGGTCACAGTTAGATCCCATTTTGACACTTGCCCCTAACCAAATAAACCTTTTTAGGTATTCAATGGCAATTAATGCCAAAATAATCCCATTCCACCTTTGTAATATTAATTATTTTATATTTATCTCACCATCAGCAATTAATGTGATACTTTCCCTATCCCAAATCCTCCCGTTGGTTTTAGGCTTTTCAGATGTTTTCTGGTGCGTTTTATACCTAAATTCCAACAATTTAACAGATAATTAATTTGCACCACTTATAATAGAAATAATAAAGCGCTAATAATGCTAGAAAATCGGGTTTTTCATAATTTATTAATTGAGAAAGGGGAAAACTAACCCTCTTAAAATATTAATGCTTAGTATATAAACTTATTAAGGCTTAAAGTGAATTGGGGCACTAATTTCAATGTAGGCTAGTAATAGCCATATTAAGTAATATTAGGTTTTGGCCTATTGAAGCTCTCAAGACTTGCATTGCTTAGATGAAATGGCCAATGGAAAGTCAGTTGTAGGTAGGATATATCCATGAGGCGAAATTTTAGTAAATCTAAACCAATCACCTGACGGGAAAATATTTTCACTTGGTGGGACCCCTCCAGGCCTATAAAAGGGGTTGGTCTCCACGTTAGAATTTGAACTAAATTGGATGCAGAGCGCGGGGGACCTCCAAATGGCTCCTCAGGTTCTGCCACATGGTTGGTACAATCTGATTGCCCAAACCCGTGCTATATGCCTTAGTTGTATTAATAAAAGTGTTACCCAATTCAAGGGGTTCCACCAAGAATATACCAAGGTCTTTTGGATGATTTTATCCATATTGAAACCTGAATCACTCTTATTGCAATATTTGACTTGTAATTGTCTGACATCACCCCCTTTAAGAGTGTTAGGAGGAGAATAAGGCCGCAAGAACTGCCATGAACTCAATTAATTGTAACTCTGGTAGCAAGGGATTTGATGAAATACTCATCCCATCCCTATTATATGTGATGACAAAAGGACCTTCCCAGATATACCTGAGCTTCTCACTTCTAGGAGTGACATAATTGTGGTAGTATAGCACCAAGTTGGATACTTGGAAGGTAGGAAGAGGACCTGGACCTTATTAGCTGCTTGGCCCTCTTTTGTGACAGTATTGACAAGTTAGTCATTGCCTCATATTTAACAGGATAATGTACTGAGCCAACTTCTTCATGGCTTGTTCAGGATCAGTTCTATCAGTGAAAATATCTTTGGCTAATAACGCAGGCACTCCAGGTTCTCAACCATACAACATGCGGAAAGGTTACATTATAAAGATCCAGTGATAGCTGAAGTGGTAGGCCATGAGAGCATTAGGTAAGAATTGATCCCAGTGTAGAGGATATGAGCTGGCCATCTTTCATAATATGGAAACCAGGGTTCCAAATGCTCTTTCCACAGTACCATTTGTGGAAGGGTTGTATAGTGATTATAAGAGTTTCTGCGTCCCCATTGAAGTAGCTATAATTTTTACCAACCTTGAGGTGAAACTCCTCCCATTGTCACAAAGGGATCTGGGGACAGCCATGCCGGGTGAAATAATTTGATGAAGGAAGGTGGCAGTGGCCTTAATGGTCTGGGCAGTAAGAGCAACCGCTTCAACTCATTTTGTGAAGTGATCAATACCTACCAGAATATAATGATTTCCACTGGTAGTCTGATGTAGCAGACCCACCAAGTCAAAACCGATTGTATGAAATGGTTGTTGTGGCGTAGTGGGTTGGTATTGATACTTGGGTTTATAGCTGGATTGTTTCTTACAGATAATGCAGGAGTCCATCACTTCTATGATAGATTCCATGAATCCCTCCCAGTAATACCTATCCTTCACCCCCTTATAAGATTTGCACACGCGACTGTGCCCCAGAATAGAATGGACCTCCATGATCTTGGGGACTCACTTATAAGGGGGAGATAGGGTAACCAATTTACCCCTGCTATCTTATACAACATTCCCACTTTTTACTTTGGTGTTGTGGGAGAGTCAGGCTAAAATTTTCCTGAAGGGTTCATCCTCGTCCTCCCAGGCGTCAGGGGTTATAAGGAGGTCGTGCAGCCTCTCTGCTTCACTATTATCCAGGTGAAGGATAGGCAGTCATGTTAACCCATCAACAAAATATGGCGAGTTCCCGCCTGGTGCTCGATGGTCTTTTAATTGTGCTGGAGCTTCAAAGCCCAGCGTGCTAAACGCCCAGTGGGATCTTTCATATTTTGCAACCACTTCAAGGAGGCGTTGTCAGTGATTACTTTGAAAATAGTCCCATAGAAGAAATGGCGATAGTACTTCATGGCAAGTTGGACAGCCAAGCACTTCTTTTCAGTGATGATGTAATTTCGTTCTGCACTGGAGAGTACCTTGCTGAAGTAAGACACGGGATTATCGACTCCATGATCATCCAATTAATCCAAGATGGCTTCACCAGCATAATCAGAGTCATCCTTGAACAACATAAAGGGATTGGCATATTCAGGGTTGCAGAGGATGGGCCTTTGTTGCGGCAACTTCTTCAGAATCTTGAACGCAGCTTTTTGTTCAGTTCCCCAATGGAAAGGAGTGTTTTTAGCCAAGAGACGTATGAGGGGCTCACTGAGCTGAGCAAATTTGAGGATTAACTGATGGTAATACGCTATCATGCCTAAAAATACCTGATGTAACAAAGGGTTTTAGGCGCCAACATCTTAGATATAGCCTTGACTTTATCTTTTAGGGGTTGGTTTCTGTCGTGTGAATTGGCTTGCCCAATAAAATCCAGGTTTTTCTGGTAAAAGTACATTTTGATGGCTTCGGCTTAATTTTAGAAGCATGCAGGCGTTGAAGCACTTCTTTTAGGTGCGTGAAGTGCTTAATGAAGGTCCTATAGAATAATGTAATGTCATCAAGATAGAAAATCACACAGCTCAGCTTGAATCCTGGAGAATATGATTCAAAGACCGCTGAAAAGTGGCAGGCGCATTGCATAACCCTGGGGTAACTGAGTGTTTTGAAATAGGCCCTCGCTACAAATAAGGGCGCACTTCTCCTGATCCTGGGAGAAAGGTCCATCTGCCAGTACCCGCTAGCCAAGTCCATTTCAGAAAAAAACGGACCCAGAGAGTGGGTCCAGAGCATCATCGATATGGGGGATTGGGTTTTTGTCCTACTTGGTGAGGTTATCCAGTTTTGGTGGTCCATGACTACCCAAAGACTCCCATTTTTCTTCTGTATAAATAAAAGAGGGGACGATCAAGGGCTTTGGGATGGCACCAGCAACCCAGCATCCACCTGCTGTTTGAGCTCTGTCCGCATCTGTAGCTCCTCAACTCTGGATTTGTGGTAGGGTTTAGAGCGGATGGGTCAAGCATCCCCAACATGAATGGTATGAGTCCAACCCTCATATGTCCATAATCAGTATCAGACTTTAAGAAGATTTCACTATAAGACTCTAGTAAAACATTGTTTTTTATTAAGCTCATCAGGGGTTATATCATTAAAGATTTGAACAGTAGGAAGAGCGCATAACAATTGGTAAGCGGGTAAACCCATATCTGCAATGGACCCAATACAGTGAGCTTAATGAATGTCCTCAATGGGTACCAGCAGGCCTCTTCCAAATCCCTGATGCTTTTTTATGATTATGTCATTATTGGTGAGATTCCCCAGCAGGAGATTGATAGGTCACTGATAGGCTGGGTCTAGCACGCCAAGTAATACCTGAGGCTCTAGAAGACTAACACCCTCAATGCTAGTTAGGTGCAATAAGCAGTCTTAGGGAATTTTCAGAGTAATCTTCGTGAAAACTACCCTTTGGCAACCAGCTTTGATGAATACCTCCTCAGGAGCATAGAACGGGACACCCTCTAGAGCATCCACTGATGGCGGCAACATTTTTAGATTGGCTCCTGCCATGGTGTAGTGCAGGGATAAGGCTGAGGAGGGGTACTCACTGGCAAGCATATTCTTTTATATTAGGCTCATCATTGGTTAGAATCAGAGGAACCTCGTAGTTAAGCATGGAGAGATAACCCTGCTTTAATTTAATGACCCCTTCATACTCAAGCATGAATTAGGTACCAATGATTAGATCATAAGGTTGTTAGCCAAAGCCACTGTGGGGGCTGACAAGATGAGCTTCCAAAATTGGATGGGTAAAAGGAGTTCGCCATAATAGCGCATGTGTTGGAGGTACCAGAATTACCAAACTCTTGGGTGTAGTCGAGGTCAGGGGCCAGCTTAATCTTTTTAATGAATTTGGATGACACAACATTCACAGGTGTAAAAATTTATTGGTCTGGTTAAGATTGGCTAATAACCCCTATAAAGTTATTACTTGCACAGGTTTGGTTCTTGTTCAATTCGTCTACATTGTACTGTTGTTAGTATAATCAGTTGATAATAGTATGACTACTATTATCCATAGTTGAATGGAATTCTTAGATCTCAGCACAACGCTTGCCAGTATTTCCGCTTGAAATACTTGAGATGTCTCAGTATAGGGATTCGTTCCCTCATACCATCTATCCCAATCTTCTCTGAGATTCCCTGGTGACAGTTTCTCCAGTTCAGCACATAGTCAGCAGCAATACCCAATTTTTTTCCGCTTTTTCTCTGGATCCCCTATCAGATCCTTACTCTTTTCCTTAAAGAGTCTCCCAATTATCGCACACAGCAATAATCTCCCTGAGAAAGAAATAGAGCAATTGAAAGCTGATAAAGTTTACTATTTAACTATATACTGGATAAAGACTTCTTTTTATTATTGGTAAATACTAGAGAATTTATAATGGGGGATTTCGTGCTCAACCCTTGGTTGACACCTCTTCAATGAAATGGCAGGCAAAGCTTTTAAATCACTCATCCTTTTCTCAGCAGCAATGGTCTTTCCATCCTGGCTAGGATTCCATCATTGGACATCCTCGAGACCTACAAACGGAAAGAGTCAGAAAAGGTGTCCCAAACATTTGCCTCTTGATCCAAGATAAACAAACATATTTGGCTAGCGACCTGCTTAGGTAATGGGACTTTTGTTACCCATTAAGGCAGGTCACACAACAACTGATACATTCGCTAGTTGCAGGCAGTATCACTTAACTCACAACTTACTACTTACATTCCCAATCAGTCAGTGATGAAACCCGACCAATCCCAATTGGTATACCTGATAGTTAACCACTATCATATGACCCTATTTTGTCAGTAACTCCACCTAACGTGATCTTAAGCATGTGCCCGTATTAATCCTCAATGGATCTTACTAGGCAAATATCATAAAATCCCCCAAACATAGTTACTCCAAAATTAGGGTCAACCAATTTACAATTCAACTCACATAAGGAAATTATCCCCTAGCTTTTCCTGGTAATCTAGCAGGCTGGGAATATGGGCAAAAATCCCAACACATCCCCCTTTTGCCTAGATTTCCAGCGAGAAAGGGACTGGGGTAGGAGAACACAACTTTGGACACTCACTCAAATACTTCATTTGCTCAAATAAAGTATGGTCACCAATACTCAATGCTGCTTGGAATGGCCTTCAGCATGCGGCTCTCTTCCTCTTCCTCCTTGCTACCACCTACTCAGAGCGCAGTTCCCACGATCTACTGTCATGCCAGGCTGATCAAATTACTCATGACAATATTATTCACAGGATCCAGTTTTCCCCCGTCAGAGCATATGACTTGCTGTCTATTCAGGATTCTTGGTTCAGCATTCTTGATTTCCTAATTTTTTCCTCATCCTAGACAGGAGACTCATGCCATCTTGGAGATAATCTAAAATGGACCCAAATACAGTGCATCCAGTTTGTTTCTTCTCCCAAAACCATGCTTATCACAATAGACAACTCTTTCGCCTTTTCAATATTCTGCTAAAGCTGGTCAGTTCTTATTGTCTGTCAATTTCGCTTGTATCATTTTTCTTCAATGTAGTATCAAATACTTGCAATTGCATTTTGATCAAGATTTTCATCATTCAGTTCAAGTACTGTTTGTCACTCATCCCTGATGTTGGTTCTACCACTGAAAGAAAATTGGCAGCAACGCGGCCTTCCTCATGTATAGCAACTCAAAAGGCGTTTTTCCCATCGCCATATAATGTCTGATATTGTAGGTGAACGTCACTGAACTCAGGTAATTTTTCCACACATAAGTTCTTCCTGCGACCAGTTTTCTTAGCGTCATGGCCAGCATTCCATTCACTCATTCTACCAGTCCATTCGTCTCCAGCTGGTAGGGTACAGACATGACTCCTATGAAATCCCACTATCTCATTCAGTTGTGGGATCACATGATATGTGAAGTTTGTCCCATTATTGCTAAGAAGAACCTGCGGGCATCCATGTCAGTATACTACTTGATCCAGGATGAACCTCGCGGTGCTGGTAGCATCTACTTTTGCCAGGGCCTTTGTCTTGACCCATCTCATCAGATGGTTGATAGCAACTATTATGTACTTGACTTCCCCTGTGCTCATCATCAACGGTCCCATCACATTGATGGACACTGTATGCCAGGCAAATCCAGGATGGACCAGTCAGTATCCAGTTGTATTCTTATGTGGCTTGTGCAGCTGGCACTCCACACAACAAGACAGATAATTAGCAAAATTATAGTTGATTGACTTAAAGTAGTATTACTGGCGAATATGATCAATTGTTTTTCTCAGGCCTCCATGCCCAACAACCTTATGAGCAGCTTGAATAATAGCTGCTCTTTTAATGGCTTTTGGAATAATAACTGCTTCTCATTAATTGTTTTAGACACTTATCTATCCATGGTCTCAGTGGTTTCCATCACTTTTTAAAGCACACCTTAGATTTCTTGGGGCTTGTTCCCATTTTCTCCATTGACCATTCTCTGGAATAACTCATCCGCCTGCTGGTATACCATCTGGACCATTGGTAACCATTATAAGTCATCCTCATTCTGGTGAGAAGCCCCCACTTGGTGGACAATCATATAATATAAGCCTGTAGCTTAAGTGCCCATTGGGCCAGTTGTCCTTCCAGTTCTCTCAAATTGTGTATCCAATGCAACGAGGAGTGGCCCATCACCACTTTGAAGTACGTTAATGAATTTACACCCAAAACTGCTTACAGTCGTAAATGACTGCAAGGCATTTACTCTCAGTTATGGTGTAGTTCCTTAGCGGCTGAGAGTGTCTGGCTCACATATGCCACTGGATGTTTGTCCACAAGTTCATCTACTTGGCTTAATAAAGTGCCAATAGCCATCAATGAAGCATTGGTTTGTTTAATAAACTCTCAATCGAAATTTGGATATTTCAAAATCAGAGAATTTATTAGGTACCGGCGTAACTCATCAAAGGACTCCTGCACTTCTTCATTACATATGAATCCTTTCTTTGGATCCAACAACAGATGGAATAAGGGCTTGGTAATTTGGGCAAAGTCCTGAATAAATCTTCTGTAGTATCTGACCTTTCCAAGGAACACTTGGATGTCTTGGACACCCTTCAGCACAGCCATCCGTTCTATGGCTTCAATCTTCTAGACTTGCAGCTGCAATCCACTAGAGTTGATCATGAATCCCAGATATTCCAGCTTTTTTCTTGAAGAAGTGACACTTCCTCAGCTTAATCTTCAGGTTAGCTGCAGACAATCTCTTAAATACTTCTTCTAAGTGGTTTAAATGGTCATTAAACGTCCTACTGAACACATTGATATCATCCAAGTACATCAGGATGCATGACAACTTCAAGTCGCTCAGTATAGCATCAATGGCCCTCTGGAACGTTGCAGGCTTATTGCATAGACCCTGGGGCATCCTCGTCAGTTGGTATATCCCCTTCACGGTAATATTCGCGCATTTCTCTTGGTCTTCCAATGACAAATAGTTTTGCCAATATCCCAATATTAAATCCATTATGGAGCAACACTTCGCTTCTCCCAATTGATCTAGCACTTTGTCAATTCTTGGTGGGGAATACAAATCCTTGTTCATAATCTTATTCAGCTTTCAGTAGTCGTTTATCACCCAATTGAAGCCATCCTTTTTCTTCACAATAAGAATTGGACTTGTCCAGGGACTTGATGATGGAACTAGAAGCCCATGCTACACTAGTTCACTGATTTCATCTTCCACTACTGCTTTGGCCACTTTCAACCATTGAATTGGTCTCATCATGATCAGAAAATTTTCCCAGTGTCAACCTTGTGGATCACATCTCTAATGCATCCCAAATTGTGGTCATCCTGGGAAAACATTTCCAGCTATTTTTTCAAACAATTTGAACACCTCCTCTTTCTGGCCGTCCGTCAGATCATTGAGTTGCTCTTGATCAACCAATAGGTTGATACCCTTGGTTACCCCAGACTGTAATCTCATCTCATCAGGAGTCCCAAAATCGTGGAATCTCCTCAATTTGGTTGTTGGGATTAGATGAACAAAAGCGATGATCTAAAGCTTCCTGATCTTCATCAGGTTTTTACTTAAATTTTCCAGGAGAAATAGAATTTCCCCATGGCCCACATTATTATTCCAGAAACCACCCAAGGCTCTACTCTGGACTTCTTCTAGGGGCTTCCAATTTCCCATACAGCAGCTCAGGTATCTCTAATATCAACCCCATGTCAACTATCATCTGTTATCCCAATGGTATGGGTTTCTCATTATTGATCCTCAGTGGAATTCCCCAGATTTTCTAGGATTTCCATCCGGCATTATTTCATCACTTCTGACTAACTAATTGGTATCAAATCGGGACAATACTGTCATTGTATATCAAATTGATGAAGTTGTTTCTTCTATTCAGCGAAGCTTCTCCATCCTTATGATAGACCAATAGTAACGTCTGACACAATATGGTCAACGTATTATCCTCAAAGTTACATTTGACTCCATAATTGCATAGAAATTCAATCCTGATCAGAATTTATAGTTCTGGTTGCCAAAACTATTGCTTTCATAGATACTACCAAGGATCTGAATCACAGTGGCAAAGTGCTATATGCTCCATATGATATTGTGGTATTTGGCCCAGATGTCCTATACTCCTTCTTATGTTTCAAGTCAGGCGAGACCTTCATTCTCTCACCAACTTGGTTGAGACAATGTTGATGGGCACTCCACTGTCAACAATCGCCCTCACCCATACTCAGATCACTTGAATATCTATATAATTACACTCATTTTATTGTAAGATAGTGTTTACTGACTGTATAGCGGCGTTATTAGCTAAATCAAGGGTGTGAACGATTTGCGCCAATAAATTAGGAAATGATTCCTTTATTGCGCTGAGGGGGATTGACAAGTTTGCTTTATCCAATCAGACTTCAGACAACTCGTTGTGATTATTGGTGTTTCAAATCTTGTCCACCAGTTGTCAGGAATACAGCTGGGCAACTTCCTTGATTATCTCAGGGTTGACTCCCTTCTCCCTGGATCTTATCACTGCATTTACGTCCAAATTGACCACTTGATAAAGTTGATCCTGTACATCTTCATTCACTAACAGATCACTGAAAACAATTTCCTCTTTCATGATATCAGAAGGAACAGGTTTCTCTGCAGCTCTAGACTGTTCCCCATCTAGGCCATGGGCCCTTTTCCCAATTCCTTGGTGGCAGCAGACTCTTTTGCTTTCACCACGTTGATATGATTCTTTGGCTTCTTGCAGTGCACAGTAAAATGTCCCCTCCCTCCGCATTGGTAGCAGACCTTTTCTTTCTTATTCATCCATCTGAACTCTTGGGCTTATTCCCTGGCATGGTTCAGTTGTTCATCTCTTTAGCACCTTTTTTCCCCTTCATAGGACTTAAATTGCGCACTGGGTTGGATTTGAAACTTCTGTTTGGTTCATTTAAGGTTGCTTATAAAATTTCAAATTATCTACCATTTGAGAGGTAGTAATTTCTGTCATGAACATGGAAGACATCATTTTGTGAAAATTATGATAGGGCCAAAGGGCCGCTTGTAATGCGATTCTGGCATCAAATTCATCCAGTACCTTTGCTCCAACAAGGATTTGTGATTCCTGGTAAAACTAATCTGCAAAACTTGCTAAAGATTTGTCCTTATGGAACTAGATGCCCAAAAACTTCTGTTTGTGCTTTGACATTTGCATCAGACTCCCAAACTCCTTCATCATGGCCACTTTGGCCTCCACGTATGACCAGCTGTCCCCCTCCAGGTGGGGCATCGCTAGGTTCTGACAGTCAGTGTCTAGGCAATTCATGACCGTCAATGCCTTTTAACAATCACCATAGCCATACATAGTCATATTGAACAGTCAGAAAAACACTGGGTCATTATCCCAATGAAATGTCAGCATTTTTTGGCGTTGCTATAATTACTCTGAGGTATCTCTAGCTGATTCTATAGGTTTGGCCACTCGTCTCACTTGGGAGTGACTTTGGGCATTATCTCCAAAATGGCAGCAAAAGCGGGCGGCATGTTTCTTGGGGTATTTAAATTCACAATTATTATATGTTTTTTTCTTTCTTCAGCATCAGTTGCCACATATGGCTCACAATCACATTTGTGAGTTTTTAGCTCCTTGACTTTTTTGATCAGTCACTTGATATCAGTGCTGAATTTTCTCAAATGAACGTGATCCGCTTCCTGCTCTATTTTCAGATATAAGACCTCTTGAATTAAGAACCCTTCTTTCTTCTTTAATGAAGTTACTTTTCCAAGTAACTCATTCCTGAAACTCACAACATTATTGATCCCTTTTTCCATCTTGGCGACTTGTTCTTCCAAGGCTGCAAATTCTTGATGATCCACTGAGTTTAGGGCATTCTGATTAACGATGGTTACCTCCAACCATAGTTTTCTTAACTCATCTATATATGACATCCTTCTAAGTTCTTCTACTCAACTACATTCCTGTAGTGAGCACCACTTTGTAAAATTTATTGGTCTGGTTAAGATTGGCTAATTACCCCTAAAAACTTATTACTTGCACGTTCAGTTCTTGTGAAATTTGTCCGTGTTTCACTTTTGTTGATATAATCAGTTGATAATAGTATAACAACTATCAACCATAGTTGAATGAAATTCTTAGATCTCAGCCCAACGCTCAGCCAGTATTTCCACTCAAAATACTTGAGATGTCTCAGTATAGGGATTCATTCCCTTTTACCATCTAACCCACGATTCTCTGAGTGTCCCTGGTGAAAGTTTCTCCAGTTTGACACACAGTCGGCAACAATCACCAATTTGTTTCCGCATCTTCTCTGGATCCCATCTCAGATCCTTAATCTTTTCCTTAAAGAGTCCCAACTATCGCACACAGCAATATTATCCCTGAGAAATAATAGAACAATTGGAAGCTGATAAAGGTTACTACATAAACTATATATAATGGATAAAGACTTTTTTATTGGTAAATTCTAGAAAATTTATAGTGGAGGATTCTGTGCTCAATTCTTGATTGATACCTCTTCAATGAAACTGCAGCTGTTGCCATTGAATCTCCCATCCTCATCTCAGCAGCAATGGTCTTCCCCATCCTGGCTATGATACCGTTGTTGTACATCCTTAAGACCTACAACGGAAAGAGTCAAAATGTGTCCCTAAAATTATCCTTTCAATCCAAGCAAACCAACCATATTTGGCTAGCGATCTGCTTAGGTAATGGGACTTATTACCCACTAAGGCAGGTCACACACCAACTGATCAATTTGCTAGTTGCAGGTAGCATCACTCGCCTCACAACTTACTACTTACTTTCCCAATCAGTTGGTGATGAAACCTGACCAATCCCAATCAGTACACCTGATAGTTAATTACTATCAGATGCCCCTATTTCATCAGCAATTTCGCCCGACAAGATCTTAAGCATTTGTCCAGATCAATCCACAATGGATCTGACCAGGAAAATATCATAAAATCACCTGAATATAGTTACTCCAAAATCAGGGTCAACCGATTTCCAATTCACTTTGCATTAGGTAATTATCCCCTAGCGATTCATGGTAATCTAGCGGGCTGGGTATATGGGCAAAAATCCCAACAAAGGTGATCCAGTGTCAAGGATAGCCATAGCCTATATTCCATTAACAACATTTACTTTTGTTAAGGTTCCACACAAGTTGGAAGAAAGAGATAGGACTCTTTTAGCAGGAGAGTGGGATCTAGTCTTTTATAAGTTTCATGGTATTTCTCCTGGATAGACTGCAGGGTGTGCACACTCTGTGTGGATCAGATTAGTGAGGCAATGAGCTGGTCGGAGTCGCTAGCAGTTTTAATAACATGCAGACCCCTCCGCACTTGATGAAGATAATTTTGGCGGGGTATCCAAGCCATATTCACTCTATCAGGGTATAACCTATTGGGTACCTTTACTTCACCTGGGGCTCCTAAAGCATAATGACTCACATCTTTACAACCCCCTTCAAATTGTCATCATAGGGGTTATCAATGCATGTCAGGGAGTCCATAGGGTGTGAGGTAGGTTCAGGTTTTATCTTAGGGTAAGATAGGTCCTGGGGTTGCTCCTCCATTATTTAACTTTTGTGGAAGGTGTTGTAATTTTAATGGTTTTGACTTGAGCCTTGGAAGGGATAGATTTGGGTTGCCCCATGACCAAAAGTTTTGGGCAAGGTACAGCTAGAGGAGATGCTGATGAGGATAGAGGTAGCGCCTTAGCAGGATGCAACACTTTAGACACATTGTAAGACAGCATTGAAGAAGGAGTGTAGAAAGGCAAAGTGATAGCAAGCTTCTCTGGCTGAGCTTTGGAAGCGTAAGATGAAAGGGAGCATATCCCAGTCACTGCTAGTATCCTCTGCATCTCTTCACATGGGGGAGGAGAACCTCGTGGTGGCAGCTTTTCGGAGCATATTTTAAAAAGAAAACATCCTTAGAAGAGGCTGGAGTAGTTATAGGAGATTCCTGCGTTTTAACATGTCCATAGAAGTCAACCACCGCTATTAGCCTCCTTGATATCCCATATATCTTTGAAGAAATGCTTAATGGAAGAGATCTGCATCACCAAAGAGGGATGAGGCGCCAATCCAGCCAAAAAAGCAGCAATAGCATCATTGATAAGGAGCATTTTTGCAAGCAGCAGAGGTGGGGCTTCATTAAAAATCAATCAACAAAAGTAGCAAGTAATTCTCTCTTTTGTAGGCTAAGGAACATAAAGGCCTATTTTTGCCTTTTTAGACTCTGCATGGACCCAAATTCTTCAGTTAGTGTTCTTTCACCTCCGCCCAGTTTCTGAGGGCAATCATTTATAGAACCATTATCTCCTGTGCCACACATGGCTCAAGCAATGGAGATAGTATTGGATATTTTGTTGGTCAGTTGCCCCATCCATAACTGATTTATATACAAAGAGAAAGGAGGCAATACTGCCCTCACCTAGGTTGAACTTATCTCTGAGAGGGGTTTTTACAACCAGGCATGCCCCATATGGGCGTTAAGATGAGTGCTGCTTGATCCTTTTAAGGCGATACAAGCACTGGCTAGCTGTTGTTACATAATTGCTAGCCTTGGGTCATTTTCAGTGGGGAGGCTAGAAGGGTTAATCCCACCCAGCAGCCCTTATTTTTTAGATAGTTTGTGGTGCACAGGATACCCCTGTAGTGAGCACCACTTGTTTAATTTTAAGCTTTTCAGATGCTCACTGGTGCTATTTGCACCTAAATTCTAACAATTTTATTCAGAAAATTTTCACCAATTATAATAGAAATAATAGAACATTAATAATACTTGAAAGTTGGTTTTTTATATTTTTTAGTTGTGTTGAGGGGAAAAAATGAAATTCCTTAAGATATTAATGCTTAGTATTTAAACTTATTGAGGCTCAAAGTCCTTGGGGAACAAATTCAGATTAGGCTATGAATAGCCGTGTTAGGTAATATTAGGTTTTGGCCTATCAAACTTTTCAAGGCTTGCATTGCTTATATGGAACAGCCAATGGAAGGTCAGTTGTAGGTAGGATATATCCTTGAGGCAACATTTCTATATATCTAAGCCAATCACCCGATGAAAAATATTTTCACCTGGTGGGACCCTCTTCTGGCCTATAAAAGGGGCCAGTCTCCGCGTTGGAATTTAGAATAAATTGATTGTAAGACGCAGGGGACCTCTAATTGGCTCCCTGTATTCTTCAGAACAGTCAGTGCAATCTGACTGCCCATATCTGTGTTATTTTCCCGAGTTTTATTAATTAAATGTTCCCCAATTTGAGAGGTTCCACTAAGAACTGACCAGGGTCTTTTGGTCCATTTTATTTGTTCAAATTCAAATCACTCATATTTTTAATATTGGAATTGTAATTGTTTGAAACCTCCCCTTCCCAATCTTAATTATAGCCTCTTGATTTTATAAATAACCTGATGCTATTTATATAAACTTACCATTTCTTGCCTATCTCTTTTCATTATTTACCTTTACTTAAGGCCTTTAAGGCCTACCATCTCGCTGGGGCTCTGGGGCCCTGATTTAATATGGGCTGGTTAGGAGTTTCTCCTGCATCCTGAAAATTCCTTCAAAGCAGTAAAGTGCATTCTGCTGTCTACGTCCATCCTTTACCATGTTGATTTTAAAAACGAGCTTATTATGGCTTCTGATGCCTCCAATTTTGATATTGCAACCACCTTATTAAAAGTAGGCGAATATGGAATAGAGCATCTGGTGGGATATTTTTTAAGATATGTCTCTGCCTGAGTTAAAATACGCCGTTTATGACAATAAGTTATTGGCAGTGGTTGAGGCTGCTTTTATTGGTATCATCACTTGCATGGCTCATCCCAATCATTCCGCGTTTGTACCAATCACCATTCCTTGTTGTACTACCGCGCACCTCATGACCTGACCACACAGCAAACTCACTGACATGAGACCCTGGCCAACTTGTGTTCTCCTATGAGTTTACAAAGGTGCAGGAGAATGGTTTGGCGGTAGCTTTGATCTGAAATCCTACATTAGCTCCAGATCCAAATGAGGTAGTGGTACACAACACCCATTTGATGATTCCTCCAGGTAAGATTGTGTCCCAACATCCCTCCCTGTAACTCAAGGATCAGCGTTTGTTCTTCTGGAAAATTCAGAGGAATATGGTATATTTTGAAAGGTAGTCCTTTCACAGCCCATGTCAGCAAAGTATATTTTGGTCCTCACCAAGTGCAAGTTATAACAAGAAGAAATTAACAGGAGCTACCACGTTAAGAACGAGTTAATGTGGTTTTAGGGACGCCCCTTGGTTCCTGCCAGACCCCTTCGCCTGGAAATCATCCAGGATCATTATGATGGGATCACCGTTGGCCACCCTGGAAATTCGAAGATTCTTGAGCTTATTTGCCGCACTTATAATTGGAAAAGATTAGCCACGCAGGTTGCCATTTATTGAAAAGAGTGTCTAGTCTTCAACAAATGACGCCAAATTGCCAGCCTGTCACGGGGTTGTGGTGCCAGAATGTAAGGCTGTAGGGCCTTGGACTTCCTTATTGATGGATTTATTGTGGTGTTACCTGATTCTGAAGGCTACAATGCCATGATGAATGTGGTGGACCGTTTTATAAAGTTAGCTCACTTTATCCCTTGTAGTCCCACAGTAACTGAAGCGGAGATGGCTAGGTTTTTCGTGTCTCATGTGCTCACCCTTCATAGGGTGCTTTAGGAGAATAGTTAGTGATTATGGGCTCCATTTTACCTATAATTTTTTGAAAAAGTTGTATAAGACTTTCCAAATTCGCCCCTGCCATTTAACTGCCTATCACCCCAATAAGATGGGCAGACTGAACGATTTTACCAGTGCTTAGAACAATTCCTGAGGTGTTACTCTGCCGCGGACCATTCAGATTGGGTTTCTCACCTTCCCATGGCCCATTTTAGCTACAAAAACACTTAAAATTTGTCTATCAGTTGTTCCCTTATTTTCACTAACCAAGGGGTTGACCCTGCCTTTATGTGAGGCCCAGATGTGTATCCAAAGTTGAAGTCATGGTGGAATTTCCTTGAGACTATCAAAAAATTACACCATGGGGGTTACCACGAATTTGGAGGCAGCAATGCAGGCTTATAAGGAGAATGTTGATGGAAAAAGATGGGTAGGTTTTGCGTACAAGGAAGGGGATCTCATGATGCTTGATGCTCGTAATAACCCAATCAAGCAGCCAGGAAAAAGCTGGGAACAAAGAGGATAGGGCCTTACCATATTTTCAGAAAGTTGGGCCATGACTCATACCAGTTGGATCATCTCTCTTTGTTCCATATTCTTGCCATTTTCCATGAAAGCAAGTTGAAGTTGTTTGAGGGCCCCCCACCAAGATACTCCAGAGGCTTATCTTATCGATAGGGTGCCAGAGTGGGAGGTGGAGGAATTTTAGCCTCTCATCATGTAAGAATAAAACTTAAGTAAACTTATCCTGTAAGGGATTTAATGCGTCTGAGAACAGTTGGCTACCATTGCGCAATTGTGCCCATGCTCAAGACTAATTGAGGTGTTCCATGAGCGTTTCCTGAGGCTTCAAGACCCAAGTCAAAGCAAAACATCGCCTCCAGAAGCTGGTCTCTGCCCACAAGTACTTTTTCTGGCAAAAGCCCCCGGAGAAGGGGTGGAGCCCCAAAAGAACAAGAGAATAATTCCATGGCTTAGTAACATAATTGAAGGCACCTATTGTATTGACAAGGCTGGACGTTAAAAGGAAAAAGTTCAAGTTGAAAGTCTTTCCTTATTTTTAACATACCCTTTACCAACGCTGGGTATGGGCAAGATATGCCCAGGTTGGTCTTGGGATGTGCATAATGCTCCAATAAGCATTAAAGCCTAGGCTTTCTAAAGCACCAGTAAGTTAAAAATGGAGACAGTTAAATTTGGTTGCTTGGGTAACGGGGTTTTGAAAACCGTTCCTTTTACAATATTACTAATTTTTAAAGAATTCAGTTTCAATCAATCACTCAAGTTTAGACTATTTTGAGTTAATTTACCCTGTCAGACGGTACTGTGCAATTATTAGTTTAATTGGGATTAGCACTAGCCCCTCAAATAACTGAATCCCCACCCAGTGTTTAATTATTTTCTAGAGACTAACTTTCCTCTTTGGTCATCTGGTTTATTAATAGTTCCGCTAATTTTAGTATAAAATGTGCACTTTTTAGCTTTATTTGCTGACCTTCATCAGGTCCAGATTAGTCAAATGTGTGCCCTCCTTTCTTGGGATCTCTGTGCATTGTCCTTCTTGGCGGTGCTTTGTTTACCCTTTCCTTGGAAAAGTGTTTCTCCGTAGTGGGGTGAGCCCTTGCCCACCACCTCTACTGGAACTAGAGTGTTACAGAAACTCTAACAAGCACGTTATGACATTATCCTAATATCAGATTCACAGGCAAAGCTTTTTTACTGCTTAATAAGTCTAGCAAGTAATTGCTTGTGGCAAAGGTTTTAGCTCTTTTTTATAAAGCTGAGATTTTTAATAGACATATTTATGCCATTGGGACCATCTTTTTTTCTGTTAAGTCAAGATATGTTCAAGGCTCTTTAAAGTTACAAAGATTCTTTTTTGAGAGGGGAGGATACCACAGTGGTAGAGTATGGACTCACTACCACTTCCTCCCCAAGTTTGATCCAACTAGATGAACTTTGTGTGGGTACAATTATGAATGTGTTGGTTTTGCGCACCAATGCCCCAAACTGAGATAGCAAATAGCAAGGCAGTCCATGGAGTTCCTGAACTATCATACGCTGCACGCGGAGATTTTTACAGGTTTTATCCTCCTTTACCATTCTTTGCCTCCCTTTAATTGGTGTATCATAATCCCCAGGTCAGCCCACCACAAATAAAATATAAAAAATAATATTCTTTTTTAATATAATTGATCAATTCTACATTTGTAATTTTAATCGCTGCCCTTTACCAACTAATATCCTGAAGGCAATTTGGTCAGTTACTTTCCAATTTTTAATAAGATGTAGCACTTCCTGGTTGCAACCAAGGTTAAAATAATATGATACTAAGTAATTTTTCTATTAAATAGAGCAATATTAAGGCCTTTTCATTCTTAAAATAATCCTTTGAGGTATCAGCAAACAAACAATCCCAAGGTTATTGTTTTCTAGACAAATTTATCAATATTACCAAGTACATAATCTCTTTACTCATTGTAAAAACCAATGGGTTTTCACTGGTGCACAGGTTCACTTAACTACTGACTCTGGGAATAAATATGAATTTGGTAATTGTATGAAGACAATTAGCCTAGTCAAGTTCGGATAAATGGGTAGCTTTGGCCCTACTCTGGCAATATTAAGGTTTAAGTGACTTTAGCCTCACTCTGGCAATATATAAGGATTCAAGTGACTTCAGCCTCACTCTGGCGTTGACACTTAGACAGGAAGTACTTCTATACAACTTCACTTTTAAATAAACAATCAACAATTGAAAACAATAAAGTATTCACAGTACTAAGGTGTTTATTATTAGTAAAATGAGGGAAAATTTAAAGGGTAAAATGATGAAGGACATGTGTTAGGGGTATTCATGGTAATCACAATATTCTCAGCACGCCTAGCCGATGAAAAGAGATATTGGTTCAATTTTGGGAAATATTCCAGCTGATATTTACAAGGAATAGCATATTTAAATCACCTTTTTTATCAGCCCACATGTCTGCTACTGAACCTGATGATTTCCCATGAGTAATTGCTCATTTTGAGCCAATTTACTCATATCCACGTTGTCAGCAACAATCCCTGACAAAATAGGAGATATAATTCTCATTATATTTGATCCTCTGTGAATTACAATTAACCATTTAATTGGTGATTATTGTCAAAGAGATAGAATAATCAATCAACGTCTCAAAGCTTAATCAATAAGCTAAATTAAATAAATGAACCAATAATTAAAAATTATTTGAAGCTTAAATAATTTGCAAGCTGGATAATATGGTCATAAAAATATCCACACTCACCTTACTAGCATTATAAGAGAAAATTAAGATCTGATGTTATTTTGCCTTATATGAAATTGGTATAGGTAAGCCAGCATCACTTTGGGCCTCCCAGGGTCTTTTATTATGAGACCAAACACAGCGACAAGTTCTGTTCTGGATTATTGAAATGATGTTTATACCTCCTCATATATAGTCTATAGAAGATTACTAAAGTAATGTATATTCCCAATATATTTAACTAACAGATAGATGTTAGACCCTCTATAGAACTAGTAATATTTACTTAAATATCAGGAAGTTTTTAAAAATTTCCTTGCTAAATTTCTGATCTTTTCTAGTTGTCAATTGGACCCCATTATCTAATGTAAGTTTAAAAATATTTAAATTTGATTCAGAATGCTTCTTACTGAAGTTGTAATAGATGGATATTTTTTAATAATTAGAAAATGAGTTAAAAAGAGTAACAAGTAACATCCAATAAAAGTAGATCACTCAGAAAGTAAACAATTTACTCTGAGTATTACCATAGTTGGGATGATAAACCCCTCCACTACTGTTAAAGCAAAGCAAAATATCAAAAGTGCGCCTTAAGTCTACAATTTGAACAAGGACGCGACTTGGAGGTGAAATCAGTCTCTGTTTCTGATAATATTTTTCAAAGTTTGACGTTTCAAAAAGTTAAATTAAATAGACTAGAAACGAGAATTTTGTTTATTTTTGACTGCTTAGTAATCCAGAATTGAGGTCACCACAACTATAATTCTTTTTTTGAGTAATAGTGGGACCAACCTGAAGTAGGAGGTTAATCCACAAGTTCCTATTTGCAGGAATACAAATAAAAATGAAACTTCAATTTTTAGTATGGCGCACTGATGGTAAGCCTATGAATCCATATCAGATGTGGAAGAGGGGTTAAGAATCACAATCAAGTGCTGACTTAAGGGCATGCAAGAGAGTGTAAAGATTGTGTGGGGAATCAGTGGCATTGCGTAAAAGATAGGCAAGGGTTAGAATATTGTCATCCAGGTCTATGTATATTGTCTAACTTACTAGAAATCTAGAATTTGGCATAAAAGATAAGTTAGTGTATGAGAAAAGCTGTTTATATGTTTTCAGTGTTGGTGTATTCCTGGTTAAGCAATGTTAACTTTATGCGCCATTACATGCTCAGTTTATAGCAGATGTGTGCTCTATAATTTTTATCTGGGCTTTCTCAGGGAAGTCTGCTGTGAAATTAAGACAGAAATCCATTTAGTGCTGATTCAATGTTATGTGGAGGATTGTTAAAGGGGAAAGTTATTAGGGGCAGCGTCTGTTTTGATGGCACGCTGATGATACATATGGGAAACTGGGTAGCAATGGAAAGGGCAGAAGCCACTGATGAGGGTTGGATTTGGGAGGCTGGAAAAAAAGGACAATCAATTTTAGGATTAACATCAAAAGGTTAATTATCCTTGATTAACCATTTTTGGCTTTTGTTGTTTTTGAGAGTTAGGAACTTCAAAGGCTACTTTAAAATTAGTTGTATGTAAATCGCCAAAAATCTCTTAAGTTATTTGTGCCTAAGGCAGTCTCTCAAAGTTAAATGTCATTGGGCAATTTCTTTTCATTTAGAATAGGCAGGCCTCTGTATGAATACAGGTAAAAATCTCTAGTGATAGATGTAGGAATCCAGCTTTTTTGTGCTCGCTGGTGCTTATGCCACTGGATCCCACAAATGATTTGTTGAATTTTAAAAAATAAGAACTACTAAAAACTTGGGTTTTATGGTTTTTATAAGCAGCTTGAAGAAATAAAGGAAAAAACGATTCCCTTAATATCTGAAAAATCCATATTTCAACTGTATTGAGGTCAGAGGGAATTCAATAGCAAGTTCAGAATGGCTTGTTACCATCTGAATTAGGAAATATGAAAATGTAGCCTATTGAAGCTCAGAATACTCGCTTAGCTTAGGCTGACCAATGGATGGGGAAATGAGGTTAGACAAAATGTACCCGTGGGGTAACAAATTATTATATTTCATCCAATCCTTGTTGGCTAAAATTCTTTTGCCTTGGGGGACCTCCGCCACCCCTATAAAAGGGGGTGGTCTCCTCTTAGGTATAGGAAGGGAGTTGGACGTGGTAGTAGGAGAAACCGCTGATGAGCTTTAAGGGTCTGCCACATGGTCAGAGTAATCTGACTGCTCGATTTTGGTTTGTTTGTCCTCATAGTATTTGAAATTGTGTTAGCCCAATTACCAGGGTTCCACTGAGAATCGACCAGGGTCTTTTGGTTGAGTTTATCATTAGTATTTTTAAATCATTTAATTTAGCATTATAAACTTGTTAATGGCCAACACTTTCCCTTTTTGAATGGATTCAATCCAGAACATTCTTTTTTTCAGCTGTGAGGGAAAATTTCCAACATTACCCCCTCAAGAATGTTGGGGGTGAATAGAGTTGTAGGAAGTGGCCATGTATGCAATTAATGGTAATACCTGTAGATAAAGATTTGATTGAGCACTCATTTCTCTCTTATATGTGATGGTGAAGGGACCCTCCCAAATTGATCCAATCTTACCGCTTCTAGGAGTGATGTGGTTATGGTAGTATAATATTATATCAGATACTTGAAATATAGGAAGGGAGGTATGTAGCTCATTGGCAGCCTGCCCTTCTTTAGTCACCGTTTTGCTAAAGTAGCCATTGCCTCAGATTGGAGTTATATGATGTACTGAGCCAATCTTCGCATGACTTTCTCAGGTTCCTCAACTCTAGAGGAAAATACATCTTAAACTAAGAGGTCAAGTATTCCTTGTTCCCTTTATACAAGACACAGAATGGGGACATTTTCAGGATCTGGTGGTAGCTGATCCAGTATGCCATAAGAGCACCGGGTAAGAATTGATCCCAGTGAAGTGGATCATAGGAGGCCTTATTCTTAGAATGGATACCAATGTTCCATTTTGCTCTCTTCACAGTCCCGTTGGTGGATGGAATGTATGGAGCTGAGAAAAGTTGTTGGGTTACCATGGATGTGGCCAGTATTTTGACTACTCTGGCGGTGAAGTTCTTACCATTATCGCATAGTATTTGAGGACAGCCATGCCAAAAGAAAATATTCTGATGTAAAAAGGTGGCTGTAGCCTTGGCCGTTTGGGCAGGGAGGGCCACAGTTTCCACTCACTTAGTGAAGTGGTCAATGGCTACCAGGATAAATCGGTTGCCACTAGTAGTCTGAGGGAGGGGACCTACTACACTCAGACTGATAGTATGGAAAAGTTGTTGAGGAGTAGTTGGTTGATATTGATATCTAGTCTTGAAACTGGATTACTTCTTGCACTTGAGGCAGGCTTCCAAGACATTAACGATATATTCCATCATTACAGCCCAATACAACCGATCCTTAATCCACTCATAAGTTTTCTTGGCCCCTTCATGACCTAGAGTGGAGTGGGCTTCTAGGATAGCAGGTACACGCTCTGACAGCCAAAGGTAAGGCAGCCATTTGTCCCACCTGCTTATACAACTTCCCGTTCTCCATTTTTGGTGTTATGGGAGTGTTGAGCTAACATCTTTTGGACAGGCTCGTCTTCATCCTCCCATTCATTGGGATCATTAAGAAGTCATTTAAACTCTTCGCCTCACAATTATCTAAGCTAAGGATTGGTAGCCAAGTCAACCCATCAACATTCATGTGACAGGTTTCATCATGGTGTTCAGTCTTCATGTCATAAGGATGGAGCTTTAGAGCCCAGCGAGCTAACTGACCAATAAGATCATGTCCTGTAACCATTTTAGGGATGCGTGGTCAGTAACCACAGTGAAAGTAGTTTCAATATATGAAAGGGTAATAGTGCTTTACAGCTAACAGAACAGTAAGGCTCTCCTCCTTTAGGCTGTAGTTACGTTCTGCTTTTGACAGCATCTTACTAAATTAGGATACAAGACGATCTACACTGTTTTCATTCAATTGGGCTAAGATGGCCTCAACGGTGCAGTCAGAGGCATTGGTAAACAGGATAAAGGGCTTGGTATAATCTGGGTGCCGTAGGATAGGGCGTTGTTGCAGCAGTTGCTTCAGCGTCTCAAAAGCAGCCTTCTGTTCCGCACCCAACTTAAAAGGAGTGTTATTGGTCAATAGGCGGACAAGAGGCTCGCTGAGCTGGGAAAACTTAAGGATGAACTGATGGTAATATCATATCATCCCTAAAATACCTGAATATCCCTTGAATTTCTTGGGGGAGCCAGTTTTGAGATCGCTTCAGCCTTATCTTAGATTGGTTGAATTCTTTTTTGAGAAATGGAATGGCTGAAGAAATCCAGTTTCTTTGAAATAAAGTACACTTTGAGGGTTTTAACTTAATATTTGATTTGCGTAGTCATTGAAACACCTCCTTCAGATGATCAAGATCTTCATTAAAAGTTTTTGAGAATACTGTGATGTCATTGAGGTAGACGATGACACAATTTAACTTCAAGTCTTTCATAATATGGTCCATCGCACGCTGAATAGATGCAGGTGCATTGCATAATCCTTGAGGTAATTAGGTTGGTTGGAAGAGACCCCACTACAAATGAGAGCACACCTCTCCTGGTCTTCAGGGGAAAGGTCCATTTGCCAATAGCCGCTAGCTAAGTCCATGGCAGAAAAGAAGATAGAGCCAGAGAGTTGGGCTAGAGCGTCATCAATGCAAGTGAGAGAATAGCTATCCTTTTTTGTGAGGTTATTTAAATTGCAGTAGTCCAAGACTATCTAATGACCTCCGTTTATCTTTTTAATTAGCAAGAGGGGGAAGACTAAGGGCTTTGTGAAGAAACTAGCAACCCCGCGTCTAGTAACTACTGAAGCTCTGTCCTCATTTGCTGTTCTTCCACCTTTGATTTGCAGTAAGGTTTTGGCTTAATGGGTTAGGCATCACCCACATCAATGGAGTGGCACCAGCCCCTCATGTGGTCATAGTCATTATCTGATTTGGAGAATATGTCGATATAGTCTTCTATAAGAGTATAAACTTTTTTCCAACTCATCTGGGGTCAGCTCATCAGAGATATGGACGTTGGGTAAGGTACATACCAGGTTATCCGTAGGCAAAATCCATATCCATCATAGAGCCAATGGAGTGGATTTGTTCAAAGTTCTCTACAGGGACTAACAAGCCCCTGCCAATCTCCTGGTGTTTTTTTACAATTATGTACTTTGAGGTGAGGTTCCCCAACAGCAGAGTGATTGGCCTTTGGTAAGCTGGGTTGAGATTGCCAGGCAATACCTGAGGCTCCAAAGGACTAACACCCTCAATATTTATGAGGTGTAACAAACAGTGGCGTGGGATTTGAGGCGTGACTTTTGTGTCAACCAATCATTGTTCACCAGGCTTAATCAAGACCTCGTCTGAAGCATAAAAAGAGATACCTTCTTTAGAATCTAATGAATTGGGCAATCTCTTTGTGTTGCGCCCAGAAGTGGTATAAGACAAAGGTATAGCTGAGAGGGGGTATTCGACCAGGCAAAAGTATTTGTGCTTTCTGGGTTCTTTATTGGATAATACTAATAGGACTTCATAGTTGAGTAACGAGAGGTAACTTTGCTTCAGGTTGATTATTCACTCATAATCAAACATATACGAAGTGCCAACAAGCATATCATATGCTTTGTTATCTAAAGCCACAGCAGGGGCTAATAAGATAAGCATCCCAATTCAAATGGGAAGGGAAGAATATGCCCCAATGGCACGAGTGTTGTTTGAACCAGCAGTTCCAAACTCTTTATTGCATTCCAAATTAGTCGCCAGCTTTATCTTTTTGATGAGCTTGGAAGAGATTACATTAACTAGTGAGCCAGTATCCAAGATGGCCATTACCCAGACTTTTTGAATGACCACTTTAACCTTAGTAAGTGTTTCTCCAAAGTTATGCAACAATTCCAAGACCTCCTTGAAAGTTTATAAGTGGAGGTTAATTTGCTTGCAATTTCAGGGTATTTATTCAAATAAGATTTAATAAAACGGAACCGCTGAAGAAGTCAAATCAAACCAGCTAAGAACTCATCACCATCACTGGCAGTGTCAAAAACTCTTGGCACCCTAAATTTTACTGAGGCATGTTTCCTCAGGTATGGTGATTTCATCTACTCCTTCAGCATTTAATCGATTAGTGACCTCCACTTCTGCAGGAGCTCCCAATAAGTAGTAGCCAACATCTTTGTGACCCCTCAGATTTATTCCCAGGGGTATTTTCAACCGCTGGCAAAGCTGATATTGAGGTAGTGGAGACAGCCACTTGAGGTTTGGAAGTCATAGGGCGTGCAACTACTGGATTGGATGGAGGGTAAGGCACAGCAGCTTTGGTGAGCATATGTGGAAACATGATAGTGACTGCATTATAGGGTTTATACCTACAGGAGGAAGGGATATCTGTTTTAGATCGCACTAAGGGAGCAGTTTTCCCAGGTAGGATATGCACCAATGAGCTCACCCTCAACTGTTCTACAGGAGGAAACTCCTCAGTAATTAGAACGGAAGGTTTCCCTTCCAGCTTTATTGGCTGTTACACATGAATGGAAATTGGCAATGTCCAATAAAGCCTCCTTTAGGTCACAGATATTTTTGAAATGACGTTTCACTGAAATGATATGCCTGGCAAGAAAGGGTTGAGAAGCTAACTCAGTTAACAGGGTGGCAATAGCATCATCAAGGGTGAGCATGTTAGAGGTTGATAACCTTTGCGCAGAGAGGTAAAATCATTCAGCAAAGGCAATGAGCGGTTTACCCTATAGATTCTAAGGCTCATAAAGGCCTGTTTTTCCCTGTGTAGACTCTGCATTGAGCTATATCAGCCAAAAGAGCCTCCTTTACCTCTACCCAAGTGTGAGAAGGGTCCATGTAAGGAACTATCATCTCTTGCGCTAATTGGCTTAAACAAGGAAGGATGTGTTTAATTTTTTGCTTATCAGTTGCGCCATGCATGGTAGCTTAATAAACATACAAAAAATAGCAATGCTTCCTTCACCAAGAAAGTTTTAAAAAAGTAATTAAAGGCACTGCTTAAGTTCTTTGGGACGGGATAGAGCGCTGGCTAGTTGCTTTTCTAGAGCAACCAGGCGTGATTTCATAGAAAGAGGAAAGGTGAGAGGGTTACTCACGTTTATAACATCCATTATTGACGATTTTTGAGATGTACAGGTGTCCCCTGTAGTGAGCACCATTTTGTAGGAATCCAGCTTGTTAGTGCTCGCTGGTGCTTACGCCGCTGGATCCCACAAATGATTTAATAAAGTTTAAAAAATAAGAACTACTAAAAACTTGGGTTTTATGGTTTTTATAAGCAGCTTGAAGAAAGAAAGGAAAAAATGATCCCCTCAATATCTGAAAAATCCATATTTCAACTGTATTGAGGTCAGAGGGAATTCAATAGTAAGTTCAGAATGGCTTGTTACCATCTGAATTAGGAAATATGAAAATGTAGCCTATTGAAGCTCAGAATACTCGCTTAGCTTAGGCTGACCAATGGATGGGGAAATAGGGTTAGATAAAATGTACCCGTGGGGTAACAATTTATTATATATCAGCCAATCCTCGTTGGCTAAAATTCTTTTGCCTTGGGGGACCTCCGCCACCCCTATAAAAGGAGGTGGTCTCCTTTTAGGTATAGGAAGGGAGTTGGACGTGGTAGTAGGAGAAACCGCTGATGAGCTCTAAGGGTCTGCCACATGGTCAGAGTAATCTGACTGCTCGATTTTGGTTTGTTTGTCCTCATAGTATTTGAAATTGTGTTAGCCCAATTACCAGGGTTCCACTGAGAATCGACCAGGGTCTTTTGGTTGAGTTTATCATTAGTATTTTTAAATCATTTAATTTAGCATTATAAACTTGTTAATGGCCAACACTTTCTCTTTTTAAATGGATTCAATACAGAACATACTTTTTTCAGCTGTGAGGGAAAATGTCTGACAATAGAAACTAGCCAAAACTGAAGTATTTTTATTGATCAAAAAACCGGGGATATCTATAAGGAGATGCAATATTTGTAATTGCTTAGGATAGACCTTGTGAGAGAATCAGGATTGAGACGTGTATAAAGATCTCCTGATTGGCGTGGCTTAATGTAAAGGTTTTTGGTGTTCTCAGTTCTTCTTGGTTGTGGTGACAGTTTCCCAGTGACCTCTGAAAGTCAAAAAATTTTTGTCAAATAAATCACCACCTATGTCAGATTAATCTGAGGATTAATGAAAGGTGTGGGATTCCAAACATTCTTTTGGGAGTTCATTATTATTGTCAATTTTGATATTTCTCAAATCAGAAGAGTTTCACTGATCATGTTACAAATTATCACGCGTTCAAATCTCACATTTATTGACGTGATTCCCCTTGTTCCTGACAACCATTTAAAATAATCAAATGGTTTTTGACTGGTAAACATGGGCCATCCATGGGGTCTAATTGGCTATATCTCAGAGAAATTATCCCTTAAACTTTTTTCCAGGGCATATCAACTGGGTAAGGAGCAGTAATTAGCTCTAAAACATCATGAGAATATTTTACCAGATTATCTGCCACAACAGGATCTGCGTATGCATAAGTCAAGTGAGCAAAGGGAGGATCAACTCTATTTGAAATACAGCTGTTATGGAGGTGAGCTGATGCCAGAGGGAGGAGAAGCAGAAGCTGCTCCAAAGGTGAGAGAAGGGCTCTGCTGCTTCAAGAGGTCAATCTGAATCATAAAGGGCATAGGGTGCAGCAGTTTTTGATGTAGGTCCAGAATTGGTGGTTGGGGGCTTAGCGGACCATGGTATAAGGGGGAACTCAATATGGGAATCCTGGTGGAAGAGATAGATAGTCGCAAAGATGCAAGGCTCTGCAAGGCGGTTAACCCCATTTGGAAATACAAACTGGAGGACATGCTTAGCGCCGTAATCATTTAAACCCTCTATAATTTTCCTGGTGGAGTTGTTCAGAGGAAATATGGTTGGGCATGCTAGAAAGCTGGACCACTATAGTAGCATATAACAGCATATGAGTCTAGGTAATAGACTGTGAGGCTTTTTTATAAAATGGTGGCATAGTTGCTGCAACCATAGCCTGTACTTCACTAGAGAAGCACAGATCAAAGTAATCCTTGAAGGGAAAAATCTATAAAACCAATGGTCTTGAACACCACCTGATCTATTTATGATGGCTGTAATTACTTAGGGGAAGAAGCCCTTATAATTTTTTAAAGGCCAATGTGCGGGATGCTCCAGGGGAGCTCCAGGGGGTAGAAAGCACCGCCTTTGAGTATGAGAAATGCTGGTCTAGATCTCATGGGGGCGAGGCAACAGGTGGGATGAGGGCTAGTGTACCCAGCTCAGGCGCGCTCTGGCATCAGTAAAAGAGCGCCAGGATGCGGTGCACCTTCACCCCAAGCAGGAGCAGCAGCCACAACATGAAACATAAGATATATGTTTTAGCGGAATGGCTTTACTCTTTGTAATAAAACATACAAGACTAATTTTAATTAGCTAAATGAGCAACGCAAAAGAGAGAAAAATCTCACAACCTATATTCCTCTACAGATCCAATAAATTAATAACTACATAGGCTTGTTTATTTTTATTTTGATTAGATGTATAAGTTATACGTGAAAAATATTTTAAGCTTTTAAACCTTTTGCATCATGTTTTTAAGGTCTATTTATAAGCCAAATATGGTTTGATTAACTTTGCAATGATTCAAGTTCAAGGATTATTGAATGTTTTTCTTTTTAAACCCTAATACTTAAATGAATCTACCTTTTACTCAATTAAATTCAATTACTAATAGAATGGAGTCCCCATATATAGGCTGAGCTATCCCTCCATTGATCAGGGCTTCTTGCGTTTGGTAAAATTTTCCTAAGCATCTGATTAGTTAATTAATTTTTAGACCCTAATTATAGGCTGAGCCCTCATTTCATTTGATCGGGGCCTATTCCTGAAATTTAATCATTATCAGATCTCTTGTTGCAGTTTATGAAGTTCTTATTTAATTAACAAGGATGCAAACAATCCGCTGAGTTTATAAAGGGGCTGAAATATATATAAATACCAATCAACCTTAGGTTGCATTGTGAATTATCATTTACCTAAAGTTAGACAATATGACATCGATGAATCCCCCTTGGGTTGGGACCATCTAGTACTAAAAAAAAAAGTTAGGACAATATGATGATCTCTGTAGTATAATTTTTTACAGTAGTAGTGTATTGTTATGCTCTGCTAAGTAAATCCAAAATCTTTTCCTTAAAGTTACTTTAATCCTCTATTTCACCATAAAGGAAGTCCCAATGAGAAGTTTTTAAAATTTGATTTAGTAAAAAATGGCAAGGGGGTAATAATATGAGACATAATTGCTGCTGTGCACTACGTCTCAAGAATATAATTTTATTAGCCTCTAAGTTCCAAATTAATCTTATGGTCTTTGTACTGCATGAGACCATGATATATACTTATTTGTTGTAGACTATGTTGATTAGTGGACATCAGCCTATGATATCTTAACCTTAAAGATTATTACATGAAAACTATGTATGCACACTTATGAATAGTAATCCTCAGTAGGGTTATTGATTGACACCAAGTGTTTCAGCTTGGCCTAGTAAGCTTGAGGGTCTTCACAAAGTTGTGTGATGAAAATCTTCATTAAACTTTTAAAAAATGAAATGTTGAAACCTTTTACTGTGAAGTATCAGTTTTTTGTTTTCACTTCTCTAGTTAGTAAGCGTAGAATTGTTATCATTTTATATTTTTTGGTATCCATATATAAATAAATGAATGTGAACATAGATATCACATAACCTAAAATACTTTTTTAAAAAATTCGTAATGGAGCGTGTTGTAATGCTGCAGCTGCACAGGTTTACAAGCTTTAGTAATTATAAACGCTTTACAGCTTGAATTTAGGGAGCACAATATGAGTCAAAATTGGTTTAGCAAAATTTCATAAGGTTGGCTAAAATACCTTATAAAGCGTTGCCTATTAATATGATTAAACAAACATATAAACTAGAAGTGAAAGCATTAACAATAAATTGTTTATCAAAGAATTTAATTTGGGTATCTATAGGTGACAAGAGGAAGACTAAATCCCAACCAAGTAAACAATACTGACATTGGACGCTAGAAAGAAGATTTTGTTCTAGTTTTTGACTTAAAACATTCATCGTACATTTGGGTTAGGACTCCGTTTGGAGTGTTAAATGTTGCACCAATTGCGCCTTATGTTTTGGTTATATATAAGAAGTTATTTTTAATATGGCCAATACTTTCTAGAGTTTAGTCATTAAAATAACTATACCGTTTAATTGGTAGTATTAATGATCAATCTAGAGCATCATATTTGTAAGTATGAGATTATAAGAAATAGCTATATAATATGACAACCTTGACTGATTAAATAAACGAAAAAGAAATTATAAAACAAAATGCATAATTTGGTTAAAATTCCAACATAGCGTCATGGTCCTTTGTAAACAAGTCAGTAAAATTCTGAGGACATTTGATTTTATATGGTAATATTTTGGGCGGCAAAAAAACAATATAGCATTTATAGTCCACCAAATTTTTTATCAAGTTCCCTTTAATATGCAGAATTTTTGAAAATAACTTTCAATCAACTACTCTGGAGGTACACTAAGCATAAGAATGCCCCCTTTCTATCACATTGATTAAAGTTGATCTAGCGTTAGTTATCCATTGAGTCAAGGAATTGTTTTCTAGGTCTCATAGTCTTTTAATTTGATTATATTAGCTTCTCTTAAAATGGCTAGCAAATAAGCGGCTTCTCTTAAGTATGATGTCATAGAAATTTTTATAAAGTGAAAGGGTTTGTTTGTTTCTCTTTACATTGTTATACCAGCTTTACAATTCAATGTCTTTAAACTAGTGAGAGAACATAATAAATTATGATATATCGTAAATAGCTAAAAATCTTTTATAAGATAATATTGTAATATATGTGATGAATAAAAATTTGTGGTAATAGGAATTTCTCAGTCCTCCATAATCAATACTATACTGCTTTTTGCCTTGAGGATGAATAATGGGCTATATTGGTTGCCAGTGTTTAGTGACTTTTAAACTGTTGTTCTAAAGTCTTCTGATCTTGTATTGGAGTTTGGAAAGCTGTTTCATAAATCATGACAATTTGTGGTACAGAGCTATTAATACCAAGTGACAACTTATAAGAGACGCTCATTTTTCTCAATTCTTGGGTTTATTTTTTATTGGAGGACAAATGATGTATAAGATTTGGGGCTTAATCTAAAGTTGGGAGTATAAATTGCTCCCCATCTCAATTTCTGTCAGAGACTCCTTAATAATTAATTATAAGAGACATAAGCATGAGAATATATACTATGAACCCATTCATTATGATATTATGAATGATTACATCTATAAAGTAATTATTAAGTTTTGTAATGTGTACATTAGGCCATCAACCAGAAGATTTTCAATCTTTTTATGAAAGCTTCTGGGTTGGTGATAATAAATTAACACAAGGCTGCTTTATACAAGGATAAAAGTTTGTTTTCAGGCATTTGGTTGGCATGTTTTATTTATAATATTTAACGATAATTCTTTGTAGCATTTATTTATCAGAAAATCTTGATAGCCAGGGCTCTCAAGGTTAACTTGTCACTTTTTCTTGTAAGCGTCTCTATCAGAATTGAACACTACTTTGTAAAAAGGTTACTTCCCATAGAGGCCTGTAAGGGCAACATCTTTCTTACTTAAAGTAACATTCATACTCCAGTAGGGATCTCAGAAAAGCAAAAGTACCATAACATTTAATTTGCTGTAGTAATTTTGTAGAGGATAAATACCTATGACCCATTTGCTCGTTTAAGGTCCCTATTAGTCAAAGGGTTTTGGGGGAATTATAATTTTCTCTAATACCATATAACTGGTTTTAGTCCTTTTTATCTTATTTAACTGAAGTAAGCCAACCAGGGGACAGACATTACTGAACTAAAAACTAAAAATAACGTATTTATTTGATTCAAATAAAACGTTCAAATGAGTGAAATGAATGAAATATACCAAAAGAAACAACCAACCAGGTGGTCAGCGGAGACCGCATATCCCTCCATGGTGAAAGGGTAGGGGGATTGGGGGCTCATCTTTGACAGCAGCTTCCTCATCCCAGAGTAGTCATGTGTCAGGGCCAATAGCAAGGGCGTCATGGCATTGGCGGCATGTGGTTCAATATCACTAATGATTGGTATTTCTGAGAAATTTCCAGCTATGAAGATGGCAGTGATTTATTTTGGCTAAAGCTTTTTTGGCTTTAATGTGGGCATCTGGTAGTTTTTGAACATGGCAATATTGATTCAGGTAATCTTATCTTTAGGATTCTGTGCTACAGTTACCACGTTCTGGATAGCGTTCTTGACATTTTTGTGCAATTGATACATTGTAATTATACTTTTAGGAGTGAGATTTAAGGGATAACAGGAGGTGGAATACCCCCTGTGAGCATTGCCACTGATTTGTGACAGCTTTACAGAGGGAATGATAATCTGGTATGGCAGCTGCTTCTACTGCAAGTCGGTAGTCACTGTAGAATGATTTGGCACTTGGATGTGGGGCATATAAATGAGGGGGGTAATTGGCGCCCCATTCTGCATTACAGAACTGCTCAATTTGCAGAAATGGTACTTCAATGAGATTTCCTTATTATATGATTTCAGCTGATAACTCCCATGGGTTCTGGTTGAATTGAATTGGGGAATTGGAGCATGGTTGAGGTTTGGTTGATTTGTTGGAAAAAGTATGAGGTTGAACTGGGGTCCAAGCCATTGCTTGATTGGAGGGAGCATTTGTGGCATTGGGGTGAGGAGGAGGCCAATTGGTGGCTGCAGGTGCAGATGCAATATCAAGCTTTGGGGGAGGGGGAGGTAGAATCATACCCCTTACCAAAGCTGGTGCAGGGTGGGCAGCATATTAGAGGCTGGCAGACTAAAAATTCAGTGCCATTAGAGGCAGCTAGGGATGGGCACTTGCGTTTCAAGTGGTCCAACTCAAAACAGGATGGACAGATCATTCATCCGCCCTTGACGCGGGCCCAGAATAGATGGTCAGAGGCAGATGTGATATTGGCGCGAGGTAGAATCAATAGGGCAATTTTATTTGATTCAGGGCTGATTGTGGCATACACCCAAGGCCCAGAGAGGCGTGTGGCCCCATTTGGGACCACAAATTGCAAGATTGGTTTAGAGCCATAGGCTGCCAAACTCTCATCAGCTCCTGGTATAGCACCTCCGGGAGAAGGAGGGTGGGCAAACCAGAGAACTGAACCACCAAAGTGGTATCTTCTAGGAGCTGGGTCTAAATTGTGGGGAGAGGGGTACTCTGGAAAACCAGGGGCACAGTTGCCGCAGTGGCAGCATCAGCTTCATAGGTGAAGCTGAGATCAAAATACCCTTTATAGGGGCAGAAGTCATTAAAAGTGGTGGTATGCATCACCGCCTGAGACATTTCAATAATGGCTTGGTCATGGTGGGGAAGTTTCCCATAGTTGACCCTAAGGCCAATATACATGTTGCTCCAGGGGAGCACCAGGGGGCAGCGGGGCGCCACTTGGATTTGAGAAAGGTGGGCGTTGAGATACTTGGGAAGGATGAATCATCCGTGGGGTTTGTTATGACTGAGTGAGCCAGTCTGAGCGCATTTTCCTGTTTAACAGAAAATGGCGGGGGAGTTTCACCGCTGTTCCACACTGGGGTAGCTGGCAGGGAATCTGAGGACATTGAAGTAAAACTATGGAAGGTGATTGAGTTTTACTTTTTTATTCATATAATTTTACTCAGAAGGTTATGCCTAGCGGAAAGAGAGTACTGGTTTTAGACTTCTTATTACCTTAGAAGTAAAGTTTAGTCCATACTATGATAGCAGTAAATGTGGCCATTTATGGTAATGATACTAAACAAAATAGAATTAAAGCAGTTTCTTTCGTAACTTCAGCTGGAACAGATCTAGCCTCAAGCCACTTACTTAGTGTTCTATTGCTAGGAGGATATATCAATGGCCATGAAGGCAAGTGGGCAATAGTATCACTACATCAACGCTAACCATATTAATGGCCTGTGGGGCCAATATATGGTGTTGATATTGTAGAAGGGACAATCTTGATTTTTATAGAATAAACATACCTCTAACGGCTTTGAATGATATCAACCATTTTTCCAATAGCATCATTATATAATCATACTAACATTTTATTTTCCTACAGAGGAAATAAAGTTATGTGTTGAATTAGTATAACTTTTTTCTGAAGTAGAGTCACATATACGTTAGCCTTTTATTGCCAACCTATTTGTAAAACAATTCTACTTATATCTAAAATTTTCAATCATCTTTTGCAACTTGGCCTTAGTTCTGAAGTCTACAGTTCCTGTTTTTCTGGCTAGACTATAAGGTTATAAAGAAATTTCTCGAGGTAAGCATATCTAGCACTGATGTAGCAATTGGTTTGACCAATTTTAGCTTATGCAATATCTATTTGATGATTATATAACTAATATGTAGATATAGGATTTGTTTAATCATTGAGTACTCTAGCGTGTAACTCAAAAAAGTAGAAAGTTTCCAATGTTGTATTAAAGTACTTTTGATGATTTGATCTGGGACCTTTAGTTATAAGTAAATAATATAGCGGATCAAATTCTTAAACTTTTTAATGCAATTTCCACAAATTATTAAGTTTAATCCTAGTATTCTATTATATCTATGTGGTGGCGTAAATAATTAGTATTATATTATTTTTTTATTATGGTCAACTTCCAAAGTTTTATTAGAAACCAGTTGATGGCAACTATAATAGAACTTTTCCAAGTCCTAATGATTTTTTTCCTTAGCCTAATCTAGATAATTTCCTCGAGTTTACCACTTTTAAGTACTCCTTAGTAAACCTAAATTGCACTAATAGGTAACCCAGGGAATAAAGGAGAATTTTGTGGTGGTATTTCAATTGTAATAGGTTTTATACTACGTTTCTGGAGAAACTAGCACTAAGAAGATATATCATTGAGTGAGCTGCAAAGCCTTTTGCAGTACTGGATACTACATTAAGCTCTTTGTTATTCAATACAAACAAGCTTTTTCCAAAAAGTATTATTTTTAAAAGATTTACAAGGTAACTGACTTCTAACAGTACCATATATTTGAGTATATTAACCTGTGCATACAAAATTTGATGCCTAAGCACCAATTTCAACATTGTGGCGCTCACTACAAGGTGCTCACACCTTGTTTTTTGTACACCAGTTTAATTAGGTATGGATCACATTTACTTTATTGAAGGCACTTAGGAAGAAGTAGCACAAATTACTGAGATAAAGGTAGTCACCCAATGGCCCAGAAGAGTAGTTCAATTATGTTTGCCAAGTATGTGCTTATTTGAATGCTGATGTTGCGCAACTCTTTGGCATTATACTTAGAAATAATTGTCAAGTGAAGGAATTATCAAAAATTACTGGAACCTATCAACGCTGCCTCAATGGCCTAGATGCTGGTATGAACAGAGCTGTTCACTATGATAGTGACTTTTACCAAGCCATTGATGCATTTCATATTGAAGTGAAACTCAGGGCAGAATATCCACTACCTGTTAAAATGAGAATACCACATGAAAACGGATTTTCTGGCCGCTAATCAAAAATTTGATAGAATGGAAACTCTGTTGCAGGTGGATTGCCATTTTGTCTCCAATATATTAGATTTTTTTTGTGGGTCAATCCATTGCACAACCCTCTTTTATCTTCAGCAATAAGCAAAAAACTTTTCTGTTGGAATTGGTCTTTGAGGACATTAAGGCACAGCTTAGAATAATTTGGCTATGGTTTTAACCTCCGCTCTAGGCATTGGAGCTTCTGATCATCCTGAATTTCTGGTGACTTCTCCACCTAAACATTTGAACTTAATTATCTGGTGAAATCCAGTTTAACCTACATGCCATACCACTGTTAATTATGCTCAAGTTCCCTTAGGCTCTTCAACATGGGCCAATCTGGTGGCTTATGGGTGGTTTACACCTACATCTCATCTTTGTCACTTGTAAAATCGTCTAGGAGTGACGCAGGCTCTTTGACCCTACAGCCATGAAAACTTAAACTTATTTTAACCCTATTAACTTATTAGATATTGATAAAACAGTGAGTGTACAATTATATCTGTATCTTTGAGATTATTTTGTCCAATACATCCAGGAATGCTAAGTTGGTAACAGTATTGAACTCACTAGATTCAGAAAGCCAAGAGATAGTATACCTTATCTGCAGAAGGTTGTCGTAACTTATCACAACGCCAAGGATCTTTTTATCAAGGAGTTCAGTGGGGCAGAGCATCTTTGCCTAGAAAATCAGTGTTACTTAAGATTATTTTGAAAAGATGAAACTGTAAAAGCATTTGTGTAGCGCTTTTATTTATAGGAACAGACACTATCTGATGCTATCATTATTAATGCTTTTGCGGTCAGATTCCTCTTAGACAAGCCTGTGGGCCTTACAAAGATTTTTATCTGGTTAGAATTACCATTTTGAATAAAGTGAATGCTATCACTCATAGGAGAATTGTTTCTGGTGTTGTGTCATCACTTTTGAGGCACCCAACAAGATTTATTGGGAGCCTTGCAAACTGCGGCATTAGTCCTTCTCCCAAAGAAATACTTGCCTCCACTGTAAGGCCTTATTTCCATTAGGCCTGATGTTAGTCAGTATACCTTTCATCTATGTAAAATTGGGGCACATATGCTAATTGTTGCCCTAATCATAGTTTAAACCCAAGGGTTCATTCTGTGAAACCTATGAATGATAAAGAGTTGAAAAATTAGGGCTGAATAGAATTGGATATTCTACATCTCCCTCCTCTAACAAAATTGCAGGTAAGATGAAATCCACCAAGTCCCCTTCTGAGAGAAGAAAGGATGATGACGATGCCCCATTTTCAGTTGTTTAAGTTATAACAAAATATAATATCAGTGACTACCCATTTTTAGACAAAACACTAATATGAGTTGGTAAAGAAAGTATTTTTTAGCTTCATGTTTAAAGTTAAAACAATCAGAGTTTTATACCCTTTTAGGAAAGACCCCAAGCTGAATGGGGTCCAAGTGACTATGTCTAATGAGGCGTTGAAAGAATCTAGTGCACATTTATGTGAAGAAATTGGAATTTTTTAGGTCAGGCGGACAGATTTGATAACCCACAATAAATCCTACTGATGATTATTTTTCTGAGTGCACTTATAATGTCATTACTGTATAATAAAATTAAACTATAAGCTATCATATACAGTGGGGCACCAATTTATATCGTTCCCACTAGACTGGTGAAGAAGCTGGTGCATTGACCATCTAGTACTAATAAAAAGAAGCTGGTGCATGCTCTGTACATAGAACATTGAAAAATTTATGGTACCGCCAGCACCTAGACTACATCTTCTAAAGGAGCTTAAGGTGCCTTGCCGCTGAGGTTCATCTTTATGGTAATCTCCACTCCTGGTCTCGTTTTCTTAATCAAACTACAACTTTCTTTTTGGTAACTAAATTTTGAGAAATATGGAGTCAAATTTTATTTTGAAAAAACCGAGTTTGAGCTACTGAATAAAACTCTTTTGCTATTTTATAACCAGAAGGATGAGCTTCAAAGGCTTGAATTCAGGGGTTTGTTAACCTTGTGTATGAATGGTATAGTGTCAATGGTTGCCAATGGCTATGTGGCCGTATATAGCAATTACAACTCAGATTGTAAAATATAAGGGCATTTCCATATGAACTAATCATAACTTTATTATTCTGGCAGGTCTTAAGTAAATAGTGGAGCCCAAAATTACCTTAAACATTCCTTAAGTTATATGGCGAGACAGGCACCACATCTGGCTGATTAAACTTAGACAGGTCACTGTGCCCAGGTTTATCCTTCTAGACTATGACAAAATCCAGGTGCTTTTGTACAACCTATATCCTTATTCTGTACACATTCAGAGACAACAGATAGTCACTTTTGTTCATATCTTACACATTTAAGAGGTTTCAAGTATCCATAATTTTTAGAAATTTGGATGAACTGTGCTCAAGGGTAATGAATGACATTCATTATAATCATTAGTACATTAAGAACGCCTATCTAATTTGACTGATGATGAAAAGGACTAAGATCTGGTTTAATCTGAAAATTATAGTAGTTCTTTTGTAAAAGAAGACTATAATTTGGGGTGTGTACATGTGTGCTATACCATATCAATACTAGTATCATCTGCCAATTTGCCTTATACTATCTGGCATAAAAAGGTGGCAGATGAAGTTGTTAATGACAAATTAACCAACTTTTCATAATGGGATGTTAGTGCCCTCCAATGGTCTAAGACCTCCTTGGTGTTGATTATACAATAGGGATTAATCTAACATAGTGGTAATAAAATATTAAAAAGCTCAAAAATATTTTGAAGAATGATTTATATCTATTACCTTGCATCAACATTGCACTAAGCTGCTTGTGCGCCCAATATTTCTCCTCTAGAAATTTAGTTCATTGATAAGGGAAGATTGAGCTGCCAAAGGAGAACAGGAGAAGTGCGCTATGATTAATACTCAGGATCCATACTAACCCCTTATGATGCATCAGGTGCTGTGCAACACCCCAGCGACATTCCAGCATGCTAAGGATAGCTTCTTGGGGACTTAAAATCTCCTGTATGTTAGTATATTTGGATGATATATTTCTCAGAACATTTTCGGAGCTTTTGCATTATTTAGAAGATTTCTATAGGCTGAAAAAGGCGGATCTAAAAATTTAAACTCCATAATTTTAACTTATTTTTTAACTTAAGTAATTGTGGTTTGCCACTAAAAAATGCTTATAATCCATCCTGCTAAGATTGATGATATCAAAAATATCACGCCCTTATAGCAAGAGTGATGTTTAAGTACTCTAGAGATGATTGGACTTTTTAGTCAGTTTGTAATAATTTTAATAAAATAGGTGAGAAATTATTTCACCATATTAAGACTGAGGTTTAGTTCAAATGGACAGGGAACAGCCTGCTGGCCTTTGACCAGCTAAGGCTTTTATTTACTCAAGAGCTGATACTGAAGTACTTGGATTTTGATAATCCATTCATTATTCAGACAGATTCTTCCCTCCCCGCTGTAGGGTAGTATTATAATTTTTTTGATAATGAGGGAGTGAACACCCCATCACTTACTGAAGCTGGAAGCTGGATATACATTTATGGAGCTATACCATTACCAAAAAAGAGTGTCTATATGTTGTTTACTCTTGTAAACAATTTTAGGTTTACATCCACAGCATTCATTTTACCGTGGTAACTGACCATGATTCCTTGAGCTGGTTATGAATTTAAGGAATCTGAAGGACAGTTGGGACGCTGCGCCTTAAAATTACAAGTGTAAGACTTGAAATTCAACACTAAATTGGTGTTGAGCATCAAAATGTGACCAGACTCTCACATATGTCCACCATAGCCTTACGGCCAATCCAGCTAAAAATTTTTTTGACCAAATGATCACACAGCAATATGGTAGACCCTCTTGAGGTTCAACGCATATTGGAAAAAATAATGAAGAATACTTTAGTGGCGAATAGGAAACTGTATAAGGTTATCGCCAAACAACCTTTTTGCTCCATAGGCCACTGAGTGGACCAATTTAAATATTGTTACCCATAAGGTGATGGGTCATGGTTGATATAGGAAACTTTTGAAAATTCAAGATCTTATTATTGTGATTTCATATCTTACAATATTTACAAGACTCTCAGTTGCTTTCAAGGATGCCTGCCAATAGTGTGTCTGTAACCCTCTAATTCCCTAAGATGTGATGTGGAATGTTCCACCACACTGGGGAACAATCAGCTATAGCACAGAAAGGAGACACAGCGAAGTGTGCCAGTACCAAAAGAACCAAAAGTGAGGTATATATAATATATAAATTATGGAAAACAACAGAAATGTCAGGTCTTGTTAGATCCAAGGAGAAGTTCATTGCCAAATTTCATATCTGAATCCAGGTTCTTGAGTGTCTCTATCTAGAGGGACCTGGCTTTCCAAGGGGAGATAAGATCCATCGATAATTTAGATAAAAGTAAAGTAACCTAGGTTATTCAAGCTCTTCTCAAGGAGTTTCACAAAAAGGTCAAACTAAAGGACTATCTGATTAATAAAAATGAACTGGGTTTAATAAACAACTTGACTCTCTTTCTTCTCAGCGTAAGTTTTTGAGCAAAATTATACAAATTTATAAAACAAATCGAATTTGCCCATTGTAGTGTCACTCCAATGTCCTCAGATTCTCCACCAGCTGCTCCAGCGTGGGGCAGTGGCGAAACTCCCCGCCATTTTCCATCTGGCCTGAAAACGCGCTAGGACTGGTTCACCCAGTCATTCCAAACCTATGGGATGATTTTTTCCTCCCAAGGACCTAGACGCCCACCTTGCTCATACCCAAGAAGTACCTCGCTGCCCCCTAGTGCTCCCTGGAGCAACATGCTCTACAGCCTAAGGGTTGAATATGGTAAACTATTCCCATACCACGACCAAGCCATTATCAAAATGGCACAGGCGGTGATGACACCCGCCAGTTTTATAGATTTCCGCCCCTACAAGGTGTATTTTGACCTCAGCTTCACCTGCAAAACTGACGCTGCCACTGCAGCAACTGAGCCCCTGGTATTCCAGGGCACCCCTCTCCCCACAACTCAGACTCAGCTCCCAGCGGACACCACCTTGATGGTTCAGTTTGCTGGATTGCCCACCCACCTCCCCACTGAAGTGCTCCACCAGGAGCTGATGGACAGTTTGCAACATATTTCTCTAATCCCAACTTACAATTTGTGGTCCCAAATGGGGCCACACAACTCACTGGGCCTCGAACATATGCTACAATCAACCCTGAATTTAATAAAATCGCGGTGTCAATTCTGCCACACACCATTAATTCCTCAGCACCCAACCATCCATTTTGGGCCTATGTTGAGGGTGGGCGGACAATCTGTCCATCAAGTTTTGAGTTAGACCACTCAAAATGCAAGTGCGCTTCCTCAACCACTTCCAAAGATTGGATGACTCATCTGCCAACCTCCAATCTGCTGCCCACCCTGTTAATTTCTGGTATGGGGCACAATCCTACCTCCCCCACCCCCAAATCCTGTTGCTGCAGCTGCACCTGCAGCCACCAATCAGCCTGCTCCTCACCCCAATGCCATTAATAATTCCTCCAATCAAGCATTGGATTGGATCTTAGTTTGATCTCATGCTTCCTCAAATAAGTCAACCAAACCTCAACTGTACGCTGATTCCCCAATCCAATTCAACCAAAACTTTGGGAATTATTGGCTGAAATTGACAAATCAGTTAAATTCATTGAAGAACCATCTCTGCAAATTAAGCGGTTTGTTAATGCAGAATGGGATGCCAGATATCCCCCTCAACTATATACCCCACAGCCAAATGACAAATTGTTTTGCAGTGATCACCAACTTGCAGTCAAAGCAGCTGCAACACCAGATTGTCATCCCCTGTGTAAAGCTGCCACTAAATAAGTAGCGATGCTCACAAGAGGAATTCCACCTTCTCTGTTATCCCTGCAACCCTAACCCCAAAAAGTAAAATTACAGTGAACCAGCTACACAAAAACGTTAACTTTTTTTTTAGTACTAGATGGTCCCAACCCAAGGGGGGGATTCATCGATGTCACAAAAACGTTAACAATGCTATCCAAAACGTTGCAACTATAGCACATAATCCAAAAGCAAAAATAATTCAAACCAACATTGCCACGGTTGTTAAACTACCAGATGCCCGCATAAAAGCTGAAAAAGCTTTAACTGAATATCTAAGTGCCATTTATCTAGCGGGCAATCTCCATGTAATCCTAATTATTAGAGATAATGAGCCCCATGCTTCAGATGCCCCAATGCCATTACCATCTGCCATGACATGCGCTCTAATATGGGAGGAAGAAGCTGCTGCCAAAGATGAGCCCCCTGACCCCCCCTCCCCTTCCACCATTGAGGGATAAGCGGTTTCTGCTGCCCACCTGGTTAGTTGGTTTTCAAGGCGTTTCACTCAATCCGCTCATTAGAGCGTTTTGTTTGAACCAAGTAGTTATGTTAGTTTTTAGTCTAGTTTTAGCTTCAGTAATGTCTATCCCCTGGTCGGCTTGCCTCAAATAAATATCTTTTTAAACAAGTCAAACAACAAATAAGGTTGTTCTCAAAAAATCATTAAAAACAATGAGGATTTTTTTCCATTGGGTTAGGCACTGAAATTCAATTTAACTAATAAACACAACTTTCCATCCATTGTCATACTGTAGCTCAAGTAAGCTCAAACTTTTGGTGATTGACTGGAGTTTAATTTTACTTGGTCTAGAAATATTATAAACCAAACAGGACTCAAAGATCTGATGTACAACTGAATTTAACAACACACCATAATTTTTCATATAGCTGGTACATTTTTAATAATGAATATTAATGCTAATCTGACTATCACATGCACCCCCAGAGCTAGCTTGGGAATATATTATCATTACTTAGCTTTGGTCCAGAGTTGCTTCAGGTTGGGCAGGCCTGCTAAATTGGTCCTCTTGGCCTCATCCCGCTCATCCTTACTTGAGAAATTTTTCCCGCAATAATGTCATTTAACCACGGCATTATCATCCAGTTTTTTGGGCTCCACCCCTCCTCCAGAGGCTTATTTCAAGTAAAAGTTCTTATGGACAGGGTCCAGATTTATGGTGGAGATATCTGGCTTAGCTTTCTTCCTGCCGCCTCCAGAAAATGCTCACGAAATGCATCAAGAAGGACTCTCACATAGACGCAGTTTCATGTTTGTACCAATCTATTCCCCGCAGAATCAAATCCTTTCCATGACACCAGGTTCAAGTTCCCCCTTAAATGATAAGAGGCTAAGATTTTCTCTACCTCTTACTCTGGTGCCCCATCCACTAGGTATGCCTCTGGGGACTCTGATGTCTGACCCTCAAGCAAGGTCATCTTGCTTTTATATGACATGACAAAAATCATCAAATAATGGGGCAAGACTAACTGGTACATGGCGTGAACCACCTTTCTGAAAAGATGGTAAGGTTATATCCTCTGTATCCCCAATTTTTGCATGGCTGCTTGATTGGAATTTCAGATATTTCATTTTTTAAGATTTCCCTCTTTTCATTATGTACCCACCCATCTCTTACCATTGGCGATCTCCTTATAAGTCTTCATAGTGGCCTCCAGATTGATGTTGTCTTCTTTATGTACCTTTTTTGTTAGACTTGGCAAAGTCCACCACCGCTTCAACCTTGGACCCACAACTGGGTTTCATGTTAAAATAGAGGTTGAAGCCATAATTAGCAAAGAACGGAGAACACCTGATGGAACCATGGCGGGCGTTGTTTTAGCTAAATTGGGCCAGGGGTAGGTTAGAGGCCCAACCATAATGGTCAGCTGCAGTGTAACATTGCAAGAACTGTTCCAGGCACTGGTTCACTAGTTCTGTCTGCCCATAGGATTGAAGATGGTAGGCAATAGAATGGCATGGACAAATTTGAAGAACTTTGTACAACTCTTTTCAAAATACTGACGTGGACTGAAGTCCACATTCACCAGTAATCTCCTAAAGAGTCCCATGAAGGGAAAACGCGTTGAAAGCAAATAACTTAGCCATCTGTGCCGCAGTTACTGTGGTTTTACATGAAATGAAATTTGATTACCATTAAACCAGTATGCCACTACCATGATATCATCATACTCCTCTGAAAAGGGTAGCTTCACAAGAAAATTTCTGAAAAAGAGGTCCAAGGTACCTCTGCTTTCTGATTTGTACCAAAAGTTCCACAAGAAGCTGATGATTTGGCTTCATCCTATTGCAAATCAGGCACTCCTTAGAATACCTTGCAACCAGTGTAGCCAATCTTTTCAGTTATAGTGTAGTAAACAAGATTAAAGTCTTCGCCTTCCCAAGGTGTCCTACAGTTATGCTGTAATGGTGTTCTAGATTATTTCCAGACATAATGGGACAATGGAAACCCATTTGTGCCCCTGGAACCAATCACCTCATCCTTTACATGATACACCTTGTTAATGTACATATAGGTCAATTTGCATTTGGCGAGAACCATAGTATATTCTGATAATAGATAATGGACGAAAAAAACCTTTGTGAACATATAATATTCCTCTGGGCTCTCCAGTGCAGCAAGAACAGGCATGCCTTCCTAGGTGGGTGGTCGCTCAGCCACAATTTTACCAGTAGGAATCGTCAAGTGGGTTTTGTTCATCTCCACCTCCATGAGATCAGGTGTCAGCACAGGAGTTTGGCTCAAAGCGTCATCCAAACCATTCTCCTTTCCCTTTGTAAACTCATAAGAGAGCACAAATTGAGCAAGGGTCTCATGCCATCATTTTTGTGGGGTAGGACATAAGGAGCACATTAATACAATAGGGCACGGCGATCTGTAAGAATGTGGAATAGTTGAGAAGAACCATGTAAATAATGACGCCAATAAGACAGTGCTTCCACTTCTACCAAGACTTCTTTGTCATAAAAAGCGTAATTTGACTTGAATAGGGACATTTTCCTAGAAAGATATTCCAAAGGATGCTCAACTACACCTTCACACTCTCTATAAGAGCGCATCAGCTACTGCAAAATGGAAGCATCTGTAGCCACCATAAACTCCCTCTCATAGTCCATGTGTTGAAGAACTGATGTGGAAAGCAGAGTGGACTTGACTACATGGAAGGCATTCTCCAGTGCAGAGGACAGCTGAGGAACATTGACACCACTAGCCTTATATAAAGGCGCAGCTACTTTAGAAAGACTTGGCATAACTTTTAAGGAAGGTACAGGACCTTAAAAAACCTCCTCAACTAATTAACTGAGTTTATTATGAGCCAATTGTGAATTAACTTTTCCTTTATAGGAATAATCATGTGGCTTTTATTGTAAACTATGTTGCTCTGGAAGGTAACCTGATACTTGAAAATTTGCACTTCTTATTTTCAGGATTAGATTCGACGCTTTATAAATGCTCAACCAAATGCCGCAGGTTGATTTAATGAGATGTTAGATTGGGGAAACCCCAGAATGTCATCATATGTAGTCTACCGCAAATATGCTTAACAACTCCCCCAAGGCCACATAAATATGACGTTGGAAAATTGTAGCATTTTTGAGCCCAAAAGTAAGGACCCAGAATTGAAAATCCTCTTCCTGGTACAAAATGCATTGAGCCATTCCTACCCTTTTTAATGCAAATCTGATTGAAAGCATTCAAGAAATCCAATTTTTGAAACATACACTGGCCTTCACCACATAGCAAATAATTTGTGCCTCCACCAAAATTGGATGCAGATCTGGCATGATAACTTTTTTAGGTTATGATATTTTTCTTAGAGACGTAGAGTCCCAATTGCTTTCTACACAAAGAGAAGGGGTGAGCATACCGTAGAGGTCTGCTGAAATATGGCCCCCTTAGCTAGCTGCTCCATGACCCACACATCCAAAGCTGCCTCTTCCTGTAAAGTCAAAGGGTAAATAGTAGAGGAAATGCGCACCAAGTTCAAAGTGAAATTGAAGTCACGATCAAACTCATTATGTTCTGGCAGGACATTTGCAGAAGCCACGCCAAAGGAAGAGTCTAATTCTTCCAAGCTAGAAGACAAGAGCACTTATGGGGTGGGCTTCAGCAGAGGTGCAAAAATGAGGTTGTGTACATTTGGCCATCAGGGAAAACTGATTTAAGCATCTACTTCAGGCATAGAGATTATTAACTTCTGTCCACTCTTGAGAGAAAACATCAAGGTATTATCTTTCAAATTTGGTACTGATATCAAATCTTTGCCACCATCCACTCCCAAGGTAACTGGGTACAGGAGATTTTTTATTGTGAAAAGCCTTCAGTAAAATAATATTTTTCCACTTAAAGACAACCAACACCTGAACCTTCAGCGTGGGAATACCTTGAAAAAGCTCCTACCCTAATCATAACACTAGTTAGTTAGCTTACCTCAAAGTAGTCGGTAAGGTCCAGGATAATAAAACTCTCAGAGGCTCCAGTATCCACCAAAATATTTGTTCTAAATTTCCCTGATGGCGATGAAAGAGTATCACAAGGAAGGAAATTCCAAAATAATCTTTACTGATTTTAGATAATTCCAACAGTTATTTAGAAGATATCTCCTTGGGCTTAATCATATCTCCAGGATTGGTTTTCTCATCAAGGAATGGTGAATGGTAGTACATCGATGAATCCCCCCTCAGGTTGGGACCATCTAGTACTAAAAAAAATTGTTAATGGTAGTTTGAAACCCTTATCACTGAAGGTACCTACCCCACATTATCCTCAGAAGCAGCATACTTACCAATATTATAAAGCAATAACCCTTTCTCAACTTCTTCAGTTCTCTAAATCATCTTGAAAAAAATGTAGTTCTCAAGAGTGATGTGATAAATGGGAATTATTGCAATATTGGACATGCAAGAGCTTCCGTTTGACTCATTTTTAATATACAATTTCCATTAAAAAATGGCATTTTTGGGCATCAGAGGGAAAAACTACTGATCTGATATTGGCTTAAACTTTGCCATCCATTACGATCATGGTGATACCCCCTTCCTATGAGGGTTCATCAGGTTATGTAAGAGGGGTTTTCAATGGAGCAATAACAATAGGGTTTTTATTAACTTCTACTTTAGGGCATGACTCATGCAAACCCTCAAGTTTCACCAATTCTGATGGAGTAGTAGTAGAGCACTGCCCTGTACAAAGTAAAAACAATATTTTAGGGCGCCATGAATAGGGGTCTCCTCAGGTGAAACCTCTTCAGCTAAATTCATTGCATCATCTAGCAGTAACTCAGGACTAAACCCCTGTTGGCCATACAACTACCCAAATCAGAAGATCTGGAAGAAAACAAAACTTCCGTTTCCAAAGTAGCGCTTAAGTGCTTGGGGTAGTAATTAATGAATCTCTGTAGGTGAAACCAACGCAGGTAAAATATCTGGATTTTTAATTAAATCAGGGATAGACCCCCTCTGAACTTCAAAAACCCTCCATAACCAAATGTAGGAAAAGAAAAGAAGCTTTCACTTCATGAAGGGTGCTCAAGATTTCTAGGCTATTATTTATAGGGGTTGGTGCAGGTAAAACAAAGACAGCCAATTATATGCCCTTTTCTGGTTGAGACGGGGTAATAACCCCAAAGAGCCTCAATCAGATGATCAAAACTAGTAGGAAGAGTCCTCCATACTAGAACAATCCTTAAAGGAGAATCCAAGGAGAAACAAAGAAACGATTTTTAACTACATCAGACAGCGGTAAAGCCTGGGCCAATATAAATTTAAATAAATACCGCCCTAAGGAGTAGTTCACTTGGTGGAGAGTGAAGAACATATAAAAGGTTTAAAGAAGAAACATCAGGATGACGTGCTTCCAGAAAACGTTCTAAACCTTCCACTGAATTCAATAGATGCATAAGTGCTCATAACATAGTAGATACCCAATCTGGTGCACCAAGTAAAGTGACACAAAATATCAACTTTAATAGTGTCCAGATGAGAGCCATTTAAATTTGTTAGGATAGAAACTTTAGAAACTATGTAAGCTAGAGCCTGCTTAATTACAGATATACTTCTGAGGTAGGTCTCAGAATAGTACCAGCATTATCTCAAAGGGTGCATCACCAATAGATCTGAGTGGAAGGGTAGGGACCTCTCAGTTGACTGTAGCAAAAATAGCGCTGAGATGTATCAATAGTAAACCAAATGAAAAGGATGTGTCAACCCGACTTCCCTGAATCTCCCTGCAGTGACATCTCAAAACTATTTGATGATGCTGAAATTGCTGTTATGAATGTTGCAACGATTGCTTCATTCAACCCCTCAGCCAAAATCACCCGCCACAGTATCTCCCTTTTCACCCAACTTCCTGAAGCCCGCAAAGAAGCTGAAGTTCTCGCAGCTTTTGTTGAAACACTTTCCCATCATTATCTTGATGCAGAAGAGGAAAACTCCTACTACGCTGACCTCAACCCCCACTATGCGGATGCCCCAACGCCCTGGCTCTCTGCTCTGATCTGGTACTGTAACCAACATCCCATGATCGAGGTGGGTCTTTCTGAAAACCAACCCCTTGACCCCTCCTCACCCTCTGCCATGGTGGGTTAGCAGTTTCTGCTTCCCCCTGGTTACTAGTTTTGTTTTGTCATTTTGAGTGTTGTGTTTGGTACTGTCCATCCCCTGGTTGGCGTACCTCAAATAAATTGAAATTGAATTGAAAAGGATGTGTCAAGCAGCATATTGACCGTGAAAAATGGCTAATGTACCCAGTTGATGCTCAGAGAGATCCCTATTCAGAGATTTCTAATGCACTTATAATAAAAAGGGATGGGAAAATAATGTCAAGAGAGTGTCTGTATCTTTCTCATTCCCAGCTAGGTGATGAGGAATGCCCACCACACAACCAAGTAACAATCCACCAACAACAGGAAAAACAGTGTACCACTGAAGAAACTGGCACCAAAAGCCTCATTAATAGGTTTACAGAAATAGATAGATTTTAAAATAAGTAAAAACGCCAGAACCTGGTTGGACCCCAAGGTGGTGTCCATCATCAGGTGGAGATTCGTGTCTAAGCTCCTTGGCCTTTCAATAAGCAAGGTTCAGATTACACTGAAGGTGTAACAGGATTGGATGATAACCAGAAAACAATGTAACGACCTTTGGTACTTCAAGATTACCCCCAGGAAGTCAGCAAAAAAGGTCAAAAGTAAACTAATATAGAAATAAAATTAATAGGGTCTATTTTATACAAGGTGACCAACTAAGAAGGTTGGTCACAAAGATCAATATTTGACAATTGAGGGGTATTATCATCCATCATGCAAGGCACTGCTGTCATGGAAATGGCAGAAGAAGTTTAGACTGGCCTGCCAGTCAGGATGCATAAGCACCCAAAAGAAATCCAGAATGCCAGAGGCATTGCCAACCAAATGACGTTGTATGGAGCTGGGCATTGGGAAATGATGAATCGTTGGTGTAGAACAACAGTGAGTATGATTCCAAATACAAACCAAATTGAGCCCACCCCAGAACCTGGAGGTCTTACTGCAGGGGGTGGAATCACAGAAATAGTCTCAATAGTTCACCAGTATATGGGGTCATTTCAACCGGGGAGACAAGGAGTCAGATTCTCACTTGTAGATGGCAGATGTAAGGCCACAAGATCCCCATATACTGTTGCTGGAAGTTTATAATAGCAAGGTTAAAGTGCCAGAAGTATCTGACTCGCTGAATCCAATCTACAACAGTGGGGGCCATAGTGACCATGAGTACTGGTAGATATCATCTGGCGTATGGACTGATGGGCCACCAGGGAAAAGCCATCGTGGATGCAGCTAGAAGAAAATCAACAAAATAAAAATTGATTGATTTTTTGGCAAAATTTTATTGCAAAGGAAAAGGGCAAAATTGACCAACAATTTTCTCAGTGCAATGCAACTGATTAAATAGTGGTCAATTGATGTGTGGGGACAAGCCAGTATAAGGACCCTCAATTTCAACCTAACTGGCGAATTATTTAGGAATGGGGCAGATAAGTTCACTGGGAACCAACATCATAGAATTTGGCAGCGGGCTGAGTCACTGTCAGTTTGACCTCAAATTTCTGAACCAAGGCTCAGCTACATTTCTGACAGTTGGCGTGATGGCGTTTGGCCTGATGAGCATCAGGAATCCCCCAAGGCCACCCCACATAGGGGTGGGCCCATTTGGTTGGGAATGGGTTCAGGACGCCCAACCTGCCCATGCCCAGTCACTGGGCTGTTTGATTGGTCAGAGGCATTGTGTCAGGCGCAACGCCTGATTTTCCAACAGGGAGCTTTGAACCCTCATTGATGGAGTCCAATGCTATTACCTGCCCATCGGGGATGATCCCCAACAATTTTGGGAGGGGGGTAATTTTTCTGATTGTCATGTTGGCTTAATCAATACCATCAGGCATTCTGGCTGATAGATCACTCTTCATCCCTTTTTGACCATTTGAATTCTGAACATTGGGCTGATTGCCACTCAAATCTGTTCCAATCAATTTCATTTCAGCAATCTCAGTGCAGATTTCACTAATTCCCCAAAACAGTTCTGCCAAGGTGAGTGTGGGTATTGGGGGAGGGATTCGAAGTGGAAGAGTAGTTACCCAGTGCTCATCTACCACGTGAGTGAGATTGCTCTGAGTAACGAGGGGTACAGCCATCCTCTTCAGTACCTTCTTGCTTGGGAATGGGAAAATGGCCCAATTAACGCCCAGAGGATGTTCCCCCAAACTTACATTACCCTTTCCTTTTTCCAAGGAAAAGGCCTCACCACCAAAAAACTGCATGAGAGCCACATTTTTGTGCGCCTTGGGTAACTTGATTGCCATAATTGTCACAATTTTTTTGGGGGGTGGGGAGCTTTGGGGTGGGATATATGGAATGCTTCGACCAGTTCCATACAGTTTGTGCAATCGCATGCCTTGACCCAACTGTTTTCATATACCAGATACCCTTTACAGGCTATGAGGTATTGTATGGACCGTCAGAATTTTTGGGATGCCAGGATATTCTCTACCTCGGCCTCTTCCCCATTTTTGACATGATTGGTTCAGGTTCTATGAGGATCACACCCTTTAAGGGTGACAGCTGGGAAACATGGAAGACAGGGTGCTGTCATCAATGAGCAGGGAGCTTCAACCAGAACGCATCATTACCCAGGACCTCCTCCACCAAATGGGTGCCTGAGCATTAACTAGAAAACTTATGGGAGGGGGCAGGAATTCTTAAATGATAGATATTGAGCATAACATAGGAGCCCACCATTAAATCATGACCCTGGAGCTTCTTGCGATCTGTGAACCACTTGTAGTCATCTATGGCTTTGGTGAGGTGTTCCCGCACTAATGATTAAGTTGACCTGATATGTTCAGCGTGGTCCATGGCAGCTTGGACCTTGGGCTGCAAGCAAGGTCTGACCAAAAACAAAGGATTATAACCCAACGTTGCTTTGTAGGGAGAAAACCCCGTGGACACGTGAGTTCTATTATTATAAGTAAATTGATCATGAGGAAGACCATTAGCCCAGGTGTCTTGCGCGGCTGCAGCATAGCAACGCAGGTACTGTTCAAGGACTTGGTTAACTCTATTGGTCTATCCATCAGACTGGGGATGATATGCAGTGGAGTGACAGGGGGATATTTTTAGGATTGATAGGAGTTCACTCCAAAGCTGCGCAGTGAACTGTGAGCCACGGTCACTGATGATCTCCTGGGGGAGACCAAACATTGAAAACACATGGCATACAAAAAGGTAGGTGGTTTCTTCTGATGTAAATGCAGAAGTACAAGGATAAAGAGGGAAATTTTGTAAAGCGATCCACCACCACCATCACCGCTGTGAACCCATTAGAGCTGGGGATTTTGACAATAAAGTCCATGGACACCAATGTCCATTGACCATCCGCCTGCTGTAAGGGATGTAAAAGACCATTTTTACCAAAGCGGTCTGACTTAGCCCTGGCACAAGTAACACAATTGGCGATCCAGGCCAGAACTTCTTTTGTCAAACCTGTCCAATTGTAGGTTCGCTTGATCAAGTCAATGCATTTCTTGTTGCTGGGATGACTGACTGTGGGGGGATCATGATGTGCGCGGAATACCCCAGTTCAGAAGGAGGGGGGAACCCAGATGTGAGACCAAAAATAAATGAGCCCCTCCTCCAAGGAGTATAGGGAGTGTTTATGACTCAGGTGGGACAACTGCTCAACCAATAACACCCTTGGGGCAGGCCATTTGACTGGCTAAGACCTGAGTAACTAGTGGGGCGTCAGGAGCCAAAGTGACAGACAAAACAACAGGGGGTACAATTGACAGGATTTGGGTGGCAGGAATCATGGTAACGAGATCCACTTTCTCCAGGTTCAAGGAACAGTGGGCGGGGCTGCAGCTGAGAAAATTGGGAAGTATGTTGAGCGCACCTTTTACAAATTCATATTTAAAGTTAAAACTGCACAGGTCTAATAGGTTCAGGCTTGCCAATGCACCATTTTTTGGGTTTTATGAAAGTACAAAAGGGTCTGGTGATCCATGCGGACTGTTGACTCATGTTGAGCACCCTGTAACAGGTACCTCCAATTAGTTAATGCCCATGCAACGGCTGCTAATTCCTTGTCGTAAATGGCCCAAGGCTGCTCTGTGGAGGTGAAATTCTGGGAGAAATAGGTGACCAGATGTTCCAAGCCATCATGCTCCTGGAGCAACACCGCCCCCACTGCTACCAATGAGGTGTCACATAAAACAATATACAGCTTGATGGGATTGGCGTGCTTCAAAATGGGAGGGGACACAAACACCTCTTTAATCAATTTGAATGCATGTTGGCGTTTGGGCGTTCAGTGAAATGGTACGGTTTTCCCTGTAAGGGGGTGGAGTGGGGCAGCCAGCTGAGAAATTATTGGGGAAATTCTCTTTAAGAAAATGATGGTTATCTAGAAACTGCATAGTTGTTTCTGGGTAGTTAGGGTTGGCCATTCTCATATTGCATCCAACTTATTGGGAGGTATTGTGCAACCATCTTTAAGGATGAGGTTTCTGAGAAAGGTAACCTCCTCCTTATAAAACTTGCACTTGGAAGGCTTGACGAACAAGCCTTCCTTATGCAAGGTGGCCACAACTGCTTCCAAGTCAGTAGCATGTTGTTTGGGAGTCAGGGAGTGAACCAGAATGTCATTGATGTATGAAACTACACAGATAAACCAGAGGTCACCCAGTACATTATTGAGCATACATTGGAACATAGCGGGAGCATTCTTCATCCCAAAGGGCATTACACGGAATTGGAAAACGCTGCGCTTTGTTCAGATTGCTGTTAATCATTCTTGCCCTTTCATTATCCAAATTTGGTTAAAAGCGTTCACCAGATCCAGCTTAGAGAACACACGGGATTTAGCAATTGCCTGGCTGATTGTCTGCTCCAGAGGCAAGGGGTAGGGATCAGAAACCATTACTTTGTTTAAGTGGCCATAATCCATGCAAAGATGTAGAGAACTATCCGCTTTTTTGACAAAGACGATGGGGGAGGTGACAGGTGAGGTCTCCTTGAACAACCACCCTTTTTTCAGCATATCATCCAACCAGGTGTTGAGCGCAATTTCTTCCTCCGCTGTATGGGGATACAACGGACAGTTGATATTTACCAACTCCACAGCTGTTCGAAATCCACAGTCAAACCTAGTGTGAAGAGGCAAATGATCCGCCTTTTCTGAGTCAAATATTTTTCAATAGTGCATTAAGCTCTTAGGAAAATTGGCCGGTATGCCCGCAGAAGTGACAAGGGAAGTGATAGAACTGCGGCCTTGTGTTTTCTTAAGGAGTATCAATCAGAGTAAATTCACCCTCCAGTTGATCATTGGTAAATGACAACATATTAGACTCCAAGTGAATCTTGACATGTTGTCGGCGCCACCATCCCACACCTAAGATCACCAGAAACACCAAGTTTAACATAGCATAAAAATTATCACAGAAGCTAAACTAATGGATTGAAAAAGGTACTAGCCAATGGATGACATATGAGGTTTGTGAGGCAGGCGAGGCCACCATCACCAAGGGACCTTCATCCATTTCCAGTTCTAATTGTTGGGCCAACTCAACACTCATGAAGTTCCCCGTAGCTCCAGTATCCATCAGGGCCTTGAAGGAGACATGATGCGAGCTGACACTAATCTTCATAGGCTTAAGGAAATAAGCAAAGTTTTGTTTATTGGAAGATTTGACTGAATCTGTTGCCACTGAAGAAATAACTGGCAAATCAGGGGTAAGGTTGGGGGTTTTACAGGAGCAAAAATTGGAAGTACAAGGGCGGGGGAGCTGACTTCCTCCATCTGGGCTTTCACAGATTCATTTATAGGTGACTCTGAGCCAGCCAACTTAGGCACAGGAGTTGCAGCAGAATTGGCAACTGGGTCTACCACTGGTTTGAAGGTAGACACTTCATCTGCATCTTTGTTGGGTAATCCTATCATAAAATTCTCCTTCTGATATTGGGAAAAATGGCGGGGAAAGGCATTAATAGTAGTTATGGTGGCATATATTTGATCTACTGTTCCTTGGATGGTGGACCAGACCTCGTGATGAGCAGAAACCAAATCCAAGCCTGATCTAAAGACTGCCTGAAGCATATTGATAGAGAGACCCAACATAGGAGCCAGTTTATGGAAAAGATAGAAATCAAAGAAATCAAGCTAGGGGCTTTGGCCAAGCATAGAGCAATCTGAATAGGTGGTCCAATTGTGACACAGGGGGTTTCAAGGCAGCTGACACAACAGCCATCAGTGTAATGGGGTCTCCTGCATGTGAGGAAGAGCACAGAAGGCCTCTGACCCAGAGGTGGGTGTCCCCTTCCACAGCGTCCAACAACGCGAGCCTTTTCTGGGCATGAGATAATGTGGAAGTGTTATTAAGCATAATTGCTGTATGCATTTGCACCTCAGTGAGGGTGTCAAGAACTTAATTGGCTATCTCCTGGGAAGGAACACTTAAGCTTTCTTCTGGGCTAGTGGGATAAGGAGGAGCAGCAATCCGCGCAGCTTGGGCAGTCTGAAGAAGATTCTCCAAGATAGAGCAGATACTTACCCCAAAATTGGTAAGTGACCAAACAAACAACAAACAGCAGGCTACTGATTGCACATTCATTTGGTAAAGGGTAACCACTGCAGCACCCACCTCAAAGAGCAGGGCGGAAGTGGTTGGAAATAATGGTTGGTCAATTATATCATGGAAATGGCCGAAGAAGTTTAGACTGGCCTGCCAGTTGAATTGCATAAGCACCCAAAAAGCAAGCCAGAATGCCAGAGGCATTGCCAAATGAATGATATTGTATGGAGATGGGTATTGGGAAATGATGAATAGTTGGCGTAGAACAACAGTGATTATGATCCCAAAGACAAACCAAATTGAGCCCACCCCAGACCTTGGAGGTTTTACTGCAGGGGGCAGAATCACAGAAATAGTCTCAATAATTTCACCAGTATATGGGGTTGTTTTGACTAGAGAGACAAGGAAGTGGATCCTTGATTATAGATGGTGGACATAAGGCTACAAGATCCCAGTATACTGTTGTCAGAAGTTCATGATAGCAAGGTTAAAGTGCCAGAAGTATCTGACTCGCTGAATCCAATCTACAACAGTGGGGGCCATAGTGACTATGAGTACTGGTAGAGACTATCCAGTGTACGGACTGATGGGCTACCAGGGAAAAACCATCAGGGATGCGGCCAGAAAAAAATCAACAAAGTAAAATTGATTGGGTTTTTTGGCAAAATTTTATTGCAAAGGAAAAGGAAGAAAATTGACCATTAATTTTCTCAATGCAATGCAACTGATTAAATAGTGGTCAATTGGTGTGGGGACAAGCCAGGATTGGGACCCTCAATTTCAACCTAATGGTTAATTATTCAGGAATATGGCGGATAAGTTCACTGGGAACTGACATTGAAGAATTTGGTGGTGGGCCAAGTCACTGTCAGTCTGACCTCAAACATCTGAACTGAGGCTCAGATATGTTTCTGACAGTTGGTGCGATGGCATTTGGCCCAAAGAGCAGCAGGAATCCCCCAAGGCTACCCCATGTAGGGGCAGGCCCATTTGGTTGGGAACAGGTTCAGGATGCCCAACCTGCCCATGCCTGGTCACTGGGCTGTTTTATCAGTCAGAGGTGTTGTATCAGGTGCAACACCCAATTTGCTGACAGGGAGCTTCAAACCCACATTAATGGAGTCTGATGCTGTTACCTGCCTGTTGGGGATGATCCCCAATGATTTTGAGAGGGGGTGATTTTTATGATCATCATGTTGGCCAAATCAAAACCATCAGGTATTCCAGCCAATAGATCAGTCTTCATCCCTTTTTGACCATTTGAAATCCAAACATTGGGCTGATTGCCACTCTAATTTGTTCTGATCAATTTCATTTTGGCAATCTTAGTGCAGATTTCACTAATTTCTCATAACAGTTCTTCTAAGGTGAGTGTGGGTATTGGGGGAGGGATTCAAAGTGGAAGAGTTGTTACCCACCGCTTGTCTACCATGTGAGCAAGATCACCCTGAGTAATGAAAGGTACAGCCATCCTCTTTGGTACCTTATTGCTCGGGAACAGGAAAATGGCCTGATCAATGCCCAGAGGATATTCCCCAGGACTTACAACTGCACCACAATCTAACAATAAAAAAAACTTTACATCTATCATACTGTAGCTCAAGTAATCTCACAACTGAGTGATTGACTAAAATTCAATTTTCACAGTTTTAGAAATTATTATAAATTGAATGGGTCTTAAAAGCCCTGATCTTCAACCAAATGTAAAGTTCCGCCATAGTTTTCAATATATCTGGTGTTGGGCTTTGCCTCAATGTGAGGGAAGCTTCAAATTTGGGTTTTCAAATAAGCTCTTATTTTAAACCTCACATAATTATATTTAGTGATATTTTATAATCTACGCATTGTCAGGCCAAAGGCCCAAAAATATTACTACCTTTCAGCTACTTTTCTGTCATCTGATGCTATGTTGGGATGAAGGCTTAAAATTATTATTAGCTTTAATCAGCTGAAATCAACCAATCTCCAATTACCTTATTGATCATTTAAATGAAAGAATTAGAAGAATTTACCTCAACAATCCTGTTCTTTAAAAACTTAGGCAATTTTATCCTATTATTGCCTAGTCTCAATTTTTCTTGTCTTACTAAAGGGTTATGATGAAATCTAATAAAGGACCATTTTTATTACAATGTCCATTTTTTTCAAGTAAAAAAACGGAGATTTTTGCCTGCTTAGTATTAGTAATTTTCTGCTCTAAAGAATAGTAAGTTGCCTCAGTTTGCAAAGCTACCAAGTGAATGCTCTATAGAGTAAGTCTCCTAGGTTATTTTGCTGGAAAAAAACTAGTGAATTATAATTGTGTAGTCTTTGAAGGGCCTGACTTTGAATTTTTACTAAAAACCAACAATGTGATTCTGCCAGAGAACCTTATTAGGATACCTAGTGGAATTATACCTACACATAAGCAATACTAGCGTTCACAGAAAAAGAGATTATGCTGACAGGACCACACTTAGAATCAGTAAAGAATGGACACAGATAAGAGAGATCCCCTCCACCCTCTGAATATGAGATGTTCCTAGCCCCTGTCATTTAGTCGAGCTCAACCCTACCAGTATATCATAGATATCATGGACAATATGAACCACAGTTACCTTAAAACAATGACAAATGCCATAAAGGGGATGATCTGTGAATTTAAATGGATGTGCAAATTTAATGGTGTGCACATTAGTTTAACTTATTGAGGACTATGTCAAAGAGGCTGCTAAATGAATTGAAAAGGTTGACCATGAGCTCAATAATTACAAAATGACTGAGGAAGGACTTGATATGATTTATGACGCTATAAATCATAATTCTTTTATTTTGATTCTGGAGCCACTCCTGAAAGAGCGCTGCTCAAATCTACCACTCTATCTCAAAATTAACCTGGGATAAGTTATCAGATGTTGAGCTTGTATCTGCCAAAATATTGATTGTTATCAACGTTGAAGTCCAAATAGATGTCAATCTTAATTCTTTGGCTGAGCAGAACCCACTTGAGAAACCAAATGATTGATTCACCTTTTAGGTTCTAACGCTTCTTACTACACTAGTAACGAAATTAAAAACCTATCATAAAAAACTTAGCGCTATCTTCATTTTCCTGCTTTGAAACTTTCCATTGTTTTCCAGATAAAACAGCCAACTCAAATGCCTCAGCACCCCTTCCTTTCCTTTACACCATAGCATATCAATTCCATGCAAAAAAATATTAAAATAACCAACCTGAAATCTATGGCCCTATTTCTATTTACCTGTGCTAATTCTTCCTGCTGTTTTGTTAAAGAAATATCCAACCCAAAAAGATTAAGTGCCCACTCTATCCCTCTGCACTGATATGCCTTGTTGCTCCAGCATTAAATTAGCCAATAAAGCCAAAAATAAAATCTTAAATTTAGTTATGCAGTTGTGCCTAAACCTTCTGACGAGCCAAATGATGCAGCCAGCTCAACCAGCTCTCTTGTTTCTCTGCTTTCCAATGCTAAGAATTACAGATCTACCTACAAGTTAGCTGAACCAAATGCGGTGGCGCCAAACTTATTTCCCTTGGATGATGTGACCAAATATCCTGACAAGTCCCTTGGGTTAGTTGGGCCAAGTGCCCTCAAGGCTAACGTGCACTCTCCCTTCAATTCATCTTATACCACGCTTGCTTCTAAAATTGCCCTTACAGCTAAGACTGGTAAATGGACACCACATCTGAAGTAAATTCCATAACAAGGCCCCATGAAGTAAAATAATATACTAAATCAACTCATGCCAGGGGTCTCCACAACCGGCTTCCCTCCCCTTGACAAGATTCTCTGCAGTTTGGTGGAGTTGCTTGGTCAAACTAAATCAAATGCACCCAACTCAAACCCACATCCATTATTTAATTTTCTAGCTCTGAATATTTCATTTATTACTTGAATTTTACTAACATTTTAGGTTTCCACCTATCACCCAAAAATCAAAGCCACCTGACCCACTCATTGGAAGGAACAAATGATTTCTCACTCTGCCAGGCGATTTCCTCTAGTAATCCACCAACTGCTGACCTGGTGTTTAATCCTCAAAGCTTGCCTTAGATGGCCTTCACAAAAAATTAGGATTTGCTTCAACAACCCACAATGCCTCATGAGTCACAATTGATTCCCCGTGCTCTAGCTAACTTATGTTTACCAGCTTCATATAAAAGCTAAGCCACCCAATTTGTTTTTTGGGACAAAACCAATCAAGCATCTTGTCTCTAGCAATGCAAGATAGGCTGAAGCATAATGGCTTAAGCTCAAGTTTGAGGTCACCCCATTCAACCCAGGCGATGCAACTGTTCCTTAAATGAAGCTTGAAGGGGGCAATGTTGGGCTATTTTCTGATATGAGGGAAGCATTAATTAAGATTCTCAAATCCTTCTTCTTTTAAACCCCACTTATTATATTTATGTGATATTTTATGGATTTACGCTTTGTCAGGTCAAAGGCCAAATATAGTATTAACTACAGCTACTATTCTATCAGTTGTTCTATGTTGGTCTAGATCCCAGAAATTATAATTTGTTTAAAATAGCTATCATCAATAAATCCCTAATTACCTCGTTAATCTTTCAAATTAAAATAATCGGGAGAATAACCTAAACAAATATGTTTTAACAAACATAAGTAATCTCTCCCTATCATATCGCTTAGTCTCAATTTTATCTCACCTCACTAAAGGACTAAAATGAAATCCAATAAAGAACTTTTTTACTTTTACAGTCCATTTTTGCTTATGAAAATATCTAGAGATTTTTGCACGCTTAATAGCAGTGATTTTGCATGATCCAAAGAACAATAATTTACCTCATTTCAGCAAATGCTGGTAAGTGATTGCCCTAAAAAGAGAAATTCTCCTAGGTGATTTAGCTGGAGCAACTAATGACTAATAACTGTGTAGCCTTCTTGGAACTGCCTTCAAAATTTAAAAAACTCAACAATGGTGATTAAGCGAGGGAACCTTATTAGGATACCTGGTGAAGTTATATCTTTGCATAAGCAATACTAGCAATAACAGAAAATGAGAGTATGCTGTTAGGCCCACACTTAGAATCAGTACAGAATGGATACAGATAAGAGAGAGCCTCTCTACCTTCTGGATATGAGCTGGTCCTAGTCCTGGGGTTTAACTGAGCTCAAACCTACCAGGATGTCATAGATATCATGGACAGTATGAACCACAGCTACTTTGAAACAATGACTACTGCCATTATGGAGGTGATCTGTGAATTTAAATGGATGTGAGACGTTCAGTGGTTTGAACATCAGTTTAAACTCATTAAAGATTATTCCAGAGAGACTGCTAAATGAATTGAAAAGGTTAACTACAAACTCAATAATTACCAAATAGCTGAGGAAGAACTTGATATGATTTATGACTCTATAAATCAGGATATCTTTAGTTTAAAGCTGTAGCCACTCCTGAAAGAGCGCTGTCAATTCTACCCCTCTATATCAGAAGGAATCTAGGATAATTTATCAGAACAGGTCTTGTTCCAGCCAAAAAATCGGATGTTACCAACGTTGAAGTCCAAATAGATGTTAATCTTAATTCTTTGGCTGAGCAGGACCCACATGATGAACTAAATAATGATTCACATTTTTGGTTCTAACGCTCTTTGCTACTCTGGGGATGAAATTGAAATAACCTATTTAAAATACTTAGCGCTAACTTCATTTTCCTGCTTTGAAGCTTCCCACTGTTTTCCAGATAAAACAGCCAACTCAAATGCCTCAGCACCCTTTCCATTCCTCTGCGATAAAGCTCCCCAATTTTCAAGCTAAAAATTTAAAATAACTAACCTGAAATCCGTGGAGCCATAGATCGGTGTATCCCCCCTTTAGGTTGGGACCACTTAGTGCTAAAAAAAATCCGTGGAGCCATTTCTATCTACCTGCGCTGATACTTCCTGCTATTTTACTGATGAAACAGCCAAACTAATAATATCTTAAGCGCCCAAACCATCCCTCTGCAATGATATGCCTTGTTGTTTGGAGTTGAAATTAGAGCTACTGAAGCAAAAAATAAAATCTCGAGTTTAATTATGCAGTTGCTCCAGACCTCAAACAAGCCAAATGATGCAGCAAGATCAACCAGCTCCCTTGCCAATATGTTTACCAATGCTACGATTTACCGCTATACCCACAAGTTAGCTGAGCCAAATGCGGTGGTGCCAAACTTATTTCCATTGGTTGATGTGACCAAATATCCTGACAACTCTCTTGGGTTAGTTGAGCCAAGTGCCATCAAGGCTAACGCGCACTCTTCCCTAGGTTATCCTATAACACGCTGGCTTCTAAAATCGCCCTTACAGCTAAGCCTGGTAAATGCCTCCACATCTAGGGTGAATTCCTTAACAAGCTCCCGTGAAGTCAAATAATCTGCTTGAATCAGTTGATCCATGGGCCACCACAACCAACAACCCTCCCCTTGACAAGATTTTCAGCAGTTTGGGGGAGTTGCTTGGCCCAGTTGAGTCAAATGCACCCAGAAATAATCCACACCCATTTATCAATATTCTAGCTCTTAATATTTTATTTTTCTACTTGGGGTTTACTAACATTTTAGACTTCCCACCTATCGCCTAAAAATCAAAACCACCTGATCCACCCATTGGAAGGACCAAATGATTTCTCACTTTGCACAGGCGATTTTCTCCAGTAATCCATCAACTGCTGACCTGTGGCTGATCTTATAAATTTGCCCTACAGGGTCTCTACATGGAATTAGGGTTTGCTTTGACATTTCATTTTGTCTCACTATGTCAAACTTGATTCTCCTTGTTCTAGCCAACTTATAGCCACCAGCTTCATATAAAATTAAGCTGCCCAATTTTGATTTTGGGACAAACCAAATAAGGAATCTTGCTCCTAGCAAGGCAAGATGAGCTGAAGCCATTATGCTCCAGGACAAGTTGGGGGTCGCCCCTGTCGGCGCTACAGTTCTTCGGACTGGCGCTGGGGTTCGCGGTGGCTCGAAGCTGGAAAATTCGGAAAGAGCACCGAGAAGGAAACAGGAAAAATGGGTTAGAATACTGAGTATTTTATTCTAAAAGGCTTCGATATTTATAGGGTGCGTTGGGACTCGGTGCCTTTGGGATCGTCGGGGCCTCATCCATTCAGGATCTTTACTGATCTTCCAGAATGGCCCCCTCATGGGCGTCCTCAATGGATAGCGTTGCTCACCTGACTGAATGGTTGGAAACGCCGCCCCACGTGACTCAGGAATAGGAGAGGAGGATCCTGAAATAGATTTAGCTTGGGTAGGTTTGACAACCGATTCAGCACGGCCTGATTTGGAAAAAGGGAATTTGATTCGATTTTTATTTCGAATTCCGACAGCCCCAATTAAAAAAAGGCGATGCAACTGTCCCCCCAGTCAAGGCTTGGAAGTGGCAGTATTAGGCTTTGCCATGATGCAAGGAAAGCCTCAATTTTGAGCTTTTAATTGCGTTTATTTTAATCCTCGCTTATTTATTTTTATGTGATAGTTTATGGATTTACGCTTTTTAAGGCAAGGGCCCAAAATAATTATTACTACCTTTCAGCTACTATTCTTTCAGTTGGTCCAAAAGTCCAAAAAACATGATTAGCTTCAAGATAGCTCACATCAACCAACCCCCAATTACCACATTAATCATTCAAATGAAATACTTGGGAGAATTCACCTGGAACCCCATTTTAACAAGCTTAGGTAATTTCTCCCTATTATTGCCTAGTCTCAATTTTCTCTCGCCCTACTAAAGGGCTAAAATGAAATCCAATAAAGGACCTTTTATACCTGAAAAGTTTACATTTGCGTAATTAATGTTATCTAAAGATTTTTGCCTGTTTAATACCAGTGATTTTGCCTGTTCCAAAGAACAATGATTTACCTCAGTTCAGCAACTGGTAAGTGATTGCCTCGAGAGAGAAATTCTCCCAGGTGATTTAGCTGAAGCAACTAATGACTAATAACTGTGTAGCCTTCTTGGAACTGCCTTCAAAATTTAAAAAAACTCAACAATGGTGATTAAGCGAGGGAACCTTATTAGGATACCTGGTGAAGTTATATCTTCGCATAAGCAATACTAGCAATAACAGAAAATGAGAGTATGCTGTTAGGCCCACACTTAGAATCAGTACAGAATGGACACAGATAAGAGAGAGCCCCTCTACCTTCTGGATACAAGCTGGTCCTACCTCCTGGGGTTTAACTGAGCTCAAACCTACCAGGATGTCATAGATATCATGGACAGTATGAACCACAGCTATTTTGAAACAATGACTACTGCCATTATGGAGGTGATCTATGAATTTAAATGGATGTGAGACGTTCAGTGGTTTGAACATCAGTTTAAACTCATTAAAGATTATTCCAGAGAGACTGCTAAATGAATTGAAAAGGTTAACTACAAACTCAATAATTACCAAATAGCTGAGGAAGAACTTGATATGATTTATGACTCTATAAATCAGGATATCTTTAGTTTAAAGCTGTAGCCACTCCTGAAAGAGCGCTGTCAATTCTACCCCTCTATCTCAGAAGGAATCTGGGATAAGTTATCAGAACAGGTCTTGTTCCAGACAAAAAATTGGATGCTACCAATGTTCTTTCAAATATATGTTAAGCTTAATTTTTTGGATGAGTAGGAACCACTTGATGAAAAAATGGTTAAATCATCACGTTGGTTGCCAACGCTCTTTGATACTTTGGAGATAAAAATGAAATGACCTATATAAAATACTTAGCGCTATCTTTATATTCCTGCGTTAATGCTTTCCATTGTTTCCTAGATTAAACATCTAACCTAAATGTCTCAGAGCTCCTTCCATTCCTCTGCGCAAAGCTCCTCAATTTTCAAGCATAAATTTGAGATAATTATTTTAAATCTGTGGCGCCATTTCTATTTAACTGCTCTGATGCTTTCTGATGATTTGCTGAAGAAACAGCCAGCCCAAAAAGATTAAGTTCCATTTCTTTCTCTGCACTGATATACCTTGTTGTTATAGAATTGAAATTGGAAGCCACTGAAGCTCAAAATAAAACCTTGATTTTAGTTATACTTTTGTGCCAGAACTTCCTGACGGCCAAATGGTGCAACCAGCTCCCTCAAAACTCTGTTTTCTGATGCTAATATTTACAGCTCTACCCACAAGATAGCTGGACTAAATGAGTTGGTGCCAGACTTATACCCTTGACTGAGGTGACCAAAAACATGACAACACCCTTGGGTTAGTTGAGCCAAGTGCTCTGATGGCTAACGTGCACTCTCCCCTCAGTTTGTCTTAACCACGCTGTCTTCTAAAATTTTCCTTATAACTAAGACTGTTAAATGGCCTCCACATCAGAAGTAAATTTCCTTACCAAGGCCCAAAAAGTCAAAATAATCTTCTTGAATCAGTTGAGCCTGGGTCACCGCAACCAACTCACCTCTTTTTGACAAGAATCTCTAAAGTTTGGGAAAGTTGCTTGACCCAGTAGAGCCAAATGCCCCAAGCTCCAATCCACACCCATTTATCAATATTCTAGCTCTTTATATTTTATTTATTACTTGAATTTTACTAACATTTTAGACTTCCCACCTACCGCCCAAAAAACAAAGCCACCTGAACCAACCATTGGAAGGACTAAATGATTTCTCACTCTACCCAGGTGATTTCCTCCAGCAATCCACCTACTGCTGACCTGGTAGTTGATCAAAGCTTGCCTTATGGGGGCCTGCCACATGGCATTTAAGATATGCTTTGACAGTTCACATTGTCTCACTGAGTCAAGCTTGATTCTCCATGTTATAGCCAACTTATAGTTACCAGCTTCATATAAAATTAAGCTGCCCAATTTTGATTTTGGGACAAACCCAATAAGGAATCTTGCTTCTAGAAAGGCAAGATGAAATGAAGCTATTATACTACAGGCCAAGTTGAGGGTTACCCCCATTCAACCCAGGTGATGCAACTGTTCCTTAGTTGAGGCTTGTAGGGGCAGTGTTGGGCTTTACCTCGTATTAAGGGAAGCCTCAATTTAGGTTCTTAAATCCATCTTATTTTAATCCTTGCCTATTATCGCCACCTTGGGTTCTGATTGCTTAACTCTGGGGATTTTGAACTTGGGGGCGTCAAAAGAGATAATCTGTTGCACAGATTTTACACTGACCAGCTAGGCTCAAACTTTCTGAGAGATCTGTAAACTTGACACTTGCATGTTAACTGTGCATCTTCTATACAATTAAACCTGTGTATGTTGAGAGCTTTCCTTGACACAATGAAGCTTATCTCAACCTCTTTTGTTGCAAGCCTAACATTACAAGGAGGCCTTCAAAACGTGTGTCTTCAACTGTAGTGTAATCAAGACTGGTTAATTGCAGTTACTAATTTTCACTTGGTTAAAGTGAAATACCAAATAAAGGGCAAACTTATTATTCTATGAGATAGACTGTTTATTTATGATGAAAACTTAGTATTTTTATACTAAATACTAAAAAATAGGGATGTAAAATAAAGTGAGTGATAAATTGAATAGTGGATTAAAAATATTGAACCTTCTTCAGAAACTTTGGTGCAGTCTCTTCTTTAATTGATTTCTCTCTTGGGCACTTATTTTCTCAAGGTTCTGAATTTGTGCACTGTGGTTAAGTGTGGAGCCTTTAGCATCAGGGTCATCAGTTTTATGGCTCATGTGCGCTTTGGTGGAGTCTAATCCTTTTTCACCATCAATGGACTTAATTTCTGGTTTGTTTGATGGCACTTCTTTCTTTTTGTTTCATCTTATTTCCTTTTTGGTGCACCATTCTGCACCTAGATTGTTCTTTTTCTTATCAACACTACTCAAACAACTATTTCCTTTTTAGGGGCTTATCTTTATTTGGAGTTTCATCATTACTGGTTTGCATCTCTTTGATGAGTGGATCATTTGTCATTTTGTCCATAACATCATTGCTATCTCCACTTTCAAGGCCAATTTATTATTTAACATCACCATTTTTAGGCTAAACTCATCTCAATTTAATAATTCTTATGCTTTAATCAGTATTTTCTCAATTCTACCAGAGGTTAAGGATTTATCAATTTTGCGGTGTGCTGAATCTGACACTACCCCTTTTAAGATGAGATCAGGGGTAGGATCTAAGATGTCTTGCATGGACCCTGTTGAACAAAATAATGGTGTCATCATCTCAGATAGAGTATTTATGGCCCCTCTTGGCTATTACAGTCAATGGTCTAGTCCAAATGGCTTGAAGCATATCAGGCTATCATCCAAAGAAATGTTAAAACAATAGTTTATCATTGACTCCAAATTCTGGCAGTAGGGTACATCTCTGACTGTCTTTCTGCCCTTTTGGAATACTGTGATCAAGGTTCTTCCCAGCTTCTAGTTGTATGCATATGAGCTCATCAGCCAACTCTTGCTAATAGTTCCCAGAGGGTAAGTTCTTGCAATCTGTGGCAATTATTGGAGCCAACAGGGTAGGTAAGGTGGCTTCTCTCCCTAGAGCGCCTTAAAAAAAGACATCCCAATAACCCTTTGGTGACTAAGTTGGTAATCAAACAGTGTGGATGGTAAGAGGATATCCTACTTTGATTTGTAGTTAGCTGCTATCTTCCTGAGGATCCCAGCTAATGTCCCGTTTACTCATTCCACACTTCCACTTGATGATGGTATATAGGGGGTAGTGAACAGCTGTTTTACCTCTACCAAGTCCATAAGTTTTCTCACTACTTCAGAGATGAAGCTTTTCCCATTATCTGATAGCAAGCTCTGGGGATAACCATATCTTGTAATAATCTGATTGTAAAAGAATTGGGTGGTGGTACCTGCAGTTTAAATCTTGATTGCCACTGCCTCAATCCACTTTTTGAAGTGGTCAATTGCTACTATGATAAACATTTTCCTACTTGAGGCAGTTGCTAGTGGGACTACCACATTGATAGATACATTGTGAAAAGGCGTTGATGGTGGAATTAGAGTAAACTTAAACTTCTTTTACAAATGTCTAAAGATTTTACATGGGACATACATCTTTAAGGCTTGGTGCACCTCGTCAGTCATAGCCTCCCAATAGAACAGGTTCTTGAGATAATCCAGGGTCTTCTTGAAATCTTCCATATCCCACGTGTTTGTGTGCCTCCAGCACTACTTCCATTTGATCACTAGGTTGCACATATGGATACCATTTTTACAATGAACTTCTTGAAGTTTTCCATCTACTCTTTGCATGTCCTTTGAATATCTTAAAACTGACTTGACCTCTTCAGTTTCTTCTTCCTATTCCTCTTCAGGTAATACAATTAGATCATAAAGCTGATCGCTCTCATGCACATGCAAATAAAACACAGGCAAGCTTGAAAGCACATCTGCATTCAGGTGGTTGCTTCTGGCCCTGTGTATAATTTCAAAGTTATATTCTTGAAGCTGAACAGCCCATCTGGCTAGTCTCCCATCAGAATTCTTCATGTTACTGATCCAGAGTAAGGATGCATGGTTTGTTGTAACTTTAAAGTGAACTCCATATAGGTATGGCCAGAATTGCTTCAATGCTCTAATCACTGCAAGACATTTGTGCATTGTAACAGTGTAATTTCTTTCTACTTTGGTAAAGACATTTAAATAGTAGATTGTTTGGTCAATCCCCTCCTCATCTAGTTGTGCTAGCATTGCACTGAGTCCTACATTTCTGGCATTGGTGCATAGGTAGAAGGGTTTTGTTAAACTTTATGTATGTTAGGGTTGGCGCCTTTACCAACTTCTTTTACAGATCCTCAAAGTCTTAGTCTTGCTCTAGTCCCTGAACAAACTTAAAATTCTTATCTAGTAGGTACTTCAGGGGTAGCCAAATCTTCAAACTTTGAGAAGAACTTTCTGTAGTAGCTGATCATGCCCAGGAACACCTGGACATCCTTCATACTCTTCAGACGCTCCATTTCAGTTATTGCCTTCACATTTCCTTCTTAAGGTCGAATCCTCTATGCACTGATATCATGTCCCAAAGAACTTGAGTTGCTTCTTGAGAAAGATGCACTTGCTCCATTTCAGTTAGGTATTTAATTCTCTCAACCATGTAAACACCTCTCAAAGGTGCTTAATATGCTCTCTGAACTTTCTACTGAATACAGTTATATTATCCAGATAGATTAGAACACTCATCATCTTCAGTTCTCCAAATTTTTAGTCTATGGCATGTTGAAAGGTTGCCAGGGAGTTGCACAGACCTTGCATCATCTAGGTCAGTTTGGACAAGCCTTGACTGCTGATCAAGGCGCACTTTTCCTGATATTTGGGTGACAGTTTCATCTGCCAGTACCCACTGGCCAGGTCCACTGATGAAAAATATCTTGAACTGCCCAACCGTTTCAAGGCATCATTGATTCTTGGTACAGGGTAAGAATCTTTTTGAAAATTTCATTCAAGTGATGGTAGTCCATAACCACTATGTGCAAGCCATCTTTCCTGTGCACCAACAGGAGTGGAAAATGCCCATGGACACTTCAAGGGCCTCAACAAGCCAGCATCTGTATGTTGTTGAAGCTCCTTAGTGATGACCTCCTCTTCCATTTTTGGTTGGTGGTATGGCTTTGATTTGAAAGGTATAGATGACCCTGCATCCATATGGTGTATCTCCCCTTTACACAGACCATAATCGTTTGGTCCTTGGCTGAAAATATCTTCAAACTCTTCCAGTAAGTCATCCAACTATTTTCTTCTTCCTCTGTCACATCAGCAGGTTCCAATAGTCTAATCCTCTAACAGCATGCACCAACTCGATGGTATCACAATTGGTAAATTTCACGCATGCCACAACTTATCCTTTCTCAATTTAAATAAATTGAGTGGTGATGTTTTCCAGGAGGATAGTCACTTCACCCTTGTGACTAGAGTCAAAGTATCCAGGCAGCACTTGCAGCTTCTGTTTGCATACTCCTTTTCAGGTATATATTTTGAGTACAGTGTTATGGGGGATCTTCACACTTATAACAGTGTGCATAACTCTTTGTTCTCCTGGTTGAATCTCCATTGCCTCATTAGCACTCAAAGGTAGCCCATCTTTGGCGCACACTGATGCAGGTAGTTGCTTCACACCTTTTTCATGCAGTATATAGTGCACCAGGTATATTGATTGCTCAGTTTCAACCAGACATGTCCGCTGCTTTCTTGATTTCAGTCTTCATCCTTAAACACAAGGAGCATCTGGTAGTTTAGCAGAATTACAGTGCTGCTAACAAAGTCAATCTTTGCTCTGAACTTTAATAAAAATTGTGTGCTAATAAGAAAATTATAGTGGTTGTTTTCCAAGACCACAGTAGGGGCAGTGAGTACCATGTATCCAAAGCGTAGGGGTAAGGCAGAGTAAGCTCTAACACATGCATGGTATCAGGTCCTGCTGTCTAATATCTCACATGGTAGTTGATGTCTGGCATGAATTTTAGCTTCTTCATCAATTTTGAGGACATGATATTAACTGGGGCACCAGTATTGAGAACTGCCAGTACATGTACACGCTGTATCACAACTTCCACTTTGTTTACACTCTTTTCAAATGGATTTCCAGTTGACAGCACGTCGTTAGCTAACTTTTTGAATATCTCTAATTGCTTGGGTGTATTGGACCTCAATTCAGAATGCAATGTAGTAGTCTTCTTGATATTTAGGGTGTCCAGTACAAGCTGTTCACCTTCCTCTCAAATATCAACTATTTTAGTGGGCTTTATTGCTTGAGCAAGGTATGTAGAGTTCAACCCCTTATCCATAAATCCATTTACCCATAATTGTACAGGTACAGATACAGTACTGGGGGCTCCTAAGACATGGTAACTGGCATTCATCAAGTCTTTATCTTGGTGATCATTCTCTCTTCCATGTGTAGGTTCACCCATTTATGGCTCCAGAGGTTTCCTCTTTTGGTGAAGGGGGTTTTTCTTCATCACCTTTCATTGGATGAGATTACCAATAGTGACCAGGACTGTGACATTTGTGGCACAGGAACTCCTCAAGCTGGTAACGTGGAACTGGTTTGAAGTTCTTGTCTTTTGGCTTATCATCCTTATCCTGTCTAGCGTACACTGATTTTCCAACTCTGCATGTTAGTTGAGTAATTGGTTTATTTTGATATTATAAGTTCCTTGCACATTGAGTAAGGCTTCCTTGATGGCCATAAGAGATCCAGCCATTTTGACTGCAAGCGTCATGTGCATTTTGAGGGCCGGGTGTGCTTCTAAGGAACTGAGTAGGGATAGTCTTTGCAGTAGGTAAGTCTAAGGTCCATGTTGTCCATAGTTGTTGTGCTCAAAGTTAGTATTGAGCAGCATAGTTTGCAACTTTCTCCATCTTGTCCATTTTCATTAATATGAACTCTTGCTTCATATTTTCAACATTATGTGTGCTAATGAATTCTGATAACAGGATTTCCTTACCTCAGTCCAGATCAAACCAGGGTGTAAACTAGTGCTGAGTATCTTCTGCACTTTGCAACTATGCAGCCTTGGACTTGACGAGCCTTCTGCTTGTCACTAGCGCCATCCATGCTGTTCTCATACATTTGTAAAAACTCAGCTATTGATACCTCTCCAGGAGTGAACATAATTTTGAAATAGGGTTTTAAGTTTGGATCTTCCTCTACTGGAGTGCTTTGCTGATGTCATGGATATGTTGCTCCCTGTGCATCTAACACTGGCATTTAAAAATGTGAGGTTTCTAGTGAAGAACTTAGAGCAGGCTGTGGTTTTAACTGAAGTTGATTCTTAATTTTATCCAAGTTTTGCTCAATGTCATCCAAAACAGTCTCATGGTGGTCTAAACGTTCACCATACTCATTCAATGTTTGCACATTTATTCTATTTTCTGATTCAAGGTGTTGGACCCATTCCTCGAGTCCCTTCAGATTAGTTTCAATTCTTCTAGTCACTGGTATGTACCCTAACACTGGAGTAGTAGCCACTCAAGCCCATCAAGCAGTGGCTGAAACCTGATCTAGATACAACCTCAACTCCACTACTTCTTTTTCCAACACTTTCAGCCTTGCCTCAATCATCTCTTTTTTATTTGGAGATAGGCTTCCTGCTGCTTCTTCAACATAGTATACCTCCTTTGGTATCAATACTAGGCAGTCTGTTTTCTCTGAACTCTATCTTCTCAACTGTGTGGCTGCATCACCCCTATAGTGAGCACCAGTCTAGCTGCCTTAGGTTCTGCTCGCTTAACTCTAGGGATTTTGAACTTGGGGCATCAAAAGAGATAATCTGTTGCACAGATTTGACACTAAACTGCTAGGCTCAAACTTCCTAAAAGAGCTGTAAACTTAACATTTGCATGCCAACTGTTCATCTTCTTTACAATTAATCCTATGTATGTTGGAGTCTTCCTTGACCTGATGTAGCTTATCTCAATCTCTTTTATTGCAAGCCTAACCTTACAAAGAAGTCTTCAAAACGAGTGTCTTCAACTGTAGTGTAATCAAGACTGGTTAATTGCAGTTACTACTTTTCACTTGGTTAAAGTAAAATACCAAATAAAGGGCAAACTTATGATTCTGTGAGATAGACTGTTTAAATAAGATGAAAACTTAGTATTTTTATACTAAATACTAAAAAATAGGGATGTAAAATAAATTTAGTGATATATTTGAATAGTGGATTAGAAAAATATTGAATCTTCTTCAGAAACTTTGGTGCAGTCTCTTCTTTAATTGATTTCTCTCTTGGGCACTCATTTTCTCAAAGTTCTGAATTTGTGCACTGTGGTTATGTGTGGAGCCTTTAGTATCAGGGTCATCAGTTTCATGGCTCATGTGCGCTTTGGTGTAGTCTAATCCTTTGTCACCATCAATGGACTTAATTTCTGGTTTGTTTGATGGCACTTCTTTCTTTTTGTTTCATCTGATTTTCTTTTTGGTGCACCATTCTACACCTAGATTGTTCTTTTTCTTATCAACACTACTCAAAAAACTATTTCCTTTTTAGGAGCTTATCTTTATTTGGAGTTTCATCATTACTGGTTTGCATCTCTTTGATGAGTGGATCATTTGTCATTTTGTTCATAACATTATTGCTATTTCCATTTTCAAGGCCAATTTGTTTTGTAATATTATCATTTTCAGAGTTAAACTCATATTAATTTAATAATTCTTTTGCTTTAATTGGTATTTTCTCAATTCTACCAGAGGTTGAGAATTTACCAATTTTGATGTGTGCCAAATCCATGACACCTATTTATATTTATGTAATAGTTTATGGATTTACGCTTTGTCAGGTCAAAGGCCCAAAATTATTATTATTATCATTCAGCTACTATTCTGTCAGTTGATGTTATGTTAGGCAAAAGGCCCAAAAATTATGATTAATTTAAGATGGCTAGCATCAACCAATCCCCAATCGCCACATTGATTATTCAAATTAAAAACTTGGGAGTATTTACCTGGACAACCCCATTCTAACAAGCTTAAATAATTTTACCCTATTATTGTCACAGCTAGTAACATATTCCCTGGAATTAACCATCCTTCTAAAGCCAAGCTCTACAAGCCCTTGGGGAAGAGACCAGAGCCCCTAAGGGTCACTGATGATCTTTCTAAGGTCATTGACAAAAATGAGTTTTAGCTTTTCCAGCTAGGTCTGAGGAAAATGGCTTATTTGAGACAAAAACCCAGGCAAGAATCAAACTTAACACCCAAAATTTTATAAGATATGAGGTTACAAAATCCAGTCAAATTCAAAAAATTTGATTTTGTTGAAGAACGACAAATTTGTAGCTCATATCAGATTTCAATAATCATTTAAACCTTTGTGAATCAACCCCCCATAAATTAAGTCCTAATATGAGAAAGGATTTGCTTTTTTTAGATATTCTGATCACCCTAATAGAGTATAGAAATTCTTGGTCAGTTTCCTGTATAATTTTTATTTTCTTCAACAAAAAATACATCTGTCCAAAGTTTTATGATGACTGAAGTTTGTTTTCCGCTCTGTTTTGCACCCACTGTTGTATGTAAGCCCTCCACCCACTCTGCCATCTATTCCACCAGCTCTGCCTCCTCCTCTTTCTGGCTTTTGATCTAGATTTTACATCACCCTTCCCAGCTCCCAGGGCCTCTTGTCCCTGATGGCTGTGGCCAGTTTGGTGTGCGTTTTGCTCCAAAGATTTATATGGAAACACAATACTGACTGTTTAGGACGTCTCTTAATTTTATTGGGTCACTTGGTCTTGTTGTATCACCTTTGGCCTGTGTCTTTCACTTCAGCGACCTCCTATGCTCCAGTTGCTTGACACCTAGTATCAATTTTCTCTTGCCCTACTAAAGGGTTAGGATGAAATCCAATAAAGGAACTCATTACTTTTATAGTACATTTTGTCAAGTTAAAAAAAAAATTTTGACTGCTTAAGAGCAGTGATTTTGCCTGCTCTAAAGAAAAGTGATTTGCCTCAGCTCAGTGAAACTTCTAAGTAATTGCCCTAGAGAGAGAATTTCTTCTAGATGTTTTTGCTGAAGCTACTAATGACTTACAATTGTGTAGACTTCTTGGACTTCCTTCAAATTTGTTTAAAAACTCAACAGCTGGTGCATTTTAATGCTGCAGATGTAATGCTCATATAACCATTGCGTGCACCTAGGACCAACTTTGGCATATCTTGCCTTTACTTAGCGTTGGTACAGAGTATGCTTTAGGTCAGGCCTGCCAACTTTGTTTTTTGCCTCATCATGCTCAGCCTTATTTCTACAATCTGTCCCCACAATGATGTTATTTAACCATACCATTCTCATCTACCAGGTGGGCTAAATTGCCCAGGGAAACAAGCGGGACAGCTACCTGCTTCATCACCTTCCTGATCCAAAATGGGTATATACACCCATAAAGCTATAAGGGTTGCTCTCCCAGAATCACACTTTTGGATTGAAGCATTGAGAAAGATGGATGCTGCCACCAAGTCAGAGATCAAGAAGAGACTTACTAGGGATTTTTGAAGCCTCAGAAATATTGCCAAACCTCACTCCCAATTTCTTTCTATTATTAAAAATTTTATTTCACATTGTAAATCTATACCAGAAGTATAAAAAACTTCAATTTTACTCTGGTAAAGGATCCTTATCGCAGATTTCTAAGCTTACCCCAGTTTTAAATTAATTTTGAGGTCAAGTGAAGAGATTACCAGTAATCAGTCTGGGAAATAAAGAAGTCTACAGTTGTTTTGGAGAACACCTTGGGTTACTGAGAATGTCAAGGAAGAGGTTGGTTGAGGCTTTTATTGAGCCTTGTGTTAGGCTAACATATCAGAGTTATATTTAAGAGTATCAAACAGAATACCACTAGCAGGGTGATAACAGTTCCAATGAGCAAGCAATGCTACATCAGGTAGCATTAAAATAAGATTTATGCAATGAGTATAAAAATGTCTCTTCATAAGGTCACCTGTTGCCTGATCTTTGAAACTGATCCCTACCAAGCAAGTTAGCCTCCCAAGTTAAGTGATTTAGGGCTTATGAGCTGACTATAATCATCTCAAAACCCTCCAGGTCTTTACATCAGGTTTCCTTATCCTCCTATAACAGAATAAACTTATGAAATTTTGCTTTAAGAAACCTCACCCTCGCTTCAAAGAGCTGTTTAGAGTTACCAACATAATCCTTTGTGAACTACAACCTATATTTCCTTAACAAAGTGCCATATTAGTCTACTGTCAATGGTAACCACCTCAATTATACTAAATTAAAAATGAATTGGGGAATGTAAAACAGTTTAGTAATCTGCTAAATTTAAGATCACTGATTTAACCATTTGTGAAAAATTTTACTTTTATCCTGAGTTCCACCAAAAATTCTAGATTATTCTAAGCTTTGAAAATCCTATAAATGGGTAAAAACCCTCCCATCAGTTTCTCAATAAAGCAATAGTTTATAAAGTTCAAGTATCCTTTGTATATTTATTTGATTTAATAAAAAATTTTTTTATGGGCATCTTCTTCAATAAAACTCTCAGGATGACTGATGATGCCCTCTGGACCAAAGAATCCTGATAATTATTCTGCTGTGCTAGCAACCCATCAAGAATTTCAGCAGAATCTGCTAGCTTCATAACAGCAGGTGGGAGTTTTTGGTTGTTTTTTATAAGTCCAGTTAGCTTTGGTCAAGTGACTAGTGGGTTTTAGTTAATTTTATAGGCTTTATGTCTCAGGTAAGTAGTTGGTGGTTTCTGGTTGATTTGGTTGATAGGTTTAATTGGTTTTGACAAAATAGTTGATGGTTTTTAGTTAATTTGATATTTTCAATAGGTTTTGACAAAATAGTTGATGGTTTTTAGTTAATTTGATATTTTCAATAGGTTTTGACAAAATAGTTGATGGTTTTTAGTTAATTTGATATTTTCAATAGGTTTTGACAAAATAGTTGATGGTTTTTAGTTAATTTGATATTTTCAATAGGTTTTGACAAAATAGTTGATGGTTTTTAGTTAATTTGATATTTTCAATAGGTTTTGACAAAATAGTTGATGGTTTTTAGTTAATTTGATATTTTCAATAGGTTTTGACAAAATAGTTGATGGTTTTTAGTTAATTTGATATTTTCAATAGGTTTTGACAAAATAGTTGATTTGATATTTTCAATAGTTTTGACAAAATAGTTAATTTGATATTTTCAATAGGTTTTGACAAAATAGTTGATGGTTTTTAGTTAATTTGATATTTTCAATAGGTTTTGACAAAATAGTTGATGGTTTTTAGTTAATTTGATATTTTCAATAGGTTTTGACAAAATAGTTGATGGTTTTTAGTTAATTTGATATTTTCAATAGGTTTTAGCAAAATGGTTGATGGTTTAGTTAATTTGATATTTTCAATAGGTTTTAGCAAAATGGTTGATGGTTTAGTTAATTTGATATTTTCAATAGGTTTTAGCAAAATGGTTGATGGTTTAGTTAATTTGATATTTTCAATAGGTTTTAGCAAAATGGTTGATGGTTTAGTTAATTTGATATTTTCAATAGGTTTTAGCAAAATGGTTGATGGTTTAGCTAATTTAATAGTTTTAATTGGTTCTGGCTGAGTGTTTAGTAGTTTTTTAGCAATTTGCAAGTTCAATTTTTTGGCTAGATGGTTAATGGTTTAGTTAAATTGATAGGGTTAAATGTTCTTTGGCTGAGTGGTTGTCAGTTTTTGATTGATTTGATAGGTTCGATGGGTTTTCTATGCAGTTTGGTGGTTACTTGATTAAGTCGATAGGTTTAATTGCTGTAAATCAATCGATGCCCATCTACCGAAAATGACATCCGATTTAAAAAGTTAATTAAGTCGATAGGTTAAATTGCTGTAAACCTATCGATATCAGTCTTCTAAAAATGATATCAGATTTAGAAAAAGTTGGTACGAGGCTATTGATCCGCCAATGCCAGAATTAAGTTTTTGGTGAATGGGTCACACGATTGAAATCCATCGCTTCCAGTCTATTTTATTATACGTAAAGAATTACTGGTCAGATACTTGACCAATCCTTATAAAATTAAAGTGGAACCTAAGTTGGATCATCCCTTTTTTTGAAAAAGGGTATTTAAATTGGTCCAGTAGTTCAGAGTTATGCGTGAACAAACATAGAAAAAAACATATATACCGGTTGCGGGGGACTGTGGTATACTTACCAACGTTTATGGATTAGATTGTTTTATCATGTATGGTTAACCTTATATTGCTTAAACATATATACCGGTTGAATTGAGGAACTTCTTTTTTTCAAAAGTTGGTTAATCAATTAGAATCGTCTGGTAAATTATAAACCCCAGGCAACGCTGGGTAATCAACTAATTTAAATATAATATTGAATGGATCATCTACAGGGAAAACGGATCGACCGGGTTAATTACGCAAACCTTTAACACGTGTAAAGGCGAGATAAAGAGACCATAACCGGTTCGAAACCTATTCTGGGTGGGATGAATATTGTTCCACCAACCCACTTATCATTATTCAATTGATGATATGGATTTAAAAAGGGGAAAAAGGATCTAAAAGGGGATGGATTTCGATCAAATGGATGGGAGCGATCAAGAACGCCTCCTTGGTTCTGATACGCTGCGATTAAACCTGGGTCGTATCGTTGAGTCGAATTTGAGATAAAGAGGTTGGTGGATATCCAATCTGAAAAGTATTAATTTGTGGTTAGATCCATCGACCGCGTTACTTAGCTTCTATTGATCTTCCAATGTTAAGAGTATACTTTACATTTGTATATCTGGCATCGACGATGGTTGCCAAAGGTAATCAGATATGCCTTACACTAATCTTCAGATAAATGTAAAGGAGACTTCTCTGGCCCTTACCCACAAATTGAAGGGTGCGTTGTTATCGAAGGCAATATAACGTTTCATAAGGCACCTGAGATCGTGAACAGTGTCGATATGCTGAGAGAGGTGCGAGGGAATATTCGAATTTTGAACAATCCTTCGATTCTAGGTTTCCCTCGTCTCGAAAAGGTTTCCGGCAGTATTACACTTGACGGGTTCTTCATTTTTCCGCATAATGGGTTCCCTCAGCTAAAGTCGGTAGGATCGCTTGTTATAGACGGTGTTGTACTGCCGAGACGCTTTGATTTTCAAGGCCTTAACGTGACCATATCTTTGATTATTTCATATACCGATGTCGCTATCACTGGCATAATGAGCACTGAGTTAGAAGAGCTGAAGGTCACGTATTACCTCAACCCAAACGGAATTCAACTACCAAATCTTAAAGCTGTCGAGGGCAACCTTACTCTATTACATGGTAATTCCAGCCGCACAGCCTTTCCCGCTTTGGTTAAAGTTGGTGGATCATGTGAAGTTGACAATGGAAGATTCCCTCTTCTCAACAAGGTTTCTGGAAGCCTTGTCCTTCAAGGAAAAACACAGCTTGACCATGATACCTTTATCAACCTGAAATCTTTGGAGTCCTTATCATACGGGAATTACAAAGCCCTTCCAGCTTAAAGTTTTGTAATCTCAATTTGACAGGAAATTTGGATCTAGCTTATACCGACATAGGTATAACCGGTATATCAAGCACAGCCATAAGGAGCTTAAACTTGGATCATCACAACGATCCGGGTTCAATTAAGCTACCTCAACTTAGAGTGGTTAAAGAGGACATTGTTCTTTCAAATCTTCAATGTCATCACAAGGAGTTTCCCCACCAGATGCTTAGCTCCCTGAAGCATGTCGGTGGCTCTTTGGAGTTTATTCATATAAGTTTAGACGTGGGCTATTACACTAAGGAACACTTTAATGATACAAGTCCGATTTCTCTCAACCTACCAGTCAATTATGTTGGCAAAAACATCACGGTTCGAAATTGCTTACCGTTCGATGCGATTAAATTTAACGACCTGGAGGTTGTCAATGGGAAAATTCATGTTGATTTTAACGGCCCAATGGAGCATTTTTCTATCCCAAAACTCAAGAAGGTTGGGTCGATTTACTTTGGGGACTATGTGCAGACAATCAATTTCAACAACGAGGTCCGTTGGGGTGAATTATCCTATTTCAACTCCAAAGATCTAAGCTTTTGCCACCTTGATAACCCAGGCTTATTTGAACTCAGGGAAGAGCTATACTGCAATACCTTATGCTTTGAAAGGATAGTCCTAACTAACCAAAAGATTAATGTGCTCAATAGGTGTAAGACAGTATATGGGGATCCTAAGCTAAAAGGTAAATCCGAACTTGCCGAATATTACTCCCCGAACCTTAAAGTGGGTTATGGGAGTGTTACCTTTAGAGAATTTCAAACCCCCAAGCGGCTCACGAAGCTTGTAAGGATCGAAGAAGCTTTAACGGTTGAAAATAAAACTTCGGTCCAAAACTTTGCCAACCTAATATTACCCGACAAAAAGCGGCTATTAAATCTACCGGACGATATCCTCAGTTCCTCAGGTTTAAAGGTTAACGATAGCTTTAAAACCGCTCAACTGGCTCGGGTCTCCAAAACTTTAGGCTGGGAAAAGGACGGTATGATTATCATTAACAACCTACACCTTTCGTTGAAATCGTTTGGTTCGCTTGAGTTATTGGAGGATGGCTTGATTTCTGAAAATCTAAACTTGGAATCCAGTTCCAGGGGATTCCCACATTAAAGATTGTTGATGGAGGCCATAAATATTGTAATAGGCCTTGTTATATCACTACTTTCCGTATTATGGTTTAAGTAAAAAAGAGGTAGTTGGAGAACTTAAATATTAAGTTTATTAGTTGAAACCAGATTGAGGCTTAGTCCACAGATTTTTAGTTATAGAATGGTTGAGATTCTTCCTTTGGGTTGTGGTCTGGTCTATGTGATGCATTCAGGATTGGGTAAATCTGTTTAATAGAATATGATAATTTCTAATACTAGATGGTCCCAACCTGAGGGAGGATACCCCAGTGGTAGAGGGTCCATACTCTACCACTGCCTCCCGAGTTCGATCCCGGTAATGGACTTTGGGTAGGGGACGATTTTGACTGTGTTGGTTTTGCGCGCCAATGCCCCGAACCGAGATAGCGAATAGCAAAGGCGGTCCATGGAGTTCCTGGCCTATCATACGCCGCGCATGGAGGTTTTCCGGGTTTTATCTCCTTTCCCATTTTCTTCACTTCCCTAATCGGTGCGGTATCGTCCCCAGGTCGGCCCACCTCGAATAAAATTTAGATGGTCCCAACCTGATGAGGGTATTTTATGAATAGTTGGCTCAACTCAGATTACTGAACTCCCCATTAATTTTTGTATCATCACATCATCAAATATATAATTGGCAAATCTACGCAATTGGTTGTAAATGCATAACTATGTCTGCCCTCCCATTTATAAATCCCTCCATCATAATAGAGTTATCATGCTTTGTTCCTCATCCCTTCATGAGTTCCTTCCCAAAATAAGAACTACTGTAACCATTGTAATCACCATTGATTATACTCTCAATTCATAACATCATTTTTCTGAGTGTAAGGCTTCTGGCTCATGTTATCAGGCTGGTCAAGGTCATGCACCCCTTTAGGACCAAGAATGGGTTTAAACCCCAAAATACTACCTTTACCCCTGATCTACAACCTAGGGTATACCCTGGATGAGAGATGGGCAGCTATCATCCCAGTTTGCCATATGCCTTTCCCCATCCACCCCTCATCTTAAACCCATCCAAGTTTCAAGATATACATATTTTTATTTAAAAATCAAACAACTTTGTTTAGATTTTAAAAATCACAAAAACTTCCATAACTAGGGTCTATGCCTCCCCCAGCATACGGCATAATCAGGGACCAAACTGCAAGGGTAAAATGTATTTAAATTTAAATTTGTGCAATAAGTTAAAGAGGGAAGGATGAAGATGGGGATCAAACATGACACCCCATTTCAAGGTTAAAATGGCAAATTTGAACATTTAAAATTTGGAAAAGTGACCCAAAGTAGCTTGGGGATGCTGGCTGATACTATCAAAGTTTGGTTGGTGTTCAAAACCACTAGTTTTGGATTTAAAACCAAAAATCATCCCCCACTATTATAGTTAAGCTTGGTACCCTCCCTCCTCTCAGCCCATCCTAAAACTCAGCATATTATCTATGGTAGAGTGTTGGGCTTATTATTTTAATATTAATAAAACTTTTGCTAAGAAAGGTCTTATTTTCCTTGTTTATTAATATTATTATATTAAAATCCACAGTTGCTGCTCTCCCAAAGGTTGAAACTGCCCAAGGGTCACCTCTAATATCCACAAAAGTAATTCAACTCTTAGGTGCAACTCACCCCTATCTATTATATACAGCAACCCTAGAACAATAAGGGCCACCAACCACCCACCTACCTTTGATGAGGCGCAGCTGAGCAGCCTGCACCTGCTATTAAACCTTCTGAAGCACCCACATTCCAAGCCCAATCTCACTTGTCACATCTCCACCCTTACACCAAAGCTGAGATTTCAGCTATAATCAATTCCAAATTTTATCCCAATAAAGTACCACCATAACCCAGGTTAGTTCCCATCATTCAAAAAGCTGCCCCCAAAATAGAGGTTTTGATACATGAGTCATAATTAAAGGATAATGCATTGCTCCACTATACAACTTTAGAGGATTTGGGACCTTTTCAAGGGATATAAGCTTAATGGTCATAGAAGTATCAGGATTTTAGGGGAGGAGCTTAACCTGTGCGGTTGGGTTTATGCACGCTGTATTGTAGTGCTCACTACAGTCCACTCAGATTTTTCAGCTCTAAAAATTTGTTTTGGAGGTAAACCTTAACCCAGATGAATAAGGAAAGGGTAATAACTGGTATTATCTGGAGAGTTCATGTAACTTCCAGTTTTTATGAGGAAATTGAAGATACATATCTAGATACCCATAGAACAAACCTGTCATGGCAAGAAAATGTCATCAAAATAGAGACCTATAATAAAGATAAAGCTGCACGTCAGGAGGCCAATAAGGTGAAGTTGGCAGACCTCCCTGACTTCAAGCATACCTTGGATCAACGCTGAGTTAAGGTGAGGTATGCCCAGATCAGTCCTAGTGATTTAAGAGAAGTTTGGCCCAGTATAACAATGGGTGCATTAAAACAAACTAGCTTATCAATTAACAAAAATGGTAAGCTTCAGTTTCTCAGTGAACAAGGTCTCAAAACCTGTCTGGTTTTCAAAATTTCTGGCTTGGGTCAGCCTCTTCTATAATTAATAACCTGAGTTTGGTCGATTAGCAAGTATAGTTAACTGACTAATAGAAGCGTGCACTTATTGGTGCACCTTGACTTAGCACCACTTCCATCAATTGATTGTTCCCCAAATTCCCTTAAAAATGTTTCCTCAAGACTAATCTTCCCCGTTGGTCAAATTCCCCTATAATATAAACCCTTTTCTAGTATACTTTTTATATATGTTATCTTGAATGAACCTTTGCATGAACCTCTTTGAGGTTGTCTCATGCAACGTTAGCCATTTACTTTTACCAAGTATAAAACTTTCAGCTCATGCACCATTGGGCTGCTCAGGTTCTTTCCAACCTGTGCCTCCTTGAACTCCCACTCAGAGCATCGCTTGGGTAGGAACCCCACTTTTTGGGTTCACTCCCACCTAATTTTTAATTCAATTGTAGTTCTTCCCTCGACTGATAACTACCCTTGACCTAGTTTATTACAGCTCAAGCACCCTCTGCTGAGATCTAGTAACCATATTTATAATGACTAGTTTCCTGACGTTGGCCATAACCATGCACTACCACGCTAAAAATGGAAAAGTTATAGACACTCTCCTTACAAAACCACCAGTACACAAAAGAATAGGACACTGCAGAAGATGCCAACCCCTATATAAATTTAAAATTTCACAAGAAGGTTGGCAACAGGTTCAAACATAAGATTCATCTTGATAAGATGCAATGGATAGGTTTATTAATAGACGACAATAAGGATATTGGTCTTAGCAAAATTATTATAAGAAGTAGGGGGAGGAGGGCCACTGTCATCTCACCAATAAAGGAGCTAATATGGTAATATATCAAGTACCCATTATGAAGTGGTGCCTTAGCTTGAATAACTTAAACCTGAGTTTTTGATTGTAGGTAAATTTTTAGATTAAGTAATAAGTAATTAGAGTGTATTTGAATCCCCATCTCCTGTAAGTAGAATTTCTCTAACTCTCCAAGTAAGGATTATCGTTAAATCCATAAAAACACAGTTAGTACAGTAAAAAACCTTCATATCTTAATAAGAAACCCTAGAAACTCTCTATAAGGAGATAGCCTGCGAGGGAAAAAAAGATAACATGAGAAAAAAAGGATATATAAAGATTGGATTTTATTAAAGGGAAGAGAGATAACCAACATAGAAGTTGGACAGATAAAAGCTACTTAAGGCAAAACTAACAATATTCTTAATCAATTTTTTGTGGTGGGAAGTGATTATGGCCAATAAACTCAATACTGCCGCTATCAGTAGTTTTATAGATCAAAATGTTTAAATCTGAGACTTTGATATAAGCTGAATACTGCCATTTTTAGTGGCATTAAATTTAGTAAATGAATACATTCTGTGTTCCAAAATCATACTCAACAGACCACCATTATTTAAATTATAATGTGAAAAATTTCAGGCCCAATGATGTAACATCTTGGACCCCATCACACAGTTTCTGAGAATTTAACTGGTATGATTGGCCTTAAACCAACATTTATCCACAGAGGACTTGAGGTCAGGAGGTCGGCCAACTTGAAACCTTTGACCTTACACATCTCCCCCTTGCCCTTTTTGTTTACTCCACAAATTTATATTATGAGACATGATATTACCTCCAGTTTTTTTGGCACCATCCCTTCCAGAGTCTTCTTCTAGAGTGAAGTTCATATGTTCTGGGGTTAACTTCATATCTGCAACTTCAGTGGTGGACTTGAGACCAACAGCATCTTAGAAGTGCTTATAGAATGCATTAATCAAGTCTTGAGCATGGCTGCAATTGTAAGCCGGGACCCAGCTGTTTTCTGCAGCATCAAAACCCTTCCATAATATCAGGTATTCCAGCCTTCTTTTAACCCAATGAGAGGCCACAATCTACTCCACCTCCCACACAGGTACCCCATTTATGAGATAAGAATCTGGAGTCTCAGAAGGGAGACCCTTTATGGGAGTCAATTTACTCTTGTAAAATGTTACAGAGATGTAGAACTTTAATAGGAGATCCCACAGATAGGAAGCATAACCCACCTTTTTAACTATGCGGTAAGGTCCTATCCTCTTTGGCACCAACTTCTTACTTGGCTTCTTGATAGGGGTATTTTGGCATCAAGAATTACTAGATTCCCCACTTTAATTCAGGCCCTACCCTCCTCCTAACATCAGCGTTCTCTTTTTAGTCCTTTGTGGCTACCTCCAAATTTGTATCTACTCCCAGGTGTACTTTCTTGATAAACTTAGCAAAGTCCACCACTTCTTTCACATTTGACCCATAACTGGGATCCTTTTAAAATGTGGGGTTAAAGCCACAATTTTCAAAGAAAGAAGAACTCTTAATAGAAGTATGCTGGGCGTTATTTTGGTTAATTTTACTAAAGGGAGGTGCAAGGACCAAGTTGAATGGTAAGCTGCCTTATAACAATGCAAAATTTGCTCTAAGCATTGGTTCACTCACTCTGTCTGCACATATGATTGTGGGTGAAATACAATAGAGCGGCATGAATGGATTTGAAGAGCCTTGCTAAACTTTTCAAGATACTGATGCTAACTGAGGTCCACAATCACCAATAATCTCCTTAGGAATTTATGGGCGTAGAAAACTTTGGAGACACATCTTAACCATTTGGGCCGCCATCACTGTAAGGTGGCAGTGATAAAATAGGCGATCTTTTTGAAATGGTATATCACCACCATGATAGCATTGTACCCATCAGATAAGGGTAAATCCACAATAAAATTAACTGAGAGAGAATGCCAATTCCCCTCTCCTTTCTAGCAGGTACCAACAAGCTAGCAAGGGACTGAAAATTTAATTTGATCTTGTTGCAAACAAAACCTCCTTGGCATAACGTGCAACCTGTGCTGAGATTCCCTTCCAATTATATGTGCAGCAGATAAGCTCCAGAATTTTCACCTTACTAGGATGGCCCATGGTTATCCCAACATTTTGCTTGTCAGGATTGATACTTAGGTGTCAATACACAACTGACAGGTCAGAACTTTTGTATAAGAATATAAAGGGTCTATATGAAGATAGTAGCCCTACTTAAACAAAGATTTTATTGCCAATCTTTTTTTTCATAATAGCTTAAAACAAGATGGGTGAAAAAATCCACTTAACTTTCATTTCCATCATACTAAACTACACAGTAGATTACCAAGAAGCGCATAGTTATTATGTAAAATGATAGATATAATTGGCTTGGATATTTGGGGATAAAACCCTTGATAATAGTTAATGTGGTGGGGCAATGAAGAAATTATAATAACAAAAAATCATGAGAATTAAATTTATGATGCCATAAAGCCTCATAAAATTAATAGTAAGTGATTTGGGGGATATTGCCAGTGGGGTTGTAAGGCTTTGATACTTGGTTGCTATTCTTGTTGTGGCTCAGAGTAATTTGATAGTAAATTAATCCTATTGATTATTAGCTACATACAAAAATGTGGGCACGTGGCAAGGTAATCTGCTGTTACTTAATCCATCAGATAGACACTGGTGTTAAGGCATAAGAGATTGAACCCTTAGTTTAAAACAAGTTTAATAAAATAAAAGCATTTAATGGTTGGTCAGACCATATTGCACCATTCACCCACTTGGCCAAACATTTCAGTACAGAAATGAGCGAGATCTAGATGGTAACTAAAAGATGAGGCTGCTAGGAAAGGGAAGCATAAAAACATAAGTGATGATTTTATGCTTCTGGATGTGTGCACTAGTCAAGAGTAAATGTTCTCAAAAGAAACCTTAATTCTCTTTAGTGTTGATAAATGGCACCAGAGGCAGCAGCGGGATACTTTTTGGATCAATGGATTGGCGGAAGGATCTTATATCACATACCTCCAGGAATTTGTAGAGTAATATCCATTCTAATGAGGGCCTGATGCCCTGGTTTAATAGTGCATTTTTGTTCAGCACAGAGAGGAATTTCATTGGACTTCAAAGCTGTGAGGCAAGTTTAAAGGCCTTTGGCCACCCTTGCAATATTCAATGGGAATAATTCCATTGTTAGACTCAACATTCATAATTAAGGAAGGTTGTGAGGTGGACTCAAGCTAAGCGACAGATTCAGCCTCCACTGGTACTGGAAGCCGCTTAGCACAGTATACACGTTATTCTCTCAGACTTAATTCAATTCTGACAAAAAAATCCGCCATCCTTTCATCCTACAATGGTATCACATTTTCATTGGAATAAGTTGAACTCTTGATACCTGGGCCCACCAGCCCAAGTTCATCCTTAGCAGAATCCTTGGTATAATACAAGGGAACGCGTTGTCTGCATACTTCCAAAGTACTATCTGAAAAGTTTTCTAACAGCCCATGTTTTCTCATAAAAGAGTCCCTGATAAGAAACTCATAATTATCATGTGGTAAACTATGGTGGGAGCAGATAACACTTTAGTGCTAAACCCAGCGTCAGGGAGCTACATGCTCCCAGAGAGGTAATGGCGTTAGGTCCTGCAGTGCCATATTCTTTACAGTAATCAATATCAGTTTTGGCATCCGGTTTTTCATTAGCTTTGAAGAAAATACATTTATGGGTGTTCTGCTATACACGATAGCCAACCTGGCGTGTTGTGCATTCTAATATCAACATAAGGATCCTCAGCGTGACTATCAGGGTGTGTGGGCGGGCGTATGTATGTCAACATTATCTGCTTGACTTAAATAATTAGACAAATCATTGGTTACTGGTGGCAGTAAAGTCATATTTATTTAACTGAGGTAAGATGACCAGGGGATGGACATTACTGAACTAAAACTAAGATCATAATAAAATAAAACTAACGATTTAAATGAAATGCCCAAAATGGATGGATCAATTAAATTGTACCTAACAAAATATCCAACCAGGTGGGCAGCGAATACTGCTATCCCTCCATGGTGGATGGGGAGGGGGGATTGGGGGTCTTGTCTTCAGCTGCATCCATCTCATCCCAAAGTAGGGTGCATGTTAAGGCAGATAGTAAAGGTGTGGGGGCACTGGCAGCATGGGGTTCAATATCCTTGATGACTGGAACTTCCAAATAGTTTCCGACCATCATTATACCAACGATGTATTTGCCCAAAGCATCTTAAGCTTTGCGGCGGGCATCTGGGAATTTAACAAATGTGGCAATGTTGGTTTGGGTTATTTTTGCTTTCAGATTCCGTGCTACTGTTACCACGTTCTGGATGGCTTCAGTGACATTTTTGTGTAAAGTTTTCATGTTGATCTTACTATGTGGAGTAAGATTTATGGGGATGACGGGAGGTGGAATTCCTCCTGTGAGCGCAGCCACAGATTTGGTGGCAGCTTTGCAAAGCGGATAGCAATCTGGTGTGGCAGCTGCTTCTACTGAAAGCTGGTGGTTGCTGTAGAATGGTTTGGCATTAGGTTGTGGGACATATTTTTAAGGTAGAAATTTTGCATCCCATTCTGCATTACAAAGCCGCTCAAGTTGCAGCATCAGTTCTTCAATGACGTTACCTGATTTCTCAATTTCATCCAATAATTTCCATGGATTTTGGTTGAATTGGATTGGGGAATCAGCGTGCAGTTGAGGTTTATTTGATTTTTTTACAGATGCATGGGATCAAACTGGGATCCAATACAATGTTTGGTTGGATGAATTATTTGTGGCATTGGGGCAAGGTGGGTGCTGATTGGTGGCTGCAGGTGCAGCTGCAGCATCAGGCATTGGAGGAGGGGAAGGTAGGATTATACCCCATGTCAGAGTTAGCATAGATTGGGTGGCAGATTGGTGGGTGTCAGGCAAACTTTTGGCATTGGCAGAAGTTTCTGAGTATAGGCATTTACATTTCAAGTGGTCTAACTTGAAACAGGATGGAAAAGTTGTCTATCCGCCCTCAACATGGGCCCAGAACAGATGGTCGGGGGCAGATGGGATGATGGCACAAGGGGGAATTGCTAAAGAAATTTTCATAAATTTAGGGCTGATTGTGGCATATGACTGAGGCCCAGCAAAACGTGTGACCCCATTTGGGACCAAAAATTGCAATATGGGATTGGCGCCATAGGCTGCCAAACCTTCCATCAGCTCCTGGTAGAGCACTTCAGGGGGAAGATGGGTGGGCAAACCAGTGAACTGGATCACCAAGATGGTGTCCATCAAGAGCTGGGTACGAGTTGTTGGGAGGGGAATATTATTAAAGATTAATGGCACTGTTGCTGCAGTGGCTGCATCAGCTTCACAGGGAAGCCAAGATCAAAGTACCCCTTATAGGGGCGGAAGTCTATGAAACAGGCTGGTGTCATCACCACCTGAGCCATTTTGATAATGGCTTGGTTGTCATAGGGGAAGAATTTTGCATATTCAACCCAAAGGCTGAAATGCATGTTGCTCTGGGGGAGCACCAGGGGGCAGTGGGGCACCGCTTGGGTCTGGGTGAGATGGGCATCGAGATTCTTGGGAGGAATGAATCACCCCAAGGGTTTGGAATGACTGGGCGAGCCAGTACAAGCACGTTTTCCTGTCAGATGGAAAATGGAGGGGGGAGTTTCGCCGCTGCCCCATGCTAGGACAGTCAGTGGGGGATCTAATGACATCAGAGTAAGACTTTGGTGTGCAATTAAGTGTTTGCTTTTAATTTACTGATATTAAATTGCTCAGAAAGTTATGCCAAGAAGAGAGAGAGGGTTGGCAGCAAAGTTATAGCAACCTCAGTTATTAAATTCATAGAGGGCATTTTGGCAATCATGTAGTGTACTATTATGATTTGGTCATTAGGTGAGCGTTTGAGCTTATGCTGGATGTAAAATACCCCAAATCTACTCCACCCAAGCTTTTCCAAAATTCTTGTCATAGTCATAATCAGTAAATGAACACTTGACTCTTTATTGGAGGGCTTGATATCAGGAATGTCAAAAGTAAGGGTGCAGCGAAAAGATAATTCAATATTTTGGTAATGGTCTTGTTTAAATTTAGAACGGGTAGCATGGCTCAATACAGTTTTATGTGAGGCTTGTAGTTGTGGCAGAAAGTGATCTGATTATCATAATGACTCAGAACTTGGGCCCCATAAAGTACTTAAGCCTCATAGTAAAACTGATCCGTAAAGGATAACACTTTCTTTCCTAACCTTGAAGTTAATAGACAGGAAGGAGGTTTTCTGCCCTATAATCCATTATGCTCCACCTCTCATCAATAATGATGTTCTTAGCTTTAATGTAAGGCATTTTGACTTCAGTTTTTTTCAGCAATACTAACTCTTAGCTATAGGGAACCAATAAATCCATTAGAGAGAAAAGTTTAGTATGTTTATTGGTATTTCACATAGGAATCTTGAATAGCCATACAAAGGTATGGATATTTCTCAAATCCATCAAATTTGGGAAAGTTGACAGGGTTAATTGAGGGAGGATGTGCCAAAGTCACTGGTAGGTCTGAGTTAACAATAGTGGCAGCACCTCAGTAGGGCTAGCTGTAGCAGCTGACAAAGGTACAACAGTAAATACATTGCAGCCCAGTAGCCACAACTTCCTTTGTGGACTAGTCAGAATTAGAACCCAACAAATCAGCTTGGTACTACACTTGTCTTAGCTTACACCTAATATGTTTAAGATCCTGGCGAAATTATTTTACTATTCTAGTGAGCTGTTGCCATTCTGCCATAAATTTCTGTTCAGACTTTTATTAATAAGATAGATTATATCAACGTGGAAATTAATCCTTGATTTTTCTGCCCCTGAGATTGAACTAGGCGGCGTAAAGTTTTAACTCCTAGTATATTTTGAGTAATAGCAGGAACTGCTTCTTCCAATATTAATTTATTGAGATAACTCTTCAGCCAATTAGGCCGTGATGCTAGAACCTTGGCTGAGACTTCTCATAGTCTGGTTCATCATAAGGAATGTATGGCAGGTTACCCCAATAATCATCCTCTAAATATAACATTCTATGGTTTTTATATAAAAAATAGGATACCAAAAAGTGGCCCTTGTACTGAACATCATATTTTATGATCAGAGCTTAGGAATTGACACAACTGCACAGGTCAAAACATTTGTATAATAAAAAAGGGTACTGTATGAAGACAGTAGCCCTATAATAATATAATAAAGGTTTTATTGCCAAATGTTTTTTTTTGAATAGCTCAAACATGATGGTAAAAGATAAGATCCTTTTAGTTTCCATTCCCATAATAATAAAACTACACAGTAGATTACCAAGCAGCACATAGTAATCTGGAAATGGTAGACATCATTAACTTGAATTTTGAGACAAAAACTTTGACAATTGTTTTATGCCAGCGGGGCAAGGGAGAAAATATAGATATAATAATAATAAAGGGCAGTCAATTTATGACACTGGAAATTTTCATAAATTGATAGTGAGTGATTTGTTGGATATTGCCACCAGAGTGGTAAGACCATTCCTTTTTTGCTATTCTTGTAATAGCCCAGAGTAAATTGATAGTGAATTTATCCTATTGATTATAAGCTACATACAAAAATGTGGGCACGTGGCGAGGTAATCTGCTGTAACTTAATCCAATAGATAGACACTGGTGTTGAGGTATGAGAGATTCGCCTTTAGTCTAAAAACAAATTTAAATTAAGTTAAAAAAATTGAGTGAATGTTAAACCCAAATCACAAATTTTTTTCTTAATTATCTCATGGCAAATAGGTCCAACAGGAATCTATAAATTTCCCTGTAACCATACCATATTGTCTTTTACATGGTACTTCTTCATTAAGTCTTCTTGGTTCAAGTTGCACTTGGAAAGGATTATGCTATATACTGGTGACGAAGATTATGACAAGACACTCCGTCTAAACATTTTATACTTATCAGGTTCTCTAGGGAAGCAAGACCAGGAGCACAGATGACTGTAGATAGCTTATTAGATGTAATCTTGGAGAGAATTACCAAGTGAGTGTTATGGAGTTCCAACTCCTTGGGGTCAGGAGTTAATGTGGTATTTCGACTTAAGGCATTTGTTAAATCATTATCTTTGCCTTTTGTGAACTTATAAGAAAACACAAATTGTGTAAGGGTCTTATGCCAACACGTTTGCCGCATGGTTAAGACATGAGGGGCGCAGTATTACAATAGTCCTTGATGGTCATTACAAATATATGATGACTGGGAAAAACAATGTAGATGATGGCGCCAGTGAGTTTTTGTTTCCACTACCACCAGAAGTCCTTTGTGATAAACAGCGTAGTATAACTTATATAAAAGTCTTTTATTTAATATCCTAAGGGATGCCCAACTATGCATTTGCCAACTTGTAACAGAGCAGCAGCATCAGCAAAATTGAAAACATTGTTAGCCACTATAAACTTCATATCAAGATCCACGTTATGAAGTACCAATTTGAAGTGCAAAGTGCATTTTACGGCCTGGTAGGCAACCTTCAGTGCAGACGCCCACTAAAGGAGTTTTTGCTCCACTGGATTTATACGAGGGTGCTGATACCTTTGAAAGATTTGGAGTAACCTATCAAAGAAAGGAGAATGCCACCAAAAAAATTTTCAACTCTTTACCTGAATTTGGCATATAAAAGTAGCAAATTTCCTTACCCCTTCTTATAATGATCATAAGGACTTTGTCAAATTCAATATTGCTAAAAAGATAAACTGGGGGTTTTCTTTGAAAATCAAAATCAAAGCCAAATTTGAAATTTTAAAAACACAAAAAATATCCAATCAATCAAGCCAAAACTTACCAATGTTGATGCCATCAACGCCTGCTGCCCTGGCTTGGGGGTGGTGGTGCGCCACAACTGGCATATTTTGGCCAAATCAAAGCTCACCCAGGCTGGCTCTGCTAGCCCTCCTAATGTGATTGGGCATTATATCCACCTTTGGGACTTGGCCCAACACCTTGCAAGCTCCCAGATGGTACTCCAGAGCCCTTTGATGGTCCCACGGAGCAATTTGCATTTTTGCCTCCAGGTTGGATATGAAAATCTTCTCATGTTGAGTGCAGCCATCATTGAGATGGCCATAATGGTGTAATAACCTGCCAGAAATTATTTATTTTAGCCCCTTCAAAGGGCATTTTGATCTCAGCTTCTGCTCTGAAGCCAATGCAGCGGCAGCAGCCAAGCTGCCATTAGTTTTTTTAAAAAAACACTCCCTACCATTTGAATCCAGCTCCAAGATGAGGCCATTTTTGGTGGTCTGGTTCGCCAGGTTGTCTTTTGTCTCCCCTTGATCACCTCTGCCATAAGCTCATGGAGGGTTTGGCCATTTACAGCTCAGACCCCATGTTGCAGTTCGTAGTTCTAAATGGGGAAGCTCATCTGAAAGGGACTCACGCCTTTGTGACAATCTGACCATTTCAGCGCAATTTTCACCTTGCAATCCCTCTCACTGTGATCAGATCCACCCCTAATCACCCTTTCTGGGCATACGTCCAAAATGGTTGCATCATTTGCCCTTGATCTTTGAGATTGACCACAATAAGCGCAAGTGCCCTACAGTTTCTGCCTCCACCACTTCTGCATCTTCACACTCTAGCGTTGGGTCAGAAGCCATTTCCCCCCAACTTGTCAAATGGGGCTTGATCCTCCAACCCCAACCTCAACAAATTATGGCGCTGCTTCCAGGGCAACAGCCAAAAAATTTATTAAGTATTTCAAAATTTGACAAGATTACAAAATCCTAAGTTAGTGGCTGAGATAGTTTTGACTACAATACTGTGGTCAACTGTCCACAACCAATCAGCTCCTGCCACCGCTCTAATTCTGGTGGTGGCCCAACGTTGTCTGAGCTTACCCCATTCAGATGTCTTGACTTCTTGATGATAGTGACCAGCCATTTAATGTCAAGCTGGATTTTGCTTTGAAGCTGTTTTTGTTGATCCTCTTGATTTTTCTCTCTCATTGTTTCCATGAAAAACCTAGTTTTGCTAAATATAAAATTCAAATAAAATGGCAGTTGAGGCCGCATCTGCCTCTTCCAACACCCTACTTTGCCAGCAACTTCATGGGGGCGATGTAACCCCTCATGGAGGGTATTCTCATCCCAAACTTTCCCCATGAATTTAATGAAGATTCAATATATAATTGAGGAACTCACTTTTAGTGTGAGCTGTGCTTGCATTGACATGGCGAAAACTTCTCTTTTTAACCCTAACTATCCCCAAACCCACCAGAGTGTCAAGACATTTACTTGTGTGCCTGCTCTAATTACTTTCGCTAAGCATCAACTTGCTCAATACGTTGAGGCAATGTACACCACCAGCCTTATAAATAAAGAAAGTTGCCAACTATACCTCCTTATGACACATTCACTGATGCTCCCACCACAATGTTGTTTACCATGGTCTTCCAGCTAAAGCGGGTGCCAGACAAAAGATTTCCTAAAGTTTCCTTACCATCTGATATAGCTTCCTAGGCTGATAACTTAGGGGGTGTATAAGGAATTCTTCTATTATCATAATCCTTTTGTTTGGTTCATTTGAAAATAAAGATGCGTGGCGGCTCCCCTTTTTGGGTTGGACACCACCAGTACAAAAAAAGAAGGTAAACTGTGGTTTAAAAATTCATGCTTACTTATCAACAGTGTAAGGTTCGCTGTTCTCAGTTGCTCAACCACTTGCTTAGGTGATTCTCACGTAAATTCTTGATCTGGGAGAAACCCAGAATGTCGTCCAAATAGGTCACAGCGCATACACTCAACAACTTTTTTCAACGTTGCATCAATACAATGATAAAACTGCAGGTGCATTTTTAAGAACAAGAGGCATGACTTGGAATTGGAATTTCTCCCTGAGGTGAAATGCAGTGAGCCATTTATTCCACTTCTTGATGCAGATCTTATTAAATGCAATTAAGAAACCCAGTTTGGAGAAGACTTTTTCTTTCTCCAATTAGCGAGCAACTTATGCTTCTATAAGAATGGGATGAAAATCAGGTATGGTGATATTATTCAAGTTACCATATTCTATGTAAGGCTGTAGAGTAACATATGCTTTTTTCACAAAAAACAATGGTGAGCATACTGGAGAGGTACGCTAAAGATGGCTCCTTTTGCAAGTTGCTCTTTAACACAAACATTTAGTGTTTCCTCTTCCCAAAGAATCAATGTCTAGATCTGGGAGGAAATTCAAGTCAGGGCAACTGTGAGTCTGAAATCACAATCAAACTCTTAATGGTGGGTATGGCATATTTTGAAGCCGCACCAAATGAAGGCTTTAAATCATCCAAACAAGAGAGATAGGTGAGCTTCTGGAGTGGGCTTCAAAAGTGGCAAAAGACTAAGCTTATGTACGTTTGAGCACTGCGTCAAGTTGCTCAGAGTGCTTCTGTCTAACACAGAAATTTTTGGTTCTTGACTATTCTCCAAGGTTTAAGTTAAGGTTTGGTCTTCAAATTGGTTTTGATATCATTTTTTCGCCACCAGCCTATTCCCAAGATAATTGTATATAAAAATTTTTCCTTCAAGAAGTAGTCATCCAAGTGGTACTTAATATTTAGATAATCAACCAGACCCTAAACTTTCAGCGTGGGAATAACCTGAAAAGCACCTTCCTTACCGTATCATCAGGTAAGTAGCATAACTCTGGTAGCTGGTTAGGTCTAGATCAATAAAGTTTTCAGAGGCACTGGTATCCACTAAAATTGTTTTCCCAAACTTACCTAAAAGAGAAGAAATAGTAGCAGAAAAAAAAGCATCCAGAATATTCTTTATTTAATGAGGATAATGCCACTAAACCCAAGGCGGGATTAACTCCAGGCAGAATCATTTCACCATGATATTTATTTTATCAAAAAAGGGTTGTGATATTTCGCCATAGTTATGATAGATGGGACAAACACAGAAGCATTTTGTGCAAAAGCACACCTATTGCCATATTCTTTTTAATACAAATTCTTCCACCTCCTGAGTGTGTAAATTATAGGGGGTCTTAGCCAAGGATTCACAGAGGTGATATGAAAGACAAAAATTGGATAGAACACCCCTACAAGAGCTATAAAAATGATCATTTGTATATATATGTAATTACTGTCAAAATGGCTTTTTTAGGTTATAAATGCATCAAACCTGTTTAAATACCCATATGTGCATTATTATTTATTACCAAGACGGTGAGACTCCCTTTAACAGAGAGTTCACATCATTCTGGGTAATGTAGTTCTTAATGAGTAATTTATCAGATGGAAACTTAATTAAAAAGTCAGGGCTAAACCCTGATGACTCTCAAGTTTCCTGAAAGTGAAGGAGAGTCACTGGAAGATGCCACCTTTCTAACAGAGAAATAGGATTTTAAAAGAGGTATCTATATACCATCTAGTACTAAAAAAAGAGGTATCTATAGGGCAGACACTCTTGACACATCCCTGTCTAAATAACCAAAATATTTTTAAAAACAACTTAAGGCTTGACCACTGTTGACACTCAAGTTCCTCAAGAGTAAATGCCTGACAATGGAAGAACTCATTTTTAAAAAGGCTTTTTGGCATTTTAGGAGCATTATTTATAGATATGGCCACTAGAGAAACTTTTATAAGAAAAATATCTAAACAGTCAATCAATATTTTGGGATCACACCCCTGCCAAACTCGCGTTCTTCCAAAAAAGAAGGTATTGAAGCAAAATAAGCCTCCATTTTCAGAATAGAATTGATGTTTTCAAGGCAGGTTTTATTAGGGGCCACCACCGGTGAAACACATAACCAAATCACTGAACACCCATTAGTTGGGGAGGGGAATATACAAAGAAGAGAACCAACTATAGGATCAGAAGTGGCAAGTGGAGCTTGCCATACCCCTGTGTCCACTGAGCAACTAATTATGCTTCTTTAGATTTTGATGTTCTGATGACTTCAAGCCAAAGTAGGGCCTGGACGCGACCAAAATTCATATAAATATAACTTATAAAAGCATTTTAATGGGCTGGGTGCAAAAAACCATGGAGGTTTGAAGGAAACAGAACATGGGTTGCCACGCTTTCAGAAGGCGTTACAAACCTTCTATTTTCTTTCCATCCATAGAAAGGACCCCAAAAACTATAGATACCTGGTCAGAGGCAATGGTAAAAACTGATGCAGCAACATGATTCCAATAGAGGGCGAGCAAGGGCTTCTTATAGTTAATTAATAGAAATTTCTGAAGAAATAGGAGACTATGCGGCAGGGGCATAAAAGGTCCAAAACTACAAGGTACATTCAGGAAAGGCAGGAATTATCTCACATACAGAAAAAGAAACACTTAGCTGTGCAACAACCCAAATGAATGATAGAGCTGCAGTGAAGAGACCAGTACTTGTGGCAACCAGCTCAACACATTTATAACTGCTAAGGAAGAGCCTTAAATGGGAAAAACTTCTATAAGTATAAAAAGGTGGTTAGTCATCTAATGTAAGAGAGTCTTTAACTTTCCAAGAAGAGAACAGTAATAGAATTCATGAAAGCACACCTAGTATGATGACAAACCCTTCATAGCTTATAAATAAACCCCAGAATTTTTTTAGAAGGAGGTAACCCACAAGGGCAGCAAAATGGGAACTGAGATAAAAGGATATATAAAATGGCTTTCTTAAAGGCAGAGAGATAACCAACAGAGAGATTGGTTGGAAAAACAAGACTTTAAGGCAAATTGGGGAGATAGGCCTTAATCTATTATTTAGGGAAGATTTAATTCTGGTCAATAAAAAGAGACTATTAGTGTTGATAGGTCTATAGCGGAATTATGTGTAAATTTGGTTTTTTTAATATTCGGAATATTGCCATCATTAATAAAACTTAAAATTAGTAAATAAATTTAATACACGTTATAATTTTAAACAAAATGAACCATTATCATTCAAACTATACCATGGAAGCCTCAGACTCATTGATGTAACATCGTGGAACCTATCATGCAATTTCTGGGGATCTACTTGAGCATTAAGCCTTGATCCATAATTTATCCAAGGTGTACCTGAAAACAGAGAGGGTGGCCAAATTAACCCTTTGGCCTTGCTCATTTCCTACCTGTACTTTTGGTTCAATCCAGAAATCATATCTTAGAGCTTGACGTTTTCTATTAAAACGCAATGACCCATCCTTGGTTATTGAATAACAAATAAGACTCAAGGCCATAGAATGTCAAGACCCCATAAATCAATCCCTTAGAACCAACTTGGGTATACTTGAACCTTACCTAACGTTTGTCTAGGGTATTTTACAGATCAGGGAGGGTGTTCAACTTGATCTCATTTGCCTTGGTACGCTCCTCCTTGTCCTCACAATTTATACCTGTAATGTGTCAGAAACATCCTAGTTTCTGTTTGCCTTTGTTGGACATGTACCTTTTCAGACTAAAAATAAGAATGCTGTAGGTCAAATCTGCCAAAAAAGGGAAATGTTGGCCATTTGCAATTTTCAATGTAGTTAAGAATTTATTTATTAATAAGAAAATAAGGAAGTCAAGAAAATCAGCCAAAAGTCCCTGGCCAATTGTTGATGGAACCCCATTAATTGGGGAATCAACAGTTCAAAACCCATATGGGCACTAGCAAAATCAGTGGGTCAGATTTCTCCGACCTCACCACAGATCTCAGGAGAATTATCAGAAGGCACTCCCCTGACCACAACAAAGTCCTTCAATGCACCTGTGTGGGGACCCCCCCTTTATAGGCTTGGCGAGGGTCCCCCAAGGTGCAAGAAATTTCTTAGTTAGTGATTGGCTCAAGTTTATAAAAATGTTATCTCATGGGTATGTTTGGGCCAATCATAATTCCTCTTCCTTTGCTATGCTGCCCTGATGCAAGTTCTGAGTCATGATATGCTGTTCGTGCATATTTCATAATTTGGACTTGTGCAGGATATTCCAAACATATTCCCAAATTCCCCCTCGACCTTCAAATTTACTTTAAATACTAGAAAATTGAAGGTTGAGGAGTATTTTTTTCCCCTTATCACGCGGCTAATAAAATCATAAAACCCCATTTTTAGCACTCTTTTTATTTATTTAAAGTTTTATAAAATCTTTGTGGAATCCAGAAGGCATCAAGCACCAAGCGAGAACAAATCATCTGGATTCCCACAGCCATCCTGCCTTAGGATTGGCGCTAATATTTGATATCAAAAGAATGTCTGACATGAAGTTCAACTCTTAATGTAGTTGTTGTTCCTCATGCACTGACCAATTCAAAATTTGATTTAAAGAAACCCAATGTGAGAAAAAAACAAACAGGTAAGCTAGGTTTTGACCACAAAATTAACTTATTTTATTTATTAACAAATAAAAAGCCGTTAATGAACTTAATCCTGATAGTTTGGCATCATAAACACACTAAGAAAAGGACAGACTATTTTGGAATATCAAACAGTGAAAATCAAGTTTTTGTTCATACAACAAAAACTTGTTATGCTGCAGAAACCAGGTAAGACAAGGTAAGGGCGGCCCCAAGACCACAAGAGAAACCCACTTAAGAGTGGGAATTGAGAGAGAGAATTCTGAACAAAGTTTAGAAATATGAGGGCCTGACCTTTAAGGTCGCCCTTCTGTGGGGCCCCTTAATACTAATCTTTAGGCCCATAAGAGATTAAAGAATAGCCCAGAAAGGGCACATCTCAGCGCTGAGCCCAACTTTGACCACAGTACCCAAAAAGCTTACTGAATTGGGATTCAGAAATCTGAACATGATCTGAGCTGTAAAATAAGTTCAACTTGACCATCACATCACCCTCCCTAAGAAGGAGCCTCCCATAAGAGGGTGCCTCATATCAGGAGGTAGCCACCATAAGGGCTTTCTGGGGCAAGTTACCTTCAGCCATAGGAAAATTGCTTAGGATTAAATTCTGAGCCCCTCATGTGGAGGGAACTGCGAGCAAAAGTGAACCAGAAACTGTGCTGAATTAGCTAGTCCACCTGACTAGAGGAAAAACGTTCATGCATGGCTGGGATGCGCCCTATTCTCAGCCTCCTCCTGGCGATGGTCTTTTCATCCTAATAAGAAAGGCGCTTTCCCTATGGGAATGTGAGAGGGTTCACAGTCCAGCACAGCTGGACAGTTATCCCACGCAGGATGGGCTGACTGTGGGGTGAGGAGCCCTGCTGGGCCAGGTCCCTAAGTGCCAACTGAATACCTAGTGAGGGGAGGCCCCACCAGGATCTTGCACTGACAACTGCTTCAGGTCCAGGGTTGGCCATCAGTTACCTGTCCCTCCAGTGTTAGTTACTCAACAACTGGGACCCTAAGTGACCATTAAGGTTAGCCAAATTAGGGATCTGGTGGTGTTCTGGTAGCACATGCAGTTTAGAATAATGTAATGGTTGGAAATGTCCCAATTTCTGATCATCATGTTGCCTTAGGATTGGCGGCGATCTTTGACACCAAAAATGTCTGACGTGAGGTTAAACTCTTGAGGTAAGCATTAGTCACTCATGCACTGACCAATTCACCCTATAATTCAGGGAAGCTTAAAGTAGAAAAAAAACAAAACAGGTAAGCGAGGTTTTGACTACTGAATTAGCTTATTTATTAATTGATAAAAAAACCGTGAATGAACTTAATCCTGATAGTTTGGCGTTATAGACACACCAAGAAAAAGACAGAGTATTTGGTGGAGATCAAGCCCTGAAAATTCAAGTTTTTGTTCATATGACAAAAACTTGCTTTGCCGTGAAAACCAGGTAAGACATGGTATTTGCAGCCACAAGGTCACAAGAGAAACCCACTCAAGAGTGGAAATTAAGAGCGAAAATTTTGAATAAAGTTCAGAAATTGCGAGGGCTTGATTTTACAGTTGTCATTTCAGGGAGCCCCTCACACACTATTCTTTAGGCCCATAAGAGCTTATAGAATAGCTTGGGAGGCGCACAGCCAAGCGCTGAGCCCAACCTCAACCGCAATCAAAAGTATTACAACTCAGGATTCAGAAATTTAAACCCAAGTCAAAATGCAACGAACAGTTCAAATTGACTATTACAATATCTACAAATATGTCATAGGATACGACATTACCCTCCAGTTTTTGAAGCAACCATTCCCCAGGGGCATCAGTCTGGAAAAAGTTCTTAAGATCGTGAACAAGTTTCATGACAGCGACTTTAGGGTTGCCTTAGGGCCTACATCATTAGAAAAAGCATTTATGTAATGTCTTGTACATAGCATAGTTGTGGTCTGGAACCCAGCTATTTTCTGCGACATCAAAACCTTTTTACAATACCAGGTATTTTATACTTCATATAACTTTATTGGAGGCTACTTTTTTTCCATTTCCCTAATCAGGTTCTTCATCAATGAGATATGAATCTGTGGTTTCAGGAGGGTGACCCTAAAACAAGCCAGTTTCATTTTTTGAAAAGTGGCAAAGATGCGGAACTTTTGCAGAAGATCCATAAGGAGGCATTACCAACTTTCCAAAATCGCGTGAAAAGGTTATATTCTTTTATGCTCCAGATTCTTACATGCTGCTTGATAGGGATATTCTTGTCATTGTGCATAACAAGATCCTTCTCCTTATATCAGGCCCTACCCTTGTATTACCATCTGTGTTCTCCTTGTAAACCTTCATGGCAGCCTCCAAGTTTGCGTTTAGCCCCTAATGTACTTTCCTGATGAATTTATCTAAATACACCACCTCTTCTACCTTAAATCACAATCAGTTTTTTTAATGCAGGTCTAGAGCCATTTTTTTTCAAAGAATGGAGAACACACAATAAAGAAATGTTATGCGTTGCTGTAATTTAAATGTACTGAAAGAATTTGTAATTTCTAATCTAAATGGTCAGCTGCTATGTAACACCACAATTTTTTCAAACACTGGGTTCACTCGTTCTTTATGTCTATCTGATTGTGGGTGAAAGTTAGTAGGATGGCAAGGACAAATTTGAAGAGCCTTGCACAACTATTCCAAAATACAGATGTGAACTGAGATCCAAGGTTACTAATGATCTCTTGAGGCATGCTATTAGCGGAGAAATCTAGGAAACAATAACTTGGTCATCTGAGTTGTAGTTACTGTGGTGTAAAATATAATAAAATGACGAACTTGGTGAACATTTTCACCACTACCATGATAGAAAATTATTCCTCAGATAGGGTTAACTATACAGTAAAATCTGCCTAGAGTGAAGTCCAGGGTCCCTCTGCTTTCTAAATAGTACCAAGACCTAGAGAGGTGCTGAAGATTTTGTTTCATCCTGTTGCAGACAAAGCACTCCTTTATATACTAGCAACCTATGTAAAATCTCCTTCCAAATTTCAAGGAAGATAAGCTTTAGTTTTTGACTTTCCAGGGTGCTCTATGATTATAACATCATAATGTTTCTCAAGTATCTCTAGAGAGAAGTGGACCTGCGTGGACCCATAAGCGTCCCTAAAAGCATTTCATATAATCCTTTATATGGTACCCCTTTATTATATCTCCCTAATCTAAATTGCATTTGGAAAAATTAAGGGACAATCAGTGGATACCATTTTTAAAAGGAAGTTCTTTAAAAATTATACTTGTATTTATATTATCCAGAGAATCAAGACCAGGAGTGCTGGTGATGAAAAAGGGTTTTTAGATATAACCTTACTAGGAAACACCATATGGGTGTTATTTAGCTCTACTTCCTTGGAAAAGGGCTAAGGCAGGGTTATGGCTTAGGGTTTCAGCCAAACCATTCTTTTGCCTTTTTCAAACTCGTAAAAGGACAACTATTGTGCAAGGATCTCATGATAGTGGATCTGCCATGAATTCAGGACATGAGAGGCTCAGTAATACAGAAAAGCCCTATGGTCAGTAAAAACTCGGAATGACTGGGAGGAACCATATAGATAACGGCGCCAATAATTTAGTACCTTTACAAATGCCAAAAAATTATTCTCATAAACAGCATAATATACCAAGTGTAAAAATATCTAGCTGCAAAAAGATCAAAAAAACTTAACTCCCCCTTTCCCTTTTTAACAGATAAGATGCAAGAAAAGTTAAAAGTATTTCTAGCCACTATAAAATCCATATCTGGATTCAAGTGGTGAAGAAATGGTTTGGAGAGTAATGTGCATTTAATAGCTTATTGAATCTTTTCAATGCAGATGCCTACTGAAGAGTTTTTTCTCCACTGGCTTTATAAAAGGGTTTTGAAACCTCTGAAAGATTTGGAGTTAACTTTTAAGAAGGAGCACGTTACCAGAAAGCTTTTCAATTCTTTGTCAAATTTGGCGTGAGACAATCCCAAAAAGCCTTCTCCTTGTTAAAGTGACTATATTATCACTGTCAAAAAAATCTTGTGCAAGAAGGCGGGCTATAAACTAAAAAAATCGCACTTATGGTTTTTCAGCGTAAAGTTTGCTTCTCTCTTATAGAACAATTGCCGCAGATGGAACTCATGGGATACTTGTCAGTGGAGAAAACTAGGATGTTGTCTATATAGGCCACAGAAAATACACAAAACAACTCTTTTATCATTGCATCATTATAAAATTAGAAGATTGAAGTAGCATTCTTCAGACCAAAAACATGACCTAAAATTGGAAAATCCACTTCTTGGTAGAAGTGCAGTAATCCATTCCTTCCCTTTTGGCGCGGATCTGGCTAAAGGCGTTCAAAAAATCCAGCTTGGAGAAGACCTTGGATTTCTCCACATAAAGGGATATTTGTGCCCCTATAGAAATAAGATTCAGATTGGGTATGATGACATCATTCAAGTTATCATAATCTACACTAAGTCCAAAAGTACATCTGCTTTTATTTTAAAAAGCAGAGTGATAATTTTAAGGAGAGTGTCTATAACTTTCCTGCTCCCAGCATGGTAATGCTTGGTGCACAAAGCCAACGCCAGGGAACTAGCCATTAGTTCAAAAGTGACTAAAGCCCAGTTGAGGGTGCTGAAGCAATAATTACTTATGAAGGAAAGTGCTATCATGATAGCAAACAACCCACCAAGAAAACGACGTGGTGCACAAAGGGAAAATGGGTAAATGTCCCAGGTTGGAGGGAACCTGGGTGACACAATGGTGCACGAGTTAAAAATTTAATTGCATTTAGAATAAAATTATTAATGTAGTGCAAGACCTCCTCAAAGAGTCCGCGCACAGGTTTGCTAGAGATAACATAAGGAAAATGGGAAAACGGAAAAGGTTTATTAGGAAGTCATTCAACAAGGAATGTTGGTCGCAGAAAACATAATTAAACTTCATTGGGGAAATTTGGAGTTTGTCAAAGCAGTCCCAAGCACTGATTCACCAATAGGCAAACACTACCATACAAATTGGTAGAAACACTGAAACTGACTTCACCCAAGTAGTTGATTGGAGTTGGATCTGACCCAAATGTGTGATTTTGTAAATGGAACAGGTTTCAAAACCCCGTTCCTCAACTAACTGAATCAAACCATCTGTATTAATTGAGTAAACTGTCCGTTTTAAAGCCTGAGCCAATGTAAGGGGCTGGTCGTTAGGCATCTCACTAGTACCAACATGGGCATATTTAGCTTGTACCCAGCGTTGGTCTAGTGTGTGCCTGAGGCCAGGGAGGGCCTGAAGCTTCACCTTCTGGGTCTCCGGCGCCCAGTCTTATCCTTAGGGTTGGTCCCCGCTAATATGTCATTTAACCATGACATTACCCTCTCCTCCCGATGGGGCTCAACCCCCCTCCAAGGGCTTGCGCAAGGGAAAAGTTCTTGTGGGCTGGGGCCAACTTTGGCAGCAATGGTCAGTCTGGGTTGAGATACAGAAGCCTGGGTGAAACGCTTGTGGAAGGCTTCAATCAGATATTGGGCATTCACATAGTTGCACGCTGGAACCCAACTGTTCTCTGCAGCGTCAAACCCTTCCAGGATACCAAGTACTCAGACTTCTTTTAACATGGCGGGAGGCAACTATTTCTTCCACTTCCCACTCTGGTGCCCCATCCACAAGATAGGCCTCAGGAGTCTCTGGCGGGGGCCCCTTGAACAACGTCAATTTGCTCTCATAGATGACAGAGAAGATCCAAAATGAAGATGGAAGATCTAGCTGGTATGAGGAATGGCCCATCTTTCTAACAACGCGGTAAGGGCCAATCCTCTTAGGTCCCAGCTTCTTGCATGGCTGCTTGATTGGGATGTTTTTAGCATCAAGCATCATGAGATCCCCTTCTTTATACGATGGACCCACTTGGCGCTTACCATCAGAGTTCTCCTTATAAACTTGCATTGCCGCCTCTAAACTTGTGGAAACCCCCTGGTGGACCTCTTTGATAGTCTTGGAAAAGTCCACCACCGCTTCCACCTTAGAACCACAGTTGGGCTCCATGTTAAAGGCGGGGTTAAAGCCATGGTTGGCAAAAAAAGGGAACAACCAATAGAAGAATGCAAAATGTTATTGTAGCTAAATTGGGCCATAGGGAGGTGAGAAGCCCAATCTGAATGATCTGCGGCGGTGTAACACCGCAGGAACTGTTCCAAACACTGGTTCACTCGTTCAGTCTGCCCATCTGATTGGGGGTGATAGGCAGTTGAACGGCAGGGGCGAATATGAAGAGTCTTACACAACTCTTCCCAAAAGATGGAGAAAAACTGGGGTCCCTGGTCACTGATAATTTCTTGGGGAACCCATGGAGCGCAAACACATGAGCGATGAAGAGCCTGGCCATCTCAGCCGCAGTTATTGTCATTCTGCAAGGAATAAAGTGGGCGAACTTCGTAAAATGGTCCACTACCACTATGATGGCATCATAACCATATGAGACAGGTAACTCCACAATGAAATCCACCGATAGGGAAGTCCAGGGCCCTTCAGCCTTCTAGACTGGTACCAATAACCCCACTAAAAGTTGCCGATTGGGTTTCATCTGATTGCAGATCAGACACTCTTTACAATACCGCCCCATCTGAGCAGGCAAGCCCTTCCAATAGTACGTACGTCAGATTAACTCCAACGTCTTTGCTTTCCCAGGATGACCAATTGTGATCCCATCATGATGGTCCTGGATGATTTCCAGGCGCAGTGGTCCAGCAGGTACCCATAGGCGCCCCTTAAACAACACCATCTCATCCTTCACGTGATAACCCCTGGATAGATCCTCTTGAATTAAAGCGCTCTTGGCAAGTACCCTAGTATATTTGGCTGATAGCAGCTGATAAAGGTCTAGCTTTCTGAACATAAAGTATTCCTCCGCATTTTCCAGAGGTGCAAGCGCTGGCGTGTTGGCCGTGGGAGTGGGAAGTTGAGATAAAATCTTACCTGGTGAAATCATCAACTGGGTGTTATGAACTTCTACCTCCTTTGGATCAGGAGCTAAAGCAGGGTTGCAGCTCAAAGCATCCGCCAAACCATTATCCTTACCTTTAGTGAACTCATAAGAGAATGCAAATTGGAAAAGGGTCTCATGCCAATGGGTCTGCCATGGGGTTAGGACATGAGGAGTGCAGTAGTACAGCAAGGTACGGTAATCTGTACATACCCAGAAAGGTTGGGATGAGCCATGCAAGTGGTGACGCCAATAATTCAGTGCCTTCACCACTGCCAGTAACTCCTTGTCATAAACGGCTTAATTCAACTCTGGCAAAGACATTTTCCTAGAAAATACGCCACGGGATGCTCTATCCCATCTTCACTTACTTGTAACAAGGCAGACGCTATGGAGAAGTTGGAGGCATTAGTAGACAAAATGAACTCCTTGGAAGGATCAAAATGGTGAAGAACAGACGTGGACAACAGGGTGCACTTCACTTCTTGGAAAGCATCCTCCAAAATGGGGGACCACTGAAGCACCTTGGCACCGCTAGCCCTGTATAAGGGAGCAGCCATCTCAGAAAGATTGAATGTGAAGTTCTTGAGGAATGTACACGTCCCCAAAAAGCTTCTCAATTCCTTGACTGAGGTAGGGGTGGGCCATTTATGAATAGCCTTTTCCTTTTCTGGAGTTATCATGTGTCCTTGGTCAAACACGACGTTGCCCAGAAAAGGGACCTGGAATTTGAAAAATTCACATTTACTGATTTTTAGCGTAAGGCAGGTGGCCCTCAACCTCTTTACCACTTGCCAAAGGTGTACTGCATGGGACTCCTGATCTAGGGAAAAAATCAGGATATTATACATGTAGGTAACCGCGCATACCCCCAACAAGTCCCCCAACTCAGCATCAATGAGGCGTTGAAAGATGGCAGGGGCATTCATAAGCCCAAAGGGCATGACCTAAAACCGAAAAATTCCTTTTCTGGTGCGAAATGCAGCTAACCACTCCTGGCCCTTCTTTATCCGGATATGATTGAAAGCATTGAGGCAATCCAGCTTGGAGAAGACCTTTGACTTCACTGCATAGCGCGCAATCTGTGAATTTAAAGGGATTGGATGGAGGTCCGGTACAGTAACATTGTTGAGGTTCCCATAGTCTACGCACAAACGTAGAGTACCATCAGCCTTCTCAACAAAGAGAAGCGGGGAGCAAACAGGAGAGGTCCACTGAAAAATCGCGCCTTTGTCTAACTGCTCCTTCACCCACACATCTAAGGCCTCTTCCTCCCGGATGGTCAAAGGGTAAATGGGAGAAGAAATACGCACCAGATCCACAGTGATTTTGAAGTCACAGTCATACTCAGAATGATCAGGTAGTGCGTCAGCTGAATCTGCATCAAAGGAAGATTCCAAACCCTCCAAACAAGAAGGTAGGGGAACCACCATAGTGGGCTTCAGTATAGAGGCAAGGCTAAGGGTGTGAAGGTGGGGCCAGTGGGGCAAGTCTCCCCGAGCGTCAGCCTCAGACAAAGGAACAACAAGTGTGCGACCATTCTTTACTGTTAGGGATAGGGTGTTCTCTTTCAAGTTGGTTCTAACGTCAAACTTCTGCCACCACTCCACACCCAAAATGATAGGGTACAGGAGGTTTTTGATAGCTGGAAGTGATCAGACAAGTGGTACTTTCTCAACCTGATAGTCCACTGTCCCAACGACCTTCAGAGTGGGAATACCTTGTGACGCCCCGCCCCGCCCCTAACCATACCACCAGGAAAGTAACGCATCCCAAGGTAGTCGGCTAAGCTCAGGTCCATAAAGTTTTCCGTGGCACCAGTATCCACCAGAAAAGTGGTGTTGAATTTCCCTAAAGGGGAGGAAAGGATAGCAGTCAGTAGAAAATACCCAGAATGGCCTTTATTTAAAGCTTTAAACGCCAGTAAATCACCACCAAACTCTTCATTTGGCAGTAACATGTCACCCTGGTATGATTTTGAATTGAATAATGGAGAGGGATACTTGGCCATCCTTACTACTGAGGCCACATACCCCAACATATCTTCAGCAGGGGCATAAACGTTTTCATATTGTAAGCGCAGTTCCTTTTCAACTTCATGAGTGCTGTGAATCATGGAAGAGGTCAAACGGGGATTTTCTGGGGTGATTTGGTACACAGGAATAGGTTCCTTCTCTGAGCCATGAGAGAGTAAATATGGTTCAGAGGTATACATAGTGTTTTCGTTATAAAACGCGTTTTAGATGTGAATGACCCTATTACCATAACTTTAATGAAATGCCCAACGTTATCCAAGGCCAACACCCCCTGGGCCATCTGCGCTGATTCCTCCAGCATCATCTGAACATGATATCAAAATAAAACCGGTTAATAAAATTGAAAATTGGTAATTTTGACAAAATTTCAGGGGATCACAACTTTCAGACCTCAAAGCATCCGTATCCACCAGGTACAAGCCTGAAGGGTGGATACTTTCCAGTTGGAGGCAACCATAATAACGACAAGTTGCTCCAACCTTTGGGAAAAAGAGGAAACAGCAGTGCAGCTGACTACAGCTTAAGCCCACAGCTAGTGCCCACCGTTTCTACTTTGGAAAATTTCCACATGGAAAAGTTTGTGCACATAAAACTAAGTGGTTGGTTAACTAATGTAAGGAGAGTGTCTATAACTCTCCTGTTCCCAGCGTGGTAATTCTCGGTGAATAAAGCCAATGCTAGGGAACTAGCTGTTAGTTCAAAAAGTGACTAAAGCCCAGCGGAGGGTGCTGAAGCAATAATTACTTATGAAGGAAAGTGCGATCATGATAGCAAACAACCCACCAAGAAAACGACGTGGTGCACTAAGGAAAAAAGGGTAAATGTCCCAGGTTGGATTTAACCTGGGTGACACAATGGTGCACGAGTTAAAAATTTAATTGCATTTAGAATAAAATTATTAATGTAGTGCAAGACCTCCTCAAAGAGGTCCGCGCACAGGTTTGCTAGAAATAACATAAGGAAAATGGGAAAACGGAAAAGTTTTATTAGGAAGTCATTCAACAAGGAATGTTGGTCGCAGAAAACATAATTAAACTTCATTGGGGAAGTTTTGGAGTTTGTCAAAGCAGTCCCAAGCACTGATTCACCAATAGCAAACACTACCATACAAATTGGTAAAAACACTCAAACTGACTTCACTCAAGTAATTGATTGGAGTTGGATCTGACCCAAATGTGTGATTTTGTAAATGGAACAGGTTTCAAAACCCCGTTCCTCAACTAACTGAATTAAACCATCGCTATTAATTGAGTAAATCATCCATTTTAATGCCTGATCTGACATAAGGGGCTGGGCGTTAGGCACCTCACTAGTACCAACCTGGGCATATTTAGCTTGTACCCAGCGTTGATCTAGTGTGTGCCTGAGGCTAGGGAGGGCCTGAAGCTTCACCTTCTGGGCCTCCTGACACTCAGCCTTATCCTTAGGGTTGGTCCACAATATGATGTCATTTAACCATGACAGTTAAGCATACCGGAGAGGTACGCTGAGAATAGATTCTATTTCATAGTTTTCTGTAACTAATAATCTACTGATGACTCTTTCTGAAAAGTCAAAAGTTATATTGGGGAAGAAATGCAAACCAGGTCAACTGTGATTTTAAAAAATACTTATAAGGATCAGGTAAGACATTTTCTGTACCGCTTGAAACAAAGACTTTAACGTCTAAAAAACAGGAAGGTAAAGGAACTTGAAAAGTGGGCGTCAGCAGAGGTGCAATGATGAGTTTATGTACATTGGACCATTGATAAAAATTGCTCAGAGTGTCTACTTTAGTTAAAGGGATTAAGATATTTTTCTCACTCTATAAGGACATAGTAAAGTTTTTGGTCTTCAAAATAGTTTTTGTCATAAGATTTCGCCACCACTCCTCTCACATAATTGGTTACATCAGATTTTTGACTGACATGAAGCGGTCATACAAGTGGTACTTACCAGCATGAGTAAATACTAGCCCCTGAACTTTCAGTGTAGTAATTACCAGGGAGTCACAGGCTTATGAGCATATGACAAAGTAGGATCTTAACCTAAGGTGGTCAGCTAGGTTATAACAATAAGTTTGCAAAGATATCTTATACATAAAATTAGTAATGAAAACTTTCTAAAAAGGAAGAAAGAATAGCTCAAGCAAGAAAGCCTGGTATATAACTTACTTCAAACGGTGAAGCAATTCATTAGTAGGATCAGTTTCAGGCATAATATTGCCACCAGGATGTGCTTTTTAATAAGAAAGGGAGAGGGATAGTTCATCACTCTTATAATTAACGGGACATACCCAGCAACGTTTTCAACAATAGCATACCTACTGCATAAAGTTTTATAAGATATTTCTGCTTCCTGAAGGCGACCAATCATAGTGGTCAGATGGGGGGTTTTCAGGGGATATAATTCACAAAAATTGGTTTAGGAACTGACCTGTAAGATTTTATAGTTGGAACATGCATTTATTTAACTTATTATTGAAAAGGACTTTCCAGGTACTAAAGGAAAAACCTGGAGTGATGGCCTGCTTGACATTATTATACCTCACCAAATCCACAATAATCAACTATGCTAAGGGTATGCATTGTTTTGTGGAAAGGAGTTCTGTGATGAGATATCAAACAAATTTACAATTAACAAATTGAGACTAGACCCCTTCCAACCCTTAAGTACCTCTGAGAATGAAGGTGTAGTAATGTAAGACAACTCCATCTTATGATAAAATTTATTTTTAGAGGACACTAGTTATAATGTTTGATAGTAAAATCATTACACCTAGGTTACCTGAATCATTATTTGATACATTAGGACTAAAGTTCTGCTGATTTTCAAGCTCCCTAAAAACAAAGATGGAACGGCAAAATACTCCATTTTTAGAATATAATCTCTGTTTTTATGGGCGATATATATAAGTGTCCCTAATGGTTAAAACATTAGCAACTAAATTACTGAACTCCTCTTTGTTAGCTTAAGGAAATCAACAAGGAGAGCACCTTTACATGATTAATGTTAGAAGGCGGAACACACCAACCCTGAGCGTCTCTTTTTGGGGTATCCAAAATCAAATGGCTTTGTTTTGTAATTACATCAAGCAAAAGTAGGGTCTGAAATGACCTTAGTATTTATATAATTTGGCATTAAGGGGCGTCCCACTTGACAGATTGCAAAGAGCTTGTATAATGTTTGAGAGGAAGATAAGTATTTTCAAAGGGCTGTAGGAATCCAGCTGATTCTGATCACTGATGCTTACGCTGCTAGATTCCACAAATGTTTATTTAAAATTACAAATAAAGAACTACTAAAAAAAATTGGTTCTTATAACTTTTTTAGCATCGTGGGAAAAGAAAGGAAAACTATCTCTCTTGATATCCGCCCAATCAGTATTTAAATTGTATCAAGAGTTAAAGGGAACTCAATAGATAAATTTGGAACGTCTTGTTAATATCTGAATTAGGAAATATGGGAATGTAGCCTATCAAAGCTCAGAATATTTGCTTCACTTAGGCTGAACAATGAATGAGGAATCATTTTTGGCTAAGACGTACCCATGGGGTAGCAATATGATGAATTTTAGCCAATCCCCATTCACTAAATATTTTGCACCTTGGGGGATCCCTGCCAAGCCTATAAAAGGGGTGATCCCCATGTAGGTGCTTGTATGGACCTGGTTGTGGCTGAGGGAGTACCATCTGATGGACGCCCCATGGTATGCCGCATGGTCAGAGAAATCTGACTACTTGATCTCATGGTTATTGCCCATTAAGTATCTGAAATCATGTTACCCCAATTTGCGGGGTTTCACTGAAAATCAGACGGGGTCTTTTGGATGATACAATCGTCAGTATAATTTAGATTTTTCATATTAGAATTGCAGATTTGCAAATGGCCAAAATTTCCCCTTTTTGGCTGATTTCAACAAAAACATCCTTATTTTGCACCTGAAAGGTAAAATATTGACACAGGCTTCCAGAAGTCATTTTAAAACTTTAAATGACTACCAAAAATGTAGCTGAGATCTGAAAGCTATATATACCCAGTCAGCCACATATTGGAAAGTAAACACAGTAATTCAACGCCTTAAAAGGGTGGAAGAAAAAATTATATATAGACTTAATAGAATCTTTTAAAGCAATAGAGGATAGCGCCTACTTAATTTTAATGATATTGGTAAGGTAGGTTTCATAATTAACTACAACAGGGCCTAGAAGAGTATAAAACCACTTAGTGATGCATGAAGGACAAAAACCATCCAGCTGACAATATATTAAAAATCACTTTATGCAAAAATCAAATTTAAATGATAACTCTTTAATTAAAAGAATAGTGACCTTAAAAATAGTCATTGAACCCTATTACCATTAAGGGTGGCTCCTTTATGGTTAGATCCCTGCAATTGTAATAAAAATGTTGGTCTTTTAATTTCAGGATAGTTTCTGTAACTCTCCAGTTCCCAGCGATGTGTTTATGGTTAGAAAATCAGATACACAAGGAACAAACCACTACTACACAAGAGAATATGATACAAAAGAAGGTGCCAACACAAATAAAATTAGTTAAAGTCACAATTAGGTTTAAAATAAGGATGAACACAAGATTAATCTTAACAAAATGTGATATATAAATTTATTAAAGGAGCGACCAACAAGGATGTTGGTCTTAGCAAAATGACTAAAGAAAATTTGGGAAGGTGCTTACAGCCTTCTCACTGTGATAAAGGACCATTTTGGACAATAGAATCAACGTATCATCAGCAGTGGTGCTTTATCTTGAGAAAGCTTAAACTTGAACTCCTTGTGTTGTAGTTAATTTTTTTTCTAAAATGTGTAATTTGGTAAATAGAATGAGGCTCATATTTCTGTTTTCTGTAAAAACACGTTGGCCAATCTTTTTTAAATTATATAACTAGTAAAACTCAAGGCTGTAGATAAAATGCCAGCCAACCCAACATGAAAGCCCCAAAAAACCTGGCATAATTTCCCTTATCTAACGTTGTAATATGGTATGTCTCAGATTAGGATGGCGGCCAGCTTGACTATTTTGCCTTAGTGCGCTCCTCCTTATCCTTAAAATCAGTAATCAAAATTTTGTAATGGGACATGACAGCTCAGCTATACTATATGTCAACCCTCCAAGACTATTGCAATTGACTTGAACCAAAATTAAAATAAGCTATACTTAGTTTGTATGATTCAACTAATCTACCTTTACTAAAATAGGTATGTCAAGTAAGAAACATGTCTTTGTAAAGATTACAGATATTTATTCATGAAAATGTCAACCTCATTTCTGCACTAATTTACTGAAAGTACAAACAACATTAATTGATACAATGATATGAGAGATTCTATGCTATGATTTATGGATAGATGATAAATTTTTCTCATTATTAATCACCTTGGAAAATAACATTGGTTACCTCACGCCTTCAATACAGAATTAAAAAATGACTAATATTTACCATCATGTCTAGATCATAGAAGTGATTAACCAGAATTAACACAATGTAAATACCATGTGATCTTTTCACGACAACTTAAAATAAGCTTCTAAGGGGTATAACAAGCAGTCAACGCCAATTAAAAATCTCATTCATCAGATTTTACATCAGCTGGATAAATCTATCACTCAAAAGAGCCTTAATGTAACCAAAATTAGTTGCCAAGCCATGAATGGGAGAGGCGTCAACTTCAAATGGGTACAAAGAGTAAATTACTTACAGGTGGAGGTAAGAAACGCTATTACTGCCATGAAGGCTGAGGTTTAGCATGTTGAATCCGTAGAAGAGCTTAGCTAATACACCCAATACAAGATACAATTTGGATTTTTAACACATCAGCTTTACCATTGAAGCTATTAATTTCCTCCAGAATGGACTAAGACTTCTCATGTGCTAACACAATTTTATTACTGTTATGTCGAAGCCTTATAATATAACTTTTTATACCTTCACATTAAATCAGGCGATGTATTACAAGCAAACAATGATCTTTTATAAAATGACTCAAGAGCTACAGGACGTGGCAAAGAAATAATACAAAGAATACTAAACTCTACCCCTCATTATGTGAATTGTAGGCTGAGTTTGTGTTGCTGGATAGATTTTAAACAGCAATTAAAATGTGAACAGGGGATTTAAATGACGTGAGAGAAATGCATAGAGGCTGACATAGATGAGGGGTACTTTTTGTGTAAACTAAGATCCCAGATCAAGGAAGGACCATGTTGTTTGATGAAGAACATTCAGAGGTAGTATTTATCAATGTCATGTCAAGTTAGCATCAACAATCAAGTATTCTGAACTGCAAGTTTTAACTCATTATTAAGGAACTCTGTCTAAAATCAGAGTTAAAAACGAACCTAACAATCTATAACCTCATTTTGGATCGTCTTAAACTGATTTTTGGAACCACTGTCTCTGGACTATTAATCCAACTTTTCCAACGCGTCAATTCAGTCATTCCTCCTAATTATCATAATGGAATTCACACTCATTACTGAAGATGATCAAGATGATCATTTTGGAACTTAAAATCTTATCAAGGCGAACATTATTATGAGCTGCTTAGAGACCTAAGCCATAATCTGATCATGCCTTATCTACCTGAAAACAATTAAGCTTTTCAGATATTAAAATGTGTGCTATGGGCTAGAATTTAGTAATAAAATTGTTTTACTGTGGAAATTAGGTAGACCTTAATTATGGCTACTTTAGAGGCTAAAATATGACTAATTAATATCAAAAGAAAAAACATCAATGATTAAAGGCTTAAATTTATCATGAGGCCCAGCTTCTGGTCGCAAAGGCAATGGAAGACTTAAATGTGAAAATTACTTTTAAAATGCTACTAAAGTTTAACCCAAGTTGCACCTCTCCTTATTACCTGCTTAAGTCAACGATTTGGACTTCCTTGCCATGATCAAGTACTTTTAATGATGTGAGATCCCTTTTGGGCAGCTTAGTGTAAAGATTCATAAAGGCCAGCTTAATTAACAATAAGGTAAAACATAATTTGGAATAAGATAGTTATCAATGACGTGGAAATAATGGACCTTGGCGATAAGTTGCTGAAGATACCTGTTGAACTTACGACTTCAGGGGACATTATGCCTCTTAACCAAAGTAATGAACTAACATTATTTTTGTTTCGCCTCTGGATAAAAGAAACCAGAGAAAAGGTAACCATTGATAGAGGAAAAATGTTTCGTTGTCAGAGACTTATCTATCTCACTTCAAAAAGACATTAAGGTGTTAACTAAGTGCAAAACCTTTCTTCTGACGGTGCTCACACCAGCAATGTACTAAACGTAGCCTGGAGCCATAAAAACAGAGCTATATATGGAGAGTTAAGATTTATTTCCAAAGCATAAACATGACAATTGTAAATTAGCCCACTTTGGGGAATCCAATTGTTGAATGGTTGACTGGACCTGTATTGTTGGGTAGATTTGATAGGAGAAACGATAATATTAGCTTACGTCTAGTTTATTAGATCTTATGTCAAAAATACAAGTGATTAAGGACTAAAAATGTTCTAAGTACATATGAAACTTAGGAGTTGTGGCCTAGAAGTTCCACTTTAGCATATTTGCCTTAATGACCCAGGATGGGGTTTTGTTGGATATGACAAATTAGTTTTTAATGTCAATTGAGTGAAAATCAAATGAATTACTGATTAGTGATACAAAATGCTTTGATATGTGCTACCATTACTTAAGAGGAGCGATGGTCTAGGTATTGTTGGACGCATCAGAGATAACTCTGTCTTGAAGTAATTGTGTCATTGAGAAACTGACCATGAGGCTAATCTGGGTTACAGCATGGCGCCTAAAGTATTGTAGACCCTCTGAAAACTTGCATCGTAAATTACTGGTTAAGTAGTGGTGCAAGTCATGGTGTCATGGGTGGAGATGTGGGAAACATCAAACTTTATAAATATTTTTTAAATATTAGACAAATAAAAAAACCTTTTTAGTCCAATAAACTTATGTTAGTATAAAATATCCAAGTTTTTTATTTAATACTTTTCAGTTGTATTAAGTTGAGGAATCACTTGTGATCAAAAAGATAAAGGCAGAAAGCCATTGTACAAGTAGATGATAAGATAATACAGCTCAAAATCTTATCAATAAGGAACTCCTATCTTAATAACTATCATCATCTGGTCTATTGTCCTCATACAATAGGCGTTCATAACCCCAACTTTAATTACAGAAGAAGAACAGATTATCTGGAGTAGGCCAAAATTTTAACATCAATGAATCCAACAACCTATTGCCTCTAGAAGGTGCCAATGTGGCTCCAGGTTAAAGCTAATGACAAATTGAGATTCACGCTCCTAAATTAAATGTTGATGAGTCCACTATTGAGCTCTCTTGATTCAGACCTGCCACAAAAGATGCGCTTGAGAAATTAGCTAATAATCCTCATGCATAAAGGAACTGATAGAGATGCCTTCTGGATTGACCCCAGCTTCCTGCACCACAGAAAGAATGACTTTGTCAGTTTGGTCGTGAGGCCATCACTGTTGAAAAAAGTGGGCCTCTGTTTGATTTTTGGCTTGGAAAAGAGCTTTATGGTGCCTTTTGCCTAAAATCTAACGATATATGTGAGGGGCTTTTCTTACCACTTATATGAAAATAATGGAAACAAATAAATACTAAAAAGGTTTACTTTTTTATAAATATTAATTGGGCGCCATGTGGGGGTAAAAAGAGAGAATCCAAATAACAAATTAATAAGCGTATTTAAAACGTTGAGGCTCAACGTTTGGATAGCTTAAAAATTTCCAAATTAAATAATATAATGTTTTAGCTACTAAAGTTAAGAAAACTCGCTCCACTATGGCTGAACGACTGATGAGGAGTTAATCTTTGGCAATATGTACCCATGGAGTAATAATTTTATAAATTTCAGCCAATCTTCTTTTAGTGAAATTTATTGCACCCTGGGGGACCCCCACCAAGCCTATAAAAGGGGGTGGTCCCTGCTTTGGTGCTGGCTTTGAACTAGTCAGGACCAGGAGAGAAACCTTTGATGGACTCCCCAGATTTACCATGGAATCAGGGAAATTTGACTTCCTGACTTAGCGCTATTTGCCAGGTGAGTAATCATAATAGTGTTTCCCCAATTTGCAGGGTTCCACAGAGAAATGTCCAGGTTCTTTCTGGCTGACAAAAATCATTATTAATATTTAAATCAATCTCATTATTATTGGGGACTTGTAAATGTCTGACTTTTCTTTTATTTACCGATTTTGCCCAAAACATTCTTATTTTGAAGCCTGGAGGGCAAATGTCTGACATAACCCCCTCAAGAATGTTGGGGGGGAGAATAAAGCCGTAGGAAGTGGCAATGTACCCAATTGATGGTGACTCTGGAAGTGAGGGATTCAATAGAGTACTCATCCCCTCAATTGTATGTTACTGAAAATGGCCCTTTCCAGATTGAACCAAGATTCTCACTTATAGGAGTGATGTGGTTGTGATAATACAATACCAAGTACGCTACTTGGAAGGAAGGAAGAGGGACGCAGAGCTCATTAGCTACTTTGACTTCTTTTGTGACCATCTTGGCCAAGTTAGTCATAGCTTCTGCTTGTAGTTGGATGATGTGTTGAGCCAATGTTTCATGGCTTTCTCTACGTCAGTTCTGTCAGTGAAAATATTTTTAGCTAGTAGAGCTGGTGCCTCATGTTCTTGGCCATACAACACCTGGAAAGGGGACATATTAAGGATGCAATGTTAACTATTTGGTAAGCCATGAGGGCACTGGGTAAATAAAGATCACATTGGAGAGAATCTGAATTAGGCATTTTGCAAAGTATGGAGATCAGGGTTCCATTAACTCTTTCTACAGCACCATTTGTGGATGAGTTATAAGGCTGAGAAGAGTTGTTGCACTCCCATGGAAGTGGAAAGGAGCTTCACTACTTGGGGATAAAATTTATCCACTATCACATAGGAGGACCTGGGGACATCCATGCCAGGTGAAAATGTATTGGTGTAAGAAGTTGGCCGTGGCTTTAGCAGTCTGAGCGGGGAGATCTAGTTTCAACTCATTTTGTAAATGATCAATATTAACTAAGATATAGCGATTGCCCACCTGTGGTCTGAGGGAGAGGAACTACCAAATCCAAACTTGGTGTGTGGAAGGCTGTCAGGGGCGTGTGAGCTGGTACGATGTGGGCACCAGCAGTTGTTCCTTTTAAGATGGGCTTGTATCAGAGCTTCTTCTTGATTTCCTGATGCCCTCTGTTAAGCCTGCCTCTTTCTTATGTTTTTATTATATGCTCATGATAATGTGAGACCCAAATGAACTCTGCAGTAGGAGATAGAGCAACCATTGCTCTATTTTCTTATATAACTTCCCATTTCCACCTTGATGTTAACAGGAAATATCAACTAGCATCTGCTGGGACTGTCTTGTAGTAGCCAGCACATCTGGAATCATGAGGAGATCATAACATCTTCTCAGCATGCTATTATCTCAGCCAGAAGAACAGGCAGGCGTGATGCTTCCTTCCGTGGCTCATTCCACTGATGCTGTGATCCTTGTCATAATGTTCAAAACTGGGCTCAAGCAGGTCATGCCTGGTCATTTATATTCTGCAACTACTTTCAAGAGCTGGTCTGATTACTATAAAGGGAGTTCCATATAGGAATGGGCGGTAGTGTTTGACAGCGAGCAGGACAGCCAAGCACTCCTTCTCAGTACGATGGTTACGCTCAGCTTTTAAAAGCATCTGATAAAGTAAGACTTGGGATGATCGACCCCATGCTCATCAAATTGAGCCAATATAGCTCCAACAGCGTATTCAGAAGCGTCTGTGAATATCATGAGGGTTCACTGTAGTCAGGATGGCGGAGTATTAGCCTTTTTTTAAATAGCTCTTTCAGAGTCTCAAAGGCGACCTTTTGTTCATATAGCCTAATGGAAGGGGGTGTTCTTAGCAAGGAGGCGGACGAGGGACTCACTGAGCTGGGCAAACTTTGGGATAAATTGATGGTAGTACCCCATCATGCCCAAGGACACCTGTACATCACAAAGGGTTTTAGTGCAGGCATCTTGAGTATTGCTTCGACTTTATCTTGAAGCAGTTGTATACCATCTTGTGAGATAGCGTTTACAAAGAAATCCAGCTTCCTCTGGAAAAATTTGCATTTAGAGGGCTTTAATTTGATATCAGATGCCCGCGAGCGTTGAAATACCTGCTTTAGATGTGTGAGATGTTCATTGAAAGTCTTGGAGAAATCCGTAATATCATCAAGATAGACGATGACGCAACTTAATTTTAGATCCTGCAATTTATGATCCATTGCTCGCTGGAAAGTGGCGGGCACGTTTCACAACACTTTCAGTAGTTGGGTAGGTTGGAAGAGACACTGCAAGTAAGAGCACATTTCTCCTGGTCTTGTGGAGAAAGGTCCATCTGCCAATAATCGCTAGCTGGATCCATGGATGGAAAGAACTTGGATCCAGAGAGTTGGGCCTGAGCGTCATCAATGAGAGTAATAGGATAGATATCCTTCTTGGTGAGGTTGTTTAATTTTTTGGTAGTCCATCACTACCCAATGACCTCTGTCAGGATTTTGCTGAATTCTCTTGTTCCTGGAGATTATACTCCATCAATTCCCCCAGCTTCATCAGAAGGAGAGCTTTTATTTATCTCAATAAATCAACCTTAATAAAAAGATCAGCCTCATCTCAATCAATTGATTGAAGATTCTTTTGCACAGAATATTATTTAGCTCTGATAGCTCTCTTTCCACTTGGCGTAACTTCCCAAGCAAAATTACATGAATTAATAAAACAAATTGAATTCGCCATTGTAGTTTCGCTCTGATGTCCTCAGATTTTCCGCCAGCTACTCCAGCGTGGGGCAGTAGAAACTCCCCCCGCCATTTTCCATCCAGCAGGAAAACGCACTAGGACTGGTTCAACCAGTCATTCCAAACCCATGGGATGATTCATCTTGCCCAAGGACCTTGATGCCCACCTTGCTTGTACCCAAGTGGCAAATTGCCCCCAGTGCTCCCCCGAGCAACATGCGCTACAGCCTAAGGGTTGAATATGGAAACTATTCCCATACCACGACCAAGCCATTATTGAAATGGCATAGGCGGTGATGACACCTGCTGGATTTATAGATTTCCGCTCCTACAAGGGGTATTTTGACCCTGGCTTTACCTGAAAAGCTGACGCTGCCACTGCAGCAACTGTGCTCCTGGTATTCCAGGGCACCCCTCTCCCCAAAACTCAGACTCAGCTTCCAGCGGACACCACCTTGGTGGTTCAGTTTGCTGGCTTGCCCACCCATCTCCCCCTAAAGTGCTCCAGCAGGAGCTAATGGATGGTTTGGCAGCCTATGGCTCCAACCCCATCTTACAATTTGTGGTTCTAAATGGGGCTACATGACTCGCTGGGCCTTGGGCATATGCTACAATCAGCCCTGAATTTGACAAAATAGCTGTGTCAATTCCACCATGCACCGTTATTCCCTCAGCGCCTGACCATCCGTTTTGGGCCCGCGTTAAGGGCGGGCAGACGACCTGTCTGTCATTTTTTGAGTTGGACCACTTAAAACGCAAGTGCCCTCCTTAACCACTTCCAATGGATTAGATGAAACATCCGCTGATCTCCAATATGCTGCCCACCCTGTACAAGTTCCATTATGGGGCACATCCTACCTCCCCCACCCCAAAGCCTGTTGCTACAGCTGCACCTGCAGCCACCAATCAGCCTCCTCCTCGCCCCAATGCCACAAATAATTCCTCCAATCAAGCATTGGATTGGATCCCAGTTTGATCCCATGTTTCCTCAATTGAATTAACCAAACCTCAACCATATGCTGATTCCCCAATCCAATTAAACCAAAATCCATGGGAATTATTAGCTGAAATTGACAAATCAGGTAAGTGCATTGAATTACCATCTCTGCAAATTGAGCGGTTCATTAATGCAGAATGGGACGCCAGATACCTCCCTTGATTATATACCCCACAGCCAAACGCTCAGTCATTTTGCAGTGATCACCAGCTTGCAGTCAAAGCAGCTGCAACACCAGATTGTCATCCCCTGCGTAAAGCTGTCACTAAATTAGTAGTGATGCTCACAGGAGAAATTCCACCTCCCATTATCCCCACAAACCTAGCCCCAAAAATTAAAATCATAGTGAACCAACTACACAAAAATGTAAACGATGCTATCCAGAACGTGGAAACTATAGCACGGAATCCAAAAGCAAAAATAACCTGAACCAGCATTGCCACGTTCGTTAAACTCCCAGATGCCCACATCAAAGCTGAAAAAGCTTTAACTGAATATCTCAGTGCCATTTACCTAGCTGGCAATTTCCATGAAATCCCAATTATCAGAGATATCAAACCTCATGCCACAGATGCCCCAACGCCATTACTGTCTGCCATGACATGCACTCTACTATGGGAGGAAGAAGCTGCTGCCAAAGAGGCAGCTGAAGATGAGCCCCCAACCCCTTTCCCCTTCCGCCATGGAGGGATAAGCGGTTTCCGCTGCTCAACTGGTTGTTTGTTTTTGATGCGTTTTAATAAATCCGCTTATTAGGGATTTTTGTCTGAACCAAGTAGTTATGTTAGTTTTAGTTAGTTTTAGTTTTGGTAATGTCCGTCCCCTGGTCGTCTTACATCAGATAAATATATAATTAGCACTGATAGATTATGAACCAAATCAAACCTATAGATATCCCATCCTTTCAATAATAAAGAATTAAGTCAATTTTAACCTATTCTTACTTTAATTTATTGCTTTTTGGAAAATCCACTTAAAGTAACTTCAAAAGAAAACCTGCCCCATAGGAAGTGTAATTCAAAACTTCCAAAGTGGTGCTCACTACAGGGATACTATGAGTTATGCACTGTGAACTCGTCTGTCACTACTATGGATTATCAAATTTTCGCCTGAAGAAGCTCAAAACCATAAGAAAGGCAGTATTTTATGATAGGTTAATTTAACTAGAAACAAAATTCTAAGAGTACCATCCACTTTGGAATTCCGTGCCAATTTGGAATTTTATAATCCTAATATAAGCTTTACAGAAAATTTTTAAAACCCTCCTGAGGTTTTACAAAATATTATTAATCAAATGCTAGAGGGAGCCTTAATTCCTGGAATCTGTTCCACCTGTCTTGGTCTAATGCTGTACCCTCTATCTTACAAGAAGCGTTGCAAGCCTCCCAAATGCCAGAAATTAGCACCAAGCAATACTTACATCAGCTAGTACACCCTACCTTATACCATTTATTACCAGTTGTGTGAATGCATCAAGAGATGCTCAATTTACTAGAAGGACTTCAGTTATTGAATAATTGTGTTACTGAGTTTTTCAAATCTTCCTCTGAATTTAGCAAAGATCATTGAGATGCCATCATAAATAATCGAACCTTTTCAAATAAAGTACATCAACAGCTTATTCAGCCTGACTATGGGATGTCCAGCTTTGTTGAATTACAATTTCCTCAATAAAACCAGGAAATCCAGCAAGAATGTAAAATGGGAATTTCTCAACTTTCTGAGCAGAGTTGAGCAATGGAAGAAGAAATCAGAAATCATTTTTCTCAATTGGAGCAATTGTACTTGGGAATCCAATCCCAAGTCATTTAAGTAGAGAAAACTTCTGGCGCTATGGGCCCTCTGAGAGTTGAAGGACCCCGTGGTCCACATGGGGGCATGGGTCCATGTGGACCTCCTGATGTTGATGGCCCCTGAGGACCCCCCAGTGTTGAAGGGACCCATGGACTGCCAGGTGCCAATGGACCTCAGGGCCCCCAGGCGCTGATGGGTACTCAAAATCCATGCAATAAGTCGACTTTTTATTGAGCATGATGAACCACTTATGTGAACAATTTTACAAAGTGACCAAGGAATTTAACTTAACCTCCGAGGGGGTTATGATTGATCCCAAACTGTCACTTAAGTCTCTCTCTGATGAACTGCGTTATCTGGGTAAATGGGCAAAGGACACTGACATCCTGTTTCAGGCCTAAAAATCAAAAGGTGAGATGCTCCAAGCCAAAATTGAAACCATGGAACTTAAGTACAATGCTCAGCAGGAGCAAATTTATGAACTATCTTGTCAGTTGGATAAAAAAGTGGGGCATGTTGAATTGAATTGATGGATTGGCGAAATTCATACTGAGACTGTTGGCCCTATCCTCCATTTTTCTTCACAAGTTTCTGATTCCAACTCTTATGTTTATACTTAATCTGAACATCCTGGAGTACATGTTTTAACAGCCAATTCTCCAATGAGTTTCAAGCCAGTATTTAAAGACAAGTACTCTCCTGGAGAAGGCAGCATTATCTCGTTCCTATATCTATATGAAAAGGCTCTGGGTGAGGCCTCTGATTAACAGAAAATGAATTACTTGCCTAATTGTCTCAATCGATTGGCCCACGATATCATGGTAGCCCACTTAATGACTTGCACTACTTGGTCTCAGGTCAAAGAGGCGTTAATCAAAGAATTCGGAAGTGAGAAACCTTATCCTCTCAAAAACAGGCTTTTATGGGGATACAACCCCTCTGGAATAAATCAATTAAAGATTTTGCTCATCAGTTCTCTTGGGAAGCTCAAAATTTTGAGGTTTGTGATTAGTTGAATTTGGTTGATGTGAATACTGCCATTATGTCTGCTTTTACTTCCAGGACTCAGTTGCAAATATACCTTCTTAGAGTAAAGAAGTGTTTCAGAAGTATATTAGACATCAAGGAGACTTTTAGATTTGCCCTTTAAGTTTTGGAGAAACCCTGAGTTTATGATTTTCCAAGACCTTTTCACCCTAGAGTTTACGCTGTGCCTGAGAATATTAGAGCGATTCAGTGTAACTACTGTCACCAATATTTCCATACTGAGGACCGTTGTCTCAAGAAAGAAGCGGATGAGAAGAAGAAAAGGGATAAAATCCATAATATTCTACATTTTGATAATGATATGAGTGTGCAACAAGAACTTCAAAGCCCTGTCAAGTATAATAAAGATGAATATTCTTCCTATTCCTTGCCTTCATTGTTGGTTTTATCCCCTCAGTTTGGAAGCATCATCACCTATATTGACTTCTGAGTGAATCAATTTAAGGCCAAATCTATCATTGATATGGGATCTCCGGTGAATGTTGTCTCATCAAACTATCAAACGGATCAAGTTAATGCCTAATATTTTCCATTTTTGAAGGTATGGCACTGCAGGACCTCAGAGTACTCAGTCAATTGGAGCTTTTTTGTCTTTCACACTAAAAATTTGGAAGCTATCTTTTACCATCCCTGCTATTGTCCTAAATAACTTGAGTTATGACTTACTATTGGGAACTCAATTTTTGCGAAAATTTGATGGAATTATTAATTACCCTGACTTATCACTATCTCTCTTGGGTATAGAGTTCCCTTACTTTTGTCCAAAAATGCTCATGAACGACATTGGTTATGTCTGTTGGAGGGGTCTAAAAGATATTATTCTATTTAATACCATGTTGGTGACCCTCAGGTAAATTTACCCTCTTTCAGCAGATATTGAAGAGAGGATGCCTCTTTTCGCCCCTAACAATCTAATTATTCTGCCAAAATTGCAGGTAATTGTTAATACTTTTTTACATTTTTCAATTCCCAAAGGACATTTATTACAAGTCCAGGGCATTTTCAACCCTTCTGTTAAAGAGATCCTGCCATGTCCTGGAATTTTTATTATGCTTATTTAAGATCGTTATCTGTTTTATTGGTGAACCTTACCAATGAACCCAAGATGGTAAATCAACAACACCCCATCGCTCATGTCAAGTTATTACCCATATATCAGATATATAATGTTAACCTTTTGATAGCCTACAAGACTTTGGGTTAGGAAATGATCAGGAAATTCTTACTGTGGGGCCTGCTATTGATAAACACCTCACTAGTGACCAGGAGAGCCAAGTGATTCAGTTGGAAGAAGAATAATTTGACATCTTTGCTAAGCATACTTATGACTTTGGTAAGATGAAAGGAGTAATGCATTCCGTTGAGACTGGCAATCACCTTCCTATTAATGCCAAGCCCTATCATAAGTCTAAAGTGGAAGAAGACCAAGGTACCAAAGAATTGCATCAATTATTGGAGGCTGGATTATTGAAACCCTCCAATGGTCCTTGAGCATCTCTGTTGCTGTTGAATAAGAAGAAGGATGGTTCTCACCGAGTGGTTATATATTACTGTAGACTGAACGCTATTACTTGAAAAGACAGTTATCCTTTATCTAGGATTTAATTTTCCCTTTGGTTGTTGGCTGGATAAATTTATTTTTCGGCCATGGACTTAGCCAGTAGATACTGGCAAATTGAGTTATCCCCGGATGACAACGCTGAGTGTGCATTAATTCTAGTGAAGGTTTATTAACCAACTTGGATGCCTCAAGGATTGAGCAATGCCCCAGACACTTTCAGGGGCTATGGATGGTATGTTATAGGACCTAAAGATTACTTGTGTTCTGGTATATCTTGATGATATTACCATATTTTCCAAAACCTTTAAAGAACATTTGGGCCATCTAAAAAAAGTTTTCAGACGTATATGAAGCTCCTCCTTAAAACTTAAATCCTCTAAATGTTCACTCTTCCAAATTCAAATGTAGTTTTTAGGACATCAAGTATTGGCCAGAGGAATTTAACCCCTCGCAGATAAAGTTCAAGCTATCCACCAAATGTCTCCTCCTACCTCTCTACGGGATATTCAAGTCTTTCTTAGTATAATTGGGTATTATCAGCAATTTATACACAGCTTTGCTGATATGGCTGAACTATTATTTCATCTGTTACAAAAAAAGGAGTGCCTTTTGAGTGGAGTGCAGCTCAGGAACAGTAATTCAATTCTTTGTGAACTGCCTTGACTAAGGCACCTGTTTTAATTCATCCTCAATTCAATAAGCCTTTCTTCTTATGTACTGATGCAAGCAATGTCGCTAAAAAGGCTATTTTATCCCAGTGTGATGAAGAACATAAGGATCATCCTGTTGCGTTTTATAGCAAAACTTTGTCCAAAGCCAAACAATATTACAGTGTAACTGAGCGATAGTGTTTGGATATAAATCTAGCTATCAAATTCTTCCCTCCCTTAATATATGTTAACATTTTAATGTTATTACCGACCATTCTTCTTTAAGATGGTTGCAGAATATGAAGGATCCTGATGGGAGATTGGCTCGTTGGGCCTTAAGATTGCAAAATTACAATATTTCCATTGTTCATCGTTCAGGTGCTCAACATCAGAATGCTGATGGTTTGTCTTGACTGCCTATTCTGACTTTGGAAGTGGAGAAGGAAGAATGCTTATATAACCTTATTGGGAGGCCTGAGTTGTGGGATCGAGAGTCTGAAGGAGATCAAGCCTATTTAAAATCTATAGCTAAAGATACTATGATTTGGGATGGAGCTTTATTTAAGAAGGTCAAAGCCAAGTGTTTAACCTTTTAAAACCAAATTCAAGATTTCAGGCTGTCATGGAAGGACATGAGCAAGTAGGCCACAGGGGTTGAAGAAAACTAAAAAATGGTTGAAAACCCGATATTATTGGGATGGCATGACCAAATTCATCCAAGAGACCTTTGACTCATGTCTTATTTGTAAAAAATCATGGAATTAACAACTCATCTTATCAACATCAAGTTGTCCCCCCGACTAAAGCACTTGAAGTGGTAAGCGTTGATGTGGTAGGTCCTTTTCCTCAGGGATTACATGGCCACCAGTATATTATTATGGCTGTTGACCATTTAACTAAATGGGTTGAGGCCATATCCATTGCCACCCCTCTGCTAAAACTACAGCGCTATTCTTATACCAAAGCATAATCTCACAACATGAATGTCCCAAGGTTCTTATGTCAGATAATGGGACTAACTTTAACTCACAACTTGTACAAGAATTATCTAAATTGTTCAACACTGCCCAACGATTTGTTGTTCCATAAATCCCTCCACAAAAAGGGCCATCAAATGAGTCAATGGAAATCTAGTTTCAATTTTAAGAAAGATGGCTTCTACTGATCCGTCTTGGTGTAATTTTTATTTGCCTAGTGTCTTATTTGCATTTTGGATAGGCTATCATTGAATTGTTAAGATTTCTCCTTTCAAGTGCTTATATGGGTGAGACCCAGCAATCCCTTTGAGTTAAAGCCATACTTGAAGAAAGCATACCAGAAAACTCTGAACTAATTTTGAGAAATCTGGCGGATGAGATTATTCATCTTCAAGCTCAAACTATGGAATTGATTGAGGTAATAACTCAAAGAGAGACTCAATGAGCCAATCAACTTAACCATGCCTTACCTAAATACCAAATTGGAGATTATGTCATGTATTACCACTCTCAGCCTGGTGGACGAACTGGAAAGTTAGAAACCAACTGGTCTGGTCCTTATCAAGCTATATTTTGAAAAGGACTAGAGTATTCGATTGATCATGGTGATACTGACATAGTGATCAATTGTATTCACCCTTGGTTTTTAAGAATTCACCCTCCTTTGCAATCAAATCTTGAGGAGGAAGTGTCAGAATTTCACCAAATTCTCATGTCCCAGAGATTCTATCCATCAATTCCCCTGGCTTCATTGGTGTGGGATCCACCAACAGATGCCACAAAATATTTAATAAATTAAGAAATTTACTATTTAATAAAAGTATAAAATAATGCTTTTGTTAAAATTTTTATGTTTTTTATTGTTAAGCCAGGCCAAACCAAAGAAGGTCCTTTTCTCGATACTAGTTTTTCCTATTTAAACTAGTTTGGATTTTGAGACCAGGGGTATTTGAGGCAAAAGTATATAAAGCTGAGTCCTCCAAATTAGGAAATATAGGCTTTCAGCCTATCAGATCGAAAATAAAATTTTTTTGAGGAAAAACCGACCCATGTGGTAGCAATTTGATGAATTGTATCCAATCACCATCAAGTAAACTTTTCTCACCTCAGCGGTTGTCAGACTCATGTGGTAATGATTGGTTAATGTTTACCCAATCATTGTTAAATAACATCACACCTCAGCGGTGGTCAGATTCATGTGTTAATGATTTGTTAATTTTTATCCTATCTTCATCAAGTAAAATCCTTGCACCTTGGAGGTGGTCAGATTTGTGTGGTAACAAACACCTTAAATTTGGCCGAGAAGTTGGAAAAATTCCTTTTTTCAGTTCTTACCTTATTACACCAATTTTGGTTATAATCCTTATTTTTCCAATAGTCAGGATTCCACCGAGAATCCACCAAGATCTTTTAACCATTGGTCCTCATATCATTGATTACCACAATATTATTCAAAGATTGGGCAGGAGATGGGCCAATCATGGTAGCAGATTTGGGAGCATTCATACCTCCAACATTCTTTCTCCTAAGTCAAGAAGGTGAATGTCTGACATTTCCCCCTCAAGAATGTTGGGAGGGGTGTAAGGTCGTAGGAAGCGGCCATATACCCAGTTTATAATAATTCCGGTGGCTAAAGACTTTATAGAAGACTCATTTCCTCTCTTATACGTGATGGTAAATGGCCCCTCCCAGATTGATCCATGTTTGCCACTATGGGGAGTTATGTGATTGTGGTAATATAAAACCATATCTGACACTTGGAAGGAAGGTAGAGGAGCTCAGAGCTCATTGGCAGCTTGGCCTTCTTTAGTAACCTTTTTTGTTAAGTTGGTCATAGCCTCTGATTGAAGCTGAATGATGTGGTTGGTTAACCTTCTCATGGCTTTTTCAGACTCCTCTCCTCTAGAGAAGACGTCCTTAGCTAGGAGAGCAGGTATGCCCAGTTCCCTGCCATACAAAACTCAGAAAGGGGACATTTTCAAAATCTGATGATAGCTAATTTGGTAGGCCATAAGAGCACTAGGGAGATAATGATCCCAATGAAGGGGATCAGACAAAGCCATTTTCCGTAAGATAGAAACCAAAGTACCATTTTCTCACTCCATGGTACTATTGGTTGATGGGTTATATGGAGCTTAGAGTATTTGCTGAGCTCCCATGGAAGCAGCCAAAATTTTGACTACTCTGGATGTAAAATTTTTCCTGTTATCACAGAGTAGCACTTGAGGGCACCCATGTCGAGTGAAAATATTTTGATGAAGTAAGGTGGAAGTGGCCTTAGCAGTTTGGGCCGGTAACGCCACAGCTTCAACCCACTTCGTGAAGTGGTCAATGCCTACCAAAATATATCTGTTTCCACCTGTGGTTTGAGGAAGCGGCCCTACTACATCCAAGCTCATGGTATGGAATGGCTGTTGTGGGGTAGTCAGCTGATATTGGTATTTAATCTTGAATCAAGACTGCTTCTTACACGTAAGGCAAGCATCCAAGACTTCAACGATGTTGTCAATGATTCTCTCCCAAAAATATCGATCCTTTATCCACTCATAGGTTTTCTTTGCTCCTCCATGGCCTAAGGTTGAATAAGATTCCAGAATGACAGGTACACGTTCCAAGGGTTGTAGGTAAGGCAACCATTTCGCCCCCACTTGTTTATACAATTTTCCGCTTTCTACTTTTGTGTTACAGGAGTGCCAGGCCAACATCCTCTGTACAGGTTCATCCTCATCTTCCCAGTCGTTTGTGGTCATTAAAAGATCATACAGCTGCTCCGCTTCACTATTATCTAGGTGGAGAATGGGCAGCTGAGTTAACCCATCAACGTTCATGTGGCAGGTTCCAGCGCGGTGTTTGATCTTCATATCGTAATGCTGGAGCTTTAGAGCCCAGCGAGCTAAGCGCCCTGTAGGATCCTTCATGTTGTGCAACCATTTTAAAGATGCGTGGTCCGTGATCACAGTGATAGAGGTCCCATATAAGAAAGGGCGATAATGCTTCACTGCAAGTAGAACGGCGAGACACTCCTTCTTGGTAACACTATAGTTGCGTTCTGCCTTTGATAGCATTTTATTAAAATATGAGACAAGATGATCTACCCCTTTTTCATCCATTTGGGCTAGGATGGCCCCGACGGCGTAGTCTGAGGCGTCTGTAAACAAATAAACGGTTTTCCATAATCAGGATGCCTTAGAATAGGCCGTTCGTGCAGCAGCAACTTCATTGTTTCATAGGTGGCCTTCTGTTCAGTGCCACATTGAAAAGGGATATTCTTTTTAGTAAACGAACAAGGGGCTCGCTGAGTTGAGCAAACTTAGGTATGAATTGATGGTAATACCCCATCATCCCCAAAAATACCTGTATATCCCATTGGTTTTTTGGGGGGAGGCATTCTGGCAATTGCTTCAACTTTATCTTATATTGGTTGGATTCCTTCTCAAGAAATGGTATTTCTGAGGAAGTTTAGTTTCTTTTGGAAGAACAAACACTTTGAAGGCTTTAATTTGATAGTTGAGCGTCATAAGCGTTGAAATACCTCTTTCAAATGATCAAAGTGTTCATTAAAGGTCTTCAAAAATACAGTAATGTCGTCAAGGTAGACAATAACGCAGGTTGACTTGAGATCCTGTATACTGTGATCCATCGCACGCTGAAAAGAAGCAGGTGCATTGCATAACCCTTTGGGTAATTGCGTAGGTTGGAAAAGACCTTCACTGCATATCAAAGCGCATTTCTCCTAGCCTTGGGGAGATAGATCCATTTGCCAACAACCACTGGCCAAGCCCATGGCAGAGAAAAAATTTGAGCCTGAAAGTTGGGCCAGGGCATCATCAATGCGCGGGATAGGATAGCTATCCTTTTTTGTGAGATTGTTTAACCTGAGGTAGTCCATAACTACCCGGTGACCTCCGTTTTTTTCTTAATTAGCAGTAGGGGGAAGACCAAGGGCTTTGCGAAGGAACTAATAACCCCGCGTCAAATAACTGCGTGAGTTCCGTCCTCATTTGTTGTTCTTCCACCTTTGACTTGCGATAAAATTTAGACCATATGGGATGGGCATCACCCACATCGATGGAGTGGCATCAGCCCTTCATGTGGCCATAATCATTGTCCAACTTCGAAAATATATCACTATACTCACCCAGAAGAGTTTGCACTTTCTCCAACTCATCTGAGGTCATCTCATCCAAAATATGGATGTTCGGCAAGGTATATAACAGGTTATCTGTGGGCAAGCCTAAATCTGCCATTGAGCCAATAGAGTGGATTTGTCAACTTCCTCCACAGGGAGTAAAAACCCTCAGCCCACCTCCCGGTGCTTCTTTATAGTTATGTACTTTTTGGTGAGGTTTCCCAACAGTAGAACAATAGGCCTCTGATAGGCTGGGTCTAAAACTCCAGGCAATACCTGAGGCTCAAAAGGGCTAATTCCGTCAATGCTTAAGAGGTGTAATAAGCAGTGGCGTGGGATTTGGAGTGTGATTTTCGTGTCAACCACTCGTTGTTCACCTGGCTTAATCAGCACCTCATCTGCCGCATAGAATGGAATACCATCATTAGCCTCCACTGAATCAGGCAATTTTTTTAGTGTTGCGCCCAGAAGTGACATAATGTAAAGGCAAAGCGGAAGAGGGGTATTCAACCAAGCAGGTGTAGTCATTCTTGATGGGTTCTTTGTTGGATAAGACTAATAGAACTTCATAGTTCATTAGAGATAGGAACCCTTGCTTCATGTTGATGATGCCTTCATATTTGATCATAAACTGAGTACCTATGAGCATATCATAGGAGTTATTATCTATGGCCACAGCGGGGGCTGATAGGATGAGCTTCTCAACGCGTATGGGAAGAGAGGAGTAAGCGCCAAGAGCGCGGGTGTTGTTTGGGCCCACATTTCTAAATTCCTTGATACAATCTAAGTCAGGCATCAATTTAATCTTTTTCATCAGCTGAGATGAAATTACATTTACTGGAAAAACCTGTATCCAGGATAGCCATTACCCAGACTTTGTGAACAACTACTTTAACCTTAGTAAGTGTGCTTCCAAAGTTGGCTGACAGCGCTAAGACCTCCTTGAGATGAAAAATGGAGGTTAATTTGCATGCAGTCTCAGGTGAGTCTCCAAAATAGACTGCATGGTATGCCTTCGCTGTAAAGGGTAAATTAGACAGGATAAGAGCTGATCAGCATCGCTGGCTGTGTCAATAGTTTCCATACAACCTATAAATCGGCGGAGGTAAGTATCCTCAGGTATGGTGGTTTCATCTACTCCTTTGGCGTTTAGGCAATCAGGGACCTCCACTTCCGTGGGAGCTCCCAATAAGTAGTACCCAGCATCATTGTAACCCCCTCAGAGTCATCCTCAGAGGTATTCTCAACCATGGGCAAGGTTGTAATTGAAGTGGGGGAGACTGCCACGAGGGATTGGGTATTTAGCTTGGATTTAACCAGCATATTCACAACCCCAGTAGTACTGGAGGGTATACCCTTAGGGCACGCACTTGTTGGCTGAGTTGAAAGAGAACCCACAGTAGGGATCTCCGCTTTACGTTGCACCAAAGAAGCAGGTTTTGCAGAGAGGATAGGCATAGGCGGCCTCACTCCCAACAGTTCAATAGGATGTTGCTCTAGCTTTTTGAGACAGGAAAAATGCTAGCTAGTTGCTTCTCAAAAGCAACTGATCAGGATTCAGGAGAGCTGCTCACGTTTACAGCCTCCATTGCTTTTTTTAATAATTATCAAAGTATTCAGGGGATTTGACCCCTGTAGTGAGCACCAGTTTGTGGGATCCACCGATGGATACCACAAAATATTTAATAAAATAAGAAATTTACTTTTTAATAAAAGTATAAAATAATGCTTTTGCAAAATTTTTTATGTTTTTATTGTTAAGCCAGGTCAAATCAAAGAAGGTCCTTTTCTCAATACTAGTTTTTCCTATTTAAACTAGTTTGGATTTTGAGATCAGGGGTATTTTTGGCAAAAGTATATCAAGCTGAGTCCTCCAAATTAGGAAATATAGGCTTTCAGCCTATCAGATCGAAGATAAAATTTTTTGAGGTAAAACTGACCCAGGTGGTAGCAATTTGATGAATTGTATCCAATCACCATTGAGTAAAATCTTCTCACCTCAGCGGTGGTCAGACTCATGTGGTAATAATTGGTTAATGTTTACCTAATCATCGTTGAGTAATATCTTTGCACCTTGGAGGTGGTCAGATTCATGTGGTAACAAACACCTCAAATTTGGCTGAGAAGTTGGAGAATTCCTTTTTCAGCTCTTACCTTATTACACTGATTTTGGTTATAATCCTTATTTTTCTGATAGTCAGGATTCCACTGAGAATCCACCGAGGTCTTTTCGCCATTGGTACTCATATTGTTGATTACCAAAATATTATTTGAAGATTGGGCAGGAGATGGGCCAATCATGGTAGCAGATTCAGGAGCATTTGTACCTCCAACATTTTTTCTCTCTAAGCAGAGAAGGTGAATGTCTGCCAATTGGAATGAGAGCTTAATTCATCTCAATCTATCAACGTAATAAGAACAATCAGCCTCATCCCAATCAATTGATTGAAGATTCAATAGCACAGAGATTAATTAGCACTGATAAATTATGAACCAAATCAAAGCCTATAAACATCCGATCTTTTCAATAATAAAGAATTAGGTCGATTTTTTACCTATTTTTACTTTAATTTATCGCTTTTTGGAGAATCCACTTAAAGTAACTTCGAGAGAAAACCTGCCCCATAGGAAGTGTAATTCAAAACTTCCAGAACCTCCATTTTTCTTCTTTATTAATAAAGGCGCGGGATGACCAATATTTTTGTGATGGCACCAGAAATCCAGCAGCTGTTTGAGCTCCATCTGCATCTGTAGCTCCTCCACTTTTTTTTGCAATAGATCTTGGAGCAAATGGGTTTAGCATCCCCAACGTCAATAGTATGCATCCACCCCTCTTTTTAACACCATATATTTCTTGGTGAGATTCCATAGCAAAAGGTTAATAGGCCGATGATAGGCAGGATCTAACACGCCTGGCAAAACTCTGGGCATGAAAGGACTAACTCCATCTATGCTAATGAGGTGCAATAGGCAATTGTGTGGAATTTGCATGGTAATCTTCATATGAACTACCCTTTGTTCCCCAGCCTTAATGACCACCTCATAAGAAGCATAGAAAGGGTTACCCTCAAGGGCATCCACTGAGGGAGGCAACAGTTTGTATGCCTAACTGCTGTGGTGTAATGCAGAAATAAAGCGGAGGAATCATACTCATCTGTGAAAACATAATCCTCCTTATTAAGCTCATTATTAGAAAGAAACAAATGCACCTCATAGTTAATAAGGGATATATAACCCAGCTTCAAATTAATAACACCTTCATATTTTAGCATAAATTGGGTTCCGATGAGTAAAGCATAGTTATTATTAGTTAAGGCTACTGCTGGATCTGACAAGAGAAGCTTCCTAAAATGAATGGGCATAAAAGAGTTTCCAATGGCGTGGGTGTTATTTGGGCCTGCAGTTCCAAACTCTTGAGTGTAGTCGAGGTCAGTGGTCTGCTTAATTTTTTTTGATCTTGGTTGACACAACTTTCACTGGAGACCAAGTGTCAAGGATAGCTTTAACCCTCACTCCATTAACAGCAACCTCCACTTTAGTTAAAGTACCACCCAAGGTGAAGGGAAGAGTGAGGACCTCTTTTAGACGGAAAGTGGTGGCAAGTCGTTTGGCAGTTTCAAAGTATTTCTCCTGGATAGTCTGCAGGGTATGAACACACTGGCTAGATTGGAGAAATATGGCAATGAGTTGGTCCGCATCACTGGCAGTGTCAATAATATTGAGACCCCTTATCACTTACTGAAGATATGTTTGACGAGGGATTTAGCCCAATTATCTCTTCAGGTTCAATTGATCAGGTACCTCCACATCACCTGGGGCTTTTACTATAATGACCAACATCTTCATCACCCCCTTCAGACTCATCGTCAGAGGAGTCATCAATGCAGGTTAGAGAGCCCATAAAAGGTGGGGTATGTTCAAGACCTACATTATGGGAGAATAGTTCCTGGAGTTGCTCCTTTACCTTATTAAAGTTTGGGGAGGCGTAGGAATTTTCACAGCTCGAGTTTCAACCTTCAAAGTATGGGGTTTGTGCTGCATCATGAAAACAGGTTTCATACTAGTGTTAGCTGAATGAGAGGTTGAAGGGGATAGCACCATGGAGGTGGATGCTTTAACGTCAACATCTTTTAGTTTAGTGACTGTATGCTTCTGTGAAACAGGAGATTTAGCCTTTATGACCTGTTCATACAACCCATTGTTAGCGGGAGAGATTTGGACCAAAGAAAGGGGTCTAGGCTTAGGAGACAGCTTTACGACTTTTTGGGAAGGCCTTGAAGAAGAAGATGGTCAAAGAAAAGGGCCACTGCTTTCGCCAACTGAGGTTTTTAAACTGAAGATGAAGGGGAGCACTGCCACATCACCGTTACTACCATCTAATTATTGTTATGGGAAGAGGAAGTAGTGGGCGATGGCAACTCAGTGGGAGCAGGTTTCTAGAGAGAAACAGCTGTAGTAGATGCTAAATTGGTTGACGTAGATGCTTGGCTCATATATCCTTGGGTAGGGTCATGTTCATAGATATCAATAACTGATGGTAAGGCCTCCTTTATATCTTATACAGACCTTAAAGTGCGCTTTATGAAAGAGAGATGCATCGCCAATGAGGGATGATATGCCAAGTGTAAAAATTTACCATTTTGGGTTATTATCAGCAAACAACCACATTAAACTTATTACTTCACAGGTTTAGTTCCTTGTGCACTTCTTCTATGTTGTATAGTATATTATATTATCAATTGATAATAGTATGACGACTATAATCCATAGTTGAGTGAAATTCTTATATATTAGCCCAACACTTGGCCAGTATACCCTCTTGAGATACTTGAGATGTCATGATATAGGGATTCGTTACCTTTTTCTATCCAACTGAGATTCTCTGAGATTCCCTGGTGACAGTCTCTTTGTCCAACACACAGTCAACAATCCCTGATTGTTTCTCCTTCTTCTCTAGATCCCCACTCGGATCTTTCTTTACTCTTTTCCCTAAGAGTCTCCCAAGTATTGCATCTGCAATAATATCCTTGAGAAGAATAGAACAATTGAAAGCTGATAATAGTTTACTACTCAAACTATAAACTGGATGAAACGATATTAGTAAATATTGTTATATTATCTGTTTTTTATTCTAATTGAATTCTAGGGAATTTATAGTGGGGATATGGTCATCTAACCCTCAGGTGACACCTCTTCGATGAAACGGCAGCCATTGCCATTGAATCACCCATACTCGTCTTGGCAACGATGGTCTTCCCCATCCTAGCTAGGATTCCGTCATTGGACATCCTTGAGACCTAAACGGAAAGAGTTGGAAAACGTGTCCCTAACATTTTCCTCTCAATACAAGCAAATCAACCATATTTTTCTAGCAACCTGCTTAGGTAATGGGACTTATTACCCATAAGGCAGGTCACGCACCAACTGATCAATTTGCTAGTTACAGGCGGCATCACTCGCCTCGCATCTTGCTACTCATTCCTAATCAGTTGGTGATGAAACCCAACTAATCCTAATCAATACACCTGATAGTTAATCACTATCAGATGCCCCTATTTCATCGGCAATTCTACCCAACAAGATCTTAAGTACTCTTCCAGATTGATCCCTGATGGATACAAACAGGTGAATATCCCAAAATCCCCCAAACATAGTTACTCTGAAATTTGGGTCAGCTGATTTCCAATTCACCTCGCCTTAGGGAATTATCCCCTAGAGATTCCTGGTAATCTAGCAGGCTTGGAATATGGGCAAAAATCTAACACCCCCTCTTTCCTAGATATCAGTGAGAAAAGGTCTGGGGCATGAGAACACCGCTTTAGACACTCATTCAAATACTTCATTGGATTAAGCAGAGTATAATCATCAATATTCAATGATTCTCAAGACAACCTTTAGCATGCGGTGCTCTTCCTCTTCCTCCTCGCTACCACCTACTCAGAACATGGTCCCCACAATCTACTGTTGTGCTGGGATGATCGATTTACTTGTGACAATAATAGTCCTGGGATCCAGTTTTCCCCCCATCAGGGTATATAACCCACTGTCATATTCAGGATTCTTGATCTGCCGTACTCATTTTCCTGTTTTTCTCCTCATCCTAGACAGGAGACTCTAACCGTTGATGTTTGTTTTGCAGCTCAATTAAGAATATTTATATATGTCAGCCTTTGTTATTTCTCTCATAACCTCATGGCTCAAGTCATTCCTAATTCTTCTCTTGGTGAGTTTATCCCATTAATTTCGAGATTAACATCTCCTAAATCGGAGCTTGATGGATTTGTAGAATGCATAATGTCGACTTTCATATAAGTCTGACATCCCCCTCTTTGTCCAGCTCATATGTCAAATTCTGAGTCATGGCACCAGCAGCTTCTAAATAGTTTGTCTGATCAAGATATTCAAATCTTCCAGCAGATGAGTCAGGATGCATGACGGAACCTCTTCTATGGTCCTTCCAGGACTCATATGCCTAGTCTGGCACCAGTGGCTAGTCCTTCCATTGAATTACCAGAAATGGTAACCAATTCCTCTGAAACCAGGCTTGCGATTATTTCAAACAGCTCTCAGCCAATTCTTCCTCTTTCAATGATTCCAGAGTTAGATTTTTGAAACTCTCCTGGATTTGGCCCCTTTTGCAGATGCACCGACCATCATTGGGGTGCTCCAGAGATTATGTCTTTTGCTCTTGATTGCTCTTTTCTTGCTGGGTCAGACCTGCTTCCTGGGTTACTCTTCTGACTCAGACAATACTACAAACCCGCTGTCATGACTATTGAGCTCATCATTGGTAACATTATTCATTTTGAGCTCCCCTACGCTGAGCTCTGGGCCCAAGTCACCAAGTCTTTGTCCCTGGTGATGAATCCCTCCAATCTTGAGAACATCCTAGATCAGGATATCGCTGCTTATGCTCTTCGCTTTGCTGGCTTAGTTCTGAAAAGTTGGTCTATGAAGCTTCCAGCCTCTCTTGGGTTTCACCATTCCTTCAGTTTCAGTTCCTAAGAAGCCTGTAGTCATCACTTGAAGGATGCCATTTGCTCCCTGCACAACTATCTCATCTCTGGCGCTTTCAATTGGTATCTTCTAAGAATGGCATTAGTAGGGGGCATGATTTGGCAACCCCTGTCAAGCATCCCTTGTTTACTGCTGGCCCAAATGTCCTGTGTTCTTGATGAAGCCCATCATCAGGCGCTCAAAACTAATCTTCCAGCTTCAGTACCATATCAGGATTACTCAGGGTTATTTGCTGACTGCCTCTTTTTATACTGTAGGTTTCATCCCCACTCTGGGGTTTCACGATTGGCTTCTTCCAACATTTCAGCTTCCCTTCCCCTAGTTGCTTTCTTGCAGGGATCTGCATCCGCTCAGAGAACTTGGTTTCATATAGGACTATCCCTTGCTAGCGTCTGATCTCACATTAATTTTGATGAACTATTCATTCTTACTGTGATCCATCCTCCCTCCCCCAAGAGGCGACATAGGCGGAATCATCCTTATATCAAGGACGATTAATAAAAATAAAATTATAAAACTATATCGATTTTTTTCTATGCAATTTATAATCTATTTTTCCAATATCTTTTATCAATCATTTATTTTCATTCTTCTTTTTTTCCATGGGACTTGACCTTGTTTTGGTTCAGCGGTCCATCTTTTTATTTTTTCCCCCAAACTGGGGCCTGGGTACTTAAACCTGCCAGTTTTTTATGGTTCAGAGGTCCTTTTTTCGGACTTATCCATCTAGATTGGTTCAGAGGTCCTTTTTTTGAACTTGATTAATTATCAGGACATGACAAACTTAATGGTTCATCAGTCCTTTGGGAACTCTTTTGTTTTTTTATATCGATCCATTACCTCAGATACCTAGCATGGATTCAATTTACAACTATTCCATTCAGAAGATTCTTTGTGGGTAGGCGTCAGTAACCATTTTGGCGATAATTTCAAATAGACCTGACCACAATGCATCCAGTTTGCTTCTTCTTTCAAAACCATGCATATCACAACAGGCTACTCTTTCACCTATTTGATATTCTTCTAAGGCCATTCAGTTCTTATTGTCCATCAATTTTTCTCATATCCTTTTCTTCAATGTAGTATCAAATGCTTATGATTACATATCAATCAGGATATTCATCAGTTGGTTCAAGTACTGTTTGGCACTCATCCCTGACATTGGTTCCACCACCAAATATAAAATCGGTGGCAACGCAGCCTTCCTCCCATATTACAACTCAAATGGTGTTTTTCCCGTCGCTATATGATGACTGATATTGTAGGCAAATGTCACCAAACTCAGGTACATTCCCCACGCAGAAGTTCTTCCTGTGACCAGCTTCCTCAGCATCGTGGCCAGTGGTCATTCACTCGTTCTACCAGTCCATTCATCTCTGGCTGGTATGGTACTAACATGACTCCTCTGATCCCCATTATCTCATTCAATTGCAGGATCACATGATATATGAAGTTTGTCCCATATTGCTAAGCAGGACCTGCAGGCATCCATGTCTATATCTACTTGATCCAGGATAAACCTCGCGGTGCTGGTAGTGTCTACTTTCGCCAAGCCCTTCATCTTGACCCATCTCGTCAGATGGTCAATGGCAACTATTATGTGCTTGACTCCCCCTGTGTTCATCATCAACAGTCCCATCACTTGATGGACACTGCATGCCAGGCAAATCCAGGGCGGACCAGTCAGTATCCAGTTGTATTCTTATGTGGCTTGTGCAGATGGCACTCCACAAAACAAGCTAGATAGTCAGCAACATCATAGTTGATCGACTCCCAGTAATAGTACTGGCAAATATGATCAATTCTTTTCTTAGGCCTCCATGCCCAACAACTTTATGAGAGGCTTGAACAGTAGCTGCTCTTTTTGAAGGCTTCAAGAATAATAACCGCTTCCCATTAATCATCTTAAACAATTGTCAATCCATGGTCTTGGTGTTTTCCATCACTTTCTGAAGCGCACCTTAGATTTCTCAGGGCTTGTTTCCATTTTCTCCGTCAACCATTCTCTGGTATAGTTCATCCACCTGCGGGTATACCATCTGGACCATTGGTAACTGCGATAAGCCATCTGCATTCTGCTGAGAAGCCCCCGCTCAGTGGATAATCTTGTAATTGTAAGTCTGTAGCTTAAGTGCCCATCAGGCCAGTTGTCCTTCTGGTTCTCTTGATTTTATGGAGCCAATGCAACAAAGAGTGGTATGTCACCACTTTAAAGTGCGTTCCATGGATATACACCTAAAACTGCTTACAGGCATAAATGACCACAAAGCATTCACAATCAGTTATGGTGTAGTTCCTCTCAGCAGCGGAGAGTGTCCAGCTCACATATGCCACCGGATGTTTGTCCCCAAGTTCATCTACAAGACTTAGTATGGCACTGATCACTGTCAACAAAGCATCAGTCTATATAATAAACTCTCAATCAAAAATCAAATTTTTCAAAATTGGAGAATCTATTAGATACCGGCGTAGCTCAATAAAGAATTCCGGGGCTTCTTCATTCCATATGAATTCTTTTTTCAGATCCTTCAACAGATGAATAAGGGCTTTGGTATTTGGGCAAAATCCCAAATAAATCTTCTGTAGTATCTGACCATCTTGAGGAGCACTTAGATGTTTCAGACACTCTTTGGCACATCCATCCGTTCTATGGCTTATATCTTCTGGGCTTGCAGCTGCAATCCACCAGAGTTGATCACAAATCCCAGATATTCCAACTCTTTTTTGAAGAAGTGACACTTCCTCAGCTTAATCTTCAGGTTAGCCATGGATAGTCGCTTGAATACTTCTTCCAAGTGGTGTAGGTGATCAATAAACGTCCTACTGAACACATTGATATCGTCCAAGTATACCAGGATGCACGACAACTTCAAGTCGCTCAGTATAGCATCCATGGCCCTCTGGAACATTGCAGGCGCATTACATAGACCCTGGGGAACCCTCATCAGTCAGTATAGCCCCTGCATGGTAATAATCGCGATTTTTCTTGGTCTTCTTTTGGCAAGTTGATTTACCAGTATACTGAGATCAGATCATTACAGAGAAATACTTTGCTTCTCCAAATTGTTCTAGTGCATTGTCGATTCTTGGTAGGGAATACAAATCCTTCTTCATAATATTATTCAGCTTCTATTTTTATCACCACCTGATTAGAGCCATCCTTTTTCTTCACAATAAGAATAAGACTTGTCCAGGGTCTCGATGATGGAACTAGAAGCCCATGCTTCACTAGTTTGCTAATTTCATCTTCCACTACCGCTTTGACTGCTTTTGATCGTCAGATTGGTCTCATCCTTATTAGCATTTTAAACCTGGTGTTGACCTTGTGGATCACATCTCTTGCACATCCCAAATTGTGGTCATCCTGAGCAAATACTTTCCTGATACTTTTCAAACAATTTATGCACCTCCTCTTGCTGGCCTTCAAATTTATCAGCGAGTTGCTCTTGTTCTCCCAATAGGTTGATACTCTCAGTTACCCTGGCTGGTAATCCCATCTCATTGATAGTCCCAAAATCATGGAATCTCCTCAATTTGGCTGTCGGTATCAGATGAACAAACATGTTGATCTGATTCTTCCTGATCTTCATTGGTTTTCACTTAAATTTGTCAAAAGAACTTGAACTTCTCCATGGCCTGGAATTATTATCCCAGGAGCCACCCAAATCTCTAATCTGGACTTCTTCCAAGGGCTTCCAACCTCCCCATACAACAGCTCAAGTATCTCCAATGTCAACCCCATGTCAACTATCATCTGCGATCCTGATGGTATGGTCTTCTCATTCTTGATCCTCAGTGGAATTCCCCGGTTCTCTATGATTTCCATCAGCATTTCTTGTTGCTTCCTACCAACTAATTGGTATCAAATCAGGACAACGCCATCATTGTATATTAGATTGATGAAGTTGTTTCTCTTATTCAGTGGAGCTTCACCATCCTTTTGATATACCAATGATAACATCTGACCCTTATGGTCAACGTATTATCCTCATAGTTACATGTAACTCTGTACTTGAATAGAAATTCCGTTAAGATTAAAATGTCATAGTTTTGGGTGGCCAAAACTATCGCTGGCGCAGATATCACCAACGACCCAAATCATAGTGGCAGAGCGCTATACGCTCCACAGAAGATGGTGGTATTCAGCCCAGCTGTCTTGTACTCCTTCTTATGTTCCAAGTCTGGTGAGATTTTCATCCTCTTTATCAGCTTGGTTAGGACAATGTTGATGGGCGCCCCGCTGTCAACAATCGCCCTCACCCGCACTCATTTCACTTATATGTCTATATATGTACACTCAGAGTATTGCAATATAGTGTTTACTGAGTGTATAGTGGTATTATTAGAAAAATTGAGGGTGTGTATAATTTGTGCCGATAAATCAGGAAATGATTCCTTTATTGCGCTGAGGGGGATCAAAAGATTGGCCTCATCCAATCAGACTTCAGACAATTATTCAGGATTCTTGGTGGTTCCAAAATTGTTCGCCAGTTGTCAGGCGTATGGCTGGGCAGCTTCTTTGATTATCTTGGGGTTGATTCCCTTTGCCCCAGATCTGGTCACTACATTTACATCCAAATTTACCACTTTATATAGCTGATCCTGTACATCATCGTCCAAGAACAGATCACTGATATCAATTTTCTTGGTCATGATGTCAGGAGGAACAGGCTTCTCCGCAGCTCTAGACTGTTCCCTGTCTAAGCTGCATGCCCTTTTCCCAATTCCTTGGCAGCAGCTGACTCTTTTGCCTGAACCACATTGACTTTATCCTTTGGCTTCTTACAGTGCACGGTGAAATGTCCTTTCACACCAGATTGGTAGCAGACCTTTTCCTTCTTATTCAACTGTCTGAAGTTCTTTGGGCTTATTCCATGACATGGTTGATTGTTTGGCTTTTTAGCTCATTTGTTCCCCTTCATGGGATTAAATTGCATACAAAATTATATTTGAAACTTCTATTTGGGGCATCAAATGTTGCTCCCAAAATCTATAAATTATCTACCATTTGAGAGGTATTTAATTTTGTCGCAAACACAGAAGACATCATGTGATGCAAATTGCAATAGGGCCACTTGTAAGGTGATTCTAGCATCGGAGTCATCTAGAACCTTCACTACAACCAGGATCTGCGACTCCTGGTAGAACTGATCCAGGAAGTTTGCTAAAGAATTGTCCTATGGAACTGGATTCCCATAAACTCCTATTTGCGCTTTGACTTGTGAGTCAGACTCTAAAATTCCTACATGATGGCCACCTTTGCCTCTGAATACAACCAGCTGTCCCCCTCCAGGTGAGGTAACATTAAGATCTGACAGTTGGTGTCAAGGCAATTCATGAACATCAACGCCTTTTGACAATCCCCATAACCATACACGGTCATATTGAACAGTCAGAAAAATGCTGGGCATTATCCTGATGGAACGTTGGCAATTTTGGCGTTGCCTTAAATTTTTCTGAGTTATCTATAGCCAAATTTCTAGGTTCAACCACTCAGCTCACTTGAGGAGTGACTTCAGGCATCTTCTCCAAAATGGCTGCAAAAGCAGGCGGCATGTTCCTTGGGGTATTTGACTTCCTGATTATTGTGTGAAGACTTCTTTCTCTGGCATCGCTTACCATATCTAGCTAACAACCACATTTGTGAGATTTTTAAGTTCCTTGACCTGTTTGATCAGTCAGTCTATATTAGCGCTGAAATTTCTTAAACAAACGCAATCCGCTTCTCACTCCATTTTCAGGTATACGACCTCTTAAACTAGGTCCCCTTCTTTCTTCTTTAACGAAGTTAATTTACCAAGCAACTCATTCCCAAAACTCACAACATTATTGATCCCTTCCTCCATCTTGGCAACTCATTCTTCCAAGGCTGCGAATTCCCAAAGATCCACTGAGTTTAGGGCATTCTGATTCACAGTGGCTAACTCCATCCACAGTTTGCATAACTCATCTTTGTAAAACATTCTGATAAATTCTTTAACTCAACTACACCCATGTAGTGAGCATCAACTTGTAAACATTTACTGTTTTAGGTTATTATTGGAAAACACCCTAATAGACTTATTACTGCACAGGTTCAGTTTCTTGTGCACTTCATTTGCGTTGTATAGTATATTATATTATCAGTTGATAGTAGTATGGCGACTATTATCTGTAGTTGAGTAAAATTTTTATGTATCAGCCCAACGCTTGGTCAGTATTCCCGCTTGAAATACTTGAGATGTTGTGATATAGGGATTCGTTCCCACATTCTGTCCAAACTAATCTTCTCTAAGATTCCCTGGTGACAGTCTCTTTGGTCCAACACACAGTCAGCAGCAATCCCTGAATGTTTCTCCTTCTTCTCTAGATCCCCACTCAGATCTTTACTCTTTTCCCTAAGAGTCTCCCAAGTATTGCACCTGCAATAATATCCTTGAGAAGAATAGAACAATTGAAAACTGATAATAGTTTACTACCTAAACCATATACTGGATGAAAATATCTTAGTAAATACTGTTGTATTATCTGTTTTTTATTATAATTGAATTTTAGGGAATTTATAGTAAGGATTTGGTATTTTAACCCTCAGTTGACACCTCTTTGATGAAATGGCAGCTGTTACTATTAAATCACCCATCCTTGCTTTGGCAGCGATGTTCTTCCCCATTCTGGATAGGATTCCATTATTGGACATCCTCAAGACCTACAACGGAAAGAGTCAAAATGTGTCCCTAACATTTCCCTCTCAATCCAAGCAAACCAACCATACTTGGCTAGCGACCTGCTTAGGTGATGTAACTTATTACCCATTAAGGCAGGTCATGCACCAACTGATCAATTTGCTAGTTGCAGGCGGCATCACTCAAAATTGCAACTTTCTACTTACATTCCCAATCTGTTAGGATGAAACCCAACCAATCTCAATCAGTACACCTGATAGTTAATCACTATCAGATGCCCCTATTTTTTGGCAACTCTGCCTGATGAGATCTTAAGTATTCTTCAGGATCAATCCCCCAATGGATATGACCAGGCAAATATCCCAAAATCCACTGAACATAGTTATTCCAAAATTTGGGTCAACCAATTTCCAATTCACCTCGCTTAGGGATTTATCCCCTAGCGATTCCTGTTAATCTAGCAGGCTGGGAATTTGGGCAAAGATCCCAATACCAAGCCAGCCAAAATAGCTGTAATAGCATCATCAAAAGGAAACATATGGGCAAGCAACAAAGGTTGAGCTTTATTATAGAAGCACTCAAAAAAAGAGAAGATCATCTCTCTCTTGCAAACTAAGGCACATAAAAGCCTGTTTTGTCGCTGTAAACTTTTTTTGGAACCTAATTCTTCAAGCAGCGCTTGCTTCACCACTGATCAAGTACTGAGGTTAACCATGGTGGGGACCGTTCATTCCTGAGCTATTTGATTCAAGCAGGAAGAATGTACTGGTTTTTTGCCAGTCTGTAGCTCCTTCCATTACAGATTCATAAGCACAAAGGAAGGAGGCAATACTGCCCTCACCAAGTATGAACTTGTTTTGAAGAGGGGTTTTTTACAATAGGGCATTTGTAATGAGTGCTGCTCAAGCCTTTTAAGGCGAGATAAAGCACTAACTAGCTGTTGTTCCTTGATAACTAGCTTAGGGTAATATTAGCAAAAAGGCTGGAAGGGTTACCACCCAAAACAGAATCCATATTTTTTAATGCTTTTGTGGTGTACAGGTGCCCCTGTAGTGAGCACCACTTATTGGATTTTTGGTTTAAAAAGGCTTGCTGGTGCTTTTTGCCTCAAATACAATAATATATGTGAGGGGCTTTTCTTACTACTTATATGAAAATATTGGAAACAAACAAATACTAAAAAGGTTTCTTTTTATAAATACTTATTGGGTGTCATGTGGGGATAAAAAGAGATAATTTACTTAATAAATTAATAATAGTATTTAAAATGTTGAGGCTCGACATTTGGATAGCTTATAAATTTCTGAATTAAGTGATATGGGGTTTTAGCCTATCAAAGCTCAGAAAACTCGCTTTACTATGTTTGACCGACTGATGGGGAGTTAAACTATAACAATATGTACCCATGGTGTAACAATTTAATTAATTTCAGCCAACCCTCTTTAGCAAAATTTATTGCACCCTGGGGGGACCTCATCAATCCTATAAAGAGGGGTGATCCCTGCCTTGATGCTGGCTTTGAACTAGTCAAGACTGGGGGTGAAACCTTTAATGGACTCACCAGGTTTACATGCAGAGTCAGAAAATATGACTTCCTGACTTAGCTATAATTTCCCAGTGAGTATTTTTAATAGTGTTGCCTCAATTTTTAGGGTTCCACCAATAATTGTCCAGGGTTTTTGTCTGATAAAATTGTTATTTATATTTAAATTGAACTCATTATCATCAAGGACTTGTAAATGTCTGAAATTTTCCCTTTTTGGCCAATTTTGCCCCAAAAAAACCTTATTTTGAAGTCTGTAGGGCAAATGTCTGACAGACACAACTGGGAAGTGATACATAATGACTTGTAAGATCTTTGTTAAATTTTCCACAAAGAGCAATTGGCTGGGTGGTGCTATTACCCCTTTTCAGATGTAAAATACCACTATACATAGGAAACCTTCTGTATCCAATCCAATTCCAATTGAAACAATGCTAGTATTTTTTTTTTGCAAAGATTGAGATTTTTTGTGTAAAAAGATTCTCAACAAACCATTAAAATGTAAAGGTACTCCAGTTAAATCCCCTTTACCGTCATTTTCCTAAAATTTCCTCATATTTTCAAAATCCTGAACCCATTTATTTTTTTTGTTTTTTATAGTTTAATCTTTTGATTTTAATGTGAGTTTTGATTTTCTGAACTTAATTCTGACTCTTCTCATTCAGTATTTCCTCAACTTCTTTAAATACACTTCTTTATTCAAACGAAATGCTGAAACACAAGGGTTGAGCGTATTTCAATTTGGAAATATTTTAAAAAAATTTATAGAAAGCTAAATTAAAGAGCGGCCAATCATGGCGTGCCCCATCACTTCTTCAAAACTCATTTCTCATTACAATTTGAGAACTGACCCTCTCCTCAATAGCAAAACTTGGTAAATCAGAAACATGAGAAGATGCCCAATACAAGGGCTGAAGCATCCACAAATAGCGCTTCCAAATGAAAAGCCCCATTTCATATTAAAAAGTTATTGTAAATTTGTTAGGGCTCTGGCCTATTTTGTTTTAAGTCTATCATTAGGTTTAAAATAAAGTTTTCTTCCTCTTATGTGATTCTCTCTTGCCATCCTTTAAAAATTTTATATGCATCCTAGCGCCCATAAAGAATGATTTGGTGAATTTTAAAAAGGCTCTCCCCTTGTCAACTAGAGCACTTCAGGTCCAAACTAATTTAATGGCTTGGTGCCTCAGGAGAATCAACAGAACTGCGCAGTGCTCACCAAAGCAAATTTGAGCTCCCCAGGTCCTTGAAAATCATGATTTCAAGGAACCATGAAGGTCTTATAATTTTATTTGAGGTGGGCCTGCCTGGGGACAATACTGTACCAATTAATGGGAAATTGAATGAATGGGAAAGGAGGATAAAATCCAGAAAACCTCCATGTGCAGCGTATGAAAGGTCAGTAACTCCATGGACCGCCTTTGCTATTTGCTATCTCAGTTTGGGGCATTGATGCGCAACGCCAACACAGTCATAATTGTCCCCTACTCAAATCTTCTGTAACGGAATCAAACTCAGGAAGGCAGTGGTAGAGGTCCCTATTCTACCACTGGGGTATCCTCCCCTAAGATCCATGAAAGTCTTTAATGTGATGTTTCCCAACTCACCCTATAAGTATCAAATTATTTTTAATTCAATAAGATAGTCAATTTACCCCATCTTCTTTTCTTCAACTTATCCTTTAATTTAACAGCTTTGTGCCACATTAAAATCTCTTTTAATATTTTAGAGATCTAATAAAAGGGTGGTTAGCCAAGCGGGTAAAACTGCTTCCACCCCTAGTGCAGGTTTTGAGTTCAAAACCTGTACTGGATAGAAATCAATCTCAGTGTGGTATATTTGCCCCAAGGTTGACCCACCTCAAATAATTTTTGGCTTACCTCAGTTAAATAAAAATAGAGAACTAATAAACTGACATAATGGTGCTCATTACAGCGGTCTTTAAGCTTTATAATGAAATTGTACATCATGAGAAAGTAAAAAATTCATACCAAAAATCATTATGCTGTTTGGTAAAGAAGTGTAACACAATGGATCAACATATCTCAATACAAGTAGCTCCTTGCAGCAAAAAAGCTTGAAATTTTTGGGCAACTTTTGAGCTCACCCTTCCGCAGTTAATCAAGATCAGAATTAATTTCAGCATGAGAACATTAGTGAGATTATTATAAATTAATTAACAGTGCATACTCTATGAGAGGTCATTCTAGTTGTTTAAGCCACATATGAGACTTCTATGACGCAAGACCTATATACCTCAGCTTTATTGCCATCCATAGAACTGGCCCTGGATACTGAAAATTTTTCTGAAGTTTTTTCCATCCAGCTATACATCACACCCTGAAATTAATCAATCTACATAGTATAAAGTAGCTGACAGCTGGGGCTTACCCATACCCTAAACTCATATATTATCAATTTTTACACCTCGACATCCTTATTTGTCCATGATAACCATGAGGCCATTGTGGATGTTAACTTTTGATATATTTGGTTGATTTTGCCAAACAAGTTGAACAGGGTAAAACCCATTAAGCAACGGATGAGAATTATGAGGATTGCTGGCTTTTAATAACTAATATTAATAAAGACTTAATCAGAAGCTATTGCCCTGACAATACCAATTTATTTAATATTAAACTTAATGGCTACTTCCGTTACTCCTCCCTACTACATTCTTTCTTCATAAAAGCCCTTTCCCTTCTCATTGTCATTCTCAACTCCTTTCCATGGTTTCTTAGTCAGTTTCATCCTTCTGATTAGTAATTCCATATTTTCTACCAATTTAGGGTCTAAATTCTATCATCAAGGCCTTAGCGGAATTCCCTCAATTTGCCAAACCATAATACTTCAATTGATCTATCTTGCATTGATATATCTATCACTCAATCTCAAGACTCCCCTCAACTCATAGATACAATCTTCTGGATAGGTGACTTATCATCCAGACATACCAATTTTTGACATTATTCCCCCTTGACTGAAAAATAAGCTCCTTTTCCTTGTGTACCAAAAGTAACTTAGCATGTACTTAGTTGATAAATCCAACCACCCATGTGACGGATGGGTTTATCCCATTTGTTATATTCCAACTTGGATTTGGATTTTCCAAATCTGAGTCAGATCGTTTATAAAAGATTTTTGGTTTGGTCGCTTTGGGTGTTGGGTTGTACCTCACCCAAATCATAGATTAGGCTTGTGTGAGCTAATCAATAGCTCAGGTGAGGCCCCCAAAGCACTGCCTTTATAAGGCGCGCCTGCCCATTCCAAAGTTTACTTCAGAATTTTCACTCTAGCATGTCCCTTTCCTGGGAAGCATTGTTGGTTGCTCCCCAGATGAGCTCTGGTCGGCGTGTTGTTTTTATTTTCCTGAATAAAATAAAGGTTGTTTTGGGGTTTGCATACCTCGCTTACCTGTTGGTCTTTTCCCTCATTGAGGAGTTTTTTGTGTAAGTTGGTTTTAGACCATTCCCCCAGAGGATTTGGCATAACCAACCAATAGTAGGTGAATGTTTGGCTGCTTGTCAGTGCCCCAAACCTCTCCCTACTCCTTAGGCTGCTTTAGTTGACTGTCGGTGTACTGAAGTATTATTCAATTATATGGCGGTCAGAACTGGGGGTTTTCCATCCATTACAACCCATGGGTTCCTTAATTATGTAAGCGTCAACACCAATCTTATCAATTATCTCAAACAGTAAGATCCAAATGATAGAAAGCTTATTCCTCCTTCTGAACCTATGTTGGTCTTAGAACAGGGCAAGGTCTCCTCCCTCAAACTGTGGGAGGCTGCTGCATCTACATTGATCAGCCGCCTGATCCAAAATCTTCTAGGATAGACAATTGGAATATGCTTAAGTTTGGAGTTTAGTCAGTGTGTCTGTTAAGGCAGTCAAATAGCATTGGGGCTCGACTCCAACGGTATCCTCCACACAGGAATAAAGTAATGTAGGAAACTCTGAATGTTTTCTATAAAGTAGTTGGAAAGGACTCTTGCCAAATGATGAGTGGCAGCGAATATTGTATGTGATACAGTGGTGGATAGAAAGGTTAGCTCTACTCCAAAAGCTGATTTTTTACAAGCTTGCAGAGAATATTTAAAAATATTCCGTTGTCTCATTCAATAATTTTATTAAAATCAGGGTGGTATAGTTAGTCAAGACCCCACGGATTGTCATTAGTTCATTCAACTTGGGCAGAATAAGCGACGTGAAATTAGTTATCTTGTCCATGAGGGTAATTTGCTGACAGCCATGACACTGCTGACACACTCCAGGATGAACTTGGCGGTGGTGACAGCCCCTAAGTCATTGATTTCCCTTGCTTCCATCTATCTTGTCAAATGTCCAATGGCTAATATTATAATCTTAGAGTGGTTTGCGCCAGTTGGCAGAGGCCCCACCACATCCATAGAAACAGTATGCAATGTGAAACTAGGCTAACCAGCTAGTAGGTGATCTTCTTATGGAATGGTTTTTCCAATTGACAGTGGTGACAACAAGCAATAGTTTCAAGTAATCATAGTGCATACTCTCCCAATAGTAATGGGGTTGTAAGAACTCTAGAGTTTCCCGCAAAACTCCATGACATACTGCTCTATGAGCATCCATAATTATGGCTGGGTCAAGTGGAAGGTTTTGGGAAACTCAGCTTCAATTCTCCAGCTTGCTTATATAGCTCCCCATCATGCAAAAAGGTGTCGCAGCAAAGCTCATCTAGCACTTTGATCACTGGTGGAGGCTCATCTTGGCATTGCCCCATAATCATCTTCTCATACCATATGTCTGACAAATCTACCATGATGGAGACCATTGGTAATTGTGAGAGACAATACGCATTCTGATGTTTCGCCCCTGGATGATGTACAATCTCAAAGTCATATTCTTGGAGCTTCAGGGCCCATCGCGTAAACCGCCATTCAGGTTCCTGCAGATTCTGCAGCCAACGCAAGGATGCATAATCTGTGACCACTTTGAATTTTACCCCTTGGAGGTAGACCCAGAAATGTTTGTATGCATATATTACTGCTAAACACTCTTGCTCAGTCATGGTTTAATTTCGTTCAGGGCCTTTAAAGCTTTGGCTACAATATGCAAAGTAGTGCTCCACCCCTTCATCATATTTTTAGGATAGCGTGGCTCCTACAGAGCGAAGGGACGCATCCGTTTGAGCAGTAACTTTCTTTTCAAAATTAGGTATTTCAAAATGGGTGAGATAGCCAACGCAATTTGTAATACATCAAAAAGCGTTTTTACAAAAGTCAGTCCAGTTAAAGGTGGCTTTTTTTCAATAACTTGGAGAGTGGAGCCCCAATTCATCTGAAGTTGGAAATAAATCTCCAGTAGAACCCAACCATTCTCTAGAACACCTGGATATTCCTCTTATTACTTGCCTGAGTCAACTTGCATATAGTTTTCACCTATGCCAGCTGAGGACTAAGCCCTTTTGAGTCTACCTCAAACCTGAGATATTCTAATTGCTCCTTGAAAATGGCACTTCCAAGGCTTGATCTTGATATTAGCGTCAGCAAATTAGCGGAACACTTGTTCTAAGTGATCAAGATACTATGTGAACGTCCACAGGAACAAGTTGATATTTTCAAGGTAGACTAGAATGCAGGATAGCTTCATTTCGCCCAAATTTGTATCCATAGCACGCTAGAACGTAGCTGGGCGTTACACAAACCCTGTCATGTTTACATGACCTAATTGAGAGCACCAACAGCAAAGATAAGGTTGGGAGGCAGGAGGTCCAAAGGGTCAAGTTGCAAGACTTTCCTGACCTGAAGCACATCTTGGACCAACGCTGGGTACAGGCCAGGTATGCCCAGGTTGGTACAAGTGTAGTTCATAAAGCCCAGCCCCTTGTTTTGGCTCTTGCATTAAAATGAATGAGGTATCTTCTCAATGATGATGTCTCAATTTGGTTCATCAGTGAAAAGGGGTTCAAAACCCATTCAAAATATGAAATTAATAACTCATATCAGGCTCAACTTCAATTTATCACTCAAGTAAGGTTGATTTCGAAGTATGTTACCCAGTCAAATTGGCGCATGAGCTTATTGGTGCACCAAGGATCAGTACCACTTTATACAAATTGATGAAAACCCCAAGTTGGCTTAAATATGTTTGCTTGAGACCAACTTTTCTTGTTGGTCATCTTCCCTTTAATAAACCACTGGTCAGTTTTACGTTTTTTTCTAGGTTGACTTGGGCAAACCTGTGCACGGACCTCTTTGAGGAGGTTTTGCATCACATTAGCCAATTTATTTGGTTTAAAATTTTACAGCCTCAGCTACACCGCTGTGCCGCCCAGGTTCCCTCCAAACTGGGTCACCAGTGCACACTAGCCCTGTACAAAGCTTGGTTATTACTTACCCTTTATGGAAACAATTAAGTTTTGCTGATTTTTTGATCCTTTAATTACTTGGACCATACTAACCACCCTCGCCATATGTCACTTTAGCAACAGCTCCCTCAGCAGGGATATCTTTATCTTAACACTGGCGAATAGTTCCCTGGCGTTGGTCCTGTGCTCCGTGCACCACCACCCTGGGGACTGGAGAGTTATAGATACTCTTCTGACAAACCCTGTTGCTTACATGTAGGCTGAAACAACCCCTTCAAGATGATTATAGCGCATTTCTCACATTCCACTGCCAGCAACTTAATCTTCCAGTACCAAGATATCAAGTCCATGGCGGAGAAGTAGTTTGCAACTACCAACCGATCTAAAGCATTGTCAATCCAAGGGTAAGGTAGGAGTCCATCTTAGTGACGCCATTAAGCTTCTGGTAGTCAATGGCACCCAGTTTATGCCATCCTTTTTTTTAACAATGGGCACCAACAATGCCCACATACTTTTAGATGACTCTAAAATTCCTGTTCAAGAAATTCATCTACCTCATCAGAGACAGCTTCTTCCAAGGCTTTAGAGCATCAGATGGGCCATGACTAAATGGAAGTGTGATCTACCATGTTTACCCAATGCACCACCCCTCGTGCGCATCCCAAATCATGTTCATCAGATCAAAAATATCTCAGTATTTCAAACAAAGACATCGCCCTATATTACTGTTCCTCCAACATCCCAGTCAGAGCTTACTGTGGAACCACTGCCATTACACCAAATGAGGTTTTTATAGGTAGGCCGAGGTCCTCCCAAGCCCCAAATTTATGAATATGGGGAAAACATCAATAGGAATCAAGTAAAAATATGCCACAACTTAAAGTCTTTGGATCGTCATCAACTCCTTCTGTAGGTTCTCTAGAAATACCTTCACTTCCACATGTCCTTGTAACAAAAGACTCAGAGCCACATGAGGTTTAAGATGCAATTTCTAGTAGGGCCCCACTATTTCCCCATATAGCCCTTCAGGGACATCTATTTCGAGCACTGTCTCTATTATAATCTGATTACCAAAAGGTATGATTAAAGCGCTTGCTTACCATAGCGTAATACTGATTTACTCATAAATCTAGTAGGAAGGACACTGGTCCTTCACTTCAACTGCCATTATCATACAGGAATACTCCATCTCTGTATACCAGATTGGTTTGACTGGAGCGGATTGTACCCTTTGGAACTCCGCTGGAGGTAAACTAGATGGGTATCGTTGTCCTAGAATATTAAAGTTTCCTCTGCCATTTTAATCACTGCCCTGAATAGCTGCATGAATGTGGCACCAATCAACATGTCGTATTGATTATTAGACAGAACCACCTCTGGAACAGATGCACCAATAAGACCAAACTTCAGAGGCAGCGTAATGTAAGAGCCTTCTCACAGTGATCTATGTTTTGTGGTCCCATACACTACTCGGTGTTCCACAACAGGCTTCAGCAAAAGCTTAGCCACAAGCTTGGTGGATGTAATATTGACAGGAGCGCTAGTGTCTATAATCGCCTGGATTTTTGTATTTTGTATGAAACTATCTTAGTATGTACACTCTGAATAAGAGGGACCGTTGGTGTTTATTATATAAAAATCCAAGAGCTTTTGGTTATCCAAGAAAGTGATTATACCAGTGCTGACATGATGATACTCCTGGACAATTTTTTCTACTGTAATTGCCACAGTCACCCCCTCTACTGTTGCAACATTTGTTGAAGGCCCGCCATTGACTGTATCATTGCGCTCAAAGATTTTACAAGTGTACAGTTTTTGCACATCTCAGTGGAGCTCCAATTTTATGCTATTGGGGTACCTCCCTTGGTTTGAGACCAATATATAGTAGGGAATTTGGTGATTTAGTAAATTATCAGGGTGTGTAATAGGGCCAACACAAAGTGACTCATGAGAATTATCAGGGACAAATAGGCAGAATCAGTGGAAGTAGAGCATACTGTCTCTACTCCGCTTACGCTTTTCCCTGTTTGATTAGGGCAGCCAGTACTGCATGAGCATTCAGCCTACCCAAACAGCTAGCCTCATAGTAGCCTCTTTGTCCGCACAAGAAACAAGAATTTGTAAACGACACTTATCTCTATATCACCTACAAAGGTCTGGGTCAAATATAAATGATGGGTCGTTATTAGTCTGAGGATAAGCTGGTTGATTTTAATGGGGACGGAAAGAAACTACCAACATGTTAAGTGGAAAGAGATTAACCTGCAGATTGCGTCCGTGTCATTAGAGTCCCTCTCCTGATAGGCATTTAATAGCAGATGCAGGAGCATTCCGCTCCACAATGAGAGCACTAAAGGTGACAGATAGATGGAATAAACAATTGACAATTTTTAATAGCTATAAGCCGTCAAAAAGAATGTTATTCATAGAACTATACAGTTCTAAATATGGCTTAACAGCCGCCAGCATTGCTATGTTCACCTCCTTTTTTTTTTTTTAGTACTAGATGGTATATGTTCACCTCCTTGTTTGTTAAAATGTTTGCTCCCACCAACCCACAAGCCTCAGCATAAACTGCACTTTGAAAATATACCAAGGAATCATACTTATGAAACTGAATTGTTAAAAACTCTGCCTTGCGCCACGCCATTTTTTCAACCCCCAAACAGGCAGATCACAGACTCCTTCACCTCTTGATATGCTATGGTACTACTATTAAGGTAACATGTGACTTGGTCGGTGCTCTCTACCTCCAGAGCAGATAACAACAGTTTAGCCTTCTGCCAATCGGAAGTTCCTTTTACTGAATATTTGACCCACTTAAAAATCCAGGTATGTTTCTGTTGCAAAATGGGGCAGCTTGTTGCTGCAGAACTCTCCCTCTCTAGTGACTGTTATGAAATCGGCGGTATTTAAGAGATATGCCGCAGGATTTTGCACAGGGTTCAACCCACTGAGCAATTAGGACCAACGATGTGATGATCGCCATCCTTGAAACAACAGAATAAATTTCAAATAAATATGGAGCACTTGCTTCCACAACTCTCTTTTATTTAATATGATAATTACAGCAGATTCTCACTGTTTACGCTTACTCTAAACTACTAACAACCTTACCTCCTCAATCATATTATCTCACTTATATTGTAGTTACTTTGGATGATACTGCTTTCATGGCTTACTTATTCAATTTGCCATATCTCATTGGTTTTGTCAATTCTTCATTCATTTATCTCATGACGCCTAATTCGAGGCGATTTCCCAACAACCCAATATTTCCTAATTTTATGGCGCTCAAATTGCCATTACGCATATCAAATCTTGGCGGATTCCATCCGTTCTGCCATAATAACCTAGGGCTTCTCATCCAGTCATATCAGAATTGTGAAATTATCCCCTCCTTGAGAAGACAATAAGGCTCCTATTGCTTATACGCCTGGTTGAACTTCAAATGCACTCAGTTGATGATCTGACCACTAGTGTGGTCCTTGATAGTAGATGCATCCATACCTGTCTTCTCAATGACTTCAAATGGCCCAAACCAGATACTGACCATCTTGTGTTTCCACCTGAAACCATGTTGATCATGGAATAGGACCATATATCCACCTGTATACTGTGCTATGCCACTCCGCCGTACCTGATTGGCAGTCTGGCTTTTGATTCTCTTGGCTAAGCTGAACGAGTACGCCTCAGTTTGTAATTTAATCAGCATACTTGTTAGGATGGTAAAATAGTGTTGCAGATCCATTCCGCCAGTGTCCTCTACACAGGCATATAGTAATGCGGGCAGAGCGGGGCGCCATCTATAAAGCAATTTTAATGGGCTTTTCCCCATAGCAGAATGGTAGCTAATGTTGTAGGCGAACACCGCGGTAGAAAGGAGGGTACTCCAATCAGAGGGCTATCAGCAACCAACTTCTGGAGTATGTTCACCAGGGTCCCATTAACCCGTTCAACCATTCCATTGGACTCAGGGTGATACAAAGTTGTTAGAGCCCCATGGATGCCATTAGCACAGTAAGCTTTGGAAGAATGTGAGAAGTGAAGTAAGTCCCATTATCAGTAAGGAGAAACTTAGGGCAGCCATGCCGCTGAATAATGCATTCATGATAAATTTGGCCATCATGACTGCTCATAAGTCTCATATTGCTCTGGGTTCAACTCACCGGGTAAAGTGGTCAATTGCCACCAGGATATACTTGGACTGGTTAGCTCCAGTTGGCTAAGGGATGATGACACCAAGGGAGACCATATGCCAAGCAAAGTGTGGCTTTACTAACTGGTATGAGGTCTTCTGGCAGAACGGCTTTTCCACTTGGCACTGGTGACAAGAGGAGATAGTGTCAAGCACTTTAAAATTCATGCTTTCCCAGTAATACCGAGGCTGCATTATTTCCAATATCTTGCACACACACTGTGCCCAACGGCCCTATGTGTGCTCATGATAACAGTTGTGCGGGTTGAAGGTCTTGGGATATTTTTGGTAGTGTCCCCTATCCGCTTATATAATTCCCCATTTTTCTGGAACTTATTGGACCTTATCCCATTCAATACATTAATGACTAAAGGCAGTTCATCATACTTGCCTCTAAGAATCTTATTAAACATTATATCACTCAGATCTGCCGTAATTGCAATTGTGGGTAATCTTGATAAACAATCGGCATTTTTAGGTGTTTTGCTCTGGGTTGGTGAAGAATTTAGAATTTTATGCCTGCATTTTAGGAGCCCATCAGGCCAGACGCCCTTCAGGCTCTTTAAGGTCCTGCAACCAGCTTAATGAGGCATGATCCATTATAACTTTGAATTTCACCCCATGCAAATACACCCAAAATTGCTTATAGGCGTAGATCACCACCAAGCACTCCCACTTGGTCATGGTATTTTTGCGCTCACGCTGTTCAAAGTACAACTGCAGTATGCTACAGGGTGCTCTTCTCCTTCCTCGTCTTTCTGGGATAGGACTGCCCCTACTGCGGAAAGGGATGCATCTGTCTGAACAATGAACTCTTTGTTGAAATTGGGACAGCGTAACACTGGAACACTGGTTAACGCGGTTCAAAGTGTATCAAAAGAGCGTTGCTGACATTCCGCCCATTCAAACATAATGTCCTTTCTTAATAGCTCAAATAGTGGGCCCCAATACAGCTGAAGTTAGGGATGAAGCGCCGGTAATATCTGACCATTCCCAAAAAGACCTGTATATCCTGTTTGCTGTGGGGTGGAGCCATTTTTCAAATAGCTTCCACCTTGATTGGTTGAGGTCTCAGCCCTGTGGCATCAACCACGAACCCCAGGTACTCCAGCTGGTCCTATAAGAAGTGGCATTTATGTGGTTTGATCTTGATGTTGGACTCAGCGAGCCAGCAAAATACAGCTTCTAAATGGTCAAGATGTTAAGAGAAGGTTCAGGAGAAAACATTAATGTTGTCAAGGTATACAAGGACGCACGACAGCTTTAGGCCCCCAAGAATAGTGTCCATCACCCGTCGAAACGTAGCCAGAGCATTACACAGCCTTGTGGCACAGGGCTAGCTGGAAAAGACCTTTGGATGTGATTGCAGCACACTTCTCTTGATCCACCGGTGGCAACTCAATTTTCCAGTAGCCCAAGATCAGGTCCATAGCTGAGAAGAAACGAGCTCACCCTAGCTGATCCAAAGCGTCATCAATCTGTAGTAAGGTATATGAGTCCTTTTTGGTGATGCTATTGAGCTTTCAGTAGTCAATTACTACACGGTTAGTATCATCCTTCTTCTTTACAATAAAAACAGGAGAGGCCATGGACTTTTTGACGGTTCAAGCATCCCTTGCGCTAGTAACTTGTCTGTTTTCTTGGTTACTACTTCTTATGCCACCCTTGATCAGTGGATTATCCTTGATCTGATGGGAGGATGATCTCCAGTGTCCAGCCCATGAACCACCCCTACACGCATTTTAAATCATGGTCGTCAGCAACAAAAATCTCTTTATATTTTTGAAATAAAGTGATTGCTCTATCCTTCTGTGGTTCTGACAGCCTCATTAATTCATCACACGATACAACTGCCATTACACTGAGCTGTGGTTTGAAAGGGAAACAAATTCCTCCAGTGACCAAAATTCATGAACCAAAAGAACCTCCTCAACGGGGATTAAATTTAAATATGCCACTATTTGGTGGCGCCGAATTTGCAGTGGTACCCTTTGTAGATTTTCAAGCAAAACTTTGATTTACCCTGCCCTGGTAATATAATGCCTGGGGCCATTTGGGGTTCAAACCATGATTGCTGATATAGCACAATAACCTCCCCTTAGAGTCCATCTGGAACTTCAATCACCAAGTCAGTGTTCACTATAACTTGATGCCCAGATTAAATAGATATAAGTCTGGCAGCTCTGAGCGGCAGCCCTTGATATTCAAAAATCTGTTGAGGAAGGGCCCAAGTTTTGCCCTTTAAATGACGGTAGTGCACAGGGATTACTCCGTTGCTATAAGCTATATTGATATTCCCAATATGCACTAGATCATTTGGCACTCCACTAGAGGTAAAGTGAATTGGGATTCAAAGACACAAAATCTCAAAATTTTCGTCCATCATATCAATAACAGCCCCATAGTGTCACAAGAAGGAAGTTCCAATTAACAGATCGTAATTGCTATTTGGTAACACTATAACTGGAGCTACCATGACAATAAAACCAAACCGCAGCAGAAACGCACTGTATGCTCCCTCAGAAACTGTATTTTACATTTGTCGGACATTCACTTTCTCAACCTAGGAGCAGAGTGTTGGAGGTATGAGTGCTTCTGAATCTGCTACCATGATTGGCTCATCACCTGCCCAAGCTTTGAATAATATTGTAGTCATTAACAATATGAATACAAAAGGCAAAAAGACCCTAGTGGACTCTTGGTGGAATCCTGACTATCAGAGAAATAAGGATTATAATCAAAATCGGCCTAAAAAGGTAAAAACTAATAATAGGATTACTTTGACTTCTCAGCTTAATCTGAGGTGTTCAGTATCGCAAGGATCTGAACCTCCACGAGGTGAAAAGATTTTACCCATCAATGATTGAATGTGAATGAACAAATCATTACCACTCAGATCTGAAACCTCCCAAGGTGTGATGATTCTACTCAATGACAATAGGGTAAGGATTAACCAATCAAAACCACATGAGTCAGCCCACCGCCAAGGTGAAAAGATTTTACTCAATGGTGATTGGATACAATACATCAAATTGTTACCACACGGGGGTGGTTCTGCCTCAAAAAAAACTTTATCTTTAATCTGATAGGCCAAAAACCTATATTTCCTAATTTGGAAGACTGAGCTTTGTATTCTTTTGCCTCAAATATCGATGGTCTCAAAATCTGAACTAGTTTAAATAGGAAAAACTAGTACTGAGAAAAGGACCTTTTCTGGTTTTGCCCTGCCTAAATAATAAAATACATAAAAAAATCTACAAAGTGTTATTTATACTTTTTTATAAAGTAAAATTCTCACTTTATTAAATAATTTGTGGCATCTTTTGGCGGATCCCACAAATTGGTGCTCACTACAGGGGTTGATCCCCCTGAATACTTCAATAAATTATTAAAAAAATAATGGAGGCTGCAAACGTGAGCAGCTCTCCTGAATTCCAACTAGTTGCTCTCGAGAAGCAACTAGCTAGCTTTTTCTCCCGTCTCAAAAAGCTAGAGCAACGGCCTATTGAACCATTGGCAGTGAGGCCACCTAAGCCTATCCTCTCTGCAACATCTGCAGCTTCAGCGCAACGTAAAGCAGATATCCCTACTGTGGGTTCTCTTTCCACTCAGCCAACAAGTGCGTGCCCCGAGGGTATATCCCCCAATTCAGTTACAACCTTGCCCATGGTAGAGAATACCTCAGAGGCTGACTCTGAGGGGGGTTATGATGATGCTGGGTACTACTTATTGGGAGCTCCCACGGAAGTGGAGGTCCCTGATTGCCTAAACGACAAAGGGGTAGATAAAACCACCATACCTGAGGATACTTACCTCCGCCGATTTATAGGTTGTATGGAAACTATTGACACAGCCAGCGATGCTGATCAGCTCTTATCAAGTCTAATTTACCCTTTACAGCGAAGGCATACCATGCAGTCTAATTTGGAGACTCACCTGAGACTGCATGCAAATTAACCTCCATTTTTCATCTCAAGGAGGTCTTAGCGCTGTCAGCCAACTTTGGAAGCACACTTACTAAGGTTGAAGTAGTTGTTCACAAAGTCTGGGTAATGGCTATCCTGGATACAGGTTTTTCCAGTAAATGTAATTTCATCTCAGCTGATGAAAAAGATTAAATTGATGCCTGACTTGGATTGTATCAAGGAATTTGGAACTGTGGGCCCAAACAACACCCGCGCTCTTGGCGCTTACTCTTCTCTTCCCATATGCGTTGGGAAGCTTATCCTATTGGTCCCCACTGTGGCCTTAGATAATAACTCCTATGATATCTTATAGGTACTCAGTTTATGATCAAATATGACGGCATCATCAACCTGAAGCAAGGGTTCCTATCTTTAATGAACTACGAAGTTCCATTAATCTTATCCAACAAAGAACCTGTCAAGAATGACTAAACCTGCTTGGTTGAATACCCCTCTTCCGCTTTGCCTTTACATCATGTCACTTCTGGGCGCAACACTAAAAAATTGCCTGATTCAGTGGAGGCTAATGATAGTATTCCATTCTATGTGGCAGATGAGGTGGTGATTAAGCCAGATGAACAACGAGTGGTTGACACGAAAATCACACTCCAAATCCCACGCCACTGCTTATTACACCTCTTAAGCATTGATGGAGTTAGCCCCTTTTGAGCCTCGGTTATTGCCTGGCATTTTAGACCCAGCCTATCAGAGGCCTATTATTCTACTGTTGGGAAACCTCACCAAAAAGGACATAACTATAAAGAAGCACCAGGAGGTGGGCCGAGGGTTTTACTCCCTGTGGAGGAAGTTGACAAATCCACTCTATTGGCTCAATGGCAGATTTAGGCTTGCCCACAGATAACCTGTTATGTACCTTGCCGAACATCCATATTTTGGATGAGATGACCTCAGATGAGTTGGAGAAAGTGCAAACTCTTCTGGGTGAGTATAGTGATATATTTTCGAAGTTGGACAATGATTATGGCCACATGAAGGGCTGATGCCACCCCATCGATGTGGGTGATGCTCATCCCATACAGTCCAAACCTTATCGCAAGTCAAAGGTGGAAGAACAACAAATGAGGACGGAACTCACGCAGTTATTTGACGCGGGGTTATTAGTTCCTTCGCAAAGCCCTTGGTCTTCCCCCTACTGCTAATTAAGAAAAAAACGGAGGTCACCGGGTAGTTATGGACTACCTCAGGTTAAACAATCTCACAAAAAAGGATAGCTATCCTATCCCGCGCATTGATGATGCCCTGGCCCAACTTTCAGGCTCAAATTTTTTCTCTGCCATGGGCATAGCCAGTGGTTGTTGGCAAATGGATCTATCTCCCCAAGGCTAGGAGAAATGCGCTTTGATATGCAGTGAAGGTCTTTTACAACCTACGCAATTACCCAAAGGGTTGTGCAATGCACCTGCTTCTTTTCAGCGTGCGATGGATCACAGTATACAGGATCTCAAGTTAACCTGCGTTATTGTCTACCTTGACGACATTACTGTATTTTTGAAGACCTTCAATGAACACTTTGATCATTTGAAAGAGGTATTTCAACGCTTACGACGCTCAACTATCAAATTAAAGCCTTCAAAGTGTTTGTTCTTCCAAAAGAAACTAAACTTCCTCAGACATACCATTTATCTTGAGAAGGAATCCTACCCATATAAGATAAAGTTGAAGCAATTGTCAGAATGCCTCCCCCAAAAAACCTACGGGATATACAGGTATTTTTGGGGATGATGGGGTATTACCATCATTTCATACCTAAGTTTGCCCAACTCAATGAGCCCCTTGTTCGCTTAATAAAAAAGAATATCCCTTTTCAATGGGGCACTGAACAGAAGGCCACCTATGAAACAATGAAGTTGCTGCTGCAAGAACGGCCTATTCTAAGGCATCAGATTATGAAAACCGTTTATTTGTTTACAGACGCCTCAGACTACGCCGTTGGGGCCATTCTAGCTCAACTGGACGAAAAAGGGGTAGATCATCCTGTTTCATATTTTAGTAAAATGCTATCAAAGGCAGAACACAACTATAATGTTACTGAAAAGGAGTGTCTCGCCGTTCTACTCGCAGTGAAGCATTATCGCCCTTTCTTGTATGGGACCTCTTTCACTGTGATCACGGACCATGCCTCTTTGAAATGGTTGCATAGCATGAAGGACCCTACGGGACGCTTAGCTCGCTGGGCTCTAAAGCTCCAGCATCATGATATGAATATCAAACACCGCGCTGGAACCTGTCACATGAACGTTGATGGATTAACTCGGCTGCCCATTCTCCACCTAGATAATAATGAAGCGGAGCAGTTGTATGATCTTTTAATGACCACAAATGGCTGGGAAGATGAGGATGAACCTGTACAGAAGATGTTGGCCCAGAACTCCCATAACACAAAAGTAGAAAACGGAAAATTGTATAAACAAGTGGGGGGAAGTGGCTCCTTACCTATGACCCTCAGAACGTGTACCTGTCATCCTGAAAGCTCATTCAACTTTAGGCCATGGAGGAGCAAAGAAAACCTATGAGTGGATAAAAGATCAGTACTTCTGGGAAGGAATCATGGAAGCTATTGTCGAAGTCTTAGATGTTTGCCTTATGTGTAAGAAGCAGTCTCGATTCAAGACTAGATATCAATATCAGCCAACTACCCCACAGCAGCCATTCCATACAATAAGTTTGGATGTGGTAGGGCTGCTCCCTCAAACCACAGGTGGAAACAGATACATTTTGGTAGGCATTGACCACTTCACGAAGTGGGTTGAAGCTGTGGCGTTGCCAGCCCAAACTGCTAAGGCCACTGCCACCTTTCTTCACCAAAATGTTTTCACTTGACACGGGTGCCCTCAAGTACTACTCTGCAATAATAGAAAAAACTTCACCTCCAAAGTAGTCAAAACCTTAGCTGCTTTCATGGGAGCTCAGCAACTGTTCTCAGCTCCATATAACCCCTCAACCAATGGTACAGTAGAGCGAGCCAATGGTACTCTGGTTTTGATATTATAGAAAATGGCTTCATCTGATCCCCTTTATTGGGACCAATATCTCCCAAGCGCGCTTATGGCTTACCAAATTAGCTATCACCAGATTTTGAAAATGTCCCATTTCCAAGTTTTGTATGGCAGGGAACCGGACATACCTGCTCTATTAGCTAAGTATGTCTTCTCTAGAGGAGAGGAACCCGAGAAAGCCATGCAAAGGTTAGCTAACCACATCATTCAGCTTCAATCGGAGGCTATGACCAACCTAGCTAAAATGGTTACTAAAGAAGGCCAAGCTGCCAATGAGCTCCAAGCTCCCCTGCCCTCTTTCCAAGTGTTGGATAAGGTTTTATATTACCACAATCGCATAACTCCTTGAAGTGACAAACTTGGATCAATCTGGGAGGGGCCATTCACCATCACGTATAAGAGAAGAAATGAGTATTCTATAAAGTCTCAGGCCACCGGAATTATCATAAACCAGGTACATGGCCGCTTCCTATGACCCTACACCCCTCCCAACATTCTTGAGGGGGGCAATGTCAGACATTTACTTTCTCACCTAGGAGAAAGAATGTTGGAGGTATGAGTGCTTCTGAATCTGCTACCATTATTGGCTCATCACCTGCCCAAGCTTTGAATAATATTGTAGTTATTAATGATATGAGTACAAAAGGCGAAAAGACCCTAGTGGATTCTTGGTGGAATCCTAACTATTGGAGAAATAAGGATTATAATCAAAATCGGCCTAAAAAGGTAAAAACTAATAATAGGATTACTCCAACTTCTCAGCTGAATCTGAGGTGTTCAGTATCGCATGGATCCAAACCTCCGCGAGGTGAAAATATTTTACCCATCAATGATTGGGTGCGAATGAACAAATCATTACCACTCAAATCTGAAACCTCCCAAGGTGTGATGATTCTACTCAATGACATTAGGGTAAGGATTAACCAATCAAAACCACATGAGTCAGCCCACCGCCAAGGTGAAAAGATTTTACTCAATGGTGATTGGATACAATACATCAAATTGTTACCACACGGGGGTGGTTCTGCCTCAAAAAAACTTTATCTTTAATCTGATAGGCCAAAAACCTATATTTCCTAATTTGGAAAACTGAGCTTTGTATTCTTTTGCCTCAAATATCGATGGTCTCAAAATCTGAACTAGTTTAAATAGGAAAAACTAGTACTGAGAAAAGGACCTTTTCTGGTTTTGCCCTGCCTAAATAATAAAAAACATGAAAAAATCTACAAAGTGTTATTTATACTTTTTTATAAAGTGAAATTCTCACTTTATTAAATAATTTGTGGCATCCTTTGGCGGATCCCACACCATTACAGCAGTGCCATACACCATCTGGTGTTCCACATCTGGTTTTATGTTAGCCTGGCCACCAGTTTGGCGAAGACTATATTGACGAAGGGCACTGGTATCTATGATGGCATGGACTCAGGTCTTAGCTACAACCAGGTCACATTAAGTACATTTGGAGTAAGATGCATCTCGACTGTTTATAACATGGACATTTAAGAAATCCATGTTTCCAAGGAAACACACAATCCCCTCACCAATTCTGGAGTATCGTTTTAAAATAGCTTTGACTGGAAAAGTGATGCTTACTACTTGCAAAAAAGGTGCATCCAAGGGGGGTCTAACTTTTCAGGGGAAAATTTTTGAACATTTGGCAAGCATATGGCTCAACCTGCAGCTGAGACACCTCTTCCACCATAGCTGCAGACTGCACTCATGTCAAAACATTCACCCCCCAACTGGCTGATGATAACAAACTGACTCATTGTGCAAGGGATCTTCTGTTGAATATTCTAATTTGTGTTCAGGTAGGACGTTTGGTATAGCGGAGATAGAGAGTTCCTTCTCTACTCCGCTCTGACTTTTCCCTGGACATACTATTCCAGCTGTACACAAGATACATGTTAGGGCACCATCGTGCCAGATGCCCCTGTTGACTTCATTTAATAACAGCTGACCCCTTAGGCCCACGTCCCTGATTAATATGAAACAAGCCATGTCAAGTGTTGGGCTGGAAGTAGTTAGAATAAACAAGTTTAGGGTGATAGTTGGGCCAAGGACAATAAACAGGTATGGGGTGAATGTTTAACTGATAAGGCTAACTTGGTGAATTCTGAACTGGACTAGCAGAGTCCCCTAAGTAAGATTATTCAGCAGTTATAGCATAAGAATTCCGCTTAGTATTAGGTGGAGGGAAGTTGGCTGATATACCATGCAAAAACTGTACAAGTTTAAGCAAAGGTACATCTTCATCCAACAGTGGGGTCATGACGTTATGTAACTTGCGGTATGGCTTCACAGCAGAAATCATTGCAATACACATGTCAGAATTGGAAAAATTCTGGCCCCAATTAGCACATGAGCTTCCGCCATAAATTGTTCAGCAAATGCGGTGAGGGTCTTATTCTGCTGAAAATTGATGGTCAAAAATTTGGCCTTCCGCTGTGACATCTTTGCAGTTCCGCTGAACTACCACAGCACCATCTCTTTGACTTCTTGGTATGTAATGAAACTTCCTGAAAGGTAACAGATTACTAGATTAGCACTTCTGACATCCAGGGAAAAAACTAACAGTTTTGCTCTCCATCAATCTGAGACTCCTTTAGTTGCAATTTTAAATCGCTTAAAGAACCCATGTATTCCCTTCACAATTTAATGGGGCAGCTTATTACAGAAAACCTCCTGGAGCAGCTCATCTTGTTTTTAAGCACAGTGTCCAAAGCCAGTTTCAGCTCCACATAGGCAATGGACCCAGAGTGTTGAGTAAAATATTTATTAAAACATTGATGCAGGGACCATCTAGTACTAAAAAAAAACAACATTGATGCAACAAGCTGGCAACTGAGTGTTCATCATTTTATAATTAATCAATGGGCACCCCTGTAGAGAGCACCACTGTTATGAAATTGGCGGTATTTAAGAGATACGCCGCAGGATTTCGCACAGGGTTTAACCCACTGAGCAATTAGGACCAACGATGTAATGATCGCCATCCTTGAAACAACAGAATAAATTTCAAATAAATATGGAGCACTTGCTTCCACAACTCTCTTTTATTTAATATGATAATTACAGCAGATTCTCACTGTTTAGGCTTACTCTAAACTACTAACAACCTTACCTCCTCAATCATATCATCTCACTTATATTGTAGTTACTTTGGATGATACTGCTTTCATGGCTTACTAATTCAATTTGCCATATCTCATTGGTTTTGTCAATTCTTCATTTATTTATCTCATGACGCCTAATTTAAGGCGATTTCCCAACAACCCAATATTGCCTAATTTTGAGGCGCTCAAATTGCCATTATGCATATCAGATCTTGGCGGATTCCATCTGTTCTGCCATATTAACCTAGGGCTTATTGTCCAGTCATATCAGAATTGCAACAGTGACATTATTCAGTCTCTGCTCTAAACAGTATAGCTACTCTGCTTTGTCACCCAACCAGTCAGCAAGTAAATTGGATTGGCAGCCAATCAAGTGCAGTTGGTGGAGGCTTTATCTAACTGAACAGTTATAATCTTATTCTTATTTGAAGCATTTTTTGGCCTGGAGTAATATTTTAAGCCAAGTTTTAGTTCCACATATAGAGATAACTCAATAAATTGAGGCAAAACCACATCAAAGGAACCTGGTTGCGCCATTGCTTGGAGAATACAAGGATATTCAATAAGTTGATCAATGGGCCCCCTGTAGTGACCAACCCTGTTAACTTATAGTGAATTTGGTTGATTCCACATAATGGGTTGCACAGAGTAAAACCCACTGAGCAACGGATGAGTGATATGAGGGGTGCTGGCCCTTGATAATTAATAGTAATAAATACTTCATAAGGAGCTATTGCCTTAATGATACCAATTTATCAAATAATAGTGGGATGCCTGTGCTTCGCCACAGTAATATACCTTACCAGATGACTTTAAATAGATTTTGTTTTTATATTGGTAGATAGCCATCAATAAGTTCAGAAATATTAAACCTATTAAATATTACAACCTCAAACCACTTAGCCAGAATTAATTAAGCCTGCCAAATAAACTAAACCATAAATTACTTTCCTGAAACTATTGAGCCCATTGAATCAACCAAAAAATGAACTACTACTTATCAAAAAGCAATTATTGAATCTACAAAACAGCCAAAGGCTAAAAATCTGCGTGGAAATTGCCCTCCCTGAGGGCAAAAAAATTGTGCGCACCATGCGCACCAGATGGAACAAAGCAAAAACTTTGTTCATCTCCTTTGACTCGCTCCCCTTAACCTTCCTCGTAAGGTAATTGAGGAGAAGCTCCACAAAGGTCTTGTGGCCTACAGAGAAATCCATCAACTTGAATTACAGCGATTTTGCTTAATGCCTGACCTGTGCACGGGCAAAGCTATCTCTGTAATCAACCCCTTCCCAGAAGTGGAAGAGGATTTATCCAGAATTCCCTACGCAGCAAAATTTCACTTTGCAGATGGGGGCCAGTCAGCTGCATTCCGTGTTACACCGGAATGCGCACCACCCATTTGCAACCACTGTGGCTCACTGGGCCACAAGGAACATGCATGCCCTGTAAAAGAGGGCTTAATGGAAAATGATTTTTGTGAAGAAGCTATGGATAAAGATAATGAAAACTTCACCAAAATGACTGATGGCCATCACCCATCCCGCTGGGGTGAAGATGGACTATACTCCATCGTGGACCCAGTTACAAGTAAACAGCGTAAAGCAGCACAAAAAGCCCGCAAGAGAGCAGCGGCTGAAGCGGCGGCTCATGCAGAATCCGCCATTAGCCAAGGACAAATTCAGGAGGATATTTCAGATATTCACCGAACCAACCAATCAGAACAATATGCCCAGGTCGAAAATTTTCATAGTAGCCAGACTGAGCCACAAAGCGTCATCAGTCATGCACATACTGAGGAACAATGCAACCGCAATTTGGGTGAAAAATTCGGTGCACCATGCACAAAGTTGAACATCAAAAATATAAAATCCAATCAACAACCTGCATCAAATCAACATGAGACTTGTGCAGAAAAAGTTGATGCAAATGCAAAAACCTCAATTCCCTTGAATCATTGGGTCAGATCAAGGGAACCAACAATGGCAGTGAAAGAGTTGGAGTACTGACGCGGAGCATGGCCAAAATGAACCGCGGTGGGATAGGACCAGAGGGTCCTCCCAACCGCTCCTGAGGCGCCATGGGCACCTCAGTGTCAGTAGGGACGTTAAATATTGCGGGAGCCAGGGCTCATACGTCCCAAGCCAAAAAGCTGGCATTCCTGCAAAAACCTCTTGTAGACATCTTGGACACCCAAGAAACCCACTGCCTACAAGGGGAAGAATAATCCTGGTCAACCAGGGTCACACCATCACAATCAGTATGGACATCTCACTGTGGAGTGATATTCCAAAACAACAAAAAATTTAAAATTACAAATTCATCATCACACTTGCACGTTTGAGTCATGGTAGCAACAATCACATGCCAAGATGAAATAATTTCGTTAGCATGTATCTACACACTGTGCACTGCAACTAAGAGAAAAAAATTTTGAAAAAATTTCTACCCTCACCCTCCCACCAGATATCATCATGTTAGGCGATTTCAACTGCTGGGATAACCCCAATACAGATCAATGGCCTAATCTCAGGGGATACCCACCTGGACACATTGAATATCGCACAATGAAGGCATCTCATGGCTTACAGGATGCTCTTCCTCCCAATTCACCAATCCTTCCCCATATGACAAGACCCAACATACGTGAGGGACTGCTCATATCAATGAGTCATATTGACCACATCCTCATCCCACAATCCCACCACTCAAGAATCTCTAAATTTACAACAAAAAAGATCAATTTTTCTGATCACCAATTAGTCATGGTGCAGTTAGTGCCAACCCAGTCCCACACACAGGTGTCGCCTTGGAGAAAGCTTCACCCAGAAAATATAAGATTGCCTGAGATATCTGACTGGGTTGAAAACAAGGCTACAAACCCAGAATTCACAGCCCCATTCACTTTGGATCTCCTCGGAACATGGGAAAATTTCAAAAAAGATTTAATCACCAAAACCTGACATATTGCATCATGCAAGTACACCGCGGACACAGCCACAATCAAGTGTACCTTGGCAGAACTAGACCACCTGGAAATAATTCTCCGAGATCAGGCTATAGCCCTAATTGGGGACGCAAATGGGCAGAAATTTTAGCCTGACTTAACAATCTCATCTTTGAACACCAACACAGAATCAAAGTATTGAACAAAGGTAAGTTCATAAAGGAAGGCGAAACCTGTTTGACATACTTTTTCCGCCAATTCCACTCCTGCGGAAACCAGCCCACGTGCGCACAGGTCCACAAGACCAATGGCACTGTGGCAACTGACCCTGAGGAGGTCAAGGCGGAAGTACACCGCTATTACACTGAATTATGTCGCGATATTCCAACAGATCCACAAAAAAATTAAAAGAATTTATTCAAACTGCCAAGATACAAAGTACACCACCAAATTACAATATACTATCCCTTATCACACGGGAGGAGCTTTGGGAAACAATTCGCGGTGCACCACGTAGGAAATGCCCAGGGCCTGATGTAACCCTACGAATTTTACAAAAAATATTTTTCAATAAATCGCCCCCCTCCTATTGGCATCAATGAACCAGAGTTTGTTGGAAACACGCCTATTACCAGGAGGCCATGAATCCTACGTTATAACCTTTTATAAAAAGGGTGACAAGCTGGACCTGGCCAACTGGCGCCCAATTGCACTCTCCAACACTGACACAAAAATTCTAACAAAAATTCTAGCAGCTAGATAAGGCGCAATTGCATCTGACGTCCTATCGCCCAACCAGTTTGGGTTTATACCAGGGCGTTCAATATGGAACAACATTCACCCTGTTACAAATATTTGCCAATCCAAAGCAACTGGTGCCCTGGTCTTCTTGGATCAGGAAAAGGCGTATGACCGTGTTAGCTGGGCATACCTAAAAGAATGTCTACATGCCTTCAAACTCCCACCAAGATTCATAAAATGGGCGATGCTCCTAACAGAATCTGCAACCATGGCTGTATGCGGCCCTGGATTCCTAACAAACAAGATTAAACCACACAGAGGGCTCAAACAAGGGGATCCCCTCAGCCCACTGCTATACAATTTCAGCTTTGACCCGCTCCTCCGAGTAATTGACTCACGTCTCATGGGGAGAACCGCACAAGGACAACCAACAGTCAAGATACTGGCCTTTGCAGATGACTGCGTAGCAGGTATAGCAAACAATGAAGATGCCCGACAGCTGGAACACACTCTAGAGGAATACTCCAAGGTGAGCAATGCATCGCTCAACAAAAGGAAGACAGAAATCATCCTCTTAGGCAAATACACAAACAATTGGGCCACAACATCAGAACCTCACACCAACACTCGAAGAAAAAACCCAATTATATTACCCTTTGCAACACCTCCCACCACCACTCCTGTCTGACACCTTGGAATCTGGCTAGAATCAGGGGGATATGCTAATGAGACAATGGAAAGTAACCTGTTACAACGGGTATCCAAACGCGTCGCCTCCCTCAAGGGAAGAACCCTCAGGACTAACAGGACGAGTTACAGTTGCTAACTCGCTCATCCTCCCAATACTGTGGTACCAGGCCCATGAGATAGCCTTCTCACCTACCTTTATAACCTCAATTCGCGCGCTTATCCAGGGCTGGCTGTGGCCTGGCTATCACCCTCCTATACGGATGGAAACACTGTTAGGCCCACGCTCAAGCGGAGGCATGGGATTAATAGATTTTGAGAGCCATGCCAATCACATCCTAGGTACCTGGATAAAGGAAATCCTTGATCCAGACCTCCTGCAATGACATTGGTCCAGAGCAGCAAGGACTAACCTTGCACAGGCGCTCAAATTAACCGACCCATATAGTCCACCCAGACTACTTTCATACCTTGCCAAGCACCCTACTGCAATGGGTCCACATGGAACCTCCCCTCATTCTAAAACATATCCTTTGAACTATCCGCCGTATGGGATGGACCATAGAGAACATGGGTACTATACAGGGAAGGGGATGACCCATCCCCCAATTCAAATTAAGAACCCAGAAAACCACCCCCAGAGGAATATGCTCGCAACAACCCCAAGCATAGCTAGGATAGAATACCTAGATATGCTGGACATTCCCTATGATTTAACCACACAGAAAGCAATGTGGAAAATGACACACCACCCATTCCTACAACCAAGGATAAGAGCAAACGCCTGGCGATGTTTGAGAAGGACCTATAGGACGGCGGACCGCTCCAACTCCCTCCACAAAACATGTGCAGTATGTGGAGGGGAGGGATCCCTACATCACTGCCTAGAAACATGCCCCCCAACCAAAGCTATATGGCAGGAAGTCGCACGCCTGCTTGAGATTCAAAATGAACAGGAATTCTTGATATCAAAGAGTATCTTTGCGCTCCAGATCGAGTCACCAATCCCATCTACACTCCACTCCCTAATAATACCCATTGCAATGTGGACAATACACACAATTGCATTAGATGCGTTCAAGGGCACGGTCCCAACCATTCATGGGATTATTAACAGATTCCATGTCCACTTACTAGAGCACTTCCAAGCCTGGCTCTATGGATATATGAGAATGAGACAAAAAGCGCTCATAGAATCATGGTTCCCACTCTGGTTCCTCCACACATACCCTTTCCTTCACACCTGCTCCATAGCAGGGGAAACCCCCTCAGAGTAGTGCACCAACCCCCATACCTGGCAGTCCCGCTGGCAACAGGGGTAACTTAGGTACCCTGGGGTGCCCAATTTTTATATTTCTTAGTTATTCTCTTAGTTTCACATATATTTGGTAATGTCTGTCCCCTGGTCAGCCTACCTCGGTTAAATAAAAAACAGCCAAAGGCTACCAACCACTTATCAAAACCCATGAATTATTTAAATGATTATGAAATGCACAGCCAATTTGCTATATAATTATAATTAGAAAAATATAAATTTTAGATTGTATATAAAACTAATAAAAATTCATATAATTTTAATAAAAAATAGTATATTACTATACCCAAACTTTTTAAGTACTTGTAATAAATTAATTTTTTGATTTATTTGTTAGTGAGTTAATACATCCTATATAAATAAATGAACAGAAGGATACTTTTTCAAAGAAAATTTTCAGGCTAATTCTTGTTGATACCCAGTTTATCAAAGATTTGTTTGTGGGTTTGAAGTTTACCAGAAAATATAATTGATCCTTTTTTAAATTGATAGATAGCCATTGATAAAATTAAGAAGTTAAATTATATTGATTAGTTATAAAACTTTCAACTATTCAGCCAAAACCAATTAAACTTATCAAATTAACTATAACATCAACTGCTTACCTAATACCATTGAGCCCATTGAATCAATCGAAATCCCCCTTACCCAGCTATAACCAGTTAACTTATTGGATCATCTAATCACCACCTGCTTGCTAAAATCATCAAGCTTATCAATCAACACAAAACCATCTACCGCTTGGTAAAACCATCTAAATTATCAACTTAACCAAATATCAAACTTCTCAGTTTAAAAATAGACTAATAACCAATTAAAACATATAAAGTTTAATGCTTACATCTAAAAGCTTCTATTTTATTACAAAAAACAAACTTTCACCTTTGAGATGCAAATGTACTCCCTTCTGTCCACCTATATCCAAATTAACAATTCTCTACATGCTGTAGTTTTGCTGGCCATCATGCACATGCACACATGCACAGACATACAAACTTGCTTTTATTTATATAGATTAAAATTACTGGCTACTTCCGTTACTCTTCCCTAATACTTTCTTTCTTTATAAAAGACCTCTCCCTTCTAGTTATCAGCTAAACTTTTAATTCATGGTATTTATAGTCAGTTTCACCCCTTTTGCTTTGTAATTTCCTATTTGCTACCCATTTGGGTTTTCATTCTATCATTGATGCCTCAGCGGAATTCCCTCAATTTTCTTAAATAATTACTTTGGTTGATTCATATCACATGACTTATCTATTGCTCAATCTTGATGCTTCCCTTAACTTGTAAATATGATCCACCAGATAGGTGACTTATCATCCGGTCATATCAATTTTTTTAACTGTAGATAATAACCAATTGAACAATAAGCTTAAAGACATATTGCTATTTTAGATAATGGGATCTCTGGCTACCCTGAGTCCAACTTAGTAGTTATATGCTGCTCCTTTAATCCTCCTGGAGTCAATCCCTTAACCTAGTCAAAGCCCTTCTACAGTTGCTAAAACAATGCTACCAAGATTTAGCTTTACGTAATAGCTCCCCTAAGATTGAGGGGCCCAAAGGACCTGAAGGTGTCAGAGAGCAAAAAGGGTCAGGAGGTCCCCATGGACCCCAAGGACCATCTAGTCTTTTTAGTTTAAACTTACAATAGTATATACAAACAGTGGAAACAAGACTTCCTAAGTGCATTAGCAGCTCATTAAGATTAAATAGGTATTTTAGACAAAGGGTGCAAGTTTCATCTAAATGGGGTCCCACAGGATCCTAGAATCACGCTAAATGAATTATCTAACAAAATGTACAGCTATAGCGCGTTTTTCAGGCTTACTCGCAATTGTATCTCTCAAATTGAGCACTATTACCATCGTTTTGAAACTCTTTATCTAAATTGAAAACCAGGTTCTACTATAACGTGATGAAATTCAAGTTTTGAAGGAACAAATAGCTCTCAAAGACTCCGTCACTCATCTAAACTGCTAATTGGACGAAGTTGAATAAGACTTGGAAGGACTTAAACAACAATTGTTTAGCAGATCCTCAAAACTATTCAGAAATAAATATTTCTAAGCCAGCACCTGTTCCTGCTGTCAATACTATCTCCACACCTATTGTGACTAACCTCAAACCTAGCTTTAAGAAAATAATTACTCCAGGTCAAGAAAATAGCGTCTCACTCTTTATTCTTATGAGTGTTCGATGGAGGAATCCACAATTTGATTAGAAAGTGAAATATATTCATTCCTGTTTGAATAGCATGGGCTTGAGAATATAACTACTCACCTAAGAGATTCTCAAACCTGCAATCAAGCCTATAACAGCCTATTTCAGGAGTTTGGTAGTAAACAGACCTTGGCAAATCAGAATCAGGCGTTCATGGCTATCCACATTAACAAAAGAAAAAGTCCCATGGTTCGCCAGTCTGTTATATGATCAAGTTCAGCCTTTAGTCACCACAAATTTCATTACACTGGATCACGCCATTTCTTCTTTAATTTCCGCCTTGAGATTTTATCCTGAGGTCTACCACATCTGATTTGCAAAAGAATAACTTCAACCATATCCAAGAAATCAATGAGGCTATTAATGAGATTACAGTGTCCAACTTAAGCTCAAAGTCCTCTGCTTCAGCCAACTTCATCCAGACTCTTAATTCACATTGCTAGTAACCAGAAGAATTTAAAACCTTGATGCACCTATTGTAACGGATTCCACCATAACGCCAAAAATTGTTGGAAGAGACTTAATGAGGAGGAGTGAAAAACAGTCAGCATAAATGACAAGACTCTTCATGCTGACATCCCTGTACCTCCTCAAAGCCCTTGACAACAACTGCCAAGTCTGATGCTGATGTACTTGAGAACAATTTGAGGTTGGTTTAATAAAGAACCTAATACTGTTTATTTTTATTCTGATGAATCTCTCATGTTTCTTATCCTGCCCCCTTAAATTAGGAGCTTGGTAACAAAAGTTTCTGTTTGGGTTTATAGTCTTATTTTCACACTATTATAAACAGTGGTTCCTCATGAATGACATCTCAAAATAATGATGAACAAATCAATTTAGCTCTCAATTAACCTCACTACATGAAATATAGTACAATGGACTACACTAGGCTTGGTTCTAATGAGAACTACTCCATGATGAATAATTAATTTACAGGATGCCTCTGAATACCTTCAAAGTTAAGATAAACCCAGTTGTGACCTTCTCCTTGGAACTCAGTTTCTTTGCAATTACTATGCCATTGTACACTATGATAGTGCATTCTTATCCCTAATTGGGACATAAGGTCCCACTGGTATTTGAGACCTCACATTTTTCTAAGTTAGAGATCAGAGCTTAGCCTTCCTCTTGTATAATGATATTTAGATTTATAGAATTGATTACCACAAAAGGAGCTCTCAGGTGCGAGTACCTCCTCCTGCAGTAGACATATGGCAGGACATGTCTATCTACTTTCAAGGTTAAATATTATACAGCCCAAGTACCAGGCCATCATTGACACCAGGGTACATGTCAATATCTCTCCAGAGCACTCAATAGAGATATGGGGTGTAGAAAATCCATCCGTTAAGGAAAGCCTGACCTTCTCTGGGGATTTAGATCCCATTTATGCTGGGTCCATCTCATTATTTCTGGCAGACCTAATAAAAAATTTAGAATTGTAGGGATCAATACTCCTACTGCTTATTTTCATTTACTGACTGTAGAATCAAATGATGATGTACGTAACTTTGGGAGTCTAAAAATAAAAAGCTAGAATATTCCCTTTTTTAGCTTTGATAGATGCCTCTATTGGGTGCAAGTAAGAACTGAACAAAAGAACCATGTTGATCAGTTTCTAAAAGATTACTCCAACCATTTCTGACCTCCATCTATGACTAAAGAATATGAATAGCGCCCTACATCATGTTGAGACTGGAGATGCCAAATCTATCAGATCTTATACTAACAAAAAGCAAGGTTGAAGGGGCTCAGTGTGGCTGTTGATTTCAAGCGGTTATTGAAGGCTGGATTGCTGGCGCTTTACCGTAACCTTGAGCTACTCTTCTCCTGATAGTATAGAAGAAAGATTTTAGACATTGGTTGGTGATGGACTACCAAAGGCTCAATTCTATTACTAGAAAAAGGTAGCTACTACCTTTTCTGGATCGGTGACTCTCTCTTTCTGCTTACTGAGTCCCAATATTTTCAGCAATGAATCTTGCCAGCAGATACTGGCAAATAGAGATGACCCAAAGGATAGATCAGAATGTGTGCCTATAGCTAGTGAGAGATTATTTGAGCAACCAGGATGCCTTAGACTTTTTAATGTGTCTACCACGTAGCAGAGCGCCATTGATGGGATCCAAGGAAAATCTTATAATTGTCATACACAGTGCATTCAAAAAGTTCTGGGACTAACGTTTTAAAGACACAACTTTACAAATAAATAAACTTTCTTTTATCATAATTTAATATACAACCTTTCCCTATCTATACATATTTATATTGGTAAACCAATTGTTAAAAGGTATGTACATAGTTCCTATTTTGTATAACCATGTCTAAACCAGCTGTCACATTCTTCTGAATTTTCTCTACTTTGTCAAAAGGATGAACCTTCAGTGCCACCTTCAGATTAGAGAACAGAAAGAAGTCAGACAGAGCCAAATCTGGTGAATAGGGTGGATAATTATAATCTGAAGGTGGCACTGAAGGTTCATCTTTTTGATAAAGTAGAGAAAATTCGGAAGAATGTGACAGCTGGTTTAGACATGGTTATACAAAATAGGAACTATGTACATACCTTTTAACAATTGTTTTAGCAATATAAATATGTATAGAGAGGGAAAGGTTGTATGTTAAATTATGATAAAAGAAAGTTTATTTATTTGTATTTTTGTGTCTTTAAAACGTTAGTACCAGAACTTTTTGAATGCACTGTGTATGTCCTCATCTATCTTGACGATATCACCATATTTTCCAGCACCTTAAAAGGCCATATGGAGCACCTCCTGAAGTCTTAAATCATCTCTGAAAGGTCTCTATTAAGTTCAAGCCTCAAGGTGTTTTCTTTCAGTCTAAGATGGAATTTCTTGGACAAAAATTCCCCCATGCTTGGAATCCAACCCATCCCAAACAAAGTTGCAGCCATAAGAGGTTGTAACGCTCCTAGAGTCATAGGGATATCCAATTATTCCAAGGCAAGGTGGGTTATAATCACTAATTTATCTCTCAGTTCATGATCTAGCGATACCTCTCATCTATCTCTTACAAAAATACCCCTTTTAATGGCGGTCTGGACAGGAACAGGTTTTCAACATGTTGAAAAACACCCTTTGCACTAAGCACATACTATTTTTTAAGCTTTTATCAGCCATTTCTGTTGTTTACTAATGCTAGCAATGTGGCAGTCGAGTCTGTCCTAGCACAACATGACAAAACCAGGTGGATATCCAGTGGTATACTACAGTATGACCTTAAGTAAGGATAAATGAAACTACAGTGTTACCGTACTGAGTTCCTCACTGTTTTATTGACAATTAAACACTTCTGGCAATACCTTTATTAAAACTTAATACAAATATCACTAAACATGTCTTGATCTGGTGGTTACAACAAATGAAAACCCCTGATGGGTGGCTATCAAGGTGGGTGTTAAGATTGAAAAATTACGACTTTTCAATTGCCTATCATGTGGGGAAATACATCAAAATGCTGACATGATTTCCAGAATGCCAGTAATAGCTTTTTTAATATCTTATGATTACTGACTGTATGATCTATATCTGGCTAAAAGGTGTGAATTAGAAACCCCAAATTTTAAGTGAATTACATATAATGTCAAAAATACACATATTAAAGAAGGAATGCTATATATAAGAAAGTTTAAGTAGATTTCCTACATATTCCCTTCTTCCTGTACCAATGTCATCCTTGAAGGACATTGAACTGTAGGACACAGAGTGGAGAAGAAGACAAATGAATGACTGAGAAAAACTCTGTTATTGGGATTGGATGGTATGACTATCCAAGAAACTTAGAAGCCTGTTTAACTTATCGCACACAAGTTTGGATCAGACCTTGAGTATTAAAACCAAGTGGTGGCTTTTTCATGCCCCTTTAGCATTGTCAGTATTGATGTGATGGTCCCCTTACTTAACGGTTTACACGAGCATAAGTATATCCTATCAGCTGTAAAGCACTTGACCAAATGGGGTGAGGCAATTTTTACTCCAACTATCACTATGTAGGCTAGATCCATAGTTCTCATTCAATCCATTTTCACTCAGCATAGATGTCTACAAACTTTACATTTTTCAATAACTTAATTTCACCTTACAAGGGGGTGGAAGGCGATTAGAAGTGAATACTTCTACCAACCCAAAGGTTGCAGGTTTTATTCCTTCCCTTTGCACATCAATATAGTGCCTGCCAAAGGAAGCTATTAGTGGTTAGTAGGTCTGTTACACGAAAACCTTACCCATGATGTAACCAGAAAAATCCAAGTCCTAATCTGGAGGTGGAAAAACTTTCTATGATGGAGTTGACCCTGCTCAGGTTTCATGTTAATACTTTATTTTTCTATTTCAGTAATGTCTGTCCTCTGGTCAGCTTGCCTCAAATAAAAATTAATTTCACCTCAAATGTCCCAGAGAAAATTCACTTTTTGGGGTAATCAAAGTTTTACTACTTTATATAACTCATCTACCAATGGAGCAGTAGAACACGCTAAGACCCTAGTTTCCTTTTGTGGAAAATGGCTGCCTCTGATCATATGCGCTGGAAACACTATCTTCCTTGAGCCCTACTAGCATATTGGATAAGTACTTTGCACATCAATGTTTCCCCTTTTGAAGCCCTAGTGGACGCACTCCTTGTCTGCCAAGTAGTGTGCAGTTTCTTTGGAATACTTGGTGCCCAAGAGCTCAAAATTTACAATAAGGGTCCTAGAAGACAAAAAATTACTTGACTTAAAGACCTTGCACCCAAGGAATCATCTCAATTACCACCAAGAGACGTCCCACTTCAACGCTAGCCAAACTTCCTTGATGACTTTCAGCTAGGAGACCTGGTCCTATTTTATCAAAATTAACCAGGGGGCTGACAGAACAAACTTGAAGTCCTTTGGTCTGGGCTCTAGCAAATTATACGTAAGGTGATTTCTGAGTATCCCATTTCCAACCTTACCTATGTGACAGTAAGTTAACAAAGTTCATGGCCAATTTGTAAACCATATCTTCCCCTCTGACAGAATTTTAAGGGGAGAATTGTTGTGATTTGAGATATTTTATGAAACAGGATTCTGCTCCCTAATCAAATGTTAATGAGCTAAATATAAAGCCCTCTTTATTAGAACCTGCCACTGTAAGTGTTATTGGAAATTTTATTAAGAATCATCACATGACGTTGAACCAATAAAGATGGCTTTTGGAATGACCCTTATCTTCCTACGTCACAAAAAGGATGACTTTGACCAATTTGGTCATGAGATCATTGTTGGGATTCGAGATGATGAGCGAGCTTAAATGCCTTCTCCCAAATTAAGACTTGACAGATCAACTCTCAAACTAGTGTGAACAGAACCTAACTCTGAATGCACAGAAACTAAACTTAATCAGGAAGCATCATGCATATAAGAATTGATGAAAACACTTTCAGAAAACTAGTCTCTGCTTCCTAATTCACGAAAATCGTGGCCCCCAAGCTGCAATCATGAGAATGACACCGTACAATGAGGGTGCTGACTAGGCGGTCGATTTGGAAGCCAGTAAAAGATTCTAATTGTACAGGACCACGAAGGTTTTGAGGCACCATGTCCCTACATGCCCTATAAATATTGGCACTTTCTAACTTATTAAGCAAGTCTATATTTGCCTCATCTTTTTGTTTTTCAACCTCTCCTCTAATTTTCAGCTTTAAGCCCATTTTTAGGACTTTGGTGACAGTCAAGAGAACTGTTACACTGAGATAAGTGATTCTCACTACATTTGGCTTCATGCTTTCCAAAGTTAAAACATCATCATGAACAATGGAGATTACCAGCATTCGCAAAAGTCAACCTACTGATCAGTCAAGAAGCATCACTCATTGGATTAGTACCTCAAGATAAGATGTACCACCTACACGGCCTGAGAGCTTTGACTTTGGGCCACGTTCCTGTTCTTATTTCCATCAGTTGAAAGTGATCAATATCAGCTTCAATATGAGAACCCTTATCAAAATTATACAAAAGTTATTAAATGGCATTTACTCCGTGGGGCCTGCTCTTGCTGCTCCTGCACTTTTCTGGTACCTTCTACTATAAGTGATCTTTAAACCTTAGCCCAACTACCAGTAGAGCTGACCTTGGGGACTAAAGGCTATCTTTAAATTTTGTCCACCCTGCTATTTAATTCTTTCTCTATTTAGTTGGGTTACACCATCACGAATTCTCCCATTAACTAGGGCTACCAAAACTTTACAATCACATGTTGTCAATTTCTACAAAGCGGTCTCCTCCTTTGTCCAAGACAATTGAGAAGCCTTTATAAAATTGTTGACTATAAGTCAACAAATCTTGAGGCCAATTAGCGGTGTTGTAGAGCGAAATTTAAGGCTACCTTGAAGACCAACTTCCTCAGAATCTCCAGATCCTTGAGGCTTCTTGGATCCAGTGCCTCCAGTTAAGTCAAAGATTTGGTATGGACCTTACAGCAATACTATCAGGAGCTGGCCTCTCACAAATACACCTCCCAGAGTGAAGGACCTGAAAGGCCTAGGGCTCAAAGGTCCTCATGGGCCCTGAGGGCCCTCTGACCCTTCAGTACCTAATCCCTGAGACCCTGATGGCCCTTGAGAAAGGATTTCTTGAACCCTAGCCGCCTATAGGATCAAATCCAAAATGTAGCCCAAAGATAAAAACTCTGAGTAGATGGAGTCGCCCATGATCCCAGGGTCTGAATTTAGAAATCGTTGGAAGTAATGGATTTTTTTGGCACCTTCACTAAGCTTTTTGATAGTCACATTTCTCAGCTCAAAAAAACCTGCCAAGTGCTTGAGACCCATTTGTCCATCCTAGAAGGTCATCTTCAACTTAAGGGCGCCGATATACAAGCCCTAAAAGAGCAGGTTGCTCATAAAATTTCTATTTCCTCCCTCAACTGAAAGTGGGAAAATATCCAAGAGGACTTTAAGGGTCTAATGCGCCTATTGGAACAACAGGCCACCTGTGATTATGCGGAAACTGAGATCTCTGAGCCTGCACCAAATCTGGCGTTAACACCCTATCCACACCTCGTGTAACTAATTTTCAACCTAGTTTTAAGATGTTTACCCCTGTCTAGGAAAGCGTCACCTCTTTAATATATGTATTTGAGATTTCCATGGAAAATGTCACTGACTGGCAAAAAAGTGAAGCTTATCCACTCCAGCTTTAACAGCAATGCTCACGAGATCACTATTCCCCACCTGAAAGAATGCAACATCTGGGTAGCAGGTCCAGACATTTCTTAGTCTAGGAAGTTGGCAGCATTCATCCTCTGGCCAATAAAAAACAAGTGTTCGTGGGTATTAGCCTGAATAAAGGGGAGAGCATTGTGGAATTCATCAGAGGGTTCTAGCGTACATGCAACCTTTGACTATCAAAAATCATATTATCTTGGATGACACCATTTTTTGTCATATCCACGTTGTGACCTAATCTTGAGGTTCAAATGCTTATGATCCTCCAAAAGAAAAGTTTTATTTGCATTTGTGAAATCAAGGGAGCACTTAACGAGATCCCTGCAATGACCTTCCATCCTAAGGCAACCTATATGCTTCCTCCAACCATCCTCAGGCCCATGTGGACAAAAACTAGAAAAGATCTTTGACCACAATTCACCTACTGCAATGGCTTACAGCACAGCGCTAAGGCATGTTAGAACTGACTCTCCAAGGAGGCGGAAAAAGGGCTATTAGCATTAAAGACGATTTGCTCCATACTTACATACCTAACACGCCATAATAATCATCACAGAAACTAATGAACCTAGAGCTATCTTACATGAAGAAGAAATTTTGCACCTGATGATAATAAAGAAATTGATACTGGTTACACAATTTTTCTGATGACTCTGCCATGTTTCTATCGCTACCTCCACAGTTCAGAAGTTTGGTTACCCACGTTGCTGTCCAAGCTCATAAGATTCTAGTTCTCGCCATAGTTGAAAGTGGTTCCCCTATAAATGTTATATCATACAGGTTGATGAAGTGTATCAAAATAACTCAAGAATTGCCACATTATATGGAGTAAGGCATGTATGACCCATTATACATGATATATATGAACCTAAACTTCCCTACCTATCCATTTTAGAAAGTTTTTTTTTAACTCCCACTGTTATGCTGGATAACCTGAGCTATGTACTTCTTCTTGAGACTCAGTTTCTCTGAGACTACTCGCGGTGGTACATTATGATGACGTATTTCTGCCCCTACTGGAAAATTGGGTCCACCTAATCTTCGATACTTCTCACAACTCTAAGGTGGAGGTCAAGGCTTGGGCTTGTCTACTAGAGAGTAAGAGCCAATTTGACTGACTTGAGTATTACATAAGAGGATATTAGGTCAGATGGCCCCACCAGCTGTTAGGGACAAGAAGGCATGCCGATCTACTTACCTAGTGCAACCACAATCTTTCCAAAGTTTTAAATTATTGCCAATACTCAGATCCATGTAAACATCTACTCTGGATACCTTCTGGAAATCTGAGGCCTAGATAACAATTCCCTAAGGAGGTCCTATCCTGACTGGGATTTCTAGATCCAGATTATGCCAGATTTATATTAGTATTGTTGGATAACCTTACTGACAAACCTAGGATGGTAGTCCCAAACAGTCTCGCCACCCAAGTCTACCTCCTACAGTATAGGCTGTCAATAATGGCCCCAGTTTTGGGAGCTTAAAGATTTTTTATTTGTGGACGCCCTCATTGGTGGCTCTATTCAACACCAGTATTATAAAGGATCTCAATGGGGGTTCAACAGCGTCAAGTATACGAATTACTGTAAAAGTATTCTGACCTAATCCATCCTCAACATATACTTTTTAAATGAATGTGGTTCTATATTATGTGAAGACTGTGGAATATCCCCCTTTTAATCCCAACATACCATAAAAGTAAGGTTGAAGAGGACAAGTGGCAGTGGAACTCGTACAAATTACTTGACGCAGAATATTGGTGCTTTTGTGCAGCCCTCAAGCCTCTCCTCTCCTACTGGTTTGGAAAAAAATTGACAGTCGTCATGTGGTGATGGAATATTGATGGCTCAACTCCATCACCAAGAAGGACAGTTATCCTCTGACTCAAATCAATAAATCTCTCTATCTGAACTGGATCATGGTACTTTTCCACAATGGAACTTGCCAGAGGATAAAGCAAGTGAGCTCACCCCCCAAAGATCGAGCCAAGTGCATGCTCATAGTCAAGGAAGGGCTATTCAAACCCACGAGTATGCCCTAGGGCCCCTGTAACGCGCCGGTCACTTTCTAACGCACCATAGATGGGATCCTTGGGGACCTAAAGTCATCATGTGTCGTTGTATACCTTACAGATATCACCATCTTTTCATAAACTTTTAATGGTCATGTGGATCACCTTCAGGAAGTTTAATTTAGCGTAGGAGGGCTTCATAAAGCCCAACCCTTCTAAGTGCTCCTTCTTCTAGTCGGAAATGAAGTTCCTTGGATATTAGGTGTCAAAAGAAGGCATCCAGCCCATACTGGACAAAGTCAATGTCCTAGAAAAGATTTTGCGCCCTCAGATCCTGAGGGATGTTAAATTATTACTTGAAATGGTGGGTTATTATCATCAGTTTATCCCTCGGTTTGCTGGCCTGACCAAGACTCTATTTTATCTCCTACAAAATAACGTGCCTTTTAAGTGGCGACCAGAACACAAACAAGCCTTTAATGCGCTGAGGACAGCTCTTTGTACTGAACCAATTTTAGTCCATCTACTTTTTGATAAACCTTTCTTGTTATTCACAGATGTGAGCAATGTCGCTGTCAGGGCCATCCTAGTCCAGCACGACAAAACCAGGTCAATTTAGTGGCATATTTCAGCAAGGCCTGAGAAAGGCCGAATGGAACTATAGAATTACCAAGCGTGAATACTTGGCTGCCCTGTTAGCAATCAAACATTTTTAGCCCTATATCTACGGTACCCACTTTCCATCATCATGGATAATTCCTCGCTCTGGTGGCTACAGTAGATGAAGGACCCAGATGTCCATCTATCCAGATGGGCATTGAAACTGCAGAGCTATGATTTCCCTATTGTCCATTGCACAGAAGAAATTCACCTGAACTCCAATGATCACTCTAGGTTGAATACTGGCTGCATCAACCCCCAAGGAAAATGGCTATACGATATAATTGGCTAACAAGAACGCTGGAAGTTAGAAACTCCTGAAGTCCAAGCTGAGATTGGAAAGATGACCTGAGATACTCAGATCAAGGATGGGCTGTTATATAAGAATGTCAATAAGAAATAGCTCCTTTACATAAACCCTCCTTCTCAAACTGACGTTAACCTAGAGGGTTATAAAACTGTGGGACATGTGGCAGTTAAGAAAACTCATGAGTAGTTAAAGACACAATGTTACTGTGACTGAATTTTGAAACCATCCAAGAGGTCCTAAAAGCTTGTATGTTATGCCGATCCATTATTGGGCCAGTCCTTAACATCAACAATCATTAGTTGCCCCAACGGGCCCTTCATTGTTGTTAGCATTGATGTACTAGGCCCTCTCCCACTGGGTTGCACGGCAATATATATTTCCTTTAGCCGTTGCCATCTGTTTAAATATACTGAAGCATTTTGGCCATCACTGCCACTGCAAAAGCCTCGGCTTCTTTTTATTTGATCTGTTTTTAACCATAATGGATGTCTTAAACTTTAAATTTAACAATGGGCTAAATTTCACCTCGTAGGTAGTCCAAGAACTTAATTCACTTTTTAACACTAACCAAAGTTTTGCCTCCACTTACAACCCATCAACCAACGGGGTGGCGTAACGTGATAATGTATCCATTGTATCTATTGAGTGGAAGATGGCACCTCCAATCTGCTCACTTGAATCATTATTTACCCAGCGCTTTTCTTGCCTATAGAATAAACTACCACTGAGTCATCAAAAAGCCACCTTTAAGCTCTATATGGACGTCCCCCTCAGCTCTTAAGCAGAAGACAACCATTGTCTGAGACCTCCGCTCATAAGAACTCTGATTTAACCATGTAGGCCTCAGCTGATTAAATTGTCTGGCTATAAGCCCTAGCCACGCAAGGCATTGTCATCACCACAGAAAGAAAGGCATCCCGGTTTAATTTTGGCTGACCATCCTTACCAGTTTATAATTAAGTGAATCATTATTTTATAAATACCATCAACTCTAAGGCCAAGAGAATAAGCTTTATGTTCTTTGGTCTGAACCTTATAAGGTCATTAATAAGGTGAACTCAGAGTACTCCATTTCCAATGTCAATCAGGGGACCATGGTGAATATTTTGCATGTCCAGTTCCTCCGGCCCTATACCCCCTCTGACAGGATCATGATAGGGGCGATGATGGGATTCAAGATGACAAGCGAGAAGAAATTCCTGCTACCAAATTGAGCCTTGACAGATTGACTCATGAACAAATGTGGATGGAAGCTTACAATGAAGGCGCCAAAACTAGATTTGATCAAGAAGTATCACGTATATGAGAATCGATAGAAACAACTTCAGGAATCCCGCCCCCACTTCCTAAATAATGAGAGGCATTGCCACCACGGCTATGGTCACAGGGACAATGCAGTACAATGAGGGTACTGACCAGGCGATTAATCTGCAAGGCAGAAAAAGATCCTAATTGTATGGGGCCACAAAGGTCCTTGAGGCACCATTTCCTTACACGCCCTTTAGGTATTGACGCTTTTTTCAAGAAGGTAGTCTATATTTGCTTAATCTTTTCATTTTTTGACCTTTCCGCTGATTTTCTGCTTTATGTTCACTTTTAGACATCAGCAACAGTCAAGAGAACTGTTACTGCAATAGTTATTATTAGCATAAACAAAGAGGACTCAACTTAGCAGTTGATCCAGATTGACTTGCAAATATCCTAATTGTAAGATAACCATGCAGGTCCTCTAATCAATATTCCCAATTTGCCCTATAAATATTATAATGTTTTGATTCAATAAAGTAGTCTGCTTACCCCATCTTCTTTGTCATACCCAATCTTCTAATTTAACAGCTTTAATACCTATTAAGTTATGGCTTACAGACTAAAGAACTTATAATCTGACAGTGACCTTGCCCTAGGGACTCTGAATTTCCATTTTCCTGACATTGAAAAAATTAAGACTATACTCATTAAGGTTGTTTCTCCCACCATCCTTACATCGAATGTAAATGTCAAAAATTTGTCCTCCCAAATATAAGATAAGAATGTTGTGGGCTTTGTCGGCTGAAAAGGGAAATGTCAGCCATTTACAAGTATGAGATAATAGCCCGATTGATTTAAATAATAATATCAATTCCATCAGCCAAAAGACCCTGGCCAATTCTTGGTGGTACCCTGAAAATTGGGGTAACACTGTTACAAATACCAAATGGGCAATTAGTATGTTGTTGGGCTGTCAAATTACCCCAACCATGCAAGGGAACATGGGGAGTCCATTGGCAGTTTCTCTCCCTGCCATGTCAAATTCCCTTCAAACAATTAAGTGGGGCCACCCCTTTTATAGGCGTGGCGGAGGGCCCCAAAGTAAATAAATTTAAGTAATTGGAATTGGCTGAAATTTAATTAGTCATTACACCATGTGTATTTTTTACTAAAAATAAACTCCCCATCTGCCGTTCAGCCAAAGTGAAGTGAGTTTTCCAAGCTTTAATAGGCTGAATTCGTATATTTCCTTATTTGGGCGGTATTAAGCTGTTCTGAATTTATTATTGAATTCCCTTTAACCCTCAAGCCTTTTTAAATACTGACCAGTTGGGTATCAATAGGGTTTTCTCTCTTATCCCCAGCATCACCTAATAAAGATATAAAAAATATAACTTTCTAGTTTTAGAGTTTAGTTATCTTTAATATTTTCCGTAGTTCAAATCCCTATTGTTGGATTTTTAGAAAATAAGCACCAGCGAGCTTTTCCTTAATATCAAAAATACAACTGTAAATGAAAAATACTTATATGGATGCACTTATATTAATATTTTTGTAATAAGATTAAGTTTCTTAATATTTAATAGCGGAGCTCTGACATAATTTCAAGTCAGTTTGCAATATGACCAATGATCGCTCTTTGTGTGTCCCAGTGTAAATAATATGAAATGGCTGTAATGGGAATTACCAATAGTGAAGAGGCATATAGTGCCTTTCTAATGAGCTTTGGCTTATCACAAGTCAGCTCTCCGGCCATAGTGTTACCCATTAGCAGATATCAATTCATAAGTTGCTACTTTTTTCTTAAATTTTATAGAGCTGTCCTCAACTATGAGGAGAGTGTATGCAGATTCATGGCCAGTTGCTGCCTTTATATTATTCTCAAGAAGACAAGGTTACGCGCACTAACTGCAAGTTTGTATCCATGTAGCTTATAACAACGGGTATGTCCCCATTTGTTATTAGCAAATCAGACAGCATAGTTCATCCCTCTGTTGGGAAATTGCTTTTCTGACAGTAGTGGGCTCCTCTAATGTGCCAGGCCAACCAGTATGGAGACTGGCTGATCCTTGCTGTTTTGCCTTCATAGGCGCTTAACCTCCTACAAGTCCACATCTAACCTACCAACCCAGAAGACCAACGACTTCGCCTTAGCCCCAAGGCCCTAATTGGGAGTGCACCAGTGGTCCTCAGTCCCCTTCCTGGGCGGCCCAACCCATTGCCCCTTCTATCTCATAATCATTCGCCAGCCTCTCTTGGGTGTGCCCCAGCAAGTCCATCCCCAATATTGGGCAGCTATGGCAACTCCATGATGCACACCTTAAGGTTGGCGGCCAGTCAGCATCCTCCATTGGTGGCCAACTGGCCAGGTTCCTGCCAGTTCCTCATAGGGAGGAGGCATGGGAACTTGCAGCGCCAGCCACTCCAGGCGTGATCACCTGCGCTTATTGGGGATCTCCTGTCCCATCTTAACCATACTCTAGCTGACAAACTACTAACAAATAGGAAAATATGGGGAAAGAGAGATTCTATAAAGGGAAGGAAGAATATTATACTACTTCAGGGATACTGCGCCCAACACTCATTGGCCAATAGATACCAGTGTCATTATTTTAACCAGATGGATTCCTTATGATGATATCAGAACTAGGGGCGTCAGTTAGTCAGGTGTAATTACCAGCTAATCGCCTAGTTCAATAACAATTATAGTTAAATTTCTAATTCAAGTTTAGGTTTGGCCGAATCTTTGTTTGCCGCTAAAATGCCAATTTAAGGTCGTTGTTGGAGTCTTGGTGGAAAGCCAATGAATCCATTACTATACATTCAAATATGGTTTCATTACTAAACATGGAGCACTGGCAACTAATGCTGAGGATGATTGTAGTACTATTTTACTACAAATTTATATATGATTGACCGGAAACTCATGCTGAGGATAGATTGACCTAATTTTTATAATTGGTGTTCAGATGAGCGGATTAGGAAGGTCTCGCTATGATGTTTGAATGAATGAAATTGATGATCATATAGAGTTTGGCCTGGATGGTCGAGGGGTTCCATAGGCACAGTAACAAAGTATAAATAGTCGTTCATTCCCTCCAAATAAACATCTCTCTTTTGCTAATTTTCTTTTAGTTGATAGTATTTTGGCAGCTAGATCAAAAGGAGATGGGACAGGAGATCCCCAATAGGAGCAGGAGATCACATCTGTATTGGCTGGCGCTGCCAGATCCCATGCCTCCTCCCTATGAGGATTTGGTGGGAACCTGGCCAGCTGGCCACCAATGATGTATGCTGACTGACTGAAAACCTTGCAAGGTGCAGTGCGGGAGTGCCATAGCCACCCAGGAAGGGAGATAGACTCGCTGGGCATGCCCAGATGAGTTGATGAAGGGTCGTGAGAGTGGAGCAGCGAGGAAGTGCCTGAGACTCCCAGGATGGGGGAAGGACTTGGCGGGGCACATGCTGAGGATACCTGGGGCTAAGGCGAAGTCGTTGGTGGTTATTTGGTGGGTTGGACGCGGACTTGTAGGGGTAGGTACGCCAATGTAGGTGAAATGGCAAAGGGCAACTAGTCTTCATACTGGTTGGCCTGGAACACTAGTGGAGCCCATTGTTGATTCCACAAAATGCTCCATCTTTTTTTAAAGTTTATTACTTAGCTTAGATGATGACGATCAAAATATTGTTGATCTTTTTGCTCAGTGGGCTGAACCCTGTGCAAGGCTCTTTGGTCTGTCTATAAGGTACCACCTAATTTTATAACATGGGAATCAGAAATGAGGAATACCCTCAACAAGGGGCTCCATCACCTAAAAGATGCTGGCAAAGTAGGGTGTTAGCAGGAGAGTGCAGTCTCAACTGCAACTTAATTAATAATATTTAAAAAACTGGAAACTGTTATGAGGCGAAAATGGCGGGGACACAAAGGGGGCTAACAAAGAACTCCTCCAAACCAAAAATCCATCTTCACATGGTAATGCTGTTCATCCTTGTTGGGACTGATGGAGTATGAAGAATGTTCCTTCTTAGCTGAATAAATTGGACAGGAGAAGTAAATAAATAGAGGGAACTTGGCTAGATAGAGGCCAGAGGACCCAATAGAGAGTTTTGATATTTAGTCCCGCTGTCTAGGGCAGAGCGGGGAGAGCTGGAAAGCAGTAGGATTTCTGATAGATAAACTAAACGGGACCTAACCTAACTAAGTTCAGAGGTCCTAAGAGAGAGAAAACGAACTTCACAAAGAGCCTTATTATAGTAAAATCTTAAAGTTATCTTAATGATTAAATCATTTTCACCTTAAATAGTGCTAGTAAAGCAAGGGATAAATTAAGGGATATAAGGAATGATCAACAAAAGCCCCTTTGGAACTGAGAGCAGATAGGAATTAAATCATAAATCTTAAAAATGATAAAGAAAATTAGATACAGATAAAGGATTCATAAGAAAAATAAAGTTGGAGATAAGATTAGATAAATTTAAAAGAAAGATTTGTTTCTTCTAGGGTAGAATAATAGTTGAGATAAGGTCAATCATCCTGGAGCATCGACTAGTGGAGCACTTTGATATCGATTTATACCAGTTCATCAGTTAAGGAATTTATCAATGTTAATTGGATTAGAGCGACGCTAAAAATTTAAAAATTAATACTATTAAAAGTCTTTGGCCCAACAAAGCATTAAGCGCTAAGTTGATTATAGTAATGGGTAGTTGAGATTGCCCAAAATAACTAATAGATTGGAAGCCCTAAGCTGAGGCTTCATTTAAATTATTGAGAATCCCAACAATCCTCATCACTCCATTTGAGAGCATTGAATGGATTTAGCTCAGCCAATGCTGGGCCAGCCACCAGAGATAAAACAGTGGCAGGAGCATATTGGCCATATGCTGTCAACCACAGCAGCTCAGCTGAATTGGTTCATCCATTGACTCATGTTCCATAATATGGTCAAATTATTAATAAACTTTTTAACATTTTGTTTTTTTTGGCCGCCTCTTTGGGTGCAGTGCCAAATTTTCCTAAGGTTGGGGGTGGGCAGATCGAGCACCATTCAAAAATTGAGGCAAAATGACTTCCAGTCCAATGCTGGAGGAAGGAGCAGAGGAAGCGGTGGAGACTGAAACCATGGGTCACTTGTGCTTAGAGAGGTCAAGCTTAAAGAACAAGGGGCAAATAGCGCTGCCATTTTTGACGTGTGCCCAGAAAAGGTTATCAGGTACGGATCTGATTACTGTTCAGAGGGGAATTGCAAGGTTGGAATTGTGATGAAAAGGATGGATTACCACAAAGGCGCAAGGCCCTGCCAAACGATCTGCCCCTTTGGAACCACAAACTGCAACACAGGGTCTGCGCCATAAAAGGATAAACCCTTAGTGATCTTGTGGTAGAGGAACTTGGGGGAGAGATAGGAGGGCAACTTGACGAACTGGACCACCAAAGTGTCCTCATCTGGGAGCCAAATTTAAATGGTGGGGATGAGTTGTTTTGAAAACTAATTGCTAGTTTTTTGCTGCTACTGCATCAGCTTCATAGCAGAAGCCAAGATCAAAGTACTCCTTAAAGAGGCGGAAGTCAATATAGCTGGCTGGTATAAAAACTGCCATGATTATCTCAATAATTGTCGCGCTCATGTATGAGAAGAGATTCCCATATTTGATTGGAGTCCAAAAAAATTTCCTTTAGAGCACAAAAGGGCTCTGGAGTACCGCCTGGGAACTTTTAAGGTGGTGGGCCATGTCCTGAGGGGGACATAACACCTTGTAGCATTGGGAGGGATAGCAGAGCAAGCCTGGACGCTTTAACAGTAACCAAAAGAGGTTAGATGGTGGTGAACCACCACCCTAAGATTGGTCAACAGGTGTTTTGTGCATTGATAATATTAAGTTTTGGCTTTATTGAGCAGTGGTTTTTTTATTTTTTTTAATTGAAATAATCCTAATTTGACTTCAATTTAGTTACTGAAGTGAAAGAAAGATCAGCTCAGCTGTCTTTAATTTATAAAAGATACCCCATCCCAACCATCTGATCTTGCTTGCCAGATGGGCCTCATTGGTGGTCCAGTTTGCCAGCTTTCCCTCCCACCTCTCTCCAAATGCCTCTGCCACAATCTCTTGGAGGGCTTGGATGCTTATGGTACTAACATCGTGCTGCAGTTTGTGGTTCCCAAATGGCCTCAATCATTATCCCAGGCCTCACAAATTTGTGACAAATCTGCCCTTCTGTTGCAATACCACCTTGTGATACCCCCCGCACCAGAATCAGATCTGCCCCTGATCATCCCTTCTGGATATATGTCAAAAATGGCTGCGCCATTTGTACCTTATGCTTTGAGATCAAACATCCGAAGCACTAGTGCCCAGCATTTTCTGCTGAAGCTGCTTTTACCACTCCTCCCTCTAAAGTCAGACCACTACTGGTTTAGATAAATTTTTTGAATGTGTATTAATTCTCCCTCCCCACTCTCATCCATCAAGGGTTTTTCTCCCACCGCTTTAACCAATAAAAGTTTAACTGTCAGAACCAATCTAAAACAGATTGCAGCTTAAATTTACCTTTCTTTTGCTTAAATGGACTAAATTGAAGCTGAGTTTAAAGTTTTTTAGAAAAAAGACAAAAGACCACTTCTCAGATGGAGCAAGCTTAATCAGAACGTCAATGCCATTGAAGCCTGCTGCCCCAGCTTTGGGTGGTGGTGTGCCGCCTTCTGGCGTCCTTTGTCCACCGCCAAAGCATGTACAGACTGTCTCTGCTAGCCCTCCCAATGCCACCAGGCGTTATGTCCCACCTCAGAACTTAGCCCTCCATCTTGCATGCAAATAGGTGATGCTCTGGAGCCCTTTGGTGCTCTTTAAGGGCAACATGCATTTTTGCCTCTGGGTCAAATATGGGAATCTATTCCCATATGTGAGTGCAGCCATCATTGAGATGGCCACAGCAGTTTTCAAAACCCAGATATATTATTTTCGCCTGTTTTAAGGGCTATTCTGATATCAGATTTTGATCCAAGGCTGATGTGGCAGCAGAATCTAAGCTGCCAATCGTTTATAAAAATATCCCTATCCCCACTGTTGCATGTGGCTCCCAGATGAAACCACTTTGGTGGTCCAGTAGCTGGGTTGCCCTCCCACCTTTCCTCTAAACGCCTCAGTCACAAGCTCATGGAGGGTGTCAAAATCTGAGGATCGCTCACTTGGAGATTGTTATCCTGCACATCTATTTGGGCTGAAGTTCCAATGGTCAATCCTCAATAGTGCCTGTATTTTATGGGATCCAGAGCATCTATTAACTCACTAGGCCTATTAATTTTGCCTCAACTCTTCTGGACGATTTCAGGCATAATTTTTTATTCATAATTGGGAACTTCTTATGAGGCAGGATTTTGTACGAACTGAGGATTTGGTCCTTCCAGTTTGTTGACACTTCTCCAAGGTTAGGATTTGGGATAAAAAACCAGGAAAAGGATAAAGTAAATATAACTTCTTTTAAAAGCTATATATTAGATAATTTTCATTTTGCCAGATGCAAGTATTTATACCTCTAGGGCATCTCCTGGGTACATTTAGAACAAATTTTAACAGCTGTTTTGCCACTCAGTTCGGCCTATGACTAAAACCTTTTCTTAGGTTCATTGGTAGCAAAATACTCTCAAAATTGGGAGGATTTCAGGTACAAATATTGCGATAAAAGAATGCAAACAATCCTAAGTTTTCTGGATTTCAGTTTCATCATACTGCTGATGAAACACACCTTCTGTTAAATTTTGGCCTCAATTGAAGTAAATGATGCACCCCTAATTGGGATGTTGGCAGGCCTCTTCTTTTATAGCACTGGCTAACTCCTTTTGGCAGTCCACGCAAGTGCTATTACTCTGATTACACGGATTGATATACATGTTTGCTCTCAAGCAGTAAATTGATTACGTTTTTCATTCATCTGAAGTTCACAGGATTTTCAGACGTTTACTTCAGGTTGTACCCAAATTATTTGTATACAATTAAATTAATTATGCTTTGATAGTTGGGACCAATTACTGAGATTTGATGCATCAAAAGTCGGCCATTTTTTGTGAGTGTATTTGGGCCAAGTGCCTGATAAAATACTTGATCAAATTGTTGAGCTAATCAGCCTGAATTTTATGATTGCAATAGGCATTAGCTCAAGCGTTGAAAGGATAATCGGCCCAATCTGATTGTTGTCAAAGGTTTATTTTCAAGTCAACCACTAGAATCTGATATTTCCCCCTCTTGACTTGAACATAAGCCTATGATTCCCAAGTAGCCTATGTTGGTCTTTTCTTATAAGTCCAAAAGCCCAATGAGAATAGAATTGGTTTTTCTATCTAGTGCTTTAGCTGGATTGGCTGATGAGTCTGAAGAATGCTGTCCCAAATGCCCTTCAAGTCTGAAGTTAGATCCCCTCCTCAACCTCAAGTGCAAACTAGAGTATTAATTAGAAAAAAACTATTATATAAGATTTTTTTTTGTTTTTGGTTTTTATATTATATTTTTATGTTTTTTTCCAACTTTTCTTTTCTTAATCAGCCAGCTTATTATACCTTCTTAGGAATTTTGCGTGGACTCAGTTGTATATATGTCCAGTCAGAATATCCTTGATGGTGTATATGAACTTAAAGTTTTCTAAATCACTTCAAATGACCTGACCCAGATGCGATATTACTTTTGCTTTCAGCCCGATCTGTGGGTGTTGCAAAATAGAACTTCGTCATTAACTTCAAGCTGGGCAGTGAGTAGCGAATATCTAAGTCTTTTTGATGGTGGGCGTTTTTTCTTTTTAAACTGTTGCCAAAGGCTTGAGCTTGTAGTTTGATTAAGGCATCTGCAAGCTTCTCAATGTACTGAGGGTAAATGTTTTCGCTGGGATCCTCTGGGGCCAGATATAGCAGCGTTGGTAGGGCTGGTTGTCTACCATATAATACTTGAAATGGAGACATCCTGGTTGATAAATGGTAGGAGATATTGTAGGCGAAGTCTGCCAAACTTAGATATGTACTCCATTTGGATAGTATGGCTGAGGTTAAATTCCAGATAATTTTCACCAACATCCCGTTTGTACGCTCAACAGTCCCATTAGTTTTGGGGTGATAGGGAGCAGAAAGCACACCATATATTCCCATTAGTTGGTTGAGCTTGGCAAGGACATTGGCGGTAAAGTTAGTTCCATTATCAGTCAAGATAACCTGAGGGCATCCATGTTTGTGGATGATGTTTTCAAGTACAAACTTGGCAGTGGTTGCCACTCCAGATTCACTAATGGCCTTGTCCTTGACCCATTTGGTCAAGTGGTCAATGGCTACGATTATGTACTTGGCCTTCATATTGCTTGTTGGAAGTGGGCCAATAACATCAATAGATACAGTGTGCCAGGCAAAGTTGGGCTAAACAAGATGGTAAGATGTGCTTTTTTGGAATGGTTTTTCACCTTGGCACTCTGCACAGCATTCAAGTGTATTTTGGATGTTGCAATGCACTGACTCCCAGTGGTAGAATTGCTTCAGATGCTCTTTCATCTTCTTGAATCCGCCATGCCCTATGGCCTTATGCGCTGCCATTATTATATCTGTTCAGGCTGATAGTCTTGGGAAAATGAACTTTTTTGTCCTAGAAGATCTTGTAAAAAATCCTGTTTGCAAAGGTTGTATTTTTATAGACCTGATAGTATTTTTTGGACAAATTCAGGCTCATCCTGATACTCTCCGCTGATCATTTTCATAAACAACTCATTGGTGGCCCGACTAAGTGTTGCAATGGTGGGTAGTCAGGATAGGCAGTTGGCATTTTGGTACTTTGCACCTGCACGATGATCAATAGTGTAGTCATAGGCTTGAAGCTATATGCCCAGCATGCTAATCGTCCCTCAGGTTCTCTTAAGTTGTCTAACTATCTTAGGGAAGCATGATCAGTAACAACTTTGAATTGAGTACCATGAAGATAGACCCGGAATCTGCTTACAAGCATATATGCAAAACTAAGCATTCTCATTCCATCACCATGTAGTTCCTTACGTGAAAATTTTAAGGTCTGACTAGCAAAGGCAACTGGAAGTTCTTCACCATCTTCTCCAACTTGGGATAACATGACACCCACTACTGTCCAGAATGCATCATGTTGGACGATAAATTCTCAATCTAAGTCCAGGTATTGAAGAACAGGCGCGCTTAATAGGGCCAATTGGAGTTGGTCAAACGCATCCTGGCAAGCTGGAGTCTAGTTAAATGGTACCTTATCTTAAAGCAGATAGAAAAGCGGCTCTCCAAGCTGTGCAAAGTCGGCAATAAATCGGAAATAGTACCCAATAATGCCTAGGAATACTTGAATATCGCACTTAGTTCAGGTCATTTCATTTTAGAGATGGCATCTAGCTTAGAGGGTTGGGGCCAAAGACCCACTTTATCAAATACAAATCCAAGGTATTATAGTTGGTCTTTGAAAAGACTGACATTTTCTGGGCTTGATTTTTAAGTTTGAAGCAGCTAGCCTTTAAAAACCTCCTCTAAGTGTTGCAGGTGGTTGTCAAAAGTGCAGCTAAAAAAGTTAATATCATCAACCATTGCCCATTGGAATGTGGACAAGGCATTACAGAGCCCTTGAGGTATTCTCGTCAGCTGGAATAAGCCCTATTGGGTTATGATTACACTTTTCTTGTGCTCCTCTTTGGGAAGATCAATTTTGCCAATATCTACTGTTAAGATCCATTGCTGAGATTAACTTTGCACCCCCTAGCCTATCCAAGGCATTGTCAATTTATGGCAATGGGTATGAGTCCTTCTTTGTGATGTTGTTTAACTTTAAATAATTGATGACTACTCGGTTGCTTCCATCCTTCTTCTTCACTATTAAAATTGGTGCGGCCCATGGACTTATTGAAGGGACTAGCATGCCATGATTGAGGAGTTCCTTGATTTCCTTAATACCGCCTCTTCTGATAATTTTGAGAATCTAATCAGGTGTAATCAAATAGGTTTACAATCTCCAGTATCGAGTTTGTGGGTGACACCATTAGCACAACCCAAGTCAAAATCATCTTGTGCAAGTATTTCTCAATATTTAGAGAATAACTCCTGAGCTTGGCCTTTCTCAGAGTCGGTCAGATTGCTTAAATTGGCCATAGGGACAACATTATTTATGCTAAGTTGGTTCTTATGGGGGAGCCCTAATTTGACAAAAGTTTTGAACTCATGAAATGAATGAATTTCCGTGGTAGGGAACAGATGCAGAAAAGCGATTGTTTGATGTCACCTAATGGAAATGGGCTGATTATCAGGTTTGCACATAAGATATGTACTTCTCCATGGCCTGGAATGATAATACCAGGGGAAATGTTTGGTTCAAATTGAGATTTAGACCATGGTTGATATATTTCACCGTAAAGGCCTTCTGGGATATTAATTGTTAGTCCCATTAGGACAAATACTTGTTCTCTGGATGGTATAGTGATGGTTTGATTTGATCAAAGTGGAATGCCATTTGACTCATCAATCTGAGTGGGAAGTAGTTTAATCTTTGATTGAGCTTTGGAATACTTGATTTGGGATGACTCCATCTTTGTAGGCAGATTTATTAATAGGCTGGGTTTCTTTTTTTTGACTGCCTTATCACGGTTGTAGTAAAGTGGAATAGTTAGGCCCAGAATGGTGAGAGTATTATCCTTATGATTGGTAACAACTCCATATCTTCTTAGTAAATCAGTCCCGATTAGGACATCATAGTTTGTATTTGGCAACACTATGGCAGGTGCTTAAACTACAATAGATCCAAATCTGAGAGATAGGGTAATTTACGCGCCCAGCCATTTATTTGTATGCACTCCAGCTGTACCATATTTCTGACAGTGGCTAACATTGGGCGTAATTTTCTGTATTTTAAACAACTTTGTGCTGACTATATTGATAGGAGCACTACTATCAACGATGGCCTGAACTTGCACATTGTTTACCGCTATGTCCACATAATATATTCAGAGTAGTTTTCAGAGGTATTTATTGTATGAATGTGGTGATTGCTTCCCGATTCCAGGTGTGATTTCAGGCTTGAGAAAATATCTGGGAAGTTATCAGCTAAGGTCTTCATCAGAATGGCTACTTGAAGGTTGTTAAGCTTAGGCAGGTCGGTCAAACATCCGGGTAGGAGGTCTAAACCCTGATCAATAATCTGCTTTGCGTAGGGTTTTGATACTTCAGCTTGGGCTTCTTTAGTAATTTTCAAGGGTTTAGTTGTTTTTTCTGTGGCCAGAGTAGTGACCATCATGAGATGATTAGCCAAGATAAGGTTGGAGTTTATCTTTAGCAACGTCTTTATCCCTAAAGAGCTCATCAGGGTCAGGTGGAACGGTTTGAAAATTGGTGGAGTTAGAGCATTCCGCCTATACTCCACCTGCTCTTTTCCCGTCTCATTGTCACTGTTGATTTCTAGAGCAAAGTTGACCCCATGATTTTTTTTTAGACCATCTAAAGCATTGTCTAGAAAAATGCCCTTGTTGACCACAAGTGTGGCAAGTATTCGGCCCTGTTTGCTGTTTTTGCTCAAATCTTTGGTTCATATTTTGGGAATTCTTCCCCTGTTCAGACATCATGTTGCTTTTTTTGCCCAAAAATCGAGGTTTTTGCTGATCTTTGGCCCAATTAGAAAGTGTTAAAATTACGGGAACAGCTTCTCAAGTAGTTGCTAAGCTCTTTATTTTCCAAGCTTCCATTATAGGCAGGCAGCATAACATTGTGAAGTTCACGGAAGGGCACAATCACGTGCTCCATTGCAGTCTTGGCGTCAAACTTATCTATTGCATTGCGCCCACGCAGAACTTGTGCCTCATAGGATCTGTCCGCAAAGTCCTTAATTGTCTCATTTTGTTTGAATTCAATATTAAGAAGCTCTCTTTTTTGGGTTTCTAGTTTCTCAGGCCCGCCAAACTGCTTTGTTGTTGCAATTTTGGCATCCATGTAGGACCAATAGTCGCCTAAATAGGGCATAACGAGGTCACAGCTATGGGCATCAAGTGAGTTAATCAGTGACAATCCTTTTTCATGGTCTGATGCTCCTCTCATTGCTTTTTAAAATAATTTGAGGAAGGAGTGAACGTTTCCATCCTTTAGAAAACTTTGGTAAATTCAAAGGGTAAAAGTCATCTCGCCCTGTTTTAGTCATAGGGGTTGTACTTCCTCTTGAGCGTCTTGTTGTATCATTGCTCATAATCAGCCCTCTTTCCCGTTGAGAAGTATCTGAAGTCAGGATTGATTCTAGGACTCTGGGCGTAGAATGGATGTTAAAAATATCAGTTTCTGCATCGGTGTCAGCTTCTGATGATTGGATTTCATAATATTGCTCTGAACTAGTGGATTCTGAAACCTGAATTCGGCCCTTAGTTATTTTCTCAGGCTGTTTTTCTGACCAAATAGGCGGAGCTTTTTCCTATTTCTTTTTTATTGAAGTTTGGCGAGCATTGGCAGCCTTGCTGTTTGAGGGATTTATATTTTTTTCTAAGGTTGTCGTACTCCTCTTTGAATAAAGCTTGATTGGCTGTTAAGCTTTTTATATCAAGGGTGGTTAGCTGAGCGGGTAAAACTGCTTTCACCCCTAGTGCAGTTTTTGAGTTCAAAACCTGTACTGGCTATAAAACATTCTCAGTATGGTATATTTGTCCCAAGGTCGACTCACCTCGAATAATTTGTTAAGCTTTTTATATCTTTGTCCATACTGTCTCCTCTGGAATTTTCAGTTGATAGCTACATTCTGAGTTCCCAATTTTACTGAGTAATTTCAGTACTTCTGGCCTGCAATCTCGACACCACAGTCCAAAGATTAGAAAATTCCTCTTTGATCTATGCATCTTCTTCATCCCTATTTGGGACGGCTGGCTTTGCTGCAAGGTCCTCGAAGTTTTTATTGATAGTTTCCAGCTTGGCCCAAACTACTCTTCAAAATCATCAACTTTTACACATAACTCCAGATGGTTTCTTTGGCCCGAAGTGGCATGTATGGTAAGTTATTCTGATTGAGACAATAGGTAATCCAAATGGCTTTCCATTTTTGACAGCGGTTAACATAGTTTGTACCCATTTTTGTGATAATCCATGGTGGGTCAGAACTTCTGCGGCTATTTTGGGACTCCTTCGTTTAGAAGCTCCTTAAGGGTGTTTAATCTCTCATGAGCTTCATTGGTAAGTCCCATATTATCAACTATTGCCTTTTTAACTTCAACAAAACTGGAGTTTAGCTTGTCCAGTAGGGCATTTTGGGAAGATTGTTCCTCCCCTTGCACACTGTAGATTTCCGTGATTTCCAGATTTTATCTAGCAATTATTCGCTGGGTATGCTTAATTGAGGGTTAAACAAAGTTAACCAGGAATTCATTGGTGGCTTGACTGTCCGTGAGACGTTTGCAAGAGATGCCATGGTAAAGTTGCGGTACTTCATATATATCTCCATACTGAGTGCCGATACTTAAGGTAGTAGAACAGGCCAAAGGAGGGATTGATTTGTGAAGTACCAATCCTAAAACCCTGATATAGGGTTTCCAGCATAGCTTTTACGCTTGAAGATTTGAGATCAATTGGGCTGGTTGCATCTGCATGAGCTTCCACCACTATGATAAGATCCAGGGAGTAGGAGGTACCTACTTCAGAGCTATGGCAGCTGGTATTAACATAATCTGAGATTTCCTTATCACTGGTTTTCATCTCATTGTCGCTTTCTCATCTGGCTGATTCTGCCAGGAAATGGTCACGGGAATCCATTTTGGAGAATGTAAACAGTTTTGAGTGAGCACCAGTTGTCAAAATCTGAGGATTGCTCTCTTGGAAATTGCTATTCTGCACATCTATTTGGGCTGGAGTTCTGATGGTCAATCCTCAATAGTGCCTGTAGTTTATGGGATTCAGACCATCTATTTTTATTTAACTGAGATAAGCTGACCAGGGGACGGAAATCACCAAACTAAAACTAAAATCATAATAAAGTAAAACTAACGATTCAAATGAAATGCCCAAAATGGATGGATCAAATTGAATCGTACCTAACAAATTATCCATCCAGGTGAGCGCCAAATACTGCTATCCCTCCATGGTGGATGGGGAGGGGGATTGGGGGGCTCATCTTCAGCTGCATCCATCTCATTCCAGAGTAGGGTGCATGTTAAGGCAGATGGTAAGGGTGTGGGGGCATCGGCGGCATGGGATTTGATATCCTTGATGACTGAAACTTCCAAATATTTGCCATCCATCATTATAACAACGATGTATTTGCCCAAAGTGTCTTCAGATTTGAGGTGGGCATCTGGGAATTTAATGAACGGGACATGTTGGTTCAGGTTAATTTTGCTTTTGGATTCCGTGCTACTGTTACCACGTTCTGGATGGCTTCAGTGACATTTTTTTGTAAAGTTTTCATGTTGATCTTACTTTGTAAAGTAAGATTTATGGGGATGACGGGAGGTGGAATTCCTCCTGCAAGTGCAGCCACAGATTTGGTGGCAGCTTTCCAAAGCGGATGGCAATCTGGTGTAATGACTGCTTCTACTGCAAGCTGGTGGTTGCTGTAGAATGGTTTGGCATTAGGTTGTGGGACATATTTCTGAGGTGGGAATTTTGCATCCCATTCTGCGTTACAGAGCCGCTTGAGTTGCAGAATCAGTTCTTCAATGACGGTACCCAATTTGTTGATTTAATCCAATAATTCCATGGATATTGGTTGAATCTGATTGGGGAATCAGCATATGGTTGAGGCTTGTTTGACTCGTTTGCAGATGCATGGGATCAAACTGGGATCCAATCCAATGTTTAGTAGGATGAATTAATTGTGGCATTGGGGCAAGGTGGGTGCTGATTGACGGCTGTAGGTGCAGATGCAGCATCAGGCATTGGAGGAGGGGAAGGTAGGATCATACACCATGTCAGAGTTGGCGCGGGGTGGGCAGCGGATTGGTGGGCGGGGCATACTTTTGGCGTCAGTGGAAGTTTCTGAGTATGGGCATTTACATTTGAGTGGTCTAACTCGAAACAAGATGGACAAATTGTCCGTCCACCTTCAACGCGGCCCAAGAACAGATGGTTGGGGGCAAATGGGATGGTGGCATGAGGGGGAATTGCTAAAGAAATTTTTGTAAATTAAGGGCTGATCATGGCATATGCCTGAGGCCCAGCGAGGCGTGTGGCCCCATTTGGGACCACAAATTGCAAGATGGGGTTGGCGCCATAGGCTGCCAAACCTTCCATCAGATCCTGGTGGAGCACTTGGGGGGAGGTGGGTGGGCAAATTAGTGAACTGGACCACCAAGGTGGTGTCTGTTGGGAGCTGGGTTTAAGTTGTTGGGAGGGGAATATTATTAAAAATTAATGGCACTGTTGCCACAGTGGCTGCATCAGCTTCACAGGGGAAGCCAAGATCAAAGTACCCCTTATAGGGGCGGAAGTCTATGAAACAGGCTGGTGTCATCACCACCTGAGCCATTTTGATAATGGCTTGGTCGTTGTAGGGAAAGAATTTACCATATTTGACCCTAAGGCTGGAATGCGTGTTGCCTTGGGGGAGTGCCAGGTGGCAGCGGGGCACCACTTGGGTTTGGACGAGATGGGCATTGAGATTATTGGGAGGAATGAATCGCCCCAAGGGTTTGAATGACTGGGCGAGCCAGTCTGAGCGCGTTTTCCTGTCTGACAGAAAGTGGAGGGGGAGTTTCACCGCTGCCCCACACTGAGACAGTCAGTGGGGGATCTGACGACATTGGAGCAAGACTTTGGTGTACAATTAAGTGTTTGCTTTTAATTTACCAAAATTATTTTGCTTGCAAAGTTATGCTGAGCAGAGATAGAGTGATTCAGACCATCTATTAACTCATTAGGCTTATTAAATTTGCCTCAACTTTTCCAGCCAATCTTGAGCGTAATTTTTCCTTCATAATTGGGAACTTCTTTTGAGTCAGGATTTAATACAAACTGAGGATTTGGTCCTTCCAGTTTGGCAACACTTCTCCAAGATTAGGATTCAGGATAAAAAACCAGGAAAAGGATAAAATAAATATAACTTTTATTAGAAGCTATTTATTAGATAATTTCCATTAAATTAGGCACCAGTATTTATACCTCTAGGGCATCTCCTGGCTACATTCCAGCACAAAATTTCAACAGCTACCTTGCCACTCAGTTTGGCCTATGACTGAAATCTTTTCTTAGGTTCTTGGTAGCAAAATACTCTTAAAATGGGAGGATTTCAGGTACAAAAATTGCGATAAAAGCAAGCAAAATCGTCCTAAAATCTTCTGGATTTCAGTTTCGTCATACTGCTGACAAAACACACCTTCTATGAAATTTTGGCCTCAATTGAAGTGAATGCTGCACCTTTAATAGGGATTTGGCAGGCCTCTAATTTTATAGCACTAGGTAACCCCTTTTGGCAGTCCACGCAAGTGCTATTGTGCCAATTACGCAGATTGACATACAAATTTCGCCCTCAGGTGGGAAACTAATTACATTTTTTGTTTTTCTGAAGTTTACGGGTTTTTCACACGTTAACTTTGGGTCATCCCCAAATTACTTTGTATACAATTAAATTGATTGTGTTTGATAGTCAAGACCAATTGCTGAGATTTTATGCACCAAAAATTGGCCATTTTATGTGAGCGTATTCAGGCTGAGCGCCTGATAAAATACTCAATCAAATTGTCATTGAGATACTTGGCCCAAATTGTATGATTGCAATAGGTGTTATATCAAGCATTAAAAAGATAATCAGCCCAATCTAAAGGTTGTCAAAGGTTTATTTTCAAATCAACCACCAGAATCTGACAGAGGGTTTGGCCATTTACAGCACAGACCCCATGCTGCAGTTTATGGTTCCAAATGGAGCGGATCATTTGGCAGGGCTGTGCGCCTTTGTGATGATCTGCCCATTCCATTTCAATACCTATCTCACAATTCCCCCTCACATGGTGAGCAGATCTTCCCCTGATCACCCATTCTGGGTGCACGTCAAAACTGGCCATGCCATTTGCCCCTTGTGTTTTGAGCTTGATCAATTGAAGCACAAGTGCCCTATGGCTTCTGTCTCCACCACCTTCTCCATTCCCCCTCCAGCATCAGCTCAGCTGCTGCCACGCCCAAATTTTTTGAGTAAGCTCAATTATCCTGCCCCCAATCTCAGTGAAAAATAGCATGGCTTCCAAAGCTGCAGCAAATCAAAATTTTAGACTTTTAATAATTTGGTTGAGTTTTGGAACCTGAGCTGATGGCTGAAACAGTTTCAGCTTAACTCCATGGTTGACAGTTCGCAGCCAATCAGGTGCAGCCAATGTGCTAACTTCAGTGGCTGGGCCAGAATTAGCCAAGTCAAATCCTTTTGAGTGTCTCAATTGGATAGACAAAAATGACTGGTCATATAATGTTAGGACAAGATTTCACATTGGAGGATTTTTTGATCCTACCAAATTGTGACCACCATATTTTTGTCCTAAAAACGATTATCCCATCTATAAGAATACAAATAAAATGGCAGTTGAAGCCGCTGCAGATCCTGCCAACACCCTCCTCCACCAACAAATTCATGGGGCGATGGAACCCCTTGTTGAGGGTATTCCCATCCCAAATTTCCCTTATATTCCTTGAGGAGGATGAAAACACAAAATTTTGAAGTTTAAATTTTTGGTGCATTCTGCGCTTGCATTGACGCAGCAAAAACCTCTCTTTTAACCCCAATTATCCCCAAACCTGCCACACATCAAGGCGCTCACATATATGCCTGGTCTCATCACATTTGCTGAGCATCAACTTGCTCAATACATTGAGGCTTTGGACACCGCCAGCCTCATTACTGAAGAAAACCCACAACTATACCTCCTTATGCCCTTATTACTGATGGTCCCTGTCAGACATTCTCCTTCTTGACTTTCAAAAAGAATGCTGGAGGTAAAAATGCCCCCAAATCCATTACTATGATCGGCCAATTATATGTCCAATCTTCTAACAATACTATTGTTAATGAGGATATGGGTACCATTGGCCAAAAGACCTGGCGGAT